>CM069448.1:22991427-23326241 GCA_035610835.1 Ophiura sarsii | reverse complement strand
CAATTATCATTTCAATCAAATCTTGAAACAAATCAAAAAGTCCAAAATGATTGATTTGTGGTGGCAAAATGACTGAAATTTAATTTATTTTCCATTCCAGTAAAACAAATTATTTTTAGAAGTTTCACAAAATATTTAGGTATTAGTAAAGCTATCAGTTTTAATCCCTGTTTTTTAATATAATAGTGCACTTTCAATGAAAGCTTGAAAATGAAATTTCAAAATAGTTTGAAACAAATCAAAAAGTCCAAATGATTGATTTGTGGTGGCAAAATGACTGAAATTTAATTTATTTTCCATTCCAGTAAAACAAATTATTTTTAGAAGTTCAAAAAATATTTAGGTATTAGTAAAGCTATCAGTTTTAATCCCTGTTTTTAATATAATAGTGCACTTTCAATGAAAGCTTGAAAATGAAATTTCAAAAATAGTTTTTGCTAAAAATAACTGAAATTGCATCTTTTTTTCTAGTAAAACGTAACCATGAATTGTTTGAAGCGACGCAAAATATTTTGGTATCAAGTTCAGCTATCGATATATGAAGGTTAGAAGATGCCATTTGTGTGTGGAAGCACTACATTTGGATTAACTGTAAATACTGGCAAAATGTCCACTTGCCACAAAATGACTGAAATTTCATCATTTTCTGGCAAAACGCAACCAAGATTTTTTGAAGCAACACGAAATATTTAGGTATCTCTCTGGTTAAACAATGATATATGAAGGGTGGAATATGCCATTTTTGTGTGGAAGCGCTACTTTTGGATTAAAGGGACACTAAGAGATGTGTTGGAGGCAGCGCCCTCAATTATGATAAAAACTGAGATTAGTTTATTTTATAATTGTATTACATGTATGAACTTACACCTATAAGGATTAAGAAAAATCAGCTCTCTTTGTACAAGAAAACGTCGATTCAAAAATGCTTATCCGCGGGACCAGCATTTACGTCCGACAGTATCCCCGTGCAGTACGCGTGATACATAACGCGAACCATGTATGCATAGAGGGCGTTTTTCAATAAATAGCGATGATATTGTTTTAATCTAGTTTTGCTGTGTTTTTGTTAGTAGAAACAACAATAATGGCGATTTTAATGTTCATCTTGAATTCTGAAGTAAATTTTTAAACATTTAAACTTTTCAACACCACTTAATGTCCCTTTAACTGTAAATACTAGCAAATAGTGCACTAGCAATCACTAATTTTAATAGAAATGCGTTCCATAGCCAAGTCACTAACCATCGAGGATTTGGCAGCCGCGTTACCAAATACGAGGGCTCTGCAAATACACCAACACTTTTACGACCTGTTATTATGTACTTAAATAGCCAAGGAGATGCCCTAGTTGGGCAAACCATGGGCAAACCATGGGCACACTTTCTACCCCTTCCAGTGGCGTAACAGCCGGGGGCAGGGGGGGGGGGGGCACAGTGCCCCCCCCCCCCCCCCCCCCCCCCGAAGGTGCTCAGCAGGAAATTCAACCTACCCACCAGGAAAATGGGGGGACGGTAAAAGTGAAATTCACGAGGTGACTGACTGGGAAAAAATTTGGGGCAACCGTTTACGAAAATTCCGGGACGGAATTATTCTACCAGGAATTTTTTTGCTGTGCCACCCCTGACAACGATGCAATAAATCACATACTCATATCACAGATACACCCTGCTGTGGCCATCTATGGTCAAAAGCTGCATATTGGAGTATGTATCTGTTAGCTGCCAATTGTTAAATGTTACGTAATAGACTATAAATGAGCAATTACAAACTGCATTTTGCGCTGGTATCTTATCTGCAGTATTAAGTGCCATGAGTTACATACTTCTGGCACTGTGTACACTAGAATGCTACACAAGCTTAGTACTATTGAACTTGACCATAGTTTAACAATCGACAATGTACTCAATTAAGAGAAGATGGAATGAGTATTTCCATCCAGGTCTACCCTCTCCCACTCATTCGAAATTGCTAATCAAAATATTACTATTGTCGTCATCGTCTTCAGATAATTCAAAACACTGCAGCTCGCATTCTCACATTCTCTAAAAGATCTTACCATATTACGCCAATTTTAAAGGGACTCCATTGGCTCCTGTAGCTCAGAGAATTGTTTTGCTGATTGTATATAAATGTATCAACAATGTTGCCCCATCATATTTATCTGAAGTATTATCAAATGTGCTAATTCGCACTCTTCGTTCTGGACAAATGCAACTTCTTCAAGAAACTATATCCAAGCGTTCTTAGTCTTGGGAGTCAAATCTTTTGCTATTGCAGCTCCTCACCTCTGGAATGAACCTCCTATCCATATTAAAACTGCAAAACTGTTACAATCTTCAAAAAACTGTTGAAAACACATCCGATGTCTCATGAGACATTTTGAATAATTAAGTAGTTTTATTGTCGTTGTTTATCGGTTTTTTATTTATATTGTATTTTACGTTTGTGCCTTGAGCGCTCTTATTTCGAGTGGATATGTGCCTGGTCACTTTTATTATTATCATTGTTATTATTATTATTGTTTACTTTAGTCAGTAATAGTATGCTTTAGCAGTATTCTGAAAAAACTGTTATGTGCATAGGTTTCTGACAAATTGTGGGTTTAGGAATTTTGTTTACATTACAAATTTAAAAATAAAATAAAACATAAACTTCAACTATTATTGAACAGTATGTGGGAGGGGGATTCAAACAATAATATCAACCCTTTCACTTACTTGTCCTTGTGTATTATTAATGTTTACTCCAAACTACCTTCCCTGCCTACCAGCTAGTGTGTACTTTTCTTATCTGTTAACTCCTATTAGTATTTCTATTATGTATTACCTTTCACACACACTTGTTTTGGTGCTTTGTCTGATTTTCTTCAAACTTTTGTATCTACTGTGAATGTGGACATTTTCACGCTACATTATTTACGAACAAAAATCAGAAAACGTGAACATCAAAATGTGCTTGTATACATTTTTATGTAAGTCTATGTAAGGAAGCTCAAAATCACAACATTAAAAACAAGCAGCATTGTTCAAAATGTGCAAAGCCCAAAAAATTACTTGCACACAAATTTCAACTTTACAGTTATTATAGGCTTACTTTAAAACACGTTGATTTCACGCATTGATTTACCTTGATCAAAATCATCTTCACAGTTGATTTACTACAGTAGTAGTATCGGTGGCCCTCACTCTTAGAAGGTCAGGATCAAATATGAGACGAAAAGGATCAATTTTGATCCAGAAGCGGTATCACATATGAGCTTACCCTTTCCGGATCAAAGTGATCCGACAAGCAGGATCAAAAAGTTTATATTTATATTTCTGTCAAATGATACTGAAACGGATCAAAATAATGATCCTTAATCGGATGTACCTGTAGCTTATGATCCTACTCCAGGATCAAACTGAATCAAAGAAAAAGTGAAAACATAGGGGGTCATCGGGTGACAGATTGTAAAAACAAGCATGCATGCAAGGGTCTTTCGGTGACACCGGGCCAAAAAAGGGGGTATTTTTGATGGAGCCTGGTGTGAAACCTAATATTGATTGAGTGCCCCCACCCCCGGGTGCACACTGCAGACTATATCGAGTGCAGTAAGCTTACTACATCGTGTAGGCCTAGTACATCGCAGTGATCGTGACATTTTGTGAGGAGCATTTTGACCGAAAATCGTACTGATGGCACTGGTCAGGTACAAGAAATTTGTTCACAAGAATAGAGCATGTTCAAACATAAAAAATAAAACTACTTTACCGACAAAATCATGTAACATTTTACAGATTAGACTGGATAACTTACCGCGGTATTTCACCCTTGTTTCAACTGTGGCGACCGAATTCAAAAGATCGTCTGCTTGTCGTCTATCGGTTTGCGAAAGAGTGACGTCAGTCACTCATTGACCAATGAACTGTTTCATCGAATTGATCCGGAAATCAGATCAAAGTTGATCAAGGTGAATTTGATCCGTTTGTTGATATCTATCTGGAAACGGATCAAAACGATCCGAAAACGGATCAAAACGATCCGAAAATGATCCTTAAAGGATCAAAACAAAGTGAGCCGGAAATCTACTCATGTATTTGATCCTGACCTTCTAAGAGTGTACTTGTTGGGCTCTTATTGAATTTCCGTTTATAGTCTCAATTTTGAGCTTAACAAACCTCCGCCCAGAATGAGCTAAACAAACCTACACCCAGGATTTCGATTAGACTTTGTCACGTCCCCCCCCCCCCCCCCCCCCCCCCCCCCCCCCCGCACCCCACTGCTTCTGAAAACATGAAAAGTCCCTATATAAATCAATCCTGGGGAATAACTTGTTTTCTGTAACTAGTTTTAAATGATCTTCTCGTGGGGAAGATATTTATATAATCAGAGACATTTCAGAGATTTAATGAAATGCACAGAACCTGTGGTTCATTTTTTCAAAGATTTTGAAATGAATACTCTGTAAAACACTAAAATGTCACGGCATTAAGATTTAGCGAATTTGCAAAACACCAACCTTTTAGCGGCATTTTAATTTCACTAATTTGAATTAACTTACTATGTTAACCTATCAATTTTAATTTAGCGGCATTTTAATTGAGCGAATAGAGGACTTATCAAAATCACGATCAAAATGAACAAAATTAAATGCTAGCGAAATGTTGTTGCTTTACAGTAAACTCTAGTATTCTATCAGGATATTATATCCTGATATAATAGCCTATGATTAGATAGATCTTACTCCCTACTGTGCCATTGGTTGTGGTTGCACATGTGGCATTTGACTCATGCCTGCAGGCAAATCACAATCAACTTGCAGTCTTATGGACTTCAACCTATGTAAGTGTAACAGATGCTATTGAATCGCATATACTACTGTTGAATTATTAAAGTGATTATTAAAGTGATGAGGAAGAGAATTGGTGAAATTTGGTGTCAAGTTACCCCCCCCCCCCACCCCCCCCCCCCCCCCCCCCCCCAGGTCGCCGGATGTAAAAGAGTGAAGTTAGCAAAGCCCAATATCAGTATACGCCACACACACCGTTATGGCCTATCAGTGACTGCATATACTTGGTAGATAATTGACCTGCAAAGTGTTTCTAGAACTTGGATTCAAAATCTAAAACACGGAGTGGGCAAATAATGGGAATTTTTGGCGATGCCAGCAGAGCTATTGGAAGATGTGCGTTTTAATAACAATTTCACAATGTCCAGTTGAACATGACGGATTTCTCCACTTTATTATACGGAATAATCAATGTTAACTAAATTAAACTTAAGTTATAGCTTACAGTATGTACCTTGTATACATCTTTTTAAATCTATTCATTTTCGTTTTCAAATTGGTTTAAATATAAATTAAATAAGGACCTGAATATTTTGACTCACCTTGTATCAGCATACGCAATGGATACCGCACTTTTATGATGTTTATGTTCTGCGTTATTACTTTTTAATGGCAGTGAGATATTATCAACTCACCTGTCCATAGAATGGTACATTCCGTCCCTGTTTTCGACACCTGTACGTACATAAAAGAGATACGCACGTGCGAGTAAAAGTAGCAGTACACTCATGGCATTCCCCTTACACGTCCGTTTAGTATTTTCCGATGCAGATTACCTTTAATACACGACAGGCTGCATGCTATATATATCAGTCTCAGATGAATTATAATGAGTTTGATTTTTTCAGGCAAATTATTACAGGAAACGATGTTGATACTAACAATAACCCTTGTTTGCTTCTTTCAATGTCGCCATGTCGTGGTCGCCGTTCCGCTCCCGCACTGCGAACGCTATTCTATACCAGGTGATATCAACATCGGTGGCATTTTCTCATTCTATGTCAATTCTGAATTTCCCTGTGAGAAAGATTTGGAGCCTCGAGGCGTTTTTATGGCGGAATCAATGCGATTTGCAATTGAAGAAATTAACAACCGTGATGATCTGCTGCCAAACGTAACTCTGGGATTCGATATCTTGGACGATGGATGGGCCGAGGATATCGCCCTGCGGAACACACTAAATTTAGTCAGCAATTACGGCGCCGAAGCAGATAGCATGTGTTTGGCGAATCTTTCTTCTGAGGTAACATCTACGACAGATATTGTTGGTATAATCGGAACGTCTAGGAGCGCTACTACAATTCCTGCAACTCGACTAGCAGCTTTATTTGAGGTTCCACTCATATCTTACTATGCCAGCAGCGTCGAACTCACGGACAAGCAACAGTTTCCGTATTTCTTGAGGACTGTTCCTCCCGATGGGTTGCAAGTTGGTGCAATTGTTGATCTATTGCTATTATACAACTGGAACTACATTGGCGTCATCCATTCAATCGATAGCTACGGCATTCATGGAGCCAGACAATTGCAGACTCTGGTTGAAGAAAGTGGACTGTGCGTTGCATTCGTCTCTCCGGTTTCGGACAGTGCGACAGAAAAAGAACTGCACGAAGTTGTCAGTAAATTCGACGAGTTTCCAATGGCCAAGACCGTTGTGATGTTCTCGTCAGGAAAAGTAGCCAATACAGTTCTTGAACAAATGAAACGGGAGAGGTTTTCAAGAGATTTGACATGGATCGGATCCGATGACTGGGGTTATGATCTGAAACAAAGAGGACACGAGTATTTAACAACAGGTGCCATCTTCACACGTTTCTACAGTATTGAAGTTCCTGAGTATGAGCAGTACATTAGGCGGCTAGATTATAACGACCCTTCATTGAGTCCATGGTATCAAGCTTACTGGCGAGATAAAGCATCTGAGTTTAATTGTACAAATATTCAGGTCTGTGAAACGTTCTTAGAGGACCATTTCAGCGCTATTTATATCACCCTTCCGGTCATCGATGCTGTCAATGTCTTTGCACAAGGGTTACACTCATTGATGATAGAGAAATGTGGCCAAGAAGTTAGTCTTTGTTCGCAATTTACACAGAGTATTGAAAGGGCGGAATTGCTGTCACATTTGCGAAACGTTGATTTCGAGGCTGAAAGTGGTCCATTCCGTTTTGATGAGAATGCAGATCCACCGGGGAAGTACATCTTACGAAATTGGCAAATCGTGAACGGGGAGCATCAGTTTATTGACATTGGTTTGTGGGATTCGTCAAAACCAAAATCGGCTAGATTAGAACTTGATCAGGACAAGATTAGATTTGCTGATGGGTCTGGAACGATTCCAAAGTCCGTCTGTTACCAGGAATGTGGACTTGGATCCATAGTAATACCTTTGGAACAAAAATGTTGCTGGGGATGCCAACGTTGTCCAGCAAACTCCATTGTAAATGTCTCAAAGTGCGTTGAATGTTCATCTGGTCATTGGCCATCCGCTGACTTCACGTCTTGTCATCTAATAGAACCTACTGACGTCGACTGGACACACCCAGTCGTCCTGGTCATTGTCATTATATCCGTCCTTGGGATTCTTCTTTGTACTGTAACCGTCACAGGTATGGGCTGGTATGGAGACAAACCCATCATTAAAGCCTGCAGTCGTGAACTCAGCGCTATCAACATCTTGGGCATCGCCATGTCTTTTGTGTGTACATTCACCCTACTTTTTCCACCTACAACGTCCAGCTGCATGGTCGCCGACGTGGTCATATCGCTTTGCTTCACTCTAACATACACACCCACCTTGTTCAAAGTAAATAGAATCTACAGGATATTTCGGGCCGGGAAGAAATCAGTACAGCGGCCAAAGATGGTTGGGCCTAAGGAAATATTGTTTATGGTATCTGCTGTTATTTTGGTACAGGTGAGTTTGATTATAGAGCACTGGGCGTGTCAAAAATGTGTCCTAGGTGAAATGTGACTTTTTAGCCATGAACAATTTAAAGACTTGAAATAGTAAAAAGTTTTTTATGGTCAATTTCATGTTCATGGTTGGATTCATTGAACTCTTTTCTCTAAGAAAATGTATAATTTTTTTAGATTAAATGAATAATGAAGGAGTTACAGCAGTTTTACGGAGGCTATGCTGAGAGTTTAGAGCCCCTTAATAGAGCCCTAAATAATAGGGCTTACCAAATGTCGGTTTTCGAAAACAAATAACATAGGATGTATTTCTAATTATAGCTGTGCTTCGTGGGACCCTTTTTTGACACGCCCTTGCAATTGTAATTAATTATTCTTAAACAGCTCAGAATGTTTAAACAATTCTCATTGATTCTCGGATTAGTGTGACCAACCTAGCGCAGTTCGAGGTAACTATAGTTTTGTTCAATAACGCTCACTTCTGCAGTGCGCCTACTGCGATTTACCTGCGTTCCTATGTCGCGCATTACGCTGACGCATGGCGTACTCACCGCACAGAATTTGATGGAATGTTTGTAGGTTATTCGATACAAACAGAGATAAAAGTTTAAAAAAGTAAAAAAGAAAAGGTGAATATTTGATTTAATAAATGTCTAAAGAATGACTGTTTAAGAATGGGAATCGATAGTATTATTATTAGTAAGATTAAAATTAAAAACTTATTGTGTGTCAGACAATATAACACGGGTACACTGTAAAACGATACCTTTATTCTCTAAACACAACACAACTGCAAACGAATTTAAGTTTAAGTAAGGGGTGCTAAAGTTCATTGAAGAACTGCAAACGAATTTAAGTTTAAGTAAGGGGTGCAAAAGTTCAATGAAGATAACACTTAAAAGACACGGTATGCGACTATGAGAATATAATGCAACATCTTCAAACTTTTGTGCTATCCAACACAACAAGAATCAGAAAATGTGTACTTTAGGTCCCATATATACTGGAACATAAAAGTTGCCAGTATTGGTCGATACTGATACGATTTTACTGTCGATACTGGAACACCAAATTGTGTTAGAGTATCGAGCGATACTGGAACATTTTTATGTTCCAGTATTGGGCGATACTGGTACACGTGATACCAGTGAGATTTTTCCCAGTATTGAACGATATTGAACTATAGGCCTACTGGTACATTATTATGTGCCAGTATTGGCCGATAATGGAACACGCAACCTGGTGCGGCCATATCAAAAGATTGATACATTGTTGGCTACAAATCACCGGCGGGAAGAAAGAGGATCTGGGATGCTTCAATTGATCAATGCACATGTCTGTGTGTTCAAAACCAAAGTGCGAAAGTGAAACTTGCACTTTCTTTCATTCTTTTCGGTGTAGCATTCTTAACTGATCTTCACTAACAATATCTCAAATTAAAGAGGGGACATTATTCCATGATTTTACAATTGAGTGTTTTTACATTAGAACTATGTGTACAATGTTATGAGCGTACTTTGATCTGGTAAGTTTCTTGTTTTGAGCACGGTATGTCGTCATCGAATAAATTCAATCGTTCTGTTTTTTTACATAAAATATTTATAAATCACTTATCCAAATGTCGTGGTGTAGTCAATGATATCTGCAGTTGTTATTGTTTTGCTATAATTACAATATTGACATTGTCTTGAACCATACATGAAGCTGAACCGCGCAAGTTCTTACAATATAATTCCATGTGTCACAATAAACTGTAAAACCTATATAGACACACAAGAACAAGAAACCTCTTCAAGACCTCGATATGATACAAATGTTTTGGTTCATGAATTTCATATTAAAACGTGGAACCTACTCCGTTTGACAAATGGAACGCATAGTTTATTTATTATATGTATCAAATGTGTTTTAGTATATGGCGGATTCACGCTTTTTTATTTTTTTATTTTTTATTTTTTTGCGTTAGTAAAGTATCGTTATAATGCCAGAGCATGGTAGCTATAGCCTGACCCGACATCATCAATTCAGTTGTTAAATAAGATGCCAAGCAATATATTACAAAAAACCATGTCAAGTGCAGCATGTCGAAGTTAATTAGATTATTGAATTTAACTGCATTGCAATACAGAAACAAATATCGAAACATTTATGGTACAGAATATTGCACGTAATAGTTTGCAATTATCCAAAGGACAAAGCATCTTAAATGTAGTCTTATTAAAATAGAGTTATAATATAAAAACAAGCAGGCCAAGTCCGGTGTTGAATATCGCGAACAGCATTTACAGAATATAATTATTTGGATATAGAGCAATAAATATTACAAACAAAAATATAATTCTTATAGCAATCGTGTCAGGGACTAGACATCATAATCCCCACATCAAGTCCGGTATGTTAAGTGTGACCTGTTCTATAAGTTGTCTTACAACACATAATAAGAAAAAAATGGCCGGTACAGAAAATTGCTTGTAATTGCATGAATTGTTTTGCAATCATCTTAGGAAAAGAACAAATATCGTCAATTGATAGTCTAATTAAGAGACGGTCTATCAAACCAAGTATGGCATGTTTTAAAAAATGCAGTGTGTCCAGAATATTATTAATTGCAATTATAAAATTACAGATAACAACCTTATAATCAATTTACTAGGGATCAACTTTTATTCATAGTGAATACAGTGATGAGAACGTTGGTAAGATTAAATGCATTGTAATAAATTTCAGAAAGGTAGCCAGCACAAGAATATTGCACATTATTCTTGCAATCACCAAATCATCCATTTGACCTTACTAAATGGACTACCAATAAAAACAAACAAGTCATTCATCATGCTAATTATAACTCGTAATAATTGGTTTATTATCATATACCGATATATCATCTATAATTCATTGTATTACTCCATTTATAATTCATTGTACTTTTCTAAATATGAAAGCTTAACTAAATTCAATATTTCTTTTGGATATTTGTATCAATATCAATAAATGCACTGCAGATGCGATGATAGATGACCCCCATTATCTCATATGTCTGCCTGTGTTATTTGTAGTATATTTAATGTAGGATCTAGGGTAATTTGTATTTTAGCCTTGGAAACGGGGGTGGGCTAAAGAATGATGTCCATGACCATAATTCCGTATTTTTGTCAACGTATACAAATACCTACATGGCAGGCATTTTTCAGCTATTTGTGACAAACAACAAGAGGAAGAAAAATAAATGTAGTTGTATTTGATTAGTCGTTATATCTATGAATATATCAGTCATTTGTTAACAATTTAAACAAAACGAAAAATACGTGGACGGTCTTTGAAAATTTGAAGAAAAATCTAAAAACTTGAATTTCACAAATATAATACAATTTCATAAAATCCAATGAACCATAATTTAATCTAAAGATAAAATAATATGAACATTAACAATAAATGGCAAACAGAAGTCCATCTACATTCTGCCTATCTCAAACTTTTCGAAATAATGGCCTGACCACATAATGCACTTAAATCGTTCAATCTTTGCAGTTCGTATGAAATATAACAATGAAAGACTTAAGGGGGATGTGCACCTTCGTATAGCCTCCGTAAAACTGCCGTAACTTCTTCATTATTCATTTAATCTTAATAAAAGTATACATTTTTTTGCAGGAAAGGGTTCAATGAATCCAACTATAATCATGAAATTGACCATTTTGGAGAAAATTATAAAAAACATGTTTTTTGACCCATTTTAGGTTTGGAAAAGATAACTCAAAATATATTTTGTTAAATTTTGTCATACTAGTTTTATTATATTCCTCATGCAATTCCCTAGGAATCGTTTTTTTTTTTAATTTTTACTTTATTATTTTTTGAATTACAGACCAAAAAGTGCCAAAAAACCTGTTTTTTAACCTCCAAAATCGTGAAAATCACGTTTTTTGGTAAAAAATCATATTTTTTGGCACTTTTTGTTCGATAATTCAAAAAATAATAAAGTAAATTTTTTTTTAAAAAAACGATTCCTAGGGAATTGCATGAGGAATATAATTAAACTAGTATGATAAAATTTAACCAAATATATTTTGAGTTATCTTTTCCAAACCTAAAATGGGTCAAAAAACGTGTTTTTTATAATTTTCTCCCAAAATGGTCAATTTCATGATCATGGTTGGATTCATTGAACCCTTTTCTGCAAGAAAATGTATACTTTTATATAGATTTAATGAATAATAAAGAAGTTACGGCAGTTTTACGGAGGCTGTACCTGAAGGTGCACAGCCCCCTTAAATGGTCCAAATATATTAGATTGTTGTTTCTTATTTCTTTTATTTTTATTTTTGAAATGTGATAATATCATGTCAGTTCTAGACATGTACATATTCAATTTCTGACGAACGTGCTTAACTCAAAATAACGGCAAACGGGTGTGTTAAGAATTTACAACACAAACTTTGATGGCGATCTGTATTTGATTACAGAAATTGAATAATGATAGCGTCATATTCATCAAACAAAGCAAAACACTTACGTTTTGACAGTTTGGTACTCTATTCTACTCTTTATGATGAGGTACTCTGTCCCACTAAAGTATGAGACTGTCAAAATAAAAATCAACTGCTTAGATTTGTTAGCGTGAGTCTCTGTAATGCCATCATCTCTATGAAACCTGATGAATCTAATTATAAGGAAAACTTCCTTCCCCAACTCGTAGTCTACATTATTTATCAAGTCGTCTACTTTTGCCAATGACCATAATATAGGAATAACGCCTGATTCATCCCTCGCAGCAAAAGATACTACAATCATTTGTATCTCTATTTAGATTTGAAATAAAAGACCATAGTCTCAAACCATAGTCACGAGACGTCATACAATTAAAATATAGGACCATATTATTTACCTTAAGCCTTGAATGTTTCACTCACCCACCCATATTATTTCTTTTAAAGACTATTTTAATGTCCCAAACCTTATGCAAATACTGATCTTTTGATTAGGTGCGATATTTAACAAGACATTATGACATTTTAAATGTGTGTAAATAAGCTAATTTTGTTCAGTTTGTGGATCCAAAGGGAAAAGAATGTTAGCATGCGATTAATACTTAAACAAATGTTTGTCTTTGGTGCAAATACGCAAGATCGCCAATTCTATCTTACCCCGATTCTGAATCAATACCATCTGCTTCTATATAAGTAACTCAATGATTTTCGAGCACAGCCAAATATTAGTCTATTATTATGTTTTGAGAATCTGTCGTCTAATTCATTTACCATTTACACAGGGTTTTGAATTTGAGTTATTCATGTATTAGACTGTATTTGTAAGTTTTCAAACCTGGGTATCCAATTACTGTATTAATTTGATAGATTGGTATGATGTTCTTGCTGGAGCTGGATTAACCCATAAATGGTTTGAAACTGTCATATTTAGTTAGAACTTTGACATAGTTGAATCTATTTATAAAGAAACAAAATCATTATACATCACACATAAGAGAATAGAATAATAATTTTGGTAATTTTGGATATAAAACAAGTTGAAAACTACCCTCTTTACTAGTCAATAAACCCTACCCTCACTATGACCTAACCCCCTATTTACTTCAATGGAATAGTCCCAAATTATCCTGAGACAAGATGGCCAACTCCAGTGCTAAAACTTCTGTGCAGCTGAGGAAGTCCATCAGAATTACTCATGAAAAGGGTAAATACAATAACATGGACAAGGTAAATTAATGCAAACAGTGTGAGATACGTACTTTTTGACTAAAAATATTGTATTTTTGGTCTTTTAATAGTGGGTTTAAACTAAGAGAATTTATACCCTTTAGGCCTAAGCTTATTTTAATTTACGATTTTAGTGCTGGCCTTGTTAGACCTATCTCCCTTGAATCTTTTCATGAGTTTACTCATTCCAATGAACAAAAATTAAATAACAATGATACAGGGTGACCCAAAAAAAATGTTAACACTCCGGGCACATAAGATATCTTAAAAGGAGAGAAACACACTGGTCTAATCTTGATGTATTATGAAAGCTGAGTAAATAAGCTTTCATTTGCATTTTATTGCGTTCCAATTGGTTATTTAGAACGGGAGATATGCTTCAGCAAACATGAGGAAGCAAATTCGGCTTGGTCCAATCCTCTCAGTATGAAAGTAAAGCTTTTAAAATGCACGAAGCAAGAAGCAACATGATTAAGTCACACACACACATCAGTTAATCTCTTCTTTGTTCTTTTCAACGCATTCTGTCGATTCTTTTCAAGCTTAAATTGATTTATGGTTAATTTCAGTGCAATACTAGTTTTATTTCAGTGCAATATTAGTTAATTTATTTAATTGGATGGAACATTTCAACAAAGAACATAAAATGTTTCAATTTTAAAGACTGCTTTACTGACAGCTACCCATTGCACATGGAAAAAGAGTATAGAACTTGAACTCATGACAAAATACCTATATAATTTATGTGTAATATATTTATTTATGTCTTTTAAGCTTGAAAAGAATCGAAAGAATGCGTTGAAAAGAACAAAGAAGAGATTAACTGATGTGTGTGTGTGTGACTTAATCATGTTGCTTCTTGCTTCGTGCATTTTAAAAGCTTTACTTTCATACTGAGAGGATTGGACCAAGCCGAATTTGCTTCCTCATGTTTCCAACACGGGGACGTCAGTCCGTGAATCACCGAGTCCTCACTTCAGTTTCTTCCCGGTATGACGTCACCGGTGAAGTCGCCCAAACCTTCGTGGTTCATTGCGTTTCTGGCGAGGGGATTGGATTTGATATATACGGTTGAACGTATTTTATCATTTTTTTTAGATAATTATTTCTCACACCAGTAGCTTTCTGGTCATCATTGTTTTAATATATTTATTCACATTTTGTACAAAAAAAGCATGTGAAATGTTCCAACTAATAGATTGTTTAACTTTTGAAAATAAGTTTCACGAGCACTTCGCTGGACGTTTAACACTTTTAAACACAAAATAACATAAAATAGTGGTGACTTTGGTAAATTGAAGTTGAGATTTCACCACATTCTCAAACAAGTTTTTGAGCACTAAAATAAGTGATTGTAACAAATGAGGTATCAATGGACAATGTTAAATACATCAACTGTTCATTGGTATGTAACACAATAGCACGAAACGTCCGAGAAATATTGTTCATTTCAGATTCCACGCCACTAAATAGGTTCCCTATACTTTTACGTGTTAAAGGAGTGTTACAAAACATCGGTTTGCTCGCTTTAAAGACCACAAGATTTTGCAACTTAACATTTTTCATCAAGTTCCATTTTGACAGAACATGTACAATCAAAGTAACCCAAAAACATACAAAATAGACTGAAAAGACCTCTTTTTGCACTGTGGGATAAGGATTAAATTCCAATTTTAATCATTTGGGGCAATAAGTACCTTTCCTGATTATTTATGCATACGCTTAGGCTTAGGCCACAGGATATCAAAATACAGAAAATATCCAATTGTCGTCGGCAAGGACTACAATCATTTGGTGGTGTGGAATCTAAAGGCGCTGTGACACACTACCGATGTACTTGAAAATAAAGGCGTTGTCATACCTAGCCGATTTGGCTCGCCGGAGCTATACCGGAGCACACATTTGGCGATTTTCGTGGACATGGTGGATCGATACTAGTTCGGTAGCGCAACGGTATCACATTGCTAAGAACGGTAGTATATCGTTCGTAAGTACATCGGCAGGACTACGGAATTACTTCGGTACCACTTATGGTACACTTCGAGGCCACCGGAGAGCCGCCGATCCATTACGTGGTGCTACCGGTGCTCTACCGACATTTACGAAGTCATACCGGAGTACTGCCGTTGTACTGCCGTTGTAGTCCCGATGTTCGCTCCGGCAGCGCAACGGCAGAAGTGTTTGAGCATGTTCAAAAAAGTCTACCGTTGCTATTTTGTTCCGATGTTCTGACGATGTCCTGACGATGTACTACCGTTCTTAGCGATGTAGTACCGATCCCCAACATTTTGTGCTCCGGTATAGTTCCGACGAGCCAAATCGGCTAGGTGTGACAGCGCTTTATAAGAAATTTCCGAACTTTTTCAAGCGTTTAGATTTTCGGGATACTGTCATCAGAGGTGCGCCGGGTACTGGGAAGCTTACATTGTGCCACCATTAAACACTATGGAGTTAATATTGGTCTGCTTATAGCATAATTTCCTGAACTTTAATCTTGATATGCACAAATACGTTCGATCGAATCTAAATGAGTAATAGTCCTTCGGGAAAGACCTTTTATTCGTTCATATCCCTTGTATAATTACTAACAAGGTGAAGGCCTACGATTTACCATTCAAAATGAGTCAGTATCTTATTTATAACATATTGCAATGTAACATAGATGCAAAACTGCAACAGTCACCCACTTTGAATTCAAAAGAGTATAGACCTAGGTGATAATATAGTGATTAGCGTTTATATTTCATAGGATTTTTCGAAAATGGATGGCTATCCTATTTCACATTAATTATCGTGCGTGAGTTTTATTTAACAAACAGAAATGTCCTATCTTTGCTAAGAGTCAGATCCTCAAAACATACTAATGTTAATATTGGATGCCTTCTTTCGGACGATACAGTGAACATTGATATTACCGTGAAAAAATTGGGTTCGCCTGCGGCTCACCAATAGGTTTGCGCTAGATTTGAGTGGTGGCGCGCCAAACAAGCGACCTCCTCATATCTAAATTGGCAGCATCCTATTGATGATGATTATTCATCAGCAGCAAAATTACAGCGCTTTGAGCCATTTGGAAAAGGCGCTATATAAATACTGATTATTATATTATTATATTATATTATATGATAATTATTACATTATTATTATATTATTATATTATTATTATTATTATTATTTATTATTATTATTTTCTTCAAGGCACAACAAATGTTCACGGTGTCGCCCTCGTGTCATCCAATATTACTATACATGAAAATACAGGTTTCACATACACACTTCTTTCTATGTGTAACCGGCACAGGGACATTTACAGTATACAATGGAACAATAGTTTTCACATGCACATACAAGCTGTACATAAATCATCAACACTTGACATTACCTCAAGGCAAGGTTGTTGTTAAAACAGCAATATAAACCCTTCACAAATATTTGGACATTTCTTTCAATCACCATTATTGTGTACATTTTATATCGGTTCATACAACAATGTTCGTCATTCTAAAGAAACCAATATTGTAGCAATTACTTGTTTCATTGCTGAGCCATTACCAGGATATGGGGAGGTCTCAATCTGAATGTGCCAAATAGAGCATCTATTGAATTATTATTATTATTATTATTATGATTTATTATCTTTGCCCAGGGTTGCCCTAATCAGCTGGCCGCTGTTCTTACTCGGGGCCCTGCACATCAATATAATACATGCTTAAAAACATTGACTTAATATAAAATACATGAGATATAATAATGACAATATGATTATGTATAGAGTATAAAGCCCAATGGACAACACTCATAAATATATCACATAATGCATACAATAAAAACATATTAAAATTATTTGATTACATATTGAAACTTTAGATGTTGATGTAACACTTTTATACACAAAATTGCGTAAAAAATGGTGACTTTGGCAAATTTAAGTTGAGACTTCACCACATTTTCAAGCAAGTCTTTGAGCACTGAAATAAGTGCTTGTAACAAATGTAGTATCAATGGAAAGATAAACACATCAGCGTTTCATTAATATGTAACACAATATCACAAAACATTTTGAGGGGTTTAGATTAGCGAGAAACTGTCATCAGTGGTGCGCCGGGTACTGGGAAATTTACATTGTGTCATAATACACTATGGAGCTAATTGGTCTGCTTATAGTAGGGGAAAGCGGGGAGTGTACGCCCTATGGGCAGGTTCGCCCACCACGTGACTCTCATCTTTGCGGCCACTGGTTGAATTTGGCAAACACACAATAGATAAAGTAATATGTTGCAAGCTTCATACATTTAAAAAGTGGCAAATCACCGTAACATGTTTGTCAACTTATCGTCCAAAAACCAGTTTTGCCTTACAAAAGTGAATTTTGATGGATTTGATGCAGTTAACAGCCCATCAATGTATATGGGACATCCGTGGTATAGGTCAATGCACTTATTGCGCTATATGGGGCACATACGCCCTATGATGATGGGGCAGGTTCGCCTACTGGGATCATTATAGTTATGATTTTGCAAAGTTTCACAATTGCATTTTTTTTACTTACAGGATAATTGTAATTATAAAAATAGTTATCAGGAAGGAGTAACACTAATAATTAGAGGAGAATATTTCAAAATGTGGTATTTCACATTATTTTAAAATTCTGAACGAGTATGTTCCGCAAAAGTGCCCCCACTCCTATATTTTGGACTCCTAAATTTCACTTTGGAATAAAATAACGAAGAATAACGAATCTATATGCATTGGATATTATGGTTCTTTATGTAGCCTAATTTTGAGCCTAGGGCGAGCTTGCGCCGGCCGCGATTTTTTTTTTACTAGTAAACATTTGAAAAATTTATTTATTTCGTTTTAATACGGAATAAAGCTAAACTCACTGAATAAAATGATTTTAAAAAAAAATTAAAAAAATTCTAACTGATTTTACATGTGAGCCCATACAAATGTTTACTAGTAAAAAAAAAATCGCGCGCCGGCCTATGGGCGAACCTACCCCGGCGTCGGGCAAGTTCGCCTTTTTGAGACACCTGTCTTTATCATTTACTCCTGCTTTTACAGTAAGGCCTAGAGTACTGAGATTATGGTCGTATGTAGCCAAGATATCAATCTTTCGCATAATATCAATAGGTCCTTTCAATCTTTAAAATTAGTGTCTCTAGAACTCTTCAAATGAAAATAGGGCGAACACTCCCCGCTCTCCCCTACTATTTCCTGAACTGTAAGAGATACTTTAATACCAAATTACGATTAACTTGCTTCTATAATTTATTTTTAAAAAGACCGTGAATCTATTTGCTTTTCGATACCAAATAAAAACTATAGTTAAATGAAATTATTTACTTGAAGTCCATCAGCCCTCAAAGTAGGCATATTCGTCGGCAAAGAAAAATAAATAATTGACTATATTGATTTTACCCTAGTTATACCCTTCGGTCCAACTGAAATTTACAGCTCAACTTCAAATACTCCCTATATTATTAATTAAGATTCGTATTTACAACAATAACCATTGGAAACATTTCATACGCGCAAGTTGAAGGTAAACCGGTACCGTTATATCGATTGAGTCTGTGTTTGTACAGGCTATGCATTCTAAATATAAAATTGTGATATTTAATTGACACATTTACTCCGGTTAGTACACATTAGGGATAATTCAGATAAAGACACATAATGTTTAGCTATATATTTATTATATTGCATTAACTACAACATCTATATCCCAAGAAATATGTGGATTTATATAACATTGGCATATAACATTCCTCCTATTATTTTCCAGTCTCAGGCATTATATTTTAAAGACACCCGAACCCGTAAATGTTAAGTTTAATCCAAATGAAGGTGCTATAAAAATCTGTATGATGCAAAGATAATTTAAAGAGCCCTCACTGAGTGAAAGGCAAACGAATTTAGAGCACGTGTGGTCCAGTGGAGTAGTTGCCGGTCTCCTAATCATAAGGTTGTGAGTTCTAGCCCCGCTGATGCCAATGTGTTTGTGTCCTTGGACAAGGCACTTAGTCTACATTGCCTATTAGGGGGTTACTATAATAGGGCTTATGTATGTTTGTTCATGTTGGTTTGTGTCGCAACTTGGCGTTGATTTAGCTGCTGCCTAGACGTTGCATTGTTTATTAATGTATTTGATTTGTAATGTTGTTACAATTCAGCCAGTTGGCTGCGATGACAATAAAATTTAGACCTTTAATAATAAGAATGAGAACTGTAAAGGGAACAATACGAGGTAACAACACTGTGCGTAACGTGACAGTCAAAGAGGTTATCGACGGGTGTACCTGTACGTTTATCTAGTTGAATAAATGATAAATGAGGGCCTACCTGCAAAATGTTTTTTGTTTTGTTATTTTGAGAATGAAGTGTTCAATTATTTTTCCCGCTTGGGCGACGAACAACTGTTCTGCGGACCCAACTGACCCTTTTTTTTTAATTTTTCTTCTCGAAAATTGTTTTTCTAACATATAATGCACAATGTTGTGCATGCTGGACACCTCCTTTAAGGGATATTCTGTATCATTTGTTTATCAGAACCGGAGGCATAAAAATAGATATACATTTTAACAATTGTTGATTTATAAATTTAACAATAGCAATTTCATCAACACATTTATGATATATCGCGACAGAAGAAAGCAATTTCTATCATTTTATATCCTCCATGGAGCCTCATAGTGTGTATACATGTCAAGCATTGCTTGATTGATTTTCTTCCTAATAATAAATTGCTCCCAGCGCATCCTTAAAATCATCGTGTTCATATCGCTTAAATGAATACATTTGAAAGGCTATCAGATGATGCTTATCAAATGATGCTTATCATTACTAATCTATGTTTATTTGATAAATATTATAGGTATATATATAAAGTGCCCTTGGTAGTTTTATTCATATTTTTGTGTGCTTTTGTTATATTGCAATTTTTACAGACATGGTGGTACTCAGGTTCCATGTAACTTTGAATGTAAGTTAGTTGGATAGTTTAAAATCGGATCTAAAATATACTGCTTGCCGGTATTGCAACTTTTTCATAGGATACAATATTGTGAATGCCATTACCATTTGGAACCCCCATGACTTCAGTAGAATCCGCTGAAATAGCATTAATGGATCTTAATTGGCCATTTATTAAGCTTCTCACTAAAAGGAATATCAATTCTTTATTGCGTCGACGAACATTGATGATCACACTTACCTTCGATTATTGCGTTCATTCACTTGTTGGGAATGTTCCTGTCTCTCATCTCCGCTGATTGTGAAGGTGAAATACTAAGTGTAGTGTATGACACTTAGCTTTAACTCTTGTTAATGTGACTTGATTAATAAAAGTTTCAATTCTGTATTGACATGTAGATTGCTTTATTTAACTGTAGTATAACTGTTTGATGTTTAAAATTTAATTTCACTATGTATCAATCAAGAAACTATAAGTGGGGCAAGGATGGTAAAAAGCTAATTGTCTTCATAAAACAGGTGAGGGACAAGTTTATGAAAGGTTTTGGAGTAAGACATTTTGCAGAATATATCGCTATGATTTCTGATGTTTGTACGACACTATGTCAAAGGGCTCACATGTGTTCGTGGATAATACCCCATATATCGATGCATATGATAAGGGTCATTCAATAAGTTCTACCTCGTGTAGGGCAACTTTGCTAACTTAGATGCTAGCCTAATCGAATTTAAAGCCTTGAATTGCAAACGTAATTTACATATTTTTAACATACTTCGTAGTTTTGATCATATCATTACCGAAATAAATATCCTTGTAGGATTTCAACGGCATTTCTAAATTCATTAGTATAGTCCAATGTGTTTATAAAACTAAGACAAGGAAGACCAATTTTGGGATTGTACTGATGGTGTGATTGTATTAACCACAGAGTGTATCAATATCTGCAGTTTATCACGCATTGTAAATAAAATACTGGGCAACTGTCTTATGTTTATGATGAAACAAGATTCTTATGAACTGATCTAAAAGATATACTCACTGTGTACGGTTCGGCAACGCTGTTGCCATCCCAACACTTGGTAGATTGTGGTGAGCTATTAACTGTCACCAACGCTAGAGGGAGTTTTCCCAGCGGCGATTTTGGAGTTGGCAGTTCGTTTCTTGAATTCAGACTGTAAAAGTTCGTCAAAAACGTATGAAAGGTAATCTCCTTCCATCCAATCACATGATTCATGTCCACAACATGATCCGTAATAGCCGACTTATGTATCGTAGATTGTGAAGAATTACGGCTGGCCCGGGTGGTAATTATATAGTCTTGCTGAATTTCTCTGCTTCAGTCTTATGCTCCTCCAGACGAGTGCCGAATTTTCTGTCCGTTTCACCGACTTTTTTTACACGGGATGTTGTAGACAGCATGCGTGTTGTTGAGTTGATCACGTTTATCTTTAACATGTGTTTAAGGTGGAAAAGTTTATTCCGGATGGTACAATACTGTCGCATAGCTGTGGATATGTTGTATTTCTTCATTGCCCGCCATACTCATTCCGAAATTCCTTTGACATAAGGTATGACAACAAAACCTTTGTTTTTGTTATCCTCCTGGTGTTTGGGGTCCTTCTTTGGTTTGGTCTTCTTCGTTGACATATATTTCTTTACTTTGTCAAAGATCCACATGGAATATCCACATTGAACTGTCCTTAATTAGGGTGCACGTGTTCCACGTCATTGCCCTTATTGATTACTCGGTATTTGGCTATAATGTTTATAATCCTAAAGATAATTTAGTTGGCTTTCGAAAGCCGTTGGTTTGATTGCAAAAGAAAAAAGGGGAGTTGATATGATAAACGTTTCCAATACCGATATAGCTTTGAAAATAATATGGTTAAAACGTTTCCTCAGCGATGAAAATGCACCGTGGAAAGATAAAGAATTTGGTATTACTTTAATAAGTTGGGAGGCCTTAAGTAGGCCTATATTTTCCAAACAAATAAGAAAGAGGATTCCTTTCCGAAGTATTTTCCTAGGTTTTATAAGATACTATTTTATGTTTGCAATAAGTTTAAAGATTGCGATAAAAAATATTTCATCATCATCATTGGTCGTCCTAGGACGAAACGGAGGAAGCAATCGCAACGTACTGGCCCAGACTTTCCTGTCATTCATGAGTTGGCGGATCTCTGGAGGATCTAAACCCATATCATTCTTGACGGTATCAGGATACTGAAGGTGTCTTCTGCCTCTGTTAGCTTTCCCACCAGGAGGGGTCCAGAAAATTAGACGGGAGATAGGCTGGTTGGTTGTTCGCATGCAGTGGCCAGCGAAACATTTACAGTTACAGCTGGATGATATTTGTAATATACCACTTTGGAATAACACAATGTTAGCCAGTCCAGTCAATAATTCATTTCATACAATAGCCTTTAAAGCTGGTATCAAAAGGGTGAAAGATGTATAATACGATCAAGGTTCTTTCATCTTATTCAAAATTATGCTGTAAATATGGAAATTGATTTGAAGCAAAGCATCTGAACATGATATTGATAAGGCTAATATTAAAAGTTAAATACAAAACTGAACATAATTAAGTTAACAACTCGTTGAATACGCAATATTTCAAATCTGAAACAAGCCAACTATACAGGGTGGGTCAAAAAGGTGTCCAATCCCGTGTCTTTTTGCTGTAAAAAACGAACTGTTGGTAAGCCCTATTCATCATCATCATCATCATCATCATCATCATCATCATTGGTTGTCCGTGATCGAAATGGAGGAAGCATTCACAGCATGCTGGGCCCAGACTGTCATGTCGTTCATGAGTTGGCGGACCCATCGTTCTTGACGGTATCAGGATACTGAAGGGGTCTTCTGCCTCTGTTAGCTTTCCCACCAGGAGGAGTCCAGAACATTAGACTCAAGGAAGTCACTTCATGTTATGGTATGTCATGGATAATATGGATGAAAACATGTGTTTCGTTCAAATTCAACTAACTATCAACATTTAGTGGGTAGATTATCATTTATTTCATTGATTATGTTCAATTACGCATGCACTGAATGACGATTCTAATAAAAGAGCTCTCTTTAAATGAAAAGTGGCCAAAGCTGAATTTGAACATGCCCCATGCAGTAAATTTGCCATAATTTGATAACGAAAGCTCCAAAATGGATAGAAAAAATCTTATGGCACATTAAAGATTGTTGAACATGATTACTAGTATTTCGCGAACAATTTGTATATCTTTCATGGCCATCAAAAATATCATGTTTTACATGGGAAACTTTTTGACGCACCCTCTAGTACGAGCGTGTACTGGAACTCCCCTTTCATATTGAAGACAAAATGAGATATTTCCAATTTAAACTGCTCCATCGTATTATTCCAGGTAAGAAAATTGTCAGTGTTTTCAAATTTTAAACGTAGAACATTCTTCGAGAATCCATCCACAGGGACGAAGTTATAGACAAATATTGATGCACTATTGAAGATTCAACGTTATCAAAATAGCATAGGCCTACAACTTATCAGTTTATGTTATAGCGAGTTTTATTTAAATTACTCTTTTGTTTATCTTAATTAATAAAATGCCAATATCAACGAAACGGTTATGGTTGTATACTATTTTGATAATGTTGAATCTTCAATAAATCTTACTTACTTGCCCATCTCAAACTTTATCAAATTAAGTGATTGTTGTTTATTACAAAGAATATTATATTATTGAAGGATTCTATATTAATTATTATTGAAGGATTTTATTGTTATCATAATATTGTATGCTTCGTCCTCCGATAATACGAAACTATTCACGCGAAATATATATCTCCTAGCTCCAATAAATCAACGTTTACAAGATTGTTGTATTGGTCTGCTTGTATAACTTCTTTATTTTCCAATTAGCCTACCAGATATTGTAAATTACTAATATCAGTTGAGTTGATCATCCTGTCACATGTTTATCATTATGCATTATAGTAATAACCAATTGATATTTTGAATGCATAGAAAAAGTATAACAAATGAGTCAGATATTATAGAAAATCAAATTCTATTCAAACGCTTGACAGCGTAATCATTGCATTTCAAAAGGATTTCATCATAATATGCGGGAAAATAGTCAACTAAGTCTAAAAATTATATAAATATTGATTTTTGTTCAAATGCAAACCAGTATTGCGACAAATCTACAGATATGTGTACATTGTTTGAAATGTATTGTTCAGTTCAAACACTTGTGTGGGCTAAGTTTGAGTAATTAACATTGAACCGTTTTTGATACAAAATCGGATCGAACGGATTGAAAAAAGTGAATTGCAACACCTAGCAAAACATTTGATTATTGAAGTGTACAGGGTGTACGTGTCTCACGTCATTGCCCTAATTGATTACTCGGTATTTGGCAAAAATGTTTATATAATTCTAAAGATAATTTATTTAGTTGGCTTTCGAATGCCGTTGGTGGATTTTAATTGCTCTCCCCAATCTAACGATATGTTAATAATAATAATAATCAGTATTTATATAGCGCCTTTTCCAAATGGCTCAAAGCGCTGTAAATTCGCTGCTGGTGAATCATCAGAATCAGGTCGCATCAACTCGGGTGCTGCCAATTTCTAGCGCAAACCTATCCGCACTTAGATTGTAACATCCACCATTTTTCAATGCAGCTCCCCAAATTCCATTGGGTCAAGGAAGTTTTTTTGATAACCGAAACAACTGATCACCGATTTTAAAAGCAGGAGGAAACCAGAGAACCCGGAGAAAACTGATAAACCAAATGCACATAAAGCCCGGTCGTGCACAGAATTGAACCCGGATTTCATTGGTGCAAGGCGAGGGAACAACCGCTGCGCCAACACGCTCCCGTTATCGATTACGGGCACTTAAAACGGGTTGCGCCACTTTTCGTGGGGGGGGGGAAATGATTGTGGAAAGAGTAATTTTGCTCATTTTAATGATCAATATTTACTTACTTGATTTTAATAATCAGTATTTACTTACTTAATCAATATTTACTTATTTACTTACTTTCTCGATCTTGATCTTAACAAAATCGAATGGATACTTTTAAAGTTATGGCCATGTGTTTTGAACTGACCGCCC
This sequence comes from Ophiura sarsii, assembly GCA_035610835.1. Lineage (NCBI taxonomy): Eukaryota > Metazoa > Echinodermata > Ophiuroidea > Amphilepidida > Ophiuridae > Ophiura > Ophiura sarsii. The sequence continues at coordinate 23,300,703 of CM069448.1, read as the reverse complement.
AAAAAGGGTGGCGGCGTTGCATTCTTGGTGACGAATCATCCATCTCTCTCTATTAACTCAACAACTGAATGTGGTAGCGCTATGGTTTAGGTGTCATTTGATAGCTTATTTATCTAGCTACACTGTGTGAATAAATCATGTATTTCTATAACTGTTTGGCTGAGATATGATTGATTATATTTCGAAAGTCACGGGTGGCTGCGGCGGTGGCGGTTGTGGGGGTGGCGGTGGCGCTGTGTACAATCTCTATGGGGAATATAGATAATGTTCCCAATTCTACATTCAATTTACAATAACTCCTCATCCCTGTATGGTACAAACATGATTTTGCTCTAATATAGATGGTTTCATATTCTTTACATTTCTGTTTCAACAAACGTGTCAACTATTACGTAACAATTGTAATCACGAATCGATTGCATTGTCCTTGGCTTTCTCCCTATTCGCTACACAGTTAACTTGCCTTAATTCATCGCTTTTACATACGTGACTATAACAACAAAAGTATTCAACCGATGATAGCAAAATTATACATTTTTGGAAAGGTCTCAAATAGGGGAATTAAAAAATGCCGTTTAAATTAGAATAAGGTGAATAGCCAACAAAATATATGTGTAAACTCTAATAAATATGAAATGTAAACGTTTATGCTCATTCACTTCCCGATATAGTATATTTCAACAAGATACCCTTAACAACCATTATGTTCTGATGGGTAAATTGCATGAGGAACTAATATGCACAGTAAAATGATGATTTGGATAAGGAAAAAATATTGAGCTTTAATCAAAATATGAAGAAGAAAAAAATCATTATTCTTTGAATATTCTTAATCACACCATTAGGTCCTATGTAAAATTCCAATAGCAGAGTTGGATTTCTTGTGAGATTACCGTTCAGAAAATATATACTTTTTATGGGGTTGAACAAGTAGTTATTGCGATATGCTAATTCGAATCTCAGATGGTGTAAAATGTAAAAATGTGGACATGCAACGTACGGGAAGGGTGGCGAGTTCAAAACACATGGCCATATGTTAAGATAGTTTGAACCTAAATGCTACAGGCGCCAACTGCAAAAATAGAACGTATGACTCAATCGTACAATAAGTGACTTATACGTTTAAAACTCTTTGCACGCTGGCTGGGTATATTTCTGTATCCCAAAATATGTAGACATGGCCAAGGTAAAGTCATGTTTCAACTAAATTGGTATTTCTGGTTATCAGATCAAAAAATGTTGTTCACCAAAGTTGTAGGTAATGTATTCTTCACCCTACAAAAAGTATTTATGAATAAGATATTAAATTGTTAAAATTAAATAAAAATTGCATCAATATAAAATATTGTTAACCATTTTTGAACACTTACACACACAACCATGACCAGTTGCAAATAGTGTCTAAGTTATTAGCATGTTATTACAGACCTAATTTGAATATATGAACTGACAGCTACAACTGCCTGCCATTATAAAGGGGTCAAAAAAGTACCACCCCCCCCCCCCCCCCTAACATTTGATCACGTTTGTTTGCATAATTCTACACATAGTTCTACGTTTTTTGAGATTGAAACACTTATGAAAAGCAAAACTACTTGGCTACCCATCAAAAGTTTCTCCATTTCAATATCATTATTCCTTTTCACAAAATAGTCACATTTCACAAAAATGATGTTTTCAAGAAAGTGTCATTTCTCAAGATTCTATAAGAGTTTGTGTGCATATATCCACACACAATTAGGCGTTTTAAGAGATTGCAATGTTTATGAAAAGGAAACCACTTTGTGCTACCCACACAAAGTTTCTCCTTTTTAATACCATGTTTACTTTTCCCAAAACAGTCACATTTCCCAAAAATGATGTTGTCCGAAAAGTGGCACTTTTCAACGATACAGGGAAGTTATTGACGTGAATTTGCTAGTCATGAATGAAATAAAATCATTTTTATTTCAATTTCAAATAAGGATCAGCTGAAGAAAGAAAAGACTTTCTTTTAATTGAAAAATAAAGACAATAAGATTAATCTTAAACAGCACTGGAGACATTTTTGTAACTTTTCTTGCATAAGATTATGAAAAGTGCCACTTTTTCTGAAAACATCATTTTTGGGAAATTTGATTGTTTTGGAAGAAGTGAACATGCTATTCTTTTCATAAACGTTTCAATTTTTCAAAACGTACATTTGTGTGTGGAGTTATGCAAACAAACATGATCAAATTTTAGGGGGGGGGGCTTATTATTTTTTACCCCTTTATATGATGCAATGGATGGGCAGCTACAGCTGCCTGCCGCATGCAAAGGGTTGATAGGCGCAAAATTATTATTCTGAATGACGCTATGTACACGCACCAATGACTGCACCACTGATGCAAATATTTCCATTGTAAAGTAAAACAAACAACTTGTCCTTTATTTGAAGTTCGAGTCTCATTCTGTTAGGGAGATATTATTTGGGTGTAGGTTTCTTTTTAAGCGCCGTATATAACCGAACAGCTGACGAATTAGCAACCTACACCCAACGTGCGAAACGCTCACGCAGCGAATGCTCAACGTATACGTACATAGCGTATCATTGATCACATGTTGTCATCCGCTTAAAATGTTGAACATGTTCAAAAATTGTCATAAACCCCAGCGTACCTCTACGAACTCCTAGCGAACCGCTAACGAATACAACGTATGCCACATATGTCACAAACGAATGACAACTTACACGAACGTACACCCAAATTCCCAAAACGTCGGGCACACGTTAGCTCTATACGCAAAAGTGTGACAAATTTTTTTTTTTTTTCTCCAAAGAAACTCTTCAAATATTTGTAGTGGTCAATTTTCGTGGGCGCTTCTACCTATGTTGAAGGAAAATATTATTATGGCCGGGCGACCATCGTATAAGTGATATGTACAATACGTAATGTAGTCATACGACGTACTAGTGTTGCAGTGTTCCCTAAAGATTAATGGTAAACCATGCTCGTTAAAGCAAAGATGCTTCAGGAATTTCTCATAATTTCTGCCAGTCTTTTCAGTTGATCCAGTTATTCCCTTTTATTGTATACACAGGCTTCACTTGTAAAAAATAGTCTCAGATACGAAGATCTTTGAGCTACATGTAGACATGTCAGTTTGAACTAGACATCAATGAAGGAACGTGATTTGTAATCAATAACGCCTATTCGTTTGTTTGTTTCATACTTACTACAGATAATCATCATGGTGATTGGGTCCTTCGTTAGCTCTACTACACCCGTTGTTCTGATTCCTAACAAACTGGAGCCGTACGTGGAGATGTTTTGTAGCTTTGGTTACGGCTTTCTAGCGGCATGTATTTACAACGCCATTATCGTGCTCCTCTGCTGTTACTATGCCTTCAGAGCCCGCAAAGTACCGGACAACTACAATGAATCCAAATTCATCGCAATCAGTGTCTATTCAGCTTTAGTGGTGTTCCTTTCCGTTATACCGGTGTATAGCACCGCTAATTCCGCCCTTTACAAAGTCGCCGTCCTCTGTTTGGCCTTACTTGTCAATGCCTATCTCAATGTGCTGTGTGTGTACCTCACCAAACTCTACGCCGTTAAGTTTGTCGACCCAGATGAAGTTTTGACTCGAACCTCTTTCACTGCTACCGTCAATCATGGTGACAGAAACCGGGTAGTGCCTGCTGTTGCTCTAAATATTTAGATTGTATTTAGGGCTCTTGCCCAAACATACAAGTAGAGGAAAGCTCGAGGAAAGAGCGGGGAAAGCGCGAAGTACCTATTCAGTGAGGTGTTAATCGACGATTCTTTGTCACTCCTTTTAACAACATAGAAAAAAGGATCGCGCTTTCCCCGCTGTTTCCTCGAGCTTTCCTCTACTTGTGTTTGGGCAAGAGCCTTAGTCACGGTGTAAGAAACATCCCTTTTTTAAATGTAATGACATATCCACACAGCATTATCATTCATTATGTAGAAGTATTCAACCGAGTGGTCAATGTATACATCAAACCTTGTATAGCCCGGTAAAGATAAATGTCAAAGATACCTAAAATGACGGAGTGAGAATTTTGTATCGGTTCCCATGACTATAACGTCCCATGGCTACGATAGTAACACAAATAGAGTTAGGCTAACTGTGACTATATCATACTAGGCTACAAGAAAGAACTGATATGTGCAGTAAACACTGACAGGTCTGTAGGACTCTTAATGTTATTGGATTCAACATTACATGATACAGGTTATTCCATATTCCATTACCTCAATCCCCATAGAGAATATATGCCACAAGAGCAATTTGTAGGTTCTGAAATCAAAGACATTTCTGAATATGTGGTGTGAAAAGCTGATAACCAAGTTTTACTGTTGGAAATAATTAAATATAATTCTTGAGAAAATGAGAAGGTAAATCCTGAAATTCCAGAAAACCTCGCTCGAAATTGCCTAATGATACGGCTGTTTTATAATAAAATGCCAGTAATGGTATGTCACACAAGCTTTAGTATTACCGACTGGCAGAAGTGGTGTACTTTATAGCCTAGCTGAGGTCCAAAATACCCTTATACCAGTTAAAGTAGCTGTTTAGTGCAGATGCTGGTCCATGTCCAAGAATCGCTCGATACATTCAAGTATCAAATGATACGTTTTCATGTGCCAAGATGGAACAACACTGCTACACGTTCCAGTATCGACCGATACTTTTTACATGCTTAAATGTATGTATCGATCGATACTGGAACATTGACATATCATTAAAGGAGGTGTCCCGCAAACATAAAAGTGTGCAATATATGTTAGAAAAATAACTATCGAGCCCAACTTTTGTAATCATATAGAACAAAACACCACACTTATGACAAAAACAAATAAAAACCGTAATCTCTCAACATGCACTTTTTAAAATTCGCGGCGATCGAAAGTCCCAGTGTCGATGATGTCATAGTTATACAATGCACATGCGCAAATTTTAGCACCGATACCCATGACATCATCGACACCGGGACTTTCGATCGCCGCGAATTTTAAAAATTGCATGTTGAGTGATGGCAGTTTTTATTCTTTGTTGTGACTAGTATGGTGTTTTGTTCTATATAATTACGTAATTTCGGCTCGATAATTATTTTTCTAACAAATAATGCTCACTGTTGTGCTTGCGGGACACTTCCTTTAATGAACGATGCATAAGTACATTATTTCCACGATTTCATCTAAAACTGTTATCTAAAATATTGAGAGTTTTTAATGTTGTACTTACTTTCTTATATTAAGAACGCGTTTACAAATGCAATCGTAATTTAAAACATTCAGAAATTGTTACCATTAAAGAAACCTGGACCAAGCCGTAGTAAACATATTGATACCAAAATGTGCACTAATAAGATTTGGGATGTTCAGTCTAGTTTGATCCCCATTGCAAGGTGGGCTTGTTAAATGCGTAATATGGTAGATTTCGTTTTAGGGGAATGTACGTATTTTGTTAAATTTTACTCTGTGATATTTCGTTCATATCGTGTATGTTTATGTATTTTGCTTTGTTCATGTTGATGTACTGGTGTTGTATTTAGAAACACGTTTAATTATTATTGGGTACACTTTCATAATCAGGTATGAATAGATAAGTTTAAAGGATAGAACTGGCATGCGCTACATTGCATCCAACATCGTTGAGTTTCATAAACGTTGGGTGGGTCATGTGATAAGATTCTTCTGGACATCTTGAATAGCTCGGTTACCACACTAGGGACAGTCAAAAGGAAAGTGTCCAGATTTCTTGAGTAACACCAGCATGCTTCACTTTCATCACATGACCACCGAATTATGTCACTAGTGTCTACTGGTTCCCATTGACATTACATTGCAATAAAATGCTTATAATGTTGTTAAACGAGGGTCTTAAAGCAAATCCTGCTGCAAGTAGTTCCATTGATGCGACTTCAATGCAGTCCTCTCTTGTTTTTCTTAAAGACCCTTTTGTTTTTTGAATACAATTTAGTTGAGATTCAATTTCTTTTCATATCTGTGGCCAAGATGCCTATCTGTACCATGTATTATGAAGGTGGAAGTCACCCGATCTCCAGCTGTGAATTCCTTTAACACGTGGTTGGGGGTTGCTGTTGGCACCGTTGTGGTGCTAAGCATGCTGGACTACACAAGTAATCTTCTTTGGTGTCCATCCATCCTTTCGTGTTCGGTCTTCAAAATAACAATGACAAACCAGAGAGAAAAATACATATTATTTAATTGTTAATTCCGATATTTTATTAATATGAAGTTTATTTTGATGATATTGAAAATAGATATCGTATTGAAGAAAAAAGATCGATACATACGAATAAATGCTCCCTACCTCACCATCAACCACCACACATCTGTAGGCCTACTCAGAACTATTATAAACACATGTAGAACATGATTTATTTCACAAGACTTGAAGAGCATTGAGAGACAAAGACATCTAATTCTAGCATTTTATACATTTGGATATTTAGAGGCCTCCACTGTTATATAATGATAAGTATGAAAAAAGTCTCATCGAAAAGGCAGCGAGTGTTTAATTAATGACAGATTTGACAGATCTTCACCGACAGCAATGGAGAACGACGGAGATAACCGGATGCTTATGAACTGCGTCATTAATTTGTGAGATAAAGCATAAGAGCAGGTGTGCATCTCAAAACCCTGCAGCACGTAAAGTGTTTATGATAATTTTCGAAACTGCACAAGTTTTTCAGGTTTTCTTTCAATAATTCCGTGTAAACTTCAATTAAGTCTTTACCTAAGCAGACGACAAACAGCGATACAGCACCATGAAGATATGATCACACAAAAATTAAAGTTCGTGGATGAGCTCATTTAAATAGCCTAGAAAACGCGACCTGTTATTTACGTATGCACAGTATAGGAGTTTCGTATTCCAAAATTAATAGTATATCCCTGATAAGAGATTATCCATACGCAGCCATCTTGTCGGGAATAATATTTTCAGAAAAAAGATATCTGTTTCATGGTATTTATTGAAAGCATAATTCATGAGAATAGAACGCCATGCACCAACTCTATCAAATGTAGAATAGTTCGGGTGCGACTCCCTTTTGTTGTCCATTCCGGCTACATGGTATCATCTAGCTGAAGACTAAAAGGCCCGAGAAAGCAACTTTCGACCCGCTTGCTACGACATGTGAGAATCCTGAAATTCCCATTTAAAAATTCCATAGACATTTAGGTAAGTTTGCCCATTTTGATCAAATGAAATTATTGGTAAGTAGGCATGTGTTTCGAGTTCAATCTTGACAGTTGTCAATCACCTATTGTATAAGTCTCAAATCAAGTGTCATGACCAAGTGTGCAATTTTATTTGAAATATATTTATAATATAGTTCATATAACAAATCTGATTTCTCGTGCATAGGAATTGAGGAGAAAATTGTGACGTTATCATCAGTGCTCAGGAGTCTGATGTGATTTGGTTGTGTGCTGATATCATTTTCTGGAAGAAATCATCCAACATCATTTTATTCATCACATTTATTTCATTGAATAGGCAAATATTAGTGTATCAGTGCAAATTAACTAAAGCTGTCCTCGCGATGGTGACGCCTTCGTGTGACGAGTTCGGTGTTATTATAGCAATATGAAACAACGTGGTGACACGAGAGCAAAGTGGATGACGTTACAGTAAAACCTAATGTACGTAATTATTCATTTAGACTACATTATAACCATCATAGACATGTCACACTTATAAGGAAAATAATCAATCAATGTCAGTTGCACTTTACATTCATGGTTCAAAGTTTTAACCATCGTATCATAAATTGTTCAGCAAGGGTTGAATATTGAATTTATGTCTCCCCAACACAGTGTAGTTTGAAGTGTAAACAGTGACATATGGCCCAACCACCTCTAGATATGCCACGCAAATGACAAACCTAAAACAATCAAAACAATTACCAATGTTTTGATATGTTTGTATTGTGTTGATTTTCCTATTTGTTAACATTGTGGCTAGACAGGTATTTTGGTAGGTCCAGCTTGGATGGAGAAACAGAACAAGACCTGGATGGGTTAAGGTGATTTAGAATAGTTGTAATAAATGAAATAGACTGTGTAATTAATACGTATTTTGTTGAATAGGGAAGATAGAAATAACAGGATCCCTTTATTATAAGCTGATGCTCAGATCCTAGAAGACTAAATAACATTAATATTCCCAATAACACGTTCAGTTGTGAGTGGTATTTATGTTTAGCTATTTTTTAGAAGAATTCTGTACTAAAATGAGTGATAAAGTTCAGATGGGTTCTGATATAAAAGGGCATAATCATTGTTTTGGGCATTTGCTTCATACATGTTACACAGAGAAGGAACACAGCAGCATTTATATGGCGGGCGATATGGAAATATCCTCTCAAAGGATGATGAACTTACTAAGAAAATCCAGGAAAGAGTCCCGGTGAATACTTCCAAAGCAGCTATCAATGTTAGACCACAGATAGTCAAAACCGTGATTAGACAGGTCTTTTAGGGTTGCTACAATCATAATATATATTTTAGTTCAACTGAGTTCAACGGTAATTGTCAATGGTTCAAATTTCTTTCTTCTGTCACATTCGTTACATATTTTTTGCCTGGACAAACTATGCGTTGACCTTGACTGTATATGTGGATTTCGACCAGCTACTTTAAACATCAACAAGTGGCATATCTATAAATATGTGTAAGTGGTTTCAACTTGGCGACACAGTAGATGCGATGGCTGGGTGACATAAATAGTATTGCATTCTCATCTTGTTTTAATGTCAATAGTTCAATTCAGAAGAACATGTCACGGCTACAACACGCCGGCTACAATCATTATATTTTTAAAGTGTCACGTCAATGGTCAAATTTAACCACATGGATCGTGTGTGGTACATAATATACATACGGTAGTTTTTTACGGTCCCTGTAAAGTGTGTGAAGGGTTTTTTCTTTCAAAAACTTCCTACCCACCCCTTGAAGTCAAACGGTGCGTCCCTAACCTGGCCCAAGGACTAACAGAGTTTGTGCGTAATAAATGTAATCGTATTATTTCACATTGAACGAATGGTATTGTAATACGTAATATAATTTATAGAATGGAATCCATTTAAAGCCATGAAGTTTGAATACCGCACTTGTCATTATCATCATATATAGCAGGATTAAAAATAAAGAATTCATTTGAATAAAAATGTGAGTAATATTTTGAAATCACGTCAAATCCGTATCTTGTAATAGTGTGATGTAAGAATCCAATTTAAAATTCACGGTGGGGGTTCTTCACCTTGTTTTTCAATATTAAAACAATATAATTTTAACACTACCTAATATACACACATTTAAACAAATGCTCTGGCTCTGCCTGTGTTGAAATGAGCCATAGGCAGCCCATGAGGCAAAGGAAAGTAAATTGTTAGTTTCTCCGTCACATTTTTTTTGGGTCAGGATGAGGCGACTATTTCATTATTCATTATTCATTGTTTTTGAAACATTCATTTTTTTTTAAATATTCGATTTATGTGCCCAAATACGTGTAGCGTATAGAACTAAGAGTGTATAATTGTGAATAGGGGGTATGTCCTCACTACAATAAATAAATGAATTCCAGACCCGGCATTTTGCATACCAAGTCTTGTTTATTTTAAAACTGTCTTCCTCTTAATGTTTTATATTTTTAAAGTGTCACGTCAATGGTCAAATTTAACCACATGGATTGTGTGTGGTACATAATATACATAAGGTAGTTTTTTACGGTCCCTGTAAAGTGGGTGAAGGGTTTTTTTCTTTCAAAAACTTCCTACCCACCCCTTGAATTCAAACGGTGCGTCCCTAACCTGGCCCAAGGACTAACATAGTTTGTGCGTAATAAATGTAATCGTATTATTTCACATTGAACGAATGGTATTGTAATACGTAATATAATTTATAGAATGGAATCCATTTAAAGCCATGAAGTTTGAATACCGCACTTGTCATTATCATCATATATAGCAGGATTAAAAATAAAGAATTCATTTGAATAAAAATGTGAGTAATATTTTGAAATCACGTCAAATCCGTATCTTGTAATAGTGTGATGTAAGAATCCAATTTAAAATTCAAGGTGGGGTTCTTCACCTTGTTTTTCAATATTAAAACAATATCATTTTAACACTACCTAATATACACACATTTAGGCCTAAACAAATGCTCTGGCTCTGCCTGTGTTGAAATGAGCCATAGGCAGCCCATGAGGCAAAGGAAAGTAAATTGTTAGTTTCCCCGTCACTATTTTTTTTGGGGTCAGGGACGAGGCGACGATTTCATTATTCATTATTCATTGTATTTGAAACATTAATTTATTTTTAAATATTCGATTTATGTGCCCAAATACGTGTAGCGTAGGGATAGGTGGGGTAATGGCGGACACATTTTGTCAGAGAGGTATAACACACATATAATACGTCATATAACAATAAAAATCATGTAAACACAAAGCACTGTGAAGGTTCTACCCTTTATCAAGTTTTTATCAACTCATCATTTTGAAATTCGAGGCTACGACGCAATAAAAAAAAAAGTGGCGTCGTCCGGCATTACCCCACACTCTGGGGGTAATCCCGGACGTTATTTATCAATGGCAGCCCTCTTTTTATTGGAATATAGCATTTCAATGGGAATTAAAAAATACCCTTTTTAAAAGTGTAGCAGAAATCAAAGAACAATGTCACATATTTATATATATGGTCAACAACTATTACCGATTTATGATGTTAAATTGACCACGCCCATATTGGTTACCATGGAAACGGTACATGTCCGGGATTACCCCAATCCATGTACAATGTATGGGCACATCCTCTCTTATTATTAATATGCTCATCATTGTGACTCCGAATTCATTTTTTTTTATCAGAAGGTATCATACATTACATTAAAAAATAATAAGACTTTGTTTTCCTTGTTGTAGAAATACCAGTTTCAAAGAGAAATTAATGCACCAAAATATCAATTTGCCCAAAAAGTGATTTTTGTAATTCTCGCGAGAATTTGCGAGACAACCATCCCATTTAGGTTTTGTGTGATTTCAATGGAGAGGCACCTAACATCATAGGGTGGCAAAATACCACCTTCTTTCACCTGCCTTTAGATACAGCCCTGTCCGCGATTACCCCGCGTCCGCCATTACCCCACCTTCCCCTATAGAGTACGGTGAATAGGGGGTATTTAATATGTCCTTACTACAATAAATAAATAAATTCCAGACCCGGCATTTTGCATACCAAGTCTTGTTTATTTTAAAACTGTCTTCCTCTTAATGTTTTTCAGAATATTTTTCATAACACACACGTCACATACCCCACCCCCCCCCCCCCCCCCCGCGAGGAAAAAACTCTTTCAAGATTTATTGAAATACAGCTGTTTGAAGCTTTTCATAGATTAAACCTAATTTTCATATACCCGATTTGCGTTCACTCGTCGCTATCAAATGGTGTGCAATGCAGCTGTTTGAAGCTTTTCATAGATTAAAACTAATTTTTATATACCCGATTTGCGTTTACTCGTCGCTATCAAATGGTGTGAACGAAGGAACAATTAAGAGTTCTAGCAGAGACGACACTGTCGTCCACTGCAGTTTTCAAAGTATAGTTCACGTACGCGTACGAGGGGTAAAAATGTGCTTGTATTTTCCTTTTTTAATGTTGAAATTTAAAAGAAAATAATTTACCCGTAGTAATTAAATATATAATTTACATTTCTTTATATTTTCTTTAATATTTATGTGTGTAATTATGTATATTTGGATCTATTGATTGTACATATTTAGTGTATTTTACTTCAAAGATACGGTATATTTATATGCACGTTGTAAATGTATGCTTGGTGGTTTGTGGCTCCGTCGCGATCACGATTCGGTAATACTGCTCCATGTAAATGGATTGATGGAAATCAGCGATCGCGGAGGCAATAATTACATTTCTTTGTGGTGTAGGGGCCTGCTGTACAAGTTGTATGGCTTCAAAAAGTGCCTCGAAATCACTAAAAATGAAGAAAAAAAGATTGTCATATGTACGGGTGGGTATGTCGAGTATTCGATTTACATCATATTTTTACTTATTTATTGATGAATACAAAATAATTGTAGTCAAACTTGGCTTATTTTTTCTAAACAAACAAATAATGAAATATTTACCAACATTTAATGAAATATTCACGCGGGGACCAAAATGTGAGTCGGTCGGGCGACGGGAAACTAACAATTCACTTTCCTTATGCTTAGGCAAAAAAACCAAAAAAAGTGTTGCCCTCATCCGGCCGGATCAAAATTACGAGAATTGTTAAGTGTGTTTTTTTAAGATTTATTTTTATTAGGCCAAATTAAATTAATTGTTTGTCTCAAAGCTCCTCTCCTGTTGTAAAACTAATGCGGAATGCGGTTTTTTTTCAAGTTTTTTTTTTTTTTTTTTTTTAAATATTAAATATTGAAATCCTTGTAAAAGTGAACTTTTGTATTTAAGATGATCTGATCAATGAAAATCTGAAAAATCGGTGAAATGTTAGATTATTATTTATTTTTTTGAAGAAAAAAAAAGAAAAAAAAGAAGAAAAAAAAGGTTTTTTCAGATTTTTGTTTTTCTAATGCGCACCAATAAACGAACGCGCGCGGGAGCTTTGAGACAAACAATTATTTTAATTTGGCCTTATTAAGATTTTTTTTTTAGATTTAGATTTTTTTTTAAAGTTATTTTTTATATTTCAACACTATTTTAACCTATTTCCCGGTTGATAAATGTGTGTAAAAGCCATCGCAACCCAGAAAACCAAACAACAAGATCGGGTTTGTACTTCACGCACGAGAATGAAAATGCAACTAGTATATTGTTGTCATTTATATGAGAAGTCTCATTCTCTCCATCGTTGTCTTTACTGAATTCAGTATACAATATATTATTATATTCAATATAATATGTGAATATTCCATACTTTCAAGCAGTTTCTGTTATAGAATCAAGGGTGAATGTTTTTTCATAGATGTGTGTACTTCAAGAAAATATTCACCATTGGGTAGAAAATACAGCCAGTATGCATTTACCTTAGTATCTTCACACATGTTAACTGAAATAATAGGTATAAAATGGTTGACTTGGTATACTAAAAAATTAAAAATTAAAAATTAAAATAAATCCGGCCGGCCGACCTTCCCGACAAACTCATTTTTTTGTTGGCCTAATGAGTATCACTCTGCCGTTGAGTAATCCGAGAAAAAGTAAAGTAGATCACTTGACTGTGAATCCTGCGAGGCTACGAGTTGCTTTAGATACAAATTACAGTCATCAACAACTAGACTTGATCTCAAGTCTCAGACTCACTACCCTCTCTCTCCCAATTCTTACGGTACAAGTAATATTTTCCATTGATTCGAAACTATAATATTTTGTAGAGCTATTGCATCTTATTGACACTATACCTATCGCATGCATTTTACGTATTTGGGACAATGTGTGAGAGATGCCGTGTCCTCATATAGTGTCACACACTTATCATTCATGGCAATGACATGTATATTTAGTATCTGTTTCAATATAATGGATATTTTGATAAAACATAACTACACCCTAGGCTCTTTCCTGTCAGTCACTGAGCTCCCAAAACACCAACCACTGGCCGCCACTTCCTGCAACCAAACTTTCTGGCCTATCAGTGATGGTAATAACAGGTGGATACTGGATGGGGTAAAATCACTGCCTGGTATAAAGTGTGAAATACTGTTGCAATATTAATGTTATTGTTTTGGATAGTGAAATGGTTTTACAAATAAGAAGGCCTTGACGGCAAGGCTATCAACAACCAGTCATCAACAACCAGTCTCTCTTGTTTTGAAAATAATCAATCACGTGCGGATGATCCCTGAATTCAGTGTTTTAAGGTCCTTAAATTTCGTGTTATATACTTCATCTTATTCCAATTAAATTCTCATCGGTGTTCACTGTTACTAGTTCGATTAAGAAAATCGGTTCATGCTGCACGTGCATGCACACTTGATGCTTTAGATTTCAGGGGCAACTGGTAATGGTCAAATTTAACGCGAACATCATATGCGCATTTGACCATTCCAATTTTTGCTACATAATTTGTGCGTTAGATTTAATTGTATAATGGTGTAGCATTAAACTGATTGGCAAACAAAATGTGATACCATATATAAAATAGAATCGTTAATAGTTATATTTCTGAGAACCAAAGTCATTATACCTTGATTTATCGCTAGTCAATTCAATTCCCTCTTGCGATAATTTGAAATGTGCAACAGACTGAAACGAAGCTTTTATATCAATAAACTCATTTATGGCCATGTGTTTTGAACTCAACACCCAAAAGGGTGGTGGCGTTGCATTTTTGGTGACGAATCATCCATCTCTCTCTATTTACTCAACAACTAAATGTGGTAGAGCTATGGTTGAGGTGTCATGTGAAAGCCTTTTTATCGAGCTACATTGTGTGAATAAATCAGGTATTTCTATAACTGTTTGGCTGAGATATGATTGATTATATTGTGAAGGTTGGCGGCGGCGCTGTGTACAATCTCTATGGGGAATATAGAACATGTTCCCAATTCTACGTTCAATTTACAATAACTCATCATCCCTGTATGGTACAAACATGATTTTGCTCTTATTTTATAGATTGTTTTATATCCTATAAGATTCTGTTTCAACAAACGTGACAACTATTATGTAACTATTGTAATGATGAATCGATTGCATTGTCCTTGGCTATTCCCCAGTAGCGTAGCCAGTGGGGGGGGGGGGGGGGGGGGGGGGCCGGGGGCAGACTGCCCCCCCCCCCCCCCGGACACCTAAAATGGGGACGAGAAGAAGGGGAGAAAAGAGAGAAAGAAGGGGAAGGAGAGGGAGAAATAGAAGAGAAAGGGGGAGGAGAGGGAGAAAGAGAAGGGAAAGGGGAAGGAGAGGGAGAAAGAGAAGGGAAAGGGGAAGGAGAGGGGAAAGAGAAGGGAAATGGTGACGAGAAATTGTTCATGTATTACATTTAATGTGCGATTTTTTTTGACTGCGCGATTTTTTTTGGACTGTGCGAAATTTTTTGACCTCACACCCCCCCCCCCCCCCCCCCCCCCCCCCACTTACGTGAAATTGCACGAGGTAAGTGACTAGAAAAAAAATTGTGGCAACCTTTTACGTAAATGCTTAAAAATAGGGACGATATTGATGTTTCCCCCCCCCCCCCCCGAATGACAATGCTGGCTACGCGCCTGCTATTCCCTATTCGCTAGACAGTGAATTGACCCTAATTCATCGGTTTTACATATGACTATAACACACAAAAAGTATTCAACCGATGATAGCAAAATTATACATTTTTGGAAAGCTCTCAAATAGGGAATTCAAAAATGCCGTTTAAATCAGGATAGGGTGCAAAAATATACTTGTAAACTCTAATAAATATTAATTTTTAAACGTTTGTGCTCATTTACTTCTCGATACAGTATAATTATTTCAACACGTTACCATTGACAATCATTATGTGCTGATGGGTAATTGCACGAGGATCTAATATGCACAGTAAAATTATGATTGGGATAGGTATAAAAATATTATTGAGCTTAAATCAAAAAATCGATTAATCACAACATGTTACCAATAAGTCCTATCTAAATTCCAATACCATAATTATTTGTATTCCTTGTAAGATTACCGTTCAGAAAATATATACTTTTTATGGGGTAGAACAAGTAGTTACTCGTATTCCAATATGCTAATTCGAATCTCAGATGGTGTAGTATGTAAAAATCTGGACATACAACGGTAAGGGTGGCGAGTTCAAAACACACGGCCTTATATTATATTCATTAAATGGCCTCCTCGCCAGAAAGATGTAGAACTCTTAATGAAAATAGAATTTTAGGAGAGGCACAGTTCTAAAATCATGTCAATCCTGTATAGTTTTTTAGTCTAACAATCCAATTTTAAATTTACGGCGACGTCACTCAGCATGGTGGAAAAGACCATGCATACATAGATGGCATATTGACCTAAGCTTGTTTTTACCTGGTTTTTCTATAATAAATAGGCCTATTTATAGTTCTATCAATACTATTTTAACCCCACTTTTTCATACACAGATGTTCTTACTTCCTTCCTACATACAATTACCCAATGGTGTAGTGCTGTAAAAATGACAGATATTGCTTGAGTGCACGAGCTGTAATATTGTATATTATTATAGTACCATGAAAGTAACAGACCTGGAAGCTGGTCAGCCTTCTGATCAAAGTCAGATTCATACTTGTCGCTGGATTTTTATTATTTTTCTGTTACTTTCATGGCTATACGTATATAGGCAGGGACCAATTGGGCAGTATATAATCATAAATTTAAACTTGAGGGGAAGTGAGGTGTTTATAAACATGCCAATAGTAATAGAGTGCATAGTTGTAATGTCTACCTGTCACATGTGGTTTGGGTGGTGAATTGTAATGTCATTAGATACATTAGTATGCAACTGTTTATGGAATCATACGTACATTAACCATTGTTAACCCATGCAAAAGCAGATCTTATACTTCACTACCTTCATTATGGGATTTGTAATGTTTATATACCTGTCAGGTGATTTATGTTTTAATTTTGTCATCATAACATCGTTAATATTGTTTTATCTACTCGCCATAGTTAGTAGAGCAATATATCTCAGAGACAAACAAAGGGTATAATATTACTACACAAAATTTGCTGAATTTATACTACGAAGTATAATATATAGTCTTAAAGGTATATGACCCGATCACATTTTCATAACACAGATTTTTCTTAAACATATGAAGATTTTCATATCATATGAAAGATCATATTTTTCTGATTAACATACTGAAATTTGACGGTCCAAATCAGTATGATTACGAAGAAATCGGTGAAATAACATCGAATTACCGCGAAAGGTGGTTAAACCACCAATAAAGTTTGTGTACAACTCAATGGGCACATTTCACGGCATCTTGTGCGTCTAAAATAAGAACCATTAGAGTTATGCAACTCAAACTTTGGAATACAGTTCTTTTAAGGATGACCTTTTATGTAGAATAGAAAACTTCAAGTTGAAAATCGGAACATCTACCTTTAACCGAACAAGAGCAAATTGGACTGTAAAACCTGCGTGTTGCTTTTAAAAGATTCCCTTAATTAAATAACCATCAACAACCAGTCACTCTTGTTTTGAAAATGATCCATCACTACAACTAACGTGCTTCAGTTTTGTTCATGGTTTTGTTAATATGTAATCTCGGTTCGTCAGTGAAACTTATTTAGTGCATGGCTCCAAGATAAAAATCGGCAACACAAAAATGTTCCAATTTAATAGAAAACACGGGCGCAGGAAACTATACGGCAAATTATGTTCCATCTGTTTCACTCGTGAATACAACCATTTCTGTGAACTTCTGACAAATTGACGAGTTCCTGAAATTTTCAATCGAATCACTTCACCATGGTGATGATCCGCTATTTAGGGAACGTGATCTTGAAGCACTCCGCCGACCTGTAAAATGGGTTCAAAGACTCTACTAAATATAAAGAGTTGGTTGATTTGGATGCAAACGCGTATCCAGGACTGATTTGATGGGAGAGCAAAATCGTGTATCCCTGTGAGAGGAGCGAGCGAAGCGAGTGGAGTGACCAACGGGTGGAGTCCAGGGGCCGTCTTAGGGCCCCTGGGGTTTCAGGGGCTTCGCTCCTGGAAGCTCCTGGGTCTTAGGCAGTTTAAGACGAAGATTCAGCAACAACTATCCCTTACATAGGTACATGAGTAAAATCCAAATACAAAGTGTGCAGATTCAAATTTAAACTACACAACATCCACACCAAGTGGGTGTGGTCCATGGGCGAAGGAAGCTCATGGGTTTTAAACATTCTTAAAGGCAAGGATACAGCATATGAAGCAATAATGTTGACATTTTCTCACATGCCTAGTAACTAAAAAACGATGACTCCAACACAGACAGGTATTTATAAGAGGAGTAAAATCGAACACAAAGTGTGCACATTCAAGTTCTAACTTGAACAACATCCACACCAAGTGGATGGGGTCCAGGGGCAATCCCCTGGAAGCTCATGGGTTATAAACATTCTTAACACTTTCCAAGCGGCAGGCGTCTGCAGACGACATTCCAAAATGTCCCAAAATGATTTTAAAATGTCACAATTATTGCATTTCGTTACAATATTTGGAATCACCATGTGAAATGCATTGAAATAAGTACACATGCCTATTGGTTCAGTAATTCGTGATATAGACTATCAGATGTTGGTAACTACAGGCCAATTTCAGTGCTGCCAACAGTGTCTAAAAATCATTGAAAGAGCTGTTCATAACCAACTCTATAAGTATGTAAGTACTTTGAAAGTTGGAAAGTTTCTGAAAATCTGTTTTTGTGTATGATAAAACTAATATAGCCGCGTGGAAAGTGTTAAGGCAAAGATTGAGCATTCTGAAGCAAAGAATTTCTCACATGCCAACTACCTAAAAAACAATGATTCCTACATAGATATAGGCCTAGGTAACCATGGTAACAGGAGTCAAATCCAAACACAAAGTGTGCACATTCAAATATTAACTTATACAACATCCAAACCATGAGTGTAGTGCTCAAATCCAAATTCTTTTACTTCAAATAAAAAAGATAATTGTCTTCTTTTCTCCGTACTCCCTACCCGTGACGACGGAAGCAACAGTATTTAGTTGGGTCAGATCCATTATATTATGTTGAACCTTTTAACGTCATACTGATTTTTTTAGGGGGTCGTCCTCCACATGAAAATGATGGAGACGTGACCCCGTAACAGTGGCGTAACCCCTCGTGTCGGTTGAGACTGACACTGTCGGTTCATTATGATGGTCAAAAGTACAAACACGAAAAAAATACGTGTCCCAAAAATAGAATATTAGCCTATTTGGTAAAAAGCTTGTTTAAAGTAGAAATGTACCTCAATCATAGCCAAAATAAATGTAAAGTCGAACATTTCCGTCACTAAATCTTGTCGGTTCACTTTCATTTCATGCCCCCCCCCCCCCCCATATGAAAACCCTGGTGACGCCCGTAACCCCTATATGCGCCACCTACGCTCCTTACCTTCCTCCTCTTTATCATTCTTCAACCTCCTCTTCCTCCTTTTTTATTACTCTTTTGTCAATTGGGCATAGCCTGCTACAGGGCCCCCTGGATACGCCACTGCTCGAATGTAGATTGTTTCTTCTAAGTAGGCCTACTAGTCGGGTATCTACAGAGGGTTAGTGTGCACCCCCCCCCCCCCCCCCCCCCCCCCCAGGACTCCCCCCCAAACCAACTTTTTTTTACTTCCTATTATGATCCTAAGACATAATCAGGATGTTAACAAAAATATTTTCATATTGCTAAGGGGTTATGCAAGATGGCGTCCAAAATGGCCGCTATAACTGGTCAAATCTCATAAAATGACATATAGCAATCAAATTGTATAGTGAAAGTATAGTTTTAATAGTGGGATGTATGTATTAGATCACTAGACACTCATATCCAGAACTTTTGCTTTGTTAACATACCTAAATCCAAGATGGCCGCCAAAATGGCTGCCAAAATGGGTAAAATTCTATATACTGGCATATATAAACCAACATGTATGATCAGAGTATAGTTTTAACAACGGGATGTATGTGTTAGACCACTAAAAACTCATATCTAGTATTTTTGCTTTGTTAACATACTTTAAAACCAAAATGGCCGCCAAATTAATGGCCAAAAATGGTCAAAAGTGGTCAAAATTCCATAAAATAGCATAATATCAACCGAAATGTATGATGAAAATATTGTTTTAACGATGGAATGTATGTGTTAGACCACTAGTAACTCATATCCAGTATTTTTGCTCTGTTAACATAGTTCAAAATCCAAAATTGTTGCCAAAATGGCCCCCAAAATGGTTCCCGAAGTGGCTGCAAAAATTGTCAAATTCCATAAAATGGGATAATATCAACCTAAATGTATGATGAAAATATAGTTTAAATGATGGGATGTATGTATTAGACCACTATTAACTCTCATCTAGTATTTGTGCTTTGTTAACATACTTAGAAATCCAAAATGGCCCCCAAAATGGGTCCCAAAATGACTGAACAAATTGTTGGAATTCCATAAAATGGGATAATATCAAATAAAATGTATGATGAAAGTATAGTTTTAACATTTGGGTGTATGTATTAGACCATTAGTAACTCATATCCAGTATATTTGAATTGTAATAACATACTTTAAAACCAAGATGGCCACCAAAATGGCCGCTGTAAATGTAAAAATAGTCTACATGAGTGTATGGTAACCTCCAAATGGTCTATATAAATAATTACCACATGTGGCCACCAATTGATCAAAATACGGAGTCTATACCATTCAATCATACCTTGTCACATACAGATATGTTTACTGGGTGGATTAAAATCTACAGATATAATCTTTTGTTTTGTTCATATCTAATGTAACACTAACAATAAATCTAATACTGTTTTTCAGTTATTTTAACCTTTTGCAGCCATCTTGGATATTTTAAAATACTCAAACTAGATCTACAGCCCCTAGGCTTTATCATAGACATATTGAATGCTGTCTTATTATATTTGGGGGTATTGGTATTACATAGTATGGTCATTTACAATACAAAACAATTGTTTTAGGTCATTTAACATCAACTTAACCATTCTGGAAGCCATTTTGGAAAGTGATACAGAGTCAAAATTGTCACAGAGGTGGGCCTTATATCTAAAAGCAATAGCTTAGCAGTTTCGAACATACTACTATTTGGTGAATGTGATGTAATATACACTCTTACAATATCTATTGTGGATTATCATACACTCATGTAGACTATTTGTATATTTACAGCGGCCATTTTGGTGGCCATCTTGGATTTAAAGTATGTTATTACAATGCAAATATACTAGAGATAAGTTTCTAGTGGTCTAATACATACATGTACATCCTAATGTTAAAACTATACTTTCATTGTATATTTTGGTTGATATTATACCATTTTATGGAATTTCAACAATTTGTTCAGTCATTTTAGGAGCCATTTTGGATTTCTAAGTATGTTAACAAAGCAAAAATACTAGATATGAGTTACTAGTGGTCTAATACATACATCCCATCATTAAAACTATATTTTCATCATACATTTAGGTTGATATTATCCCATTTCATGGAATTTGACAATTTTGCAACCACTTTAGGAACCATTTTGGGGGCCATTTTGGCAGCCATTTTGGATTTTGAACTATGATAAAAGAGCACAGATACTGGATATGAGTTACTAGTGGTCTAACACATACATCCCATCATTAAAATTATATTTTTATCATACATTTCGGTTGATATTATGCTAGTTTATGGAATTTTGACCACTTTTGACAATTTTTGGCCATTCATTTGGCGGCCATTTTGGTTTTAAGGTATGTTTACAAAGCAAAAATACTAGATTTGAGTTTCTAGTGGTCTAACACATACATCCCATTGTTAAAATTATACTCTGATCGTACATGTTGGTTTATATATGCCAATATATAGAATTTTACCAATTTTGGCGGCCATTTTGGCGGCCATCTTGGATTTAGGTGTGTTAACAGAGCAAAACTTCTGGATATGAGTGTCTAGTGGTCTAATACATACATTCCACTATTAAAACTATACTTTCACTATACAATTTGATTGCTATATGTCATTTTATGAGATTTGACCAGTTATGGCGGCCATTTTGGACGCCATCTTGCATAACCCCTTAGCAATATGAAAATATTTTTGTTAACATCCTGATTATGTCTTAGGATCATAATAGGAAGTAAAAAAAAGTTGGTTTGGGGGAGTCCTGGGGGGGGGGGGGTGCACACTAACCCTCTCTAGATACCCGACTATACTGTTAGTCCCAATCCAGTACTTGGACCTTCTCCAAATTAAGTCGGTGTACTTGGATTTCCATTCCATTTCGGACGAAGTAGAACTTTGACGAAGGTGTTCGAGGAATCTCCTCTTAAAAGAACTTCAACCTTCCCGATGTAAAACCTCTGAATACTAGCCCTTGGCACAAACCCAGCAAACACGTCGATTTGTGTAGCAGTCAGTACCCCGTGATTCCATCTGCCAAACCAGAAGCGAACAAAGCGAGAAGCACTATAACCACCATTTGTGACCTCAATGCAATGACGGATCTTTAGCTGATTTAGATTGGGATCGGTCAATGTTAGTGCGCGTGTGCTGTTATAAACTTATAGTTAGTCCTCCCGCTATATTTCATCATGAGCAGATTATCAGAGGATTTTGCCGCCTTGTGTGCATCTAAACAATGACGTATCTCAAATTAAAAAGAAGACGATTTAGGCTACATTATTTCATTGTTGCGTCAGGGTGAAACTTAATGTTTGGCCATCTAGTTTACCAATGCCTCGCAACGACTTCGGTCGCTACTACGAGTAAGGTTCAGTATAGGTCACCGTTTCGGAGGCTATTGGGGAGGCATGACTCCAGTGCTACAATCTTTGTTGAGATCAAAGGTTCAGTATGTGGGGTGGGTTTTCTTTTTCAAATACCACATTGGTCCTTACGAAAGGGTTAATTTAAATGAAGAATCGTTTTGTCGCATCCTTCATGTCCATTAAAGTACCTCATGCATGAACCATTTGAAATGCTCAATGGATTGAAACAAAAAGCTTTTTATAATTTGATTCATTAGTCATTCATAAGTTTCATTGAGATGACCTAGTTGCGTGATGGTATCCGTTGCATTATAATCATTGAACAAAATACGTGCAACCGTCGGTAATTAAGCAATATCAACGTCTGGTGAATCAAAAGATTGAACTTTTTTATCAGGCTTTTAGGTCATGGATTATTAAACGATGAAAGAGTTGCTATGAATTAGCTTGGAAATGTACTCATTCACTTACTATGGCAATATAAGTACAAACTGCCAAACTAGTACGTGTGACTCATACGTATATGTTGCAAGTAGTTTACCAGAGGTACATTGTGGGAGTAGATATACGTATGAACAGACAATGTGGGCGTTTTTTTACATTGTGGGGGTACTCCCACAGTGGAGACTTTTCCAGGTGGTTTTAAATGGCCTCTAGAGGGGGTATAGCCAATCATAGATTTGTATGTCTTTATGGGAGTATTTTTCATACACCTAGAATGACAATTTATACAACACCCACAGGGCATGTTTGTACTTCCAATTTTGTTTGTTTTTGTGTGTATTGTGGGCTTACACCCACACTGTTGCTCGAGCATCATAACTACAACATAAGTGATACTGCACGACAAGAAACAATAGAAGAAAAATATGTGGTGTTTGGATAGCACAAGTCCCCAAAAGTCGCTTAACATGAGCCAAGACAGTATACGGTACCTATCGTTCAAGTTTGACCAGATAACCATTTAAATCTTAATCTTCAGATATTTTTAATAAAATTACTTATTTGGTGAAGAAGGGAAGCCATCTATTTAGCAATTAAAGGTAAAGGCGGTCGATCCTGTAATTCCAGGAGCGGAGTGCCCGTCTCTCTTTCAAAGCAATAGGGCTAGACTCACTCCTTTTTATAATATTGCTGTGTGGAGCTCGCTACACCTCCTCCACCGCGAGTCTATTACCTTCCCAGCACTGAAGAATGCCGGTACCCATTTTTAATACACCTGGGTAGAGAGGAGTAATTGCGGTAAAGTGCCTTACTCAAGAGCAAAACATGTTGACCACAGCGAGACTCGAACCCACAACCTTTAAGAGTCCGGTGCTCTACCCACTGCGCCACACATGCCCACAAAAGTATTTTAGCAAGTATCTACGGTTAACAATCTCTCTCGGGGGAGCAATGCCACAAGTATTGCTTTATACAGAAATTAGAGTTCTCACTAAAAGGATTCTCTTAGAAATTGTTTCCTAAACCCGACTCTTGCTTGACTAGTCTGGTGGTTATCTACTACAAAATACAATTACAATTTTAACAATGACAATAATTTTTTAAAAAGGCATACAAGTTACAAGACATTATTGTGGCAAAGGCTAAGCTACAGGGACCCGTTCAAGGATGCCTTACAATATTCCACTATGCCAAAACACTCTTTCAAAGAATTTGCCTGGCATTTCTTGTAATCTCAATGATAAAACCATATAATGAACTTCCGTAAATTATATTACAAAGCACACAATTTAATCAAAATCGACCGAAAAGATACGGTCTTTGAATATGAACTTACAATACACTAATTTACCAGAGCAGTGATTCACATTTTACATCCAACATTTCCAAACCTGGGCTGTCTTTAGGCTGTACTATTTGACCATAAATTCCAGTATTTGTGATGTTCACACGTGCATGGCTCCCCGCTCCCCAGGACCTGCTGACACAACTGATCATGCTGAGTAAGTAGCCTGTCCTGAAAGCTGATGCCTTATTTGGCACAATATAGATACCACATGTGTAGTGGTCTATTACACTAGGCAAGTTACATTATATTTTATTAGAAGTGTGATTATGTTATTTTTTCAGTAAAAATCATAACTTTGGTAATATTGAATGGAATTCCTCCATTCCAACATGAAACTAAACCAACATTGGCACTTTCTTTACATTTTTTGCACTTAAATTGCTGAAATCAACAAAACGTGTGTTATTTCATACACAAATATGTTTCACTCACATACCCTTATCTTTCTTATCAGACCACCTACCTGTGCGAAAACCAAACTAATACCCCATGCCCGAAAGCATGGGTGAAAAGGGTTACTAGTGAGTCAGGCAGAGCAAACACTCGATTTCTGAGTTACACCTAGACCTACAGTATATTAAAGTTTGAAATAATGATAAAAATTCCAAGGTATACAGCAGTAACAATCAATCAGAAAAACAGTTGTATTCCAAAATTGTATTTGAATAACAATTTTTTGTTGGTGTTAAATGTTACCAGTTTCAAACATAAACTACATAGCCTACATGTACATACAATTTGATTGATTCATAACTATAAATCCAAATGTGATGACGAAGTGGAAAAATGGACCAAAATGGTAAGCAATGGTTTTTAATTAAAGAAAGTTTACTATCGAACTACAAGTTTAACCGTTTCTTCGAATATGAGAACAAAATTATTCCTGTTCCGTTGCATCACCTTTGTCACGATAGTTATCGTAAAAACAAGATAATGCTGTGAATCAGAAAACGGAGACCAGTATTATAGTGTTTAGGTATAGTTCACTGTTTAGCATTTTTAAAGTGTTTAAAAACACTTTCTAACAATCTAAGTGTTAACGTCGAAGTATAGGCATACATCAAAATATGTGTTTCGACGCTTAGATTGAGAGTGTTTAAACAAGCCTATGAACGCAGACGAGGGACCCAATCAACTCAGTTATCCCTATGATCAGCTGTCGCCGGTGGCATCGGATTTTATGACATGACAACAACATCGTAAGACATAACTGTTTATTGAAGCATCAAGAGTGGAAGCGAAATATCACATAACCGTGAAGATAAAATTCGATGGAATTTCTCTAAAAAACCCATTTATACCATTTTAATTTATTCGGATGGACTTCTCCAGTGAGAAATCACCTTTGTACAAATCACTTAGATATCAATTTGATATCTTAAAATTATAAGTGACGTTGCGTGCTGTCTCCCTGGTTGCTTTTATGATACTATTCCACTCGATGGACAATAAAAATTAAATAGACATTTGTGTCGTCGCGCGTCATACAAAAAGAAGGAATGGTTGATGGTATTGTGATATTTTAATAGATTTGTATTTGCATTTTCTTTTTATTCAAACGAACAAAACCTTCATTTTATACATTTGAAGGTGGGTGACCCAATGAAATTCACTTTTTATATCAAAATTATAATTTGGTATTTTTTTAAATCCATATTTTTCTCATTACCATTAGTCCTTGCAAGATTTCAAACTTGAAAGATGTTGCCTTTGACCTATGTAAAAAGGTAGTGAATTACCTTCAAAAGTGGTATACCCCCTACTCTAAAATTGTGTAGATCATAATAAGAAACGTTCATTCATGTCAAAATAATTCATAACTATAGCGTACCTTTGATCGTTTATCTGTTAATCTACATTCAAGTAAACATCCCTTTCACTTTAATATTTTCCCAATAAGTCAATAGTCACGTTTGCTCGTAAATTTGGCAAAAAAACCCGCGTATGGTCAAAATCATGAATGTACCAACAACATGCGTTGTTTACCGACGGGGTTATTTTAGCTACGCCACTGATCAGCCGATTGGGTGAACTTCGCTAGTCTTAAGGCCCTGTCACACCATATGTATGGCCTGAACGTGGCCTGAACGTATGCCGACGTATTCAAAAAATAGCTCGAAAATTGTCAGAGTCCAAGAACGTCCAAGAACGTCCAATTTCCCAACGAATTGCGTAGGAAAAGTCGACATCGGTGATGGAATGGACGTATCCATAGCGTATCCATAGCGTATTGAACGTACATAGCGTATGACTAACGTATTGATAGCGTATCACTAACTTATAACAAACTTATCACAGCGTATCACAGCGTATGCGATCGGCGAGCGTATGACCAACGTATGCTTAACGTATTCGTAGCGTATGTCTGCCGTGTTCGACGTATCCTCAGCGTATCCTCGGCGTACAACGAACACGTGACTTATGCCGCTGCAGAAATTGAGTTTCGTACACGGCGGGACAAGTGTTGCCAGTTCAATTAAACGCAGCCTAGATGATAACTATTAAAATATCTAGAAGGGTAAATCTATAGGTCCAACCTATAACTTACGACGAGTAACGTACCTCTAACGTATGTCAGCGTATGTCAACGTATGTCTAACGTATGTCAGCGTTTGTAAACGTATGTCTAACGTACCACGAACCTATCGGGAACTTATGCAGAACGTTGAGTACACGTTGAGTACGTCGAAATATTTTGAACATGCTCAATAATTTTTCGCGGGCTCGACGTGTTCCAAATTTTCACAACGTATCACAGCGTGCTCTTAACGTAAACGACGTATCCCCAACTTACCCCCTAACTTGTATCAGCGTACACCAACGTACACCAACGTATTTTTCGATATTTCGCATACGTACGTTGTCATACGTTCAGGCGATACGCCATGGTGTGACAGGGAAGGCCCTGTCACACCCAGGACCATAGCGTATCGCCTGAACGTATGCCGACGTATACACAAAATAGCTCGAAAATTGTCAGAGTCCAAGAACGTCCAACTATCCAACGAATTGCAATATTTTGGTTTTTATCAATGCTATGGATAGCTATATATTTTCAGCCGACGTACATCAACGTATACCAACTTACGAGTAACGTACCTCTAACGTATGTCGGCGTGTGTCAACATATGTCTAACGTACCACGAATGTATAGGGAACTTATCAGTGGCGTAACCAGCGGTGGGGCAGGGAGGGGGCGGGAGCCCCCCCCCCCCCCCCCACTTGCCCCCCCCCCCCCCCCAAAAAAATGAAATCAAGTACGGCTGTAGGGGCCTAAATGAAATTTACAAACAAAGTACACACCAAATCCCCCCCAATAATGACATCGTGTCGGTTGAGATTGGCACTGTCGTTTCATTTGACGAAGGAATCATGGAATTATGATGGTCAAAAGCAAGGACGCTCTGTCACATCGTCATTTTGTAAAATTTTAAAGCACATTGCACCTTTCAAAATCGGATTGAACTTGGAATAATTTGATCATAGTTAAGTTTATCGGAACCCCCATCCGCGAGCCAAAAGGGCACATGGCCACTGTTAAAAATAGGGCACGGCCATTATGGCCGTGATTTTTTTACTGATATCCGAGGGCATCGCGGCCATATGCGAGGGCATCGCGGCAATGGCCGCGATGTAATTTGAGCCCTGAGTGTAGTCAGTGTACTGTTACCTGTAATACTGATTTTTTTATGTCAGTCCTGCTAGCTTAGCCTGGCTATTGATTTCTGCGAAGCTACTACATTGTATTCATTATTTTTTCAGCGAATAGCAAGACTTTCATACAATACTCAGAGGAAAAAAATCAGGTAATATTAGAATTCCTACTATTTCATGAAATCTGACAATACGGTCTTGCGCCTGTACTGACGTTGACGAGTGACGGTAGACTATATTTCAGTTCCGGTCTGTTTTTACGAATTATTTTTACTATATAATATAGCCTATAAATAGGACCCGGGGGGGGGGGGCACTGACATTGGAAAAGGGTATAGGTATGTGCCGCGCTGAAGACCCCCTTTTTCACCCTCTGCTGCTAGCTCTTATGACCCCCTTTTGAGCCTCCATCAGTTCTTAAGACCCCCAATTTCGTTGAAAAATTCAAAAATCACGAAATTTCGCGTTCCAAAGCCCTAATTCTTCGCAAATTTTGCGTTCTAAAACAAACAAAAAAATTGAAATGTTGCGTTCTTGCTAAACCTAAACAAATAGGCAAGACTCTCAAGACCTACTTTTTGAAAAAATCAGTTCCCAAGACCCTATTTTTCGTCAAAAAATCCACTCAGTTCAGTTCAGTTCTGTAGCCCCCCTTTAAATTTAGGCTTAGGGCTACTGAAAATTACTGTGAGTGGGAAGGACACTCATTTGTTTGTCATCACTCATCAGTCGTATTTACGGCGCTGAGTGTGACACAACAAACGTCCATCCTTTTCCTATAGTATGGTACAGGGAAGGGAACATAAATAATAAACATCACATACGACAGCAATTATGATAAACACAACGTTTACCTACCGTCGACTTTCTTCAAAGTCATGAATTTAAATTCGGGTAGAAAAAGAAAGATCGAATTCATTAAATATAGGCCTACATTACAACAAGGCTACATTTTTACGATATTCTTGGTCAAATGTTTGCCCACCACTCTTACTCAGCTTAAGCTATACCAAATTGTATACCAAATTGTGTGGTTACCTGATCAAATCCGTAAGAACGTTACTTTTCCAAACTTAAAATCTCTGTAAAATTAGCGTTTCACTCCAATGACTCAGACGATCAAATCAATTATTGTTATGACCTGATTGATTGAGTTGACCTCTGATCTGGTCATCAGGTGTCATGCCTGGTGATGAGGGCGATATGACACAGTCTGAGTGGATTCATTCAGCCGGGGGTATCAACCAGGGTTGGTTTGGGCAAAAAATATATAGAAAGTTTCAGAAAGTGTGTGTAAAAATAAATTATTTCCTTGATGAACATACATGATATAGGCTAGCGCTAGCCCTACCCCAACAGCATTTCGGAGATAGGACCCCGGTTGGCAACATCTATACATAAATTAAAGGCTTTGTAATCATAAATCAGCACCGTAACCAAGATGTTTACACCCGAAACAGCTTCAAACCTATAATAGAGCGACATTAAGTTTGTATACTTACTGATTTTCTGGTAAAAAAGGCCTGTTGTGTGACAAGTTGTTGTCTGTAAGCGGGATTCAAGATGGCCGACGAAACAAATTTCTTAGCGCTTTTGGGTGGTTTACCTCAAAATTTCTTAGCGCTGCATGTGTGGCCGTCAACAAAGTCATTAGTGCTACGGTTATTTTTACGTTGGTAAGTCATGAATGTGGGAAAGGTCCTACACTCTTCCACAGCTCAATCAATCATAAAGTCATAGCGCATTCTGAACGAGGCTTGACGGGAGCAATGCTAAGTAAGATATTGATGCTACGGGCGTACCTGAGCGCTTTCCTATCCTTCTAATTATATATCCTGGGTCAAAAGTACACATATGAAAAAAAATTGCGCGCTACGCGCGCATATGTCCCAGGGGGGCCAGTCAAACATAATGGTGTACACACGCGTGACCAAAATTTTTCCAGACACCCCCTAAACAAGTTTTACCCTGCAAGCAAAATTACCCCCTAAACAAGTTTTTAGCGCGCTTTCCTTGCAAATTTTGACCCCTAAACAAGTTCTTGCCAGAATATGACCCCTAAACAAGTTTTGTCTATTTGCGATTATGACGCTGTAGAAACGAGTGACACACATGCGTTCTCAAATTGGAAATGAGACGCTCAAAAGAAATCGCAAAAGCGGGGATAACATTCTTCTGGGAACAGAGAACAAAACAAGTTACCCTCAACACGTTCGACAGGTATTTTAAGCCACCCTTTTTCTTGAAAATCAGCGTTTTTGATACCCTTAACGCGTCACGCGCGTGACGCGTCCAACACTGAAAAACACCCCTTTCTACGCGTTTTTTTGGTCACGCCTGTGTACACTATTATGTTTGACTGAGCCCCCCGGGGCATATGTCTTCCCAAAATGAAATATTCTTTGCTACAAGCTTGTTTAGAGCCAAAATGTAGCTCAATTGTCCAAAAAATAGCTGTAAAGTCGAAAATTTTCGCGCGCTACGCGCGCATCTCTTGACTCAACAAATCTTAGGGGCCCCCCATTTCAAGTCACTGCCCCTTCTTCCCCCCAAATGAAAAAGTCTAGTTACGCCACTGGAACTTATGCAGAACGTATTAAGCACACGTTGAGTACGCCGAGAAATTTTTAACTTGCTCAATCATTTTTCGCGGGCTCGACGTGTCCCAAATTTTTCACAGCGTATCACAGCGTGCTCTTAACGTAAACGACGTATCCCCAACTTACCCCTAACTTATATCAGCGTACACTAACGTACACCAACGTATTTTTAATATTTTCGCATTTTCGCATACGTTGGCATACGTTCAGGAGATACGCCATGGTGTGACAGGGCCTTTAGGGACTGAATGCACCTCCTGCATATTGCAATGGTAAAATTAAAACTCACCAACATCTTAATAATAATAAATACCATGGAATACCAACAAACGTGTTACACTTTGCTCGTGGTGCTCATAATAAAATAAATATTTATAACAGACCTTCAATATTCGTGCAGATACAATGAAAAATGTTTATGGTCTGGCTGAAATAATATAAATTTAATATAACAAAATTGATCATTTACTTCACTGTTTGGTCACACAGTTTCTCTGAAAAGATTTCACTATGTTATAAATAGGGAGGGACATCCGGACAGTAACATATTGAAATTGTAATTGACGTATATCACACGATCCATTATTGACAGGCTGGAGTTCCTTCTACAATTGCATTGCAACAATCAAGTACTAACTGCAATTGCATTGCAGTTAGTACTTGATTGTTCTTAACATCCAAGAGGACGTGTTTCTTTAATTACAGCTGCAAATCGATTATGTAATAATGAGGTATCTCTAGTCCCAGGCAGGGAAGGATGTCAGTCAAGGAGAGTACGGGCACTCCAGAACCCGTGACATTTGATAGAGAACTTGCTACCTATAATAAGTCTGGGATTATTGGATAAGAGTCAGCCCAATAAATTGTTCGAAAGCTGGCAGTTCTTGAGTGATAGATTTGAAATGAAACATAGATAACAAATACTGCAAGTCAAGACTTGTGAATCCCCTTGGCTGGGAGATTCACCTATAGTGACCTAATTGTAGCAGTCTTACGTAATAAATACACCTTTAATCAGTGAATGCAAGAGCATCTTGTATATTAAAGGCATAATAGTATGCGATCTTTTCCAGGGGGCGCCCTCTATCCTTGTTTTTTTTTTAAAGTAGATTTTCTTGCAGATATACATTTCTGATCATAAACCATGAATATATTCTGAGTTACAGAGCGATACGATTCCTAATTTCTTTAAAAATCATGTTTTTTAGAGTGAAAGTAGAGTGAAAATAATATAACCTGTCCGCTAGCGCGCGGTCAATCTATTTTTGACCCTTTTCAACCCTTGTCAAGGTTTAAGGTCAAACGGTACCCTGAATGATGAGTTCAACGTTCGAGGTTAACGATTTCACTAGTGGGTTGAAGGTAATGAAAGAGTCCAGAGTTTGTTTTCTTCTTACAAAGTAGACCGGAATTTGCATAAAAAAGGGTCCAAGATAAACATTCAAAATGTTACCAGCCCCTGTTCATGTCGTCAGACGCCCTGCTTTTAACAATAGTAATCATAATCATAATTATAATACAAATTTCCATTAACGTTGCAATATCATATTGATAAAAATTAGCTTAAAATATCTCAATCTTCCTACATGCCATAATACGCTCTGCTCGATCCGCTTTATAGAAGCCTGCAGAACAACAACAAAATAGTATTTTAACTCAAAAGACACAACTCTATGTGCTAAGCTCTGGTCCAAGAAGGGGATTTACATGGCTGAATGATCATGAATTGATAACACATTTAGAGTAATATTCACTCAACCACAGGTGTTTTTCCATTAGTAAGAAGCCATCCATAAACCTTTGTGACTTTTGAGAAGTGCAGTTTTTGTCTTCCATTTGAGCTCATTCAGCCATAAGTCATGGACATCTTTCATTTTCAAACAACACTTTTAGGAAAGTCATAGGATTATTTTAAACTAAGTTTTATGGGTAATTTGTTGAGAGGGGGACTTACTTTTTGTGATGTGTTTATAACGTATTAGACCAGCTGCAGCCCAGACCATTTTGATCAACCGAACGAGGTACCAACATCTGACCATAGGATCATTTATGGTGTAACCTACTTTATGCAGATATGGATGTCTGCCGCACCCCCCCCCCCCCCCTCCCCCTGCTGCGTGTGTCCAATAGGGAGCCCACAAAGGGGCTGAGAAATGTGTTTGATCAATCATTGGAGGTACCATCTTAAACCTCTTTAAAATCAACATGTACAAAAGCAACACAATTATTCAAAACAAGATCAACAAGTGCGTTTTAATTAATATAATATTCTTTAATATATTCACATACATAATTAATTACTTTCTATTACACATTCTTTTCTCAACACATCTCCTACAGATTAATCAGCACAAAATTATTGACTGGCAATTTTCAAATTCATAACCGGGGTAACGACTTCATTTTTAATCTTTTGATATTCTTTATTTTATATGTTCCCCCTAATTATAATAGAAATAGTGTAATCTCTCCAGCATGTACTATATAGTCATCAAAAAGTAACCTACCAGATAATAAATGTGCTGATAACTCCTACATATAATAATCCTACATAAGAATATAAGAAAGTTGTTGAGATATTGAACAATCAGAATTGTTGATTATTGAGGAAGTTACAATCCCAAATGTAAGGTAAAGTACAATTTTCATTTTCGCAAAGAGAATGACAGGTAACACGCATGTGTCGTATCGTTCCATCAGAACAATGCGGCGGACTATCCACATCGCAATCGACAGGTGAATTAGCACTACCAGTAATCAATAATTTGCCCGTAGCTGAGTCTATGTGGAGAAAGCAAAATGTAAAAATGGAAACCGTACTTCATCTTACTTTTGGTACTGTAACTTACTTAATATCTAACCGTTCTTTATATGCAATATCTCTAATTAAAGAGGTGACATTTCTCAACAACTAATAATGTGATATTTTCAGGTAGGAGGAGTTATACTTTTAGAGTTATACGCACATTTATTACCTGCGAAGTTAATTTGTTGATGACTGGATTGCCATCCCTTTCATTTCAATACAGGAATTGCTATGATTTTGTGACAGCATTACAAAAGATGTACTTTTTACACCAGCATATATCCAAATAAGCCCCAAATCATCTGAATAAATATTAAAATAACCAGTGAAAACTAAACCCATTTTGTATAAACAGCCACATGGTTTAAGACAATTATGTTTAAAACCATGTTTGTTACGATAAGTTGTTTTAAAAGGTTAATTTGAGGACCAGATGTAGGGTAATTGTTTAGTCCTATAGAAAGAGTGTGGAACATCTGTCATTAAGCGAAATGGTAAGAATAAACCATTAGAATGAAGAAAAGCCACACATAACCGCAAAATGCACACTGCTTGTTTCTGTTGCTCCCAAATCATGAAAATTCTCAATTAAACAACTTCAAAAACAACTACTTATTTCCGTTTTTTGAAGTGTAGACTCAAGGTGGTGCTTGTCATAATGGTGTTAGATATTGCATATGCCTACCATGGGGGGGGGGGGGGGGGGGGGGGGCAGTCTTTTTGTAGCTAAGCCAATGTTCCTATTTGATGATGTTTCAACATTTTTTACCATAGCATTGGACTAACATTCTTGATCTGACAGAAACCCTACAGCTTGAGTGGACATCGACAATTGGTTTTAACTTCTAAAAAGCATGAGTGCAAAATAAATTTGAAACACTTGATATTTAAAGTGGAAATGCTCTTTTATTCTTTAAAAGCTGTGGCATTTGGGGGATATGAATGCCGAAATGTATTCACAATTTTCTATATCTTTGAAGAATTTGGGCAATTTTTACCTAACCTAGTTCACATCCAAACAGACCATGCAGTTGTCGGTAGGCCGAATTTGCAGAAATGAACAAAAGATGATGAGAAAAGTTAAAGAAAATAAAAGGTTCATAACATCTGTGACTATTCTTTTCAATTTCACTAAGTAAGTTTCGTTTTAAAGTTAAAATAGCTTGGTAACATGAAATTAAAATCTCAATTTTCCTTTTTGAAATGACGGGTCACAATTTGTAAGTGCTTAACCTTACCACTGAATATAGGTACAAATCCTCTATTAACAACATACATGATGATAAATTATCAATGCATAATAATGATGCAGCTTAAATATTTGTTATTATGGTACAACTTTATACACTATATTATAATATAAATATTAGGAATGAGTATTGGCTATAGTATAGACTTCATGCTAAAATAATATGACAAATAATTTATGGAATAGAACTCAAATATTGGTCAGCACAGAATGACTATGATAACAATCGGGGCACAGTTATACATAATTTAAACATAGATAATTAACAATGGTAAGAGGGGAGTCCCAACAGAACACACACACACACAAAATATAGATAATTGGTTACAAATTAATCAAATTTTAATGACTGCATCATACCTCTCAAGCATTAAACAACATTCAGTTGTCGCATGAAGATATGAGTGAATAGATACAGTCCCATGATTTGTAAGACTTCCATGTTTGAAATCTAGGACAATAATAATCATGGTGTGGTTTATATCTTTTTTTAAATTGATGAATAGATATTTTCAAAAAGAATTGCATGCCATTCTTACAAAGAGTTTTGGACCCTGGTGAACACTAAACTTTTAGGTACAACCATCATACCAAACAAGGCAGACATACATCTGATTTCAATTGAATCTAACTGCCCACCATGCAACAGGTGTCTTGATAGATGGTGTATTGGCACAAGGGGCAACTACGTACCATACAAAAGTTAGTGGATATGCAAAATAAAATAAGAAAAAAGATAGTCTGTCTCACATACATTTGGGAAAATAGCTATGCTTTAATTTTATTTTTTTAGACAAAATAGCTATACTAAATACGGAAATTCTTTTTTCTTTTTTGGCCCCCTTCCCCACCCCACCCCCATTTTCAAAACCATTTTCTTCTTCAAAAATCAAAGAAAAAGCTCAAAATTGGGCTCATTGCATAGGGTTATGCGGCAAAAGTGGCTCCACTTACTTGTACGCGCAGGTATTTTAGACAGATCTTTTCTTTTCTTGGCCTTAGACCCATAAATCTTTTTAAGCTACACTGAACACAGTATTTATCTCCCTACAGTGCGTGTCAAACCATCACAATTCATTAGTGATTTTTTGATGATCCATTACACTACTGAATAAGCTGACAGCTGTATTGTATTAATTTTAAAACGTTTGCTTAGTCAATCCCATAATGTCACGCTAAACACACACTGTTGATTAAGTTGAAAAATGTGATGTCTATTAAGAAAATATTTGCTTATTTCAATTTCATGTCACGGCTTATCAAACATGTCACTGCTGATTTCTTTTAAATTTACTTTTTTGCTCTTTTTTTTCTCAATCATTACATTGGACAAGTGTGATGGTTTCGCATGCAATGTAGGGGTTCTACAATAAACATGAGTTCCGCCATAATTGCATTCATTACCCATTTAATTTACCGCAAACAAAATTGGGTTCACAAAAATGCAGTCATCAGTTAACTCCTATGTTTGATAAAAAATCACAATTGCTTTCCCATACGAAAATCTTTTCATAGGAACTTCTATAGAATGACAATTGTACAAACAATGGGAGCCAGGAAAATGAAAGGTATTTAACGATAAGGCCAATAAATCAGACGGCATCATAATTACACAGTTGGTTAGGCATTTGTTAAATTGAAATTGTGCATTGCGTTAAAAGCTTTACATTTCCAATAAGGCCAAAAAATGTTTGTTTGTCCATCGATCCCTTCCTAAGGGTAGGGTCGGTAGGTCAAGTGTTTTTTTGTTTCTGTTTTTTATAAATCACAATCATATGATGTTTAGGAGTTGCTTAATATTATGAGAATAGGAATATTTTACTATTAAATCAATTCATTCATGTTTTAAAACAGTTTAGAATAGTAAAGAAACAGTTTAACAAATATTTTAGTGTAATTCTGGAAAGCAAAATTCTGGAGAAAAAACAAACTCCTGGAATTTCCCAAATTAGGGTAGGTATTCATTTCTACAGTATACGTTTTGTTGTCAGTTTTCAAAATTAGGGTAGGTCTGAAATGGACAAACGTACAATTTGTTTTGGGCCTTATAGTGGTATGTGTGTTTCATTATATATGTGTGTTTTGAATTAGAAAGCCCTGTGATTGACGCTATTATTAGGTAGTCTGTGTGCATTAGACATGTGCAAACTTTGTTTGTATATAATTAATGATAGCATTGCAATTATCAGATTCAGATCTGTTCACATATTGCAAATGATTCCAACACATTTTGGGCATAAAAGGGTCATGTACACCTCTAATATAATATACGCAATTTTGAATTAGAAAGCCCTGTGATTGATGCTATTATTAGGTAGTCTGTGTGCATAAGACATGTGCAAACTTTGTTTGTATATATAATTAATGATAGCATTGTAATTATCAGATTTAGATCTGTTCACATATTACAAATGATTTTGGGCATAAAAGGGTCATACGTTATGCAATTCCATTACCAAATAAAGGTAACTGAAGTGTTATTGAAAGCACACAAAATGCTACAAATTACACATAATTCTGAATGCCACAGGTTGATTACAAAATGTACATTAATAAATATGGGTTGGGTTGCAACATTTGCATTAATAAATATGGTTTGGTTGTTAAAGATGTTGATCGGAGCTATTAGATTAAACTGTGAAGTAAGGTTATCATATAATGAGAACAATGTCATCAACTGGGATGAAGCACCAAGAGACAGACAAGTACAGAAGGTGGGGAAAGGAGGGCATAGAAATAAGAAAACAATGCACGACCATGAATAGAGACGAGGGGCAGTTCAATCTAAGTCACATATTCAACTATCTTCTGGTTGCTAAAACATCTAGAAACACTGTTCCCAATCAACATGTTTCTAACCAGAAAGCAGCTATGCTATCAACACGGATCATCACTTCATCATCAGTCTTGATAAAGAGAACACCTTGTTCTCGATACATCCGCTAATCTATCAGGAAAGTTAAAACCAGGACTATATATACTCTATTTGCCTTCCTCTGGACAGTGACGCAACTCTACAGGCGCAGCTTTTACGCACATGTACGTATCTTCCGTCTTTCAACACTCGTGTGTATACGCCAGCGCCTAGAGTAGGCGCGCACTTTATGTGCTACAATTAGTAGACTGCGCAGTTACGTCACTGTCTCGTGATGGATAAATAGACTATAGATATGATAGCCTTACTTCGTGTTGGTTACAACATTTGCATTAATAAATATGATTGGGTTAACAACTAAACATGTTACAATATAAGGCTATATGATTCCATCTGTTGATAGCCCACATAATGCATGCCCAGGTAAAGAATATGATTACATATAATAATATACAACCAAAAGCATACACATGTAATGGATAGCTTTCAATAAAAGGCCCCTTTTATTAAAATGTAAATTAAAAAACAATATATTTAAAGCAAAAGTATGAAAAATAAATTCAATGCAATATAGCAAAATATACAACTCTTAATCTTGCCTCAAAACGTGTTGAACTTAGAAAAACAGGGGCAGTATAACTGTTCATGTGTTTTTGATGAACTATTGCCATCTGGAGAAAAACATCTAGAAACTCCAGGGTTGCTAGTAAGCAACCATCTTGCATCCTCCGTAGCAGTAGTTGATCACTCACTACCTATCATGTGTTAATTAAGGCAACAGTGGTTGCCGAGATGTCCACAATTATAGTAAGTGGAAACCTTTGGATAATACACATATGGGGCGCAATCGCCTAAATTATCATGTGGGGAGGATGATCCCCTTAAAGAAATGTGTTTTTAACATCATCTTTTTAGTGTTAAAATTGCCAATTTTCGCGCGCTTAGTGCAAATTACTTCAATGTGTTATCAATTTAAGCTTGAATCAATTTGTCACACAAGATGGCTTCAGGAACATTTTTCTATATCATTTTAGTTCAAAAAATGAAAGTATTTGCAAGATTCACACCTAGATTTTCTACATGTTTCTACATTATCAAATACAAAATTTGGGTTTGACAACCCCGCTAAATGTTTTAGCCGCCACTGCATTTCTCTCAAGGCCCAAGTATGTTTCCATAAGAATGACCAGCTCGTCACACAGACACACTCCAACACACATCACGACATGAACCGAACAAAAATCACAGAATTACAGTACAACATTTACACTAAAACATAATTGGAATCATATTTGCGTCCAACTTGAAAATAGTGGACATGATAATTGCACATGTTAATTGAAAACATTTTGTATAATATAACATAAAAATCATAAGACTTATGTGATGCAATTAAGCAAAATGAGTCTGAAGTAAAGAATATCATATTTTGTAGCTTTCCTTTTCAATGCTACATTATGCAGAAAAATAATTAAAGTGGACAAAAAATCCCATAAATTCGAGCAATGGACGGGTTTACAAGACTATTAATAGACAACAACAAAAGTTCTACCCTTTAATTGGTCATATCCTGAAATCAATATTCCAAACTTCCTGACTCATTTTGTTTGATATTTTCACACAAGTTCTCTTTCACAATCTAAATTAATTTGATAGTTTATACTGTACACTCCAAATAAATATCAACCAACAAAGCAATGTTAAATATTCACTCCCTGGTCACAGTACCACACTTCACAGATGCAATTGACTTTATATGGGCGTAATCAGTGCAATTAGGGTTCAGGACTAGTCAGTTTTGATTTGATTGACACAGTGAAAAACAGATTACCTGTAACACTTTGCCGGCAAATAAAACGGAATAGGAAATAGAACACAAAATACACCATGCTTGCCATTTTGAAATACAGTTTGACAGACACTGTTCTTGTATCAAAATAGAACTGTTCTTAAAATTGTTATCATTTGAGAGAAAAAGGTCACAATTATCTAGCCATGAGTTATATAAACCTAATAAGGTGTAAAATAATGCTAGAATGGCAGTTCCAATTTGGTACGTACACCAAAATAACAATCTGCTTATGAGACTGAAAGCAGATGAGTGATCTGAACAGCTCAACAAATTTAAGAAATGTGTGTTCAATCGACAATTTTTTGAATATTTTGTGATATATTCATATTGTGTTTCATATCAAAGAAAAGATGATGTGTTTCCTCTTTCCAATGATACTACATTTTATAGCAATCACTTGTTTCAGTGTCTAGCCACTTGCTTGAGAATGTGGGACAGTCTCATTCAAAATGTGCCAAATTCACCACTTTATCACGCTCAAAAGAACAACTTTGCCATCCGTTTAATAAAGCGCTACATTGACTTCTATACAGTGTAGAGTAATGCTCGATTGATTTTTGAGCACTAAGTAGTCCTGATTTTGGCACATTCAGATTGAGACTTCCCTATATTCACAAGCAGGAGACCAAGCACTGGTATAAGTGATTGCTAGAAATGAGATATATAATTGGAAAGAAGAACACATCAGCTTTTCATTGATATGAAACACAATGAAATAGATGAAAAACTGGCGATTGAAAACAAATATTTGAACTTTTTTTGAGCAGTTTATGATGAAATTTTTGTCCAAATAAATATGACCAACTACTAGAGTTTATCTACAAGTTTGTATAAAACTGTACATTAATTGTATTCACAAAATACTTTAAGGATTATTTTTGACTTTTTGAACTATATAAAAAAAGTGATTCAAGGATATCCTATAGCACTAATTGTTTTCCAAAAATGTAAATTAAAAATCCAGAATGTTCAGTCAAACTTAGACAAAACCTGGACCCATAGGGTGTTTTCACAGAATATCATTAGTTCCAATCATCCTTCAGAAGGCATGCCTGAACTGAATACAATACTATAGTAGATTCATAAGCTTTGGGCGCATTACCATCTCAGTAAAGGTACTATCTTCCAATGGAGGGGGTAGGCAATAATCTGATCATTGAAACATATGGGTCTATCCTTAACTGCATCTTAAATCACTTCGTAGGTAGTTCATATCCAAAATAGTGACAACGGTCTCTCATCCAGTCGTCCAAATTGATTTTATTTCCAATTTAATCTTCTTTATACAAGAAGGAAAACTCCAAGAAGAAATTATCAATGTGTTACTTTTTATTTTGGCATGTTTTGAATAGTGCGCTATGGATGCATGATCTTTGATGATGAGTTGTTTCAAAGCTTGGAAGTCTATTATATCTCAATGAAACCGACAGCATTTAAACGATATCGATTTCTAAACAATGCTGATCAAGTGATATGGTCATGATTTTTCCATTGTGGTTTCCTCTAATGTTCAATGGAATAGGTCCAAATCAATAACCTATCCGGCAATATTTATGAATCTACTATAATGCTGTGGATCATTATCAGTTTAACGGGTGATTGCTTATTGTACTCCATACATGTCTTCTTGAAGATGATGTGACCTACCAGTGTTGCCAACCCTACCGCTTAAGCTGCGGAATTGGGCTACTTTCTACCCTTGTGCTGCGGCCTGCAAATGATTAGGCTACCTATGTATTTTCTACAGGGAAAACAAAATATGTGCTATTTTTTGTAGTGGGCCACGGCTTCCAATCTTAGAGAGAATGTGTTCCAACACTGACCCTAAAATTGACACACTGTTTGTACCAAAATATGCACACTCACGTGAAATAGAAACTTGTTTATGGTAACCTAGAGAATCTCCTTCCTCATACCCCTCCCCTTTACCACAGATCAATGGTGCGAGGCCATATGTCGATGGTGGACAAATTATGGGATTCAACATTGATCATGGGGAGAAGAGGGAACACTTTATATTACACCTACAAAGTGATCAGACAATATTTTGTAACATTGTAGAGCCTAGACGGCATGGTGTAAGAGACATTTCAGTTGGTAACCCTTAAGGGAAGTGTCAACCCTAAATATATGAAATTTATCAAGCACTGTAACTTTTAAACTAATAATGTAATGTACATAAAAGTATACAATTTTTCAAATGAAATGAGTCGGAGAATCTATATTTGGTATTAAATTTCCCCAAAAAAAGTGATTTCTACATTTTTGCCCAAAAATCACTTTTTTGGCGCCAACATTTTTCAGACAACTTAACAAAATCAGTTTTTGATTAAAGATTTCAAAATTTCACCAAAATCATCTAAAGTCAATTATCTAGGAGGCACTTTTTTTTTTTTGCTTACAATTTGTTAGTTTAGAAAATATTGACCAAAAAGTGCCAAAAATGAGATTTTTATCTCAAAAATCATATTTTTGGCACTTTTTGGATGCATATCTCGAGTTAAAAATCCATAATCGAAAAAATAAAAAATTGCCTCCTAGCGCTGAAAGTCCTCTACACAATGGTAGTAAAAGCTTACCTCATAGTTTGATATCTTTTTAGTTATGCTGTCTGAAAAATCGTAAAATTCCTTCAAATTTGAACTTCTAGAAAACAGCGATTTAGTCAAAATATTGACATTTTCCACCATTTAAAGCTAAATGTTCTCGGAATACACGGGCGTGTGACCCGAAAGGCGAGTATACTATTATGAACAATTAAAATAAACTATCAGATTCAATTTATATTGTCACAATGAGGAGAAAATGAAAGAAAACGGAAATTTAAATGATCGTAAGATTGGCCTTTGTTTACATTTTTAGACATTGTTTTGCGCTCTTTTGTTTTTCGCGTCTACGTCGCGGATATTAAGCGGCGCGTCTAGTATTACGCACGGGAAGATTCAGCGCGCGACGCAATGATCGAACAGCTGTCGCAGCATTTCAACAGCGCGGAACTCCGCTTAATTTCCCGCCAAATAACCATGCGCCTTTTCCTGACTCAAACTTACCAAAACAACAATTATAAATCACCCAAAAGAACGGGAAATAATCGCTTCCGATTAGTAACTTATGATGGTAATGATAGAATACATATAAAAGTATAAAATAATAGAGAAATATGAAATTCAATTTTTGAAACAAGTGCCGGGTTGACACTGCCCTTAAGGGGGATGTGCACCTTCGCATAGCCTCCGTAAAACTGCCGTAACTTCTTCATTATTCATTTAATCTTAATAAAAGTATACATTTTTTTGCAGGAAAGGGTTCAATGAATCCAACTATGATCATGAAATTGACCATTTTGGAGAAATTTATAAAAAACACGTTTTTTGACCCATTTTAGGTTTGGAAAAGATAACTCAAAATATATTTTGTTAAATTTTATCATACTAGTTTAATTATATTCCTCATGCAATTGCCTAGGAATCGTGTTTTTTTTTTAATTTTTACTTTATTATTTTTTGAATTACAGACCAAAAAGTGCCAAAAAAACTGTTTTTTAACCTCCAAAATCGTGAAAATCACGTTTTTTGGTAAAAAATCATATTTGTTGGCACTTTTTGTTCGATAATTCAAAAAATAATAAAGTAAAAATTAAAAGAAAAAAACGATTCCTAGGCAATTGCATGAGGAATATAATTAAACTAGTATGATAAAATTTAACAAAATATATTTTGAGTTATCTTTTCCAAACCTAAAATGGGTCAAAAAACGTGTTTTTTATTTTTTATAATTTTCTCCCAAAATGGTCAATTTCATGATCATGGTTGGATTCATTGAACCCTTTTCTGCAAGAAAATGTATACTTTTATATAGATTTAATGAATAATAAAGAAGTTACGGCAGTTTTACGGAGGCTGTACCTGAAGGTGCACAGCCCCCTTAACAAGAGAATTCTTTTTAAGTGCATACAATATTACATACAGTAATGGAATGTAGCGAAATGTTCAACTGATTTTCTTATATTATTAAATCTCATTTAATTTGTAACACTATTCACTTACTGTTATTATTATGACATGGCACATACACAGATGATTAACCCCTGGGCACTATCGGCCTATCTTACAATTGTTCTGATTGGTGTATTGCAAGATATACTCATTTGAATAGCCAATTAAAATGCAGCTTCTAAAATATTTCACTCCAATCTTTTTCAGGGATACAATTATTCTAACACTGTCTCTGATTGGCGCAATAAATGATGTATCTATCTTTCTGACCAATCGGCCGGTAGTTCTCAGGGTTAACAAACATCAAATATAATCTTGAAATTGATTTGTTGTGGGAATGAAAGAACATCGTAAGTGATATTTTCGGCCAAATGTGATATTTTGACCAAATTAAGTTATTAGTTATTTATAAAATATACCTAAATGCACATATTTCAAATCAATTAACAAGTTTTGATATTGGGATTAGTTAATTTTTAATCAAGTAATCAAGCTTGTTAAAACAGTTATTAAGTTAA
Organism: Ophiura sarsii; assembly: GCA_035610835.1. Classification (NCBI taxonomy): domain Eukaryota; kingdom Metazoa; phylum Echinodermata; class Ophiuroidea; order Amphilepidida; family Ophiuridae; genus Ophiura; species Ophiura sarsii. The sequence continues at coordinate 23,256,872 of CM069448.1, read as the reverse complement.
CAAAATTGAACATAAGAATGCTACTGCCGCAAAATGATTACGATTTCACTTACAACATTTGCATTCCAACAACAAATTACTTCTTGATCCTCAGCCTTTGTCTGTGTATTTAGTGCATTCAGTTGGCAAACTTCACAGTCTTTAACAATGACAGGCACACAACTGCACTTATCATGAACATCCAATCACAATTGCTGTAGAAGACGGTTCACTTTGGCTGTGTATTATATGGAACTGTTGCTTTCACACAAGAACTACATAGTTCATATGGAGATGTTTGAAAATGATCATCAATCGTTCTGATTATAGTTTTTATCTTGGAATGATCACAATAATTTTCACTGTAAACTCGAAGTGTCCATAATGGGACAAATCATACTTTGTGATACTTAGTGAATGGGAATTACCCAATGGGACAAATCATACTTTGTGATACTTAGTGAATGGGAATTACCCAAATTGGGAATTACCTTTTGTATATACACACAACTATAGACGTCTTGTTTGACAAGATACATCAAAGTTGGACTAAAATAAAATAATTGAATTATAGACATGTAGCCCAATTGGTGCAATACTGTAAATCTTTTCAGTGCTGAGTGTGGACTTTGACTGTTGGGCAAACTGTAAAATTGGATTTGGGTTCTAACGGTCAAATATTGTGTCTACAATTCATCTATAATTCAGTCTAGTATTAGGCCAAACAAAGAAGAAGGTCTGTCTCAGAAACATTGTGCAAAAAAGCTAAGTGCTGTGCTTTTTTCTTCTTTTTTTTTTGTTGTTGCTTATCCAAGCTTACGGAGAACTTTTTTTAACTTTTTTTTTTAAATAAAAAAAACCAAAAAATCAAAAATCAAAACAAAAATCAAAATCAAAAAAAGAAAAGAAAAGAAAAGAAAAGTTTTTTAGCCCCAGCGCATAGACCTACACGTCGTAGCTCATTTCACATACCAATGCGGGCGGGCTTCTAAGACAGACCTTCTTTGTTTGGCCTTAGTACAACAAATGTTTGATCCTGATTGGCACAGCTCTTGCATTTATAGACACTTCAAGTTAACAGTGTTAACCTTCTTTCAATGCCTTCACTGTTATAGAAAACCCTGTAGTTTTGAAATACCCAATATTTCCAATTAAAACTTACCCTCTTTTAAGCACAAAATTACTTCCCATAATAACTAAATGGCGTTCTATGTTACAGACTATACAATCGTCGCTTGACCTGGAATACTGTTGTGTTTGCACCATACACACTTGATAGTGTTTTTATCCTACTGATTTATGTTGTGGTCATTTCTTTTTTCCAGGCCTTGGTTCGTTCTGCTGTACAGCGGCTAGCTTACGTGTCAAGAGAGCGATTTCACCACCTAATGTATCCAAGTTTTCCTGCAAAGTGGAGAGAGATAATACGACACTGGTGATAACTAATAGTCGCAGGCTGAAAAAGTAGGCAATACGGAAAGCTCCTTGCAGGGAAATTTGAGCATTTGGAGGGAAATTTTGGCATTTGGAGGGAAATGTTACTCTTTCATTAAGAAATACATTCCATTTTGATGGGAAATTTGGAATCGCTTGGCGGGAAAAAAACATTTTTTCAGGCCATGCTAATAGTCAGCATCATAATGCTATGGACATAATTTCAATATCGGTGTGTATGTGCGAACACCCCTACATGCGTAACTCTGAAGTGTGTACTGGACGCTTTCAAAAATGCCTGTGCATCCTGATTGGCAGTCAATCGTGAAATAATCACATGCATGCATGCATAGTTGTTCGCGCATTTCATCTGGACGCAACAAAACCAAAACATGATTGCGTGAAATAGCTTGAATTTTGTTCATAGCATTATGACAGTGACTATATATATAGTTCACGAAGCTTCAAGAATCCAGAGTAACACAAGGAATACATTCACTACATACAGTGGCTGCGGAAGCAACAGATTTTTGGGGGACAGGGATAAATTAGAATGGTTGACATATTTAATACACATGTTCTATGGAAGCTTGACAAATTTTAAGGGGTCATGACATTTTAGGGGGACACATTCCTGTGTTCTCCCGACGCATATGACATATCCTTGGTTTATTCATTTATCTTACATTTAGGTGCCCATACAAGCGTACATTTTGCAATGTTGAAAGCATTGTAATGAATTCTAAGAAAAACCTGCACCATGATGATGATGAAGTTTTGTCAATCAGTAACTGAGACAACCAATTGTGTAGCCCTATGTCAAGACTTGGGCACCATGTATTTTTCCTGCAATTCAAAATTAGCATCATCACCATAAATCATGATGATCACCTAAACCAAGTGAACACTAATGAAGCATAAACCCAAGCAGCCATGAACCATTGCCAGTTTTACAGAAGAACGGACATACAGTCATACACCTGTTCACTTGATGACATACAGAACATGGAGAAATTCCAATCTTTGGGAATTCCCTGAGGAACTGGTTGTCCAGAGAGGGGCTTCCCCTTTAAAGGCATAGGTCCACTTTGACCAGTGAGTGAACTAGCTTACACCTGTTCATTTTAGTGACAGATGAAAAAGAATCTTGCGAAATTCTCAAAGGATTTGGCTGGTAAGAGAGGACCTAAGGGTTTGTTAAGCCAAGCAAAGCGATGCTGTAATCATGCCTACTATCAAACTCACCTTTAGAGTAATATTCTTCAAAAGTGTGTCTTCCAGAACAGCCTGTAATTTCCTGTTTATCTCCAGAGAGAGGTCAAGGGTCATGGACTTGTCATTCACAGTGGAACGATACAACGAGGACATGATTCCACTCTGCTTGGACATCTGAGCCTGTTGTGAGCCGAGGAGGGAAAAGACAAGAGAAGATGATGATAATAAGCAAATAACCATCAACAAAGTGGAATTAGAAACTCAGGATTTTTGTCCAAATACAAAGAGACATATAAAAAAAGAAATAAAAAAGATTAACACAGATCATAAAATAAGAACAGCAGCAGAAGAAAGGTGGAGAAAAAATAAAGTAAAATGAAAATGGTTAGGATTGGCATCAAGACATGCACACAGCATGATTAAAGTCACAGCACAAAGAAACACTATCTATATTAAGCTTTAGAGATGTTATATTTTACCTTGGTACTGTCGCTCACACAAAAATTATGGTACCCATAAAATGCCTGGGTTAAACTTTGCGAAGAAAGGGTATCTGTCTTCCATAGTTAATTTTGTGACTTTGGGAAATTTGCAAAATCATAAAAAAGGTACTTAGTTCATTCAGAAATTTGCAAAATTCTAATAAAGAGTATTCTGCTCCAGTCTGCAAAAATAAGTGGACTCCATATTTATTTGATCATTTTTTGTGTGTTCGAGATTCGTGAATTTCCCCAGTTTGCAAACAAAAATAAGTGAACTCCATATTTATTTGATGATTTATTTGTGTGTTCGAGATTGTGTGAATTTCCCCATGAGGTAATAGGGATATGCGACGCTGTTCTCACCAAAAATCTAAATATGCGTAACTCTCAGATGTGATAGAAGGATGGCAGACAATGCAACATTTTCTTTACTGACTACTTGTAAAAAGCTCTTAAAAATGCTTGGTGTTGTATTGTGATTTTGCCCAAAAAAGAAGAAGTATATTTAAGCCCTAAATGTGTATGATTTTGAAGGAAAGGGCATCTTTTTTGGAGGTTCAAATCCTTTACATGAACATGGATACCTGCATGTTTCAAGAGTGACAGTACCGGGATTAATACAATTATACTAGCAAGAAAGTAAACAGCACTAGTGACTTTTTTATTCTTTTCAAATTTTAAAACCTATTAAAGGGAAAATAAGAGCCTATCTTGGAGGGTTCACTCTGACCATGTGAATGGATTTAACAATATCAAAACCAACCCATTGATCAGGCTTAAGCATAGTAATATGGGACCTGGGCTAGTGCTACCAAGAGTGACACCGTTGTAAAATATATTTCAAAGTACATCTGATCTGTATATATATGATACACAATTCACCCTTAAAATATTATCCCTCATGACCCTTAATATTTTCTATTTGATAAGTTCTGTTTTAACCATAGACTTAAAAAGGAGATCTAGTACGCCGCCGCCATTTTTATTCCATTATGGAAACAAATTTGGAGGTGTCTGTATTTTCTGTAAATGCTCGTGAGCATTCGGAAAGAGTCGCTCTTTCCGCGTATTTCAAACCTTGGTCCAACGCGGACGCAGTGCACTGCCAAAAATTAACGCTGACATCCGCTTTTAACGCGCACTTAACAGTCCGCTTCACCATAGGTTTCGGAAAATGAATATTTCATGCCAATCAACACGTTTAATAAATCAATTACCACTGCGGCCCTGGACACAACAATTATATGTATATCATGCTTCTTTATATAGTCGTGAAATTTGTAAAAATACAAAGAAGTCCCGACTTTCAATTTAGCTACAATTTTAGAGGAAACTTTATTGATAAAAATATATTTAGAAGAGTTTTGGGCCATTCAATACAACCTGGTGAATTATCCCAAGATTATTATTTATTGAATGAGTTAAGATAACTTGAAATTGAAACGTTACATGACTGTATTTTGTAGCCATGGGATACTTGAATAATATACTGTAGTTGAGTTTTCCGTGACAAAATGGCTAAAATCTTAAAACTTGGATATCTCTAGCTTCTCAGTATTGATACTTGAATGACTTGTACAATGTTTCAAACCATCGCCCTTAATATACTAAAACATATGAATGTTAAATCATCATGGTGAGATACTATCTACTTTAGTAAAAGTACTAAATGTAACAACAAAATCATGACAATTTGTTTTGTTAGCCACATTTCAGGGAGAATTGTATTAGCATTAACATTTTCTGATTTAAACCAGATTATTTGTTGTTGTTGTTGTTGTTGTTGTTGTTGTTGTTGTTGTTGTTGTTGCTGTTGTTGTTGTTGTTGTTGTTGTTGTTGTTATTATTATTATTGTTGTTGGTGTTGCTGTGTTTTTTTTCCCTTTTGCTTAAGCAATATTATTGGCTTGTACACATTGTGTCTGTTTTTTCTACAAAAATATTCTTGATGTTTTTAGCCGTTTATTTTGTTCCTAGTCATTTGGATTGGGCATGATGATCACAATTTCTTTAAGAATAATATTATTTACAAAATGCCACATCTAAATTTAACTGATAATCTAGCAAAAGAGAGATAGCTCGAGAGAGACAGACATGACATACTTCAAAACACCAAAGGACAGGACTATTAGACAATAGTACTTTAATTGAATTTACCTATTCGACCAATATGCATTACAAAATATGTTCCAAAATTAAGAGAGGAAAGCTTTGCAACACGTAATATTCTTGTAAAGCAATAGTGTTTCGTATGTATGTTGTAGAAGAATTATAGATCTATTGAGTTACGGTATCTTATTGTTGGAAATATGCAACTTATTCGATTACAGAATTGAATTGAAGGTGTATAATCGTAATATCTACCTAATGCAGTGAGCTATTGTGCATGTATTTAAGGGAATGATAAAGTCTATTGAAGTAAAATCTTATTATTAAATTCTGCAACTTATTAGATTAAGCTGTCAACACCATACATCATAACATCTCTAATCATGCTAATCTACCTAATGCATGCAGTGAGCTACTGTGTGATTTTTGTAAAGGGGAACAATACAGTCTATTGAAGTAAAATCTTGTTTTGTGAAATCTAACAATATTTTTAGTTTACATAATTTAGTTTCATTTTGTTATTGTGGTTCATATCATCACAGAAACGGTCTAATAGGTTTGAGGGGTACAAAGGTTCGATCGTGGGGTGAACTCAAAGCACGCACTTTTTCTATATAAAATACCTTATTCTTCCTTTTTGAAGACAACATAACTGAGAACTAACTATATTGCGTTGTTCTTCATACCCTGGAGGTGGTACCAACTATATCAGGCCGCCTAAACCTTTTTTGATCACAATGGAAATACTTTACACGTGTCACTGGCACGTCTGATTGACATTCTCGCGGCCGTGCCGAAGCGCGGGGACGCACTGACTGCTTTTTACGCAGAGAGAGACACGGCTCCAGTACGTGCACGCTCCTTCATTCGTTCTTTTACGTGCAGTTCCGAAAAATACCGACATACCTCCAATTTTCCCCCCATGATGGAAATCCAAAATGGCGCCCGTTACACATAAAGAGATAGGGCAATACAAATTCGTCCGGATTCTCCTTATAATTCTGTGGTTTTAACAGAACAGAGCCCTGTTTCAGCTCGTAAAAGTTCAGATTAAACTTAAGATTGAGTTATTCTTCTTAGATTTTTAACTCTTCTTTTGAAAAAAAAATTTAAAAATTCATTATAAGATCTTTATAAAATGAGAACTATGTCAAACTTTAGACCTATATCCTTTTTCATAAAGTTTGACTTATGAAGAATTCTTGAATATTCTTAATGTGACGCAATCAAGCGAAATGAGTCACATGTTGGCAGTCTTGAATTTTGATATTTGCCCATCATTTAAAAGCAGGTTAAAAATGCTACAGTATGGTCCAAACTCCACTAAAATCTAACTTCTAGTTTTTAAGTTACAAACAGTTTACCAACTGAGAAAACAAAGTAAAACATACAATTTTGTCTCTTCTCAAAATCAATATTCCCGACATACGCCTCATTCCACTTGATCGTGTCACATATTCAGTCCACTTAAAATCATTGTAACGTTTATGGAATCAGGGCCTATTTCCAGAATTTAAGATTCTTCTTTAAGTGGACTTATATTCTTGAACTCTTCCTAAGCCTTGTTCACAAGAATTACAAAGAATACTTCCTAACTTATTAAGTTGGACCCATAAGTTTGACATGGGTACTAATATCATGAAGATTATATTATGAATTATTAAACAACTTTCTTGAGAAGAATTGACAACCAAAGAAGAATGCAATAGGACCCAAGTCACACACAATATATCAATATAACATAAACAAAACACCAACAGGTTATGAAAAATACATGTACACTCTACATGGATTGTTCATCACCTGTATATTGTACACCAACTCTTCCATGATAATCCCTTTTAAAATTAAATATAAATTGCCATGCATAACAAATCTAGTATCACTACACATTAAACGATATAAGTAATTTTGAAGGAGTCATAACTATGAAGCTGATGGTTTATAGTTTAATCAGTTCCAAATTGGCGAGACATGTTCAGTTTCTATCTCTCTGCACCAAAAGTGATCCTAAACTGTATTCATTAACTGCTGTGAGGAGGCTTCACCTATTTGGAACTGATCAAACTATAACATAGTTTTTAGCTTTTGTTCATCTTGGCAATTTACAGTAGCAAATGAGGCGTCAAAATGTCATATTCTAAAATAGAAGATAAAATACATCATTCTGAACAATCAGATTCATATATATATGACACCTACAAAAAGTGAGTGATTGTTTCCCTTTGTTATTTTACTTGAGATACAGCAAGCTTATGTTACAACAACAAACTGAAAGAAACAAAAGAAAAATGGAACATAAATTTGAATTGAACAAAAAGTGAAGGGTGATAGTTAATGACTCACAACCTATCTCCCTCTCTCTCTTTCTTTATCTCAAAATCAGTATTATAGTTACAAAACATTGATAATTTGGAAATGGTATTTTTGATTTCTTTGAAAAACAGTATTATCTGTAAGTTGTAAGTAAGACTGTGATGTGAATAATGCAATACAGGATAGCAACTTACTTCTAATATTCCCAGTTTGTAAAACAGATTACAATTTATCGCATTCAGAGTGTGCTACAAATCTTGAAAAGAAATATCAGGATTATTGTATGAAATTTGCACACAAATCCCTACCCATCCCATCCTACAGATATGAATATGAAAGAGAGAGAGGGGCTATACTCGGTATCAGATCAAGTTCAGAGGTAATGTCAGCGTATTCTAGATTGCACCATAATATCACACAGACAATCCATCTGTTGCATTTGAACACTATACTCTATTTCTCTTCCTCTAGACAGTGATGTCATGTAACAGGTGAAACATTTACATACACGTGGTACATACGCGTATGTATCTAACGTCTTTCTATGCATGTGTGTATACGCCAGCTCCTCGAGTAGGCACACATGTGTAAGTGCTGCAATTAGTAAATGACAGTTACCTTACTGTCTTGTGATAGATAAATAGACCATAACAAAAAATGCCAGCACAGCCACAGAAATGCTGCAAACTACGACTAGAATACACGCTCATGTCACTTTCAAACTTGATATGACAGAGTATAAAGTGGTGTGTGTCATTAACTAGGGAAGAGAGGCAACATTCAGGCCACATGCACTGCAGTCTTCCCTTACCATGGTTCTCCGTACCAGTGCCTGTTGGGATATATGCAGTGTAGCAGACGTGTCAGCATGGAAAGGCAATGTAGTAGCAATGTTACAAATGCAATGTATCCCAGGGTCCCTTGCTCACACGTACCATTCACAAGTTTAGATGAAGAGGGTGGGGCATTACGGTAGGGTAACTCACATTATCGTGGAATTTATTGTTAGTAATGATTTATAATGGTATTAATGTTAAGATTTAGTATTGGACATCCAAACAACTTCCATTTTACACATTTAGATGCATCAACATATTTATTCAATAAGAAGACATATAACCCATGTTATATTATGAGCAAGATATAGACCTGAGTGTACATCAGCATTGTTGACTTTGTAGCCATTGTATAGATATCTTATGAAATGCCAATCGTCGTCATTTTTGTATGACTCATGGCTGATTCTTTGTGACACTTCCCTAGGGACAGTTTTTTGGCACTTTTTGGTCAAAATTGTAAAAACTGAACATTTTTTATGACAAAACTAAAAAAAGTCTCTAGGGAAGTGTCTTTAGATGATTTTGGTGCAATTTCAGCATCTTTTACCAAAAACTGAATTTGCTTCGATTGATGCACATTTTGAGCAAAAAAAAGCCAACAAAAATTCAGTCACATTTGAAAAACTCAGCATTTTTAGCAAAATTGGATACCAACGATGCATTTTCTGACTCATTTCCTGTCCAAAAATGTATACTTTTATATACATCACATTAATAGTTCAAAAGTTACAGCGCTTGATAAATTTCATGTTTTTAGGGTTGACAGCCCCCTTAAGGGCCAGTAGTCCAACAGAGTTTTGGTCTGCCGCGCTTACAAATTCCTTCGACAGCTCCTTGAGTTATCACCTTTTCTAGGTGCCAATACCCTTTTGTTAATTAGCACTCTCTATACAAAGGACACCTTTCTAGAGCACTGTTCTGGTAACGAAGGTATGTGGAGAGCTACGGTAAGGGTGTTCCTTATTAGTATTAATTTACCACCAAATGGTGAACAAAGTAAGTTTAGGGTTACTCACAGAATAACTTCAGTTGATACAAACAAACCCTATCAATTGTGTTATAGACCAAACATATATTGATTGCCATCAATTATACAGTGTTGTGAGAATAAAGTAATTCATAACATACACTATACAGCCATTGGGTCCTTTCAGCGATATCACCAAGAAAATCTCAGGGTTTAAATGTCATGCAAAGCTGCGAGAATCCATTTAGATTCTTGCAATTCTCCTCCATTTCATTTATGTATAAACTTTAAGAGTTTGCGCGAATCTACTTGGATTCTCGCATATTTGTTAAGCAGAATATTTGCGAGAATATATTCTCGGATTCTCACCCAAATTCTACGCCTCATTATGATTCTCCACACAACCATTTTGGAACAGTCGAAAAAGTTTCAAATGTTGGGGGAACTAACAGACGACATGTTAGTTAAGATGATGTGGCTGAAAATCTGGCAAATGGTGAGTGTGCGAATGTAGCGCTTTGCATGACAAACATGCTTTGCAGATTAAGTAAGAAATGTGAAATCAATGGATAAAAATAGCACACAGAAAATTTGAAATTAATCCGCAAAACAAGCCCAAATCAAACGAACCAAATCAAATTGGAAAACAATGCAAATAAATCATGTACAGCCCGTCACCATCTTTACAGTTATAAAGGGACAGTCAACAATTCATTGAATAGGTCAAAATACACTTGGCTCAATTACGAGTTCCTCATAGTTTCAATAAAAATAACTTCACCAATGAACAGTGGACTGTCCCTCATACAACCAGAGGTTATTTAAAAAAAATTGAATTTTGTCATAAAGCATTCAACTAGTAAAATGAAGAGAAATCATACCTTATTTGCATCGCTAGCTGGTGGAACGAGGGCGCCAGATTCTTCTCGCATGATGTACTGTTGGATGATTCTGATAATTAAAAGATGAGAAAGTGAGACAAAGTGAGAAGACATTAATTGTAAGCCATTTTGATTTAGTAATATCTCAAATTTAGGACATATTTTAAACAATGATATCTGGTTTAATATAATATCATACATCACTATAAAGTTATCATAAACAGCAGCCAGAATGCTTGATTCCAAAGTAGAGCATGGATTTGGTACCAGGGGTTTCACGCCAAACATTGTTAAACGACGATCATGACCAACTGGAAACACTATTACTATTTGTCTTTATCTTTCTTCTTCGCACGGAAGGGTGGTTCAGGTCTGCGGTGCCATATTAATATGAGTTCTGATCTCTCGGTTGATTGATGTGCAAGATCTCAACTTTCTCCTCTTCACAAAGATTTAGCCTGATTCACACATACTCAAGTTAGAATTGTTCACAATTTGGTTTAATATATGTAATTTAAATGTAAATAATCAAATAAAGTTCATTACTAGGTTTTATAAAAATGTCAATTCGGCAACACGGACAAACACACCTCTCAGGTAGTGTCGGTCAATTGGGCGTTTTTCTTGTTTGTTTGTTTTTCTTCAATATTTTTGTCAACAATTGGTGAATTTCAAGATAGTTTGTAATTTTTCCAACAAATATTTTCGAACATTTGAAAGTGTAATTTGTTTTTGGGTTTTTGAAATTTCAGAAATAATGGTCGTCGCCTTGGACCATTTTGTCTTTGAAGGGCAGTGTGTGAGATGAAACCCATAACAATAAATGGCTCTGCTTGCGTCATGTGAGCATAATTCCACTTACTTGGATTTCTTCTTGATTTCATCTACAAGACTATTTACATGTTCCTGCATAAAGTCAATCTTCTCGTTTTTCCTCTGTTGCGCCCTTTGGAGCCGGACTATTCTCTCCACAAGCATATTCTTATCAATGCCAGGATAATCATTACTCGCTATGGCTACGGTGTGATCCTGAAATACCAAGGTTGGTTAGAAGTTAATAAACGTGTATGTACATCATGTAAACGAGAGAAATGAATGCATATGCACTGATGTGTGAACAATGCTTCAATCCTGTATAGGGTGCGCCATTGTCAGCATAACATCTCACTGAACAAGTGCTTTGATTGTTCTCAATATTATGAATTGTATAACAAAAATTGTCAAAAATGTGTGTGTTATGTCAAGAGAAGTTAGGAAATTCACTAATATCGACGTGTGCAAACAATGCTACCATTCTGTAAAACTAACAGTGCCATGAACAGCATATCAATATCTTTTTAATATATTTTACATTGATTTTTCTCATTGTTTGAGAAACAATGTATTGAGCTAATTCATACAGGACACGTCTTTTAAAATCATAATTTTAATTTGTTCTTCATATTATGTACTTTCTATCAACAAATAGTCTTTACTTTCCGGTGGCGTGGCAGTCAGATCATCATTTTTGAACTTATTTGATGACAATTACAACACATACAGTGTCATCATTGGAATATTTTTCCATCAATTTTTTCATTCCCCCGACTTTTGTGTACACAGCAAGTTGAAATTCAACACAGTACACGAACATACGCACATATTTTCGGGTCATGATCACATGCCTAGCTTTAACCCCCTGAGAACTACCGGCCGATTGGTCAAAAAGATGGATACATCATTTATTGCACCAATCAGAGACATTGTTTAAATAGTTACTACAATGTATAAAATTCATAGCCAGGACATCGCGGTTCCAATACCGGACTATATCAACAGACCAACGGCATTACAAACTCGCCAATATCATGCTTCAAAATTTAGTGTCATGGCTTCACATTCAAATGCGTATAAATTCAGTTTCTTCCCGCGTACAATATTGGACTGGAATGCACTACCGTCCTCATTACTCGACTGCAACAAACTAGTCTCCTTTAAAACTGGTCTTAGTAATTTAAGTAATTAAGTGTAATTGTAGTATGTATCTCTTGTGTGTATTTGGTACCATGTTTTCTGACTGACGTCTGTATTGTTTTCTCAATTAGATATTGTCTCTTGACAACTTTATTGAGTATGTTCATAGATAGATAGATGTAGTTGTATCCCTAATAAAGATCGGGGTGAAATAGTTTAAAAGCTGTATCATAATTGGTTATTCAAATAAGTATATCTTGTAATTAACCAATCAGAAGCGCTGTTAGATAGACAGGTAGACCCCAGGGGGTTAATATCTGAATCTTACCTGCCCAGGATGATGGTTCTCAAACCTTGTATTATTTACAGCTGAGTTCATAGTGGAATGATTACTGCCAACACCACCGCCAGCTTGGCTACTGCTACTACTGTTGGTATGATTAGGTAGGGTGTCTAGTGAACCACTAGAACTGGTACGTGACCCAAGGCTGATGTTATCCTTTGAACTGCCACCATCTTTGGAATCAGCTGCGTCCAGGCGCTTCTGGGCTTGCTGCAGCTGACGGGTTAAATCCTGATGGAAGAGAATTATTGATATCCTGATTATTGTATGTGTATGGATTTTGGTTTTCTACATAAGTTGGTTTTTATTGCCATATATTGCAGCAGGGGACTCTGACATGTATATATCGAGGGCTTAAATCCAGACACGCCTATGTCCATTTCTTTCTTCTTCTTTTTTTTTTTTGGGGGGGGGGTCTATGAAATAAGACACTATGGCCCACTATGAATACTAGAGGGTGCACAATGTTGGTCAAAAGTGGTTATGTCCATACTTTTTTTGGAAATATATATAGCTATAATCAAACTTTAAATTTGTTTTTCTCAAAATGCCTTTTTTGGACATAGGAGGGTCTGGTTTTAAGCCCTTGATATGTGGGTAGACCACATCGAGCTCGAAATATGATTTTATTAATTGAAACACATTTAAATGAAACAAATCCAGCACATTGCATGTTTATCTGATTTATCTAGAGATTTATCTTTGCTGTTTTGAACACAGTGGCTAAGGAGCAGCATTACCAATTGTAGACCAATTAGCCATAGGGTTTATTCTCTAACAGCAAATTAAGTATAGGTAGTAGTCTTTTGAAAATATGAAACCAATTGAACTATCTTTACAAAATAATAATAAGTGAGAACAATCCGATAAAAAATGCTAACTGCTCCATTATAGAAAACACTATCTTCAGGTGCATCCGAAATATCATAGCGAGTGTGGTAACATTGCGCCATACCCTAAATAACCAATGTAGTGGGTCTTGAATCTTTTTGCTTGTAATTGTTTTATAAATCACGGACTGACTCCCCTACCTTGGCATTTGGCCAATGCCAAGGTTTGGCACTGTTGAATTAGGAATCAGGATTATTGTCTTTCTATCCAAATGCACAATTTATATAAATAATACTGAAATATTGTTAAGACCAATGTTTGTTCAAATCAAAAATAATTCAAATAGACATTATTCTCACATTAACAGTATGCATACATGTCAATAGGATAGCATCTCAACCTTATTGAGAACAGTTTTACCCCTGTAGCACTATCTGAGATAAATATGCCATAATATGCCTCTTTGAATTGCCTGAAAATGTACTCCTGTCTTCCCTGAGTACAAAACCTCTATTTCATAAATAGTCTACAAATACAACAAGATTATGTACATTGGATCTTTTCCCTACACTTTACAAATGGGCTGACTCCCCTACCTTGGCATTGGCCAGATTCTTGCGTTTGATAGTTTTCATGTCATCCCTGGCATCTTCCAACTGAATAGACAACTGTTCCACAGCTTTGGCTTTCTCAGTTAGCTTCAAGGTCAGCATGGTTGACTCACGCTCTCTGTACTGCTTCTCTTGTTTTAGTTCTGAAGACTGTGAATAGAACAATTGGTGCAATAAGTCAAACCAAGTGTCTTGGGAAGAAAAGTATTTGGGATACCCGGCTCACATTCTTGACATTCAGTGCAGAGTTTTTCCATGACTGTTAATCAAGGATTAAATTGTGTTTAAAGCTTACAAGGACAGTTTGAACGTTCACAAAACCTTCTCATTTCCCATCAATCAATGTGTAAAGACACTGGCATTTGTCACTATTGCACAGGAAATGGGGGATGCCATTTTTATGGTTGACTGATCTGTTTGTAAATATTTTATCAAAATTCCTGTCATATCAACGGAAGAAGAGTTCCTTTACATAAACAGAAACATTGAACATGCCATGCTGCTATCGTTGTCATGTACTTGTCAATGCGCAATCAATTGTTTGCAAAACACAACAACCTATATCATATATGACCAGTCACATCAAAAATGACATGTTGTCGGCAAACATAGTTTTGAGATAGAGGCCAATATATTTGTTGAACTATAAAGAAAAAAATAGAAAGAAATATGCTTCTTCAATTCATATCTTGTGATTACAAAGTCTGATTACCTTCAACATGGTATCATTTCAAAGCTTAAAATGACTTCTTTCAAGTCATACCAATAACTCAGATTTGACTCTGGCCTCCAACATGTCCCATACACTACCAATTCATGCTCCATAATAAATTCCTGAGCAGCATGGCATGTCAAGTTCAATTTTAACAGATGGCATTTATCTGTTTTAACAAATGAACTCTTCAGAAATAAAGCTCCTGCCCTTTTGTGTTTCTTGTGATATGCATGTTCTCTAAATAGCAGTAAACCAATGGATTGGCCCATTAGAGCACTGTATTGAGTTACCAGTTTGATTTCTGATCACTCTGTTGTTAATGTCTGTTGTTCAAATTTGCTGCATTTCAGTCACAACTGCATTTTTAACATATTGCGGACATTACAAATCAAAACAATATCTGGAGACACTTGGGGTTCTGACCTGAATTGTCAATAATTTTAAGGAAAATAGGAAATTAACTGACATGGTTCATGGTGAGTGAGTGGTAGAGAAACCAGTTCTTTTAAAGGATGCTAATTGGTGGCAATGCAAATTGTAATCTCAATATAAACTTATGAGCATACGTTATTATTATCCCTAACAGCACCGAATACTAAATCTACTAATCTGCTAGGTGTGCTGATGCGCCCACTACGTGGGCTATCTATCACATGGTTACAAAAATCTTAAGATTTTCCAAGCTAACACTTTGGCTCAATTACAAAGGGCAGGGCAGGACTGCCATGCAGGCAACCCAGGTTCGATTCCTAGCATCGGAAGAGCCGGTTTTCCTCCCCTAATTTGACCTGTTTTCCCCCTGATAGTTATATCCCCAAAACCACTTTTCTGGCTGTAAATAAATGATTAATTTTAAGTGTTATTACTTACCACCTGAGTATGCTGTGTTTTCAGCTCTGCTAATTGTTCCTTAAGCTTTTTCAGATCTTTAGTGAGAACATTCACCTGTTTTATCAATAACAACAAAACAAATACATCAAACCAGTGGTCAATGTATGCGCTACACTTGCTTCCAATTCTTAGCTCGCAGGGAAGCATTTCCCAAACAATTGAGTCTTCTTCTATGCTATATTCTCCATCAATTATCAATGAAAATATGATCTGACAAAGTAGACTATTCACCATAATCACTAGATCTTCTTAGTGAACAACTGTGATTTTAAAACGGGAGTCTACTTCGAAGAGGTAGTTAAGCCAAGTAAAACAAAACAACAGTTGATCATCCCCGCCCGCTTCCTTTTTTCGTGCCACATTGATTTTGATTTTTTTTTTTTTTTATTGATTTTTTTTTTATAGTAAAACTTTTCGAAAAATTGCATGTAAAACTATTAAATGTTTAAGTTGCTCTACAGTAAAACTTTATTAAAACTGTATTTGTACATTAAATAAATGAAGAGGCTCATACTGTAAAATCTTTACTTCAAAAAGCTGGCGGCCATCTTGGGAAAAACTGATAAATATTAAATAATAAGACCCTCCCGCATCCCTTTTTGAAAAGTCCAGACGATCAACTGTTGTTTTGTTTTACTTGGCCTTAAGGCTAGAAAAGCTTTCATTTGAAACTATGTGCGACATGTTTAGTAAGATTGTTTTAACATTACGTGACTTGTCCAGTCAAAACATACAGGGGTGTACTTTCGGCGCGAATCCGCGAATCGATTCGCGTAAAATCACTACCGCGCGAATCCAGGTTTAGTCCAAAACAGGACCTTAGATGACTGGTATTTGACCCGTAGTCAATAAACATGCCGAATTTGGAAGTTATGCAAGCTTATAGCCTTATTCTTGATATTATTTTAATAAATTTTAAGAAGTGTTTGATTCAATTTGTGTACTATTATTTTCTAAGTATACAATAGTATAATAAATGTTTAAAATGCGGAATTTAAATACAGTAAAAAGGATTCTCGCAAAAATATTCTGCGAGAATCCATTTGCGAGAATCCATGGATTCTCGCAAAATTCCTCTGCGAGAATCCATTTGGATTCTCGCAGGATGTCGCGAAAGTACACCCCTGACATACCTCGTTTTTTCTAGTTTCTAGATATGAAGTAAAATGTCTCGAAAAATATAAAGAAATTAAAAGGAAATGCTAAGCTTCTATTCATCATATTTCCTGATTCTTAAGTCTAAATTACAATTATGAGGTATCAATTTAAAGCTTGATTGTTCACGTTTTGATGAAGTTAAAATCAGACATTGGATAAAAGACCCCAAGAGGTATGTTTTGATGTAACAGGTCACATATTGTATAATTGTATGTTTTATGTGTTATCTGAACTAACTTCCAACTGTATACAAATGGTTGTTACTCAATAGATACTGTATGTGGTATAACAACCTGTTAATGGTACATCCAAAACAGACGAACAGTATCAAAATAAATGTGCAGTCATCTACAAACTGATTACTGTAAAACAATTACAATTTGCGGGTACTGTATTTCACGAATTACCAAAAGGCAATATTTTCGCGAGGATTTAATTTTGCGATTCCATAATTTGACTCTGGTTTTAAGCTTTTCCCATGGTTTATTTCACCGGGATTTAATTTAGCGAATATAAGGTCCTCGCAAAATTAAAAACCTCGTGAAATTAAGTAGTTTTACAGTATCTGTGATCTACAGACACCTATATCGAGGAGACTGATACATTACTTGGTATGAGCTTTTACAAACACTGTAAACACAAATGCCTCCTGATTGCCAAGGTTAAGGCCATTGGAAAAGACAATTTGCAGAGTCCATTGACATCAGGGCCAAGTACCTACCCTATATTGAGACATCAGCTCACCAATTATGAAGACATGTTGTCATGTGATCACCAAAAAAGTAGTCATGTAACTGGAGTAACATTATCACAACGGAGACTAGTCTGTGATGTCCCTGCGTGCACTTGAATTCAAGTCCATTGTGCAAATTAAAAAGGGTACAAAGACCAGTGGTGAAATATACCTTGAAAGTTTACAAATCTCCAAGACAAGAGCACTCAGGACAAAAACTCAAAAGAGCAGGCCATGGCCTCTTTGGCCTTCTATTAATTTGAGCCCCGTCAATATTTCATCCCATCTCACCTTATCATTGAGCGAAGAGTTCTGTGAATTAATCTGTGTGTTAGTAGCAGTGATTTTCTGAGTAAACTGCAACAGTTCCGTCTCTTTCTGTTTGGAAGCATCTAACTCTGTCTGAAGCTCAGTGTACTCCACCTTCTGACCGGATATGTCCGTTTCCATTGTCTCCACAACTTTTTTGGCACTGTGGAATTAGGAAGAACCAGGATTATTTTCTTAATCTTCAAATTCACAATTTATTTTAATATCCTTATAAACGTTTATGAACACAAAGGTTAAGACAATGTTTGTTCAAATCAAAGATAATTCAAAAAACCACTCTTTTCACATTAACAGTATGCATGTTTAATTTGTAAACAGGATGGCATCTCAAACAGATTTCCCCCTGTAGCACTATCTGAGACAAATATGCCATAATATGCCTCTTTGAATTGCCTTAAAAATGAACTCCTGTCTTCCCTGGGTACAAAACCTCTATTTCATAAATAGTCTACAAATACAACAAGATTATGTACATTGGATCTTTTCCCTACACTTTACAAATGAACACAAAATCCTGACAAATTATATTTCTACATACTTGGCGAGGGATTTAGAACATCCTAGCTAGTGCGCGATTCAAAGAAGGTGCACTGTACTCTATACAGATTTCACTTACGCACTTATTATTCTATTATATATATATGTGCAAACAAATCGGCTTTATTCTGTAAAAATTGATTACAATTTCAACCCTGTCAGCTAACACCTTGTGATTGGTTAGAGTGGAGATCTCATAAGCTTAAGGAACCTGGTTCAAATCCTGATGTTGCAGTATTTTGTGCAACATCTGTTTTGAGTCGGGAAAAAGTGTAAGTCCAAGTTATTAGCATGTTTGCATTGCAGCAAGTAATTAGATCCAACGAATGTTGGTTAATTAAGATGGGTTACGAACACAATTGGGTCCTGGTACAACACTTACTCTTCCAGTTTATGCTGTAGGGCTTTCAGCTCCTCCACCTGTTTAGTAAGTCGCCGGTTCTCTTCCTTCTGAGAGTTGAGAAGCTCCTTGAACTTTGACAGCAGTTCCTCATTCTGTAACCTTTCATCAGTAAGACATTTTGTCTGTAAATGTAAATAGATTTCAAAAGGGTAGATCTGGGTATAATATTGAACAGTACCAACAAGAACCAATACTACAATACCAGATCACTCTCTTTGATTCACCTATATTCATTATAAAATAATCACCTAATATAATTAACCCCTTACCTTCCCATCATGCAAAACAACACACTTCACCAGAGGGTTGCTATGGAAGCGAGTGTCAAAGGATGTACCATTTACCCATATATCACTGATTAACCTCAGGAAGGTTAGTGTTAACAGGCCTAAATGTGAAATTGCCGCATCCCATATCCTCTCTGGGAAACAAAGGAGACATACACCCCAGGCCCAATGTTTAACATTTGTGACTTATACTGGCAATAAAGTCGCTATATTAGGGTGTACAGCACCTTTATATAAATGTGTGGGTCCCAAGCCAAGTCTACAAACATAATAGGAAAGTTTGCAAATGGTCTTTGTCATTAAATTTGAGCCAATGGACATACGGCACATATTTTCCTATGCTGGGTCCCTGTGGGCGCCACACAACTCATCCATATGTCATCACATTTATTTGCTGGCATAAAAGTCGTGCATATGCATGAGATGACATAAAATAATCCACAAAATAAATTTGGTCAATGCCAGCGTCACGTTTAGAACATAACAAATTCACTGATTGGCACCAAATACACTGTGTCTTGCCCTCACAACAGCATCGGACTTCACACGCATAGTGTAGCGTGGATCCAGGGTGCAGGGAACCAGCATAATATTCTCCTGGCCATGGTCAGACATATGCGGGCGCACTCCGATCAGCTCACTGCCCCGCCCACTGCACGTGCTTGACAACTCACACATTTTCTGGAACCAATCAGAGCGCGGGGCCGACCGGATGTGATGCGCACCACGGATGTCCGTTGCACCGTTTTTTGAGTTGAGGTTGACCTCACATACTTTTACGCGAGGTCAACCTCATGTGACGTGCGTCCATTGAGTTAAAATAACTTCGCCAAGCTGGGACAAAATGCCAATACCAAACAAGATTATTTCCCTGACGATTTAATATGCATTCAAAAAATAATATATGGATCAAAACACTAAATTGTTACACCCATTGATAATTTGGATTTGCATTTAGTTATGATAGGTCATGTATGCATACCTTAACTTGTAGATGGTCTAGTTCCGCCATGTTATCATGGTATTTCTTCTTCAAGGATTCAAGTTCTCTTAATCTAGTCTGATGGTGCTGAAATCAGAAGAGAAACAATAGGATTATTAAAGGGTGTATCCTTGGTGTAATTCATTCATGAGTTAGACTGGTATTAAGACTTTGCTGTCAGAGAAGTTGAGAGGTGAGTCGACACAAAGTAGAATTTGGTATTAGGTAGCATTTGGTTGCCTGCCGCCTCACGCATTTATTTCACAAACCTTTCTTCACGCATTTATTTCACATACATTTCTTCACGCAAAAATGTGCATTAATTTTGAATGTAGCAAAAGCAATATTTTACAAATACTATAGCATCTCAATATGGAAAAAGGATGAACGTTGAGGCATATCTATGACGACAACGAATTATGCATTAATCCAAAGAATTTTGAATGTACATGTAGAAAATCAATATTTTAGTTGTGCTAATAGCATCTCAATATGAAAAGAAGATGGACGTTGAGGCATAGCTATGACGACAACGAATTCTCAACTTGGACAAACGTTTCTTAATCATTCAAACTTTATTTTGTATAAATATATGCTATCGACGCATATTTAATTATTAAATTGTGAGCTCTTAATATCCAAATAATATTAAGTTTTTATCAAGTCAATGTAGCTTAATTTTATAGATTATTCTGAGAGTGAGACCTTAGTAATTAATTAACTAATAACTAATTATAATTGACTTATATTATTACATTTGAATATAATTTTTTGTTGGCTTCAAACTATCGCCAACAACAAATTCTAGAACACAACTACTGGTTTGACCCTTCGCCGCTACACCCACAACACTGCCGCTACACCCACAACATCGCCGCTACGCCTTCAACATCGCCACCATTCCTTCAACATCGCCACCACGCCTTCAACATCGCCGCCACGCCTTCGACTTCAACGTCGGAGCAGTCCCGCTAGACCGCCGGCAATTATAGTGCCTCATCTCCCAACCCTATATAAGTTAAATGTCATCGAAAGGCAAAGAAAATGAGGGGTGTTGCCAGGCAACCCCCAAATCACTTTACCAAACGGAAGAAAGCAAGCAGTCGTCAACTTAAACTAACGTAAAGCCTTCCACAGATGCCAAACTCGGCGTTTATGGGATACACACGCAAACATTTTAACAAATTAGGGAGGGAGGGTGGGTTTTTTTATCACCTGCCACGGCTGCAACCAAATGCGAATGATATGATCGCTTGCTTGGTAACCAAGAACACAATCAAAAAGCGCGGGGAAAAGCCGGATGCCGCACGGAATTATAGGAAAAAAGGTCGCAAGAAAAACCGGAAGCCGCTCAGACCCAGCGATTATGCGACGCCAGCAATTTAGCATAGGGGTGCTCAACTCCCGGGCAGCAAATTAGTTTTCCTCGTAAGTACTTTGGAAAACTTTACTATCACTGAATTAAGCTGTCTAATCCTTTAATCCTTTAACACAGTTTAACACAGATTTCGTGCTAGGCTAATTCCGTGCTGAATTACACAAAGGATAAACCGGATTAAATACAACTTAAGTAGTACTATAAACAGTTGGTTTTTTCTCTACTTGTGTGAACCATACAGCGGATAGTGTAATGTACATTCTTTACATCATTTAACCCAGAAATGACTTAGGACATCAAATAGATATTGCAAACAGTGGCATAGTAGGTTTTTCATGTTGGGGGGTGGGGGCAAAAATTAAAATTAAAAGCTTGATAACTGACAGTGCCAACCTCAGCGACACACGACTCGAATATTGGGGTGGGTGGGGTGGGGGTGGGGGGAGCGATCGCCTATCTCGCCCGACCTCACCACTGGTTGCAAATAAATACTCTAAAACATTAAAACTAAGAAAACATTACATGTTTAAACATTCAGCTGTTTCTTTGAGCTATAAACAGTCTTTGTTGGGTAAAGTTGGCTCCTTAAGAATACATCTGCCAAGTTTGTCGCTCAGATATCCAATATGTATATATTGAATGCTATTTGTGTTTTCAGTATTATCAGATACTGTGGCCACATTTATATTCCATATATCAATTAAACATTAAGAACAAAATACACACTGCATTGTTTACGATAACTTGAAGATAAAATAAAGCACGTTTCTATCATATGATATTAGGGAATCCATCACAATTCATAACAAATTGCTCATAAAACTAGTTAAGGAAAAAACACACAAAAGCCAACATGGTGCCTCTAACTTCTCTCAAATCAAGACATTGATTGACCAATAAAATCATAGAAAAAATAGGAAATCCACGCTCATGTGACAGGTCATAACTTTGAATACGATTATCTTTTAATAATCAAAATGAGTTTGTAATTTAATACCTTGTTCCCTTCCAAAGACTATTTATTGAAAATATATGCATTTTCAAATGTACACATTTTACAGCGGTCAACATCAATTATACTATTGTAAGATGACTCGATCAAAAGTTATGACACCTCTCATGAGTGTGGACTCTTTTTGCAGTGTTAATTAATAAAAGACTGAATATGCTACCTCCATATGGTCACTCTTCTCTTGTAGATGCTGGGATATCTCTACTTGTTTTTCCTTCAGTTTCTGATCCAAGGAATTGGACTTGATTTCCTCTGATTCCTGTCATCAAATAGAGTCAGAATGTAACTGGTTAATATCATTATTCAATTAATTCATTATTATCTCAGGGAAGAGCAATAGAATTTAAAAGCAGATTTCAAGTTCCGCTTTGTTAATTTTTAACAGAAATGGTATGTACGTAAATACACTACAAGGGCGCCTAAAACAGTAAATCACTGGAAAAGACAGTTATGAGTACAAACCTTGTAAATACTTGTATTACTTGGTAAAACTGCAAGAAAAAATGGTGCTCTTTTACAAAAGGTTGCCTTGTTAAATGAGACCAACCCTCAATACACTCGTGAATGATTGGCAAGTGACCCAGTCACTAACTCTCAAGTCACAAGTCACATAAAAACACTAAACCTTGAGTCACAAGTCAAGTCAATCAGGTCATTCCTATATATTTTTCAACAACAAGTCATTAAGCAAAATGTCAAGTCAAGTCAATGATGTCACAACTCTGATAATTGGCCCATTGAAAAGAGCCAACCGTTTGATTTCTCAATTAATCAACCTTGTTAATGTTTGTTGGGCTAAAAAAGAGTTACAGAATTGTGTGCTGGATATTACTGCAATCTTTTACCTGATATGTTTTGATCATTTCCTGGCAATTTTTTCGGATCTGTTCCGTCTCTTCCTTGGCCATGGAGAGCTTCTGTTCTGTTTTGGAGAGCTGCACTTTGGTGTCCTGAACAAATAATACAAATCAAAATTACAAGAAATAGATTAATAACTGTCGATCCGAGTGCTCGCGTTCATCCAAATGTTGAACGTGATCTTACGATGCACTGCATTTCAAAACAACAGGCGCACAACGCGGTGCATGCACATTTTGAAGTCGCATACGCGAGGGAATGGTTTGAAATAATCAACAATTATTTGTTTTGATTATAGATGTGACCTAAGCACCGTGTCGGTGCCCCACCCAACCCCCAATCACGCAAAGGTACATATAGGCTCTGAAAAAGTTATTTTTGTGAGCGATTACCTGGACTCCGGATGCGGCGACCCAGATTAAATCCCCAGGGCAGCACATCCCACTTTGTGTGTTATCAGGCTGCGACAAATCGCCTGCCCGATAGCCCGGGGCAACCATTTTTTTGTCCGGGCTAGCTGAACCACAGGACATGCTGCCCGATCGGGCAAGTACAAATGCTCCACAAGAAAACATAATAAAGTTGCCAATTTGGCAATAATATCACAAGTTTGTAGTCAGTTTTTGAGTTTTACCTTTGTAAATATAATGAAACACAAAGATGTACCCATATTCCTTCTTTAATTCCCTTCCGTTATTATTTAATAAATAAAACAGTGTGCCGCTCGTAGCTTTTCATTCATAAAAACAAGAACCTCGCTATCAGAGGTCACAATTTCGGCGATCGAAGGGCTTAATGCACATGTTTGAACCGCGCATGAGTGGCGACGTTGCGATTTTGCAGGATCTCTTGAAATCTCGAGTAATCTCGAGTCAAAACATGTGGTCCCTATTTATTAGCATGACGTCATTCGGGCTTCGGAAAGTTTAAAAAATCCGAAAGAAATGAAAAATTGTAAAATGGTTCTTTCCCACGGTCACAACGCATGCGTAATGTTGATTTAGGTCAGTTGAAGATAGTGGCTATTGCATGATGGGAAGGGAAAATGGCGACTGCCGCGATTGTGTAGTTTGCAATCGATTGTCGAAATAACGATGGCAAAAAATGGCATAATCGGCAAGAAATCTGACCCATCAATACCATTTTAAAAGTCTTAAAAATATCGCAATATTATTGGGGCATAATCGGGCAAGTAAAAGTTGACCTAGCCTTGCCCGATCGGGCAATTAGAAAAATAAAATTCATCGCGGCCTGTGTGTTATTATTTGTCCCATGTTTCCTCCCGTTAGATTTATTGCTATAAACCACCTGAATGGGTTAGGGTTATGTATGTGTAATATTATTGTTTATCTATTTGGTACCCCACAAACTATGACCAATAGATCTAGCTTACCTTATGAGCATCCAGCTCTGTCTTCAGTTTGTTCTGAGCCCATTTGACCTTGATAGCTTGGGAACTTATCTCCTCCCTGAGTTGCTCAATATCTCTCTGACTCGAAGCAAATACCGTTTCCTTGAAAATGATGGTGGGAAAGAGAATGATAGTTTAAAGTCAATGCCAAATTGAAAATCTAAATAGGCCTTTGGCGACAAATTTTTATGGGCTAACAGAGCATTGAGGTAGGGTCAGTCAGTTTGGCATTTGTGTTCTTCAAAAAAAATAGTTGAATTTTTAACAATTTACACATTTATTTATCACTGTGAAGCCCAACCAAATTATACCTTGGACCATGTTTTGAGAAATATTGTGAGTCACGAATCTTCAAGTCAGATGGAAAGTGGAATAAATCAGAGTCATATTTCTTGACCACCACGACGCTTGTACATTATCCAGATTTATAAATTAAAAGCTGATGTGTTCATAGCCATTTTGCACATAAATATAAAGCTGATGTGTTCATCTTTATAATGACACCACATTTGTAGCCATCACTTGTTTCAGTGCTCAGCTACTTGCTTCAGAATAAGGGGAGGTCTAAATCAGAATGTGCCAAATCATCACTGCTCAGAAGTCAATAGAGCATCACTCTATACTGTAGTTGTCAATGTAACACTTCACTGAACAGACGACTGAGTTGTTCTTTCGAGTACGAAATAGTGGTGAATTTCGCACAACTTGAATGAAACCTCCTCACTTTCTCAAGCAGATGGCTTATAAGCACTGAAATAAGTGGTTACTATGAATGAGGTATCGTTTGAAAAAGGAGCACATCAGCTTTTAATTGATATGAATATAAACTGCTCAAAAAAAGTTTGAATTTTTTTTTCAATCACAATTTGTTCAAATATTGCGGGATATGTTCATTAAATTTTATATCCATGTAAAGCTGATGTGTTCATCTTTACAATGATACCAAATTTGAAGCAAAGCAATCCCTTGCTCCAATGCTGAGCTACTTGCTTGAGAACATGGGGAGGTCACAATCTGAATGCGCCAAAATCAACACTATTTCGTGCTCAAAAGAACATCTTTGTCGTCTGTTCAATGAAGTGTTACATATAGACCACTACAGTATTATAGTGTGATGATCTATTGATTTTTAAGCACAAAATAGTGTTGATTTTGGCATTTTCAGATTGCGACACCCCCATGTTCACAAGCATGTGGATGAGCACTGGAACAAGGGATTGCTTCAAATTGGATATCATTGTAAAGATAAACACATCAGCTTTTAAATGATATATTACACTAAATGAACATATCCCGAGATATTTGAACAAATTGTGATTGAAAAAAAATTCCAAACTTTTTTTGAGCAGTTTATTACTATCAAAAAAATGTCTGAACAAAGTGTCTGAACTTTATTTGAGGAGTTCCTAATGTCAATCCAAGACCTCATCCCTCCACTGACCTTCTCCTCCGATGACTGCCTGAACTTTGACAGTTCTTTCCTGAGTTGTTTGATTTGCCCGTTGAGCGTTTCAGTGCTTTTGAAGGATTCTCGAAGCCGGTATTCCACAGCTTCTCTGGCCTTTCTCTGTTCCAGCACTTCTTTCTCACTCTTGGCATACTTGATGACCATGTTCTCTTTTTCTTTCACTGATCCTTCGTAAAGTTTCTTGACCTAGGTGTACAGAAAAGGACTATAGGTAAAATCAGTGAATTTCAAAACTTTTGATTCTGGATGTGTTTAAAATTAACTATCAAAAATGCTAAATAGAAATTATGAGAAGCTAATATTTTTTCTCAAAAATATAGTAAATAGGGGGAAATACATGAATTTAGTTTATGGATGGGGCAAACAAAGTAAATAAGTAACACAAATTTTGCTTCAAATGATAAGTTTGAAAGTATCTTCCATTTAAAGGATAATGACTGTGTCTCAGTTGTTTAGAGGTAACTCTGAAGAATCAAAACATTTTCACTTTGGAACCAAGGAATTGCACGGGCGTACATAACCCCAGGGGAAATTCTGATAATCACAGTTACCGACAAAACAACTGATCAAGGTCATTATCCTGATTCAAAATCGTCAATTAAAATCGTCATTTAATGATACTGACGTTACTTGTACTATTAATTATTAATTTAAAAAGTTACACTTAACGGCAGTTTTAACAATGCGTTACCAATTACAAATCGATCAGTCTGATCGAAAAATCGTGCAAGCGAACCACTTGCATGTCTCGTAACAACTGCGTTGTGCAACAAACACGTCATGCGTTTGTGGCAAAGGAGATTGAACTTGAAACGCATATATGCGTGTGACTAATTTTTACCCGGCAGTACTTGGCTCTCAGTTAGTGACCTGCGTTGATTAAGTTAAGGACAGCATTTGATTGGGTCGCATATATTGCATATTCATGAGGTTTTGAATTGATGTTATTCAAATTATTTGTGTTTTCTCATTCCATCCCATCTCATCCTACACCCCATCCCATCCCATCCCACACCCCTTCCCATCCCATCCCGCACCCCTTCCTATTCCATCCCACACCCCTTCCCATCCCATCCCACACCCCTTCCCATCCATCCCTAAGTTGGATTTTTTGAAATGCCATCATTTTGAACTTGCTTAGGCCAACAACAACAAAATTGTAATAATGTCCTAGACCGCCCGCTCGTCAGATTTAGGGCCGCTCCGATTTTTGTTCTTCTTTTTTTTTCAGATTTTCTTTTTTTTCTTCAGATTTTCTTCTTTCTTCAGATTTTTTTAACAGTTTAAATGGCATTGAATATTAAACTAAGTGTTTATAACATATATGTGCGACTCTTGGTGTGATTTCAACTTCTTGTTGGCTGAACTTTGAGCTTCCGCTGGTATAAAAAGAAGAAGAAAAAAAAAAAAAAAATCCGCCCGCCCGCCTTTCCTCTCTGAGAGCTCCGGAGGACAACCAAACAACATTTTTTGGCCTTATGGGCAGTAGTTTTCTTCTTCTTTTTTTCTTTGTGCCTATAATAAGCTCCTTAGGCACTATATAAATGCCAGTGATTGATTGATCGATTGATCCCGTCCCATCCATTACATCTAATTTTATTCACTTTTAATCTTAATTTCACTATGATTTATTCTTTTTATTTTTATGATGTAATTCTTGATACAGAAGATATGAAATACTATAGTTTGATCAGCTCCAAATTTGCGAGCCTCCTTACAGTGAATTAATACAGAAGGGTGTAGGCGCACATGGACACAAAAAGCGCACTTTACATAAAATGTGTGATGTGTGCATGTGGCCAAAACTGCGTCCATATATGGACAAAACTGATTGTGTTCGCTTGGATTACTTTTGCACACAGAGAGATAAAAAACACATACAGGGCTTGAATTAATCGAAGGCATCTAGCCTTCGATGCCCCACCTAGTTGCCTTGATGCCGTTAAATTATGGATGTTTTCACTCCATTCAAAAGTACATAATGGCCTTGGATAAAGTTGGTGCCCCTTTCAAATTGCCTGCCCTTTTCATTTATTATTTTAAGGCCTGAACACACATTTCTCGCCGATTTTAGTTCACCCTGTTTCAACTATTAATTGCCTCCATCGTCCTACCTGATCTACCCGTAGTATCATCTCCTGTTGTATCTGACAGATGGCTTTCTTAGCAGCCTTGTCATGGGATATCTGCCTCTCTTTGGCCGCGCCAAGTTCTTGATGGTATTGGTCTGCCACAACTTCAAGCTGCAATTAAGAAGTTTGGAGGAAAAAAGTCAAATTCTCATCAATATAATATTCATATACACCCTGATGGTATTCCAAACTCATAATTTGGAGCATACAAGGAACGATTATGTGCAAATTTTAATCTGGGAATTTCAATGGGCTTCACATCATAATTTCAACTGTCCTCCATGCTGGGATTTCTTATTTACCAAAATCATTCCGTTTCCTCCAACTCATATTCTACACTGCCAGTCACAAAATAAATGTGATCATCATTATACTGTTAGTTATATGATATGAATCAGGCATTAACATCACACAAAACACTATTGAAACCATCTTGTGTTCTTTAAATAGCTGCCATGCATCAGTAGTTTAACCCCCCGTAAACAACCTGCCTATCTTACACTGTTGTTTATGATTAGTTAATTACAATTAAAATACTGCCTCTAAAATAATTCATTCCAATTTTTACCGGGTAAGATTTTTAAATCATTAGCCTATTTAACACCACACATGGGATACTTTTACATGTACATCACCTATGGCTACATCAGCTAACATTTTGTGGCAACAAAGCTTAACCCTTATACCTGGCTAAATCCAACGTGCCAGGCTGTTTGTTCCACCCGACATGGAAGTTTTTGAAATTCTGGCCCCAGCCTATATAATGTACTTGGCCAGGTCACATATCGCCTAGTGGCCTAGGGGGGTTAGGGTTAATGAGCGATTCTTTTAATTTTTTTCTTTCTTCCAAAATGTTCCACATTTGGTTTCTATAACCCTAACCCTGCTAAATCCAACGAGCCAGGGTGTTTGTTCCACCCGACGTCACAGAAATTCTGGCCCCAGACTATATAATGTACTTGGTGCAGTATACTGCGCCAAGTAGCTTTGACACCCTTGGTGTACTGGAAAATTCCAAGTCCTGTGTGCTGGAGATCCGTGGATCAAATCTCTGGGGGTCGCAACGATATTTTGGGTCACTTATCGCCGTAGGGGTAAAAATCTGAACAAGTGGCCTAGGGTTAAGGTAGAACATACCACAGGGGTCTAAATAGATATTCTTCAAATAGGATTTGGCAGTTGGCATATTGCTGGCATACAATTATTATTTATTGTACACTGTATGTTAAATTTTTATGTACCTCAGCTTTCCATTCAACCAGTGAATTTTAATTACCTCTTGTATTCTAAGTACATGTGCCCTTTTCACAGACAGACTTTCCTTATTAGTCTCCGCAGCCGAATGCTGACTTGTTTGCATAAGTTTCTTGATGTGTCCTTCCTTTTCCATGCAGTCATCTTGTATCCTGTGTGTAGGAGAAAATTATTTCAAAGATATGAATATGATCAAAAAATAAATAGCTACGGTTTTTATTACCTTTTTCTTTTAAAAAGGCTTGTACAGTTGTGAGAATCCATACATGTAGTACAAGAATCATAACCCTAACCCTGCCATATACCGCAATATACCACGGCTGGGCATGTTGGTACCACCCGGCGTGGAAGTTTTTGGATGAAAAAATGGACCCAGCCTATATAGTTTGCGCAATACACTACGCAAACTAACCTTGACAGCGGTGGTGTAGTGGGGAATTCTTTGTCTCTGGTGCGAGAGGTCCTTGGATCAAATCCCGGGGGGATCGGGGGGATATTTTGGCAGATTTTCCGCGTTGAAGAAAAAAATCTGAAAAAAGTGGGGGGTAGAGTTAGGGTTAAGATTCTCCTCCATTTAATTATGTGTGTTTAAGGCCCTTCACATTTTCCTGTTGCAGGTTTTGAAAAAATGGATGAGGTCACTTTTAATTATCAATTATTAATTATTATTATTTTCTTTATTTTCATGTTTTTTGGTTGAAACTGATCATATCACAGATATTTTGCCCGTTTGACTGGCACAGGTGTTTCACTGGTTTTACTCACAATACACCCAATACCAGGCCAGGATTACTTTTATCCATTATTCATGAATTACAACCATGTTGTTTGTTTATTCACCCCAGAGGCAGGTGATCCAAGTCAGGGAAATCATGCTCCCAGAACTCACTACAATTTTTCTGGCAAAACTCAGGATCCCAAAATGTCTCCAAAATAGGCTACTCTGGGTAGATTGTGAGGATGCCATCCTTTATCAAAGTTGTGTCATTCAAAATGGCTGACGAGTTAGGCACTTTTCAGTATGCTTTTTAAACTGTTATTCTGTCAATATGGGTTATTACAGGAATCGGGATTCACAAAGTGATTTTTGTTCCTGGGACTAAAAACTATTTGACGGGACTTGATTTGACGGGACTTGCTCCTACCCAAGTAGCCCCTGCATCATCAGTGAACATAATTTTCACCCATTTGTCACAAAATAGCACAGGGCTGTGAACAAATTGTTGGCAATTGTAAAATGCACATAACAGCTCTTTTTGTAGGCCGTTGCATTGTAAAACATATTTTGACCCCTGGAAGAGATATGATCAGAATGAAGACATGAAATAGTCAAACCAAAAAATGAATAATTTTTAAAGATTTCAATGTGTAATGTTGTAGGATGAGGATAAACAAATCATTAATTTTATTGGCCTGATCATGATCAGTTATGTCCTAGTAGCTTCGTGGTACATTCATATTTTTCATCTTGTAAATAGGCAAATACCATTTGTGCAGGCATGTTGCTAGTTAATTATTCAAACAAGGTGTTTACACTGTCAACCGCCTGTAGGTTTACTCATAATTACTTTTAGATGAGCGGAATGCAAGTCATAATTTGATTAGCGACACACTCATCTTGGCGAGTGAGGATGTGTTGTTTGGATGTTGTCTGGATAATTGTGAACAGAATTCCAAGTGCTTTGTAAATTGAATTGATATTATATCAGTGTGAATCCTCTTTGAACAGGA
This sequence comes from Ophiura sarsii, assembly GCA_035610835.1. Classification (NCBI taxonomy): domain Eukaryota; kingdom Metazoa; phylum Echinodermata; class Ophiuroidea; order Amphilepidida; family Ophiuridae; genus Ophiura; species Ophiura sarsii. The sequence goes on along the minus strand of CM069448.1, from coordinate 23,225,632 downwards.
TGGTCATCTGTATTTAAGTATTTATCAAAAGGACCCATGTGTATTAAATTTTTAAGATTTTAACCTTTTAATAATAATATCCAATAATAATAATTGTTATTTGTCATGTACATGTACAAATGTATTTTCTGGTCTTGGTGATCAAAAAAATATTCTTGTTGTATAAATTAATTACAAACAATAATACCATTTACAATTTACATTCATGCAGGCATGATGGAATCAGCAAATTAATTAATTGGTCCTAATAAGCATGAAGTCTGCTATTCATTTTATGCAGTCAATATTACATGTATGTGGAAGCAGAGAATTTCCTACCATAACAAAATCATTTTTAATATCCTAATTTCCAATTCCATACTGAAAAATGTATTAACCCTAACTCTAGTACACCACACGGCAACAGATTTGTTTTCCAACCCCCAAAATTCACCAGAAAGGTCACCCCGACCCCCCCCCCCAACCCGGATTTGAACCACGGACCTCCAGTACCATGGCCCAGATCCTAGCCACTACACCATGGCTGTCAGTCACACTCGGCGAAGTATATTCGCCTCATTCTCGTTATATAGCCTGGGTCCATTTTGTAGCCCAAAACCTGCACGCCGGTTTATAAAAACATTTTTTCCGCCCAGTTGCCGTGGTGTAGTAGAGTTAGGGTTATTCTTCCCAAAATTGATTACAATTTAAAAATTAATATATGAATTTTTTTTATAATTAAAATTACTCAATATCCAGTGACTCAGTGGCTTCCTGCTGTAAATGTCAGTGAATCTCTCTCTATGCAGTAATTTAATATGACATTCAATTAAATTGAATTTAAAATGGTTGGCAGATTTATAATGATTTGAAGAACTTTACAAATCACTCTGAAGTGTGTATGTTTTAAATTGAATATGGCCCAGTACCAGGGCATGTGTATAGATTAAAATCATTAACAATAACATGTACTTTTGTGTGACCCTCTCCCGGATATTCAACAAAGACTAGTATTCCCATATTAATGTTCAAAATACAGGGTGAGTCAAAAAGACTGCAATAGTGGAAAGAAGCCATTATGTTTTCAAAACCAAAATGAATTTTAAAACTTTTTAAACATTGCAAGAATGATGTATTTAATCCTAACTTTGTGTGAAAAAATGAAGTTGATTACATTTTCCGTTTGCCTTTGGTGAACCTTTTGACCAGTGCACCCATTTCACACGTTTGTCCACGAGATACCCAAAATATGCATCAAATCACAAAATGTGTCTCTCATTCAAATTTGGAAACTTGAGTTCATTTGTGATGTTATTGGAATTTGATGCATCCTTTCTTGTTTACATGTGAGTTAGCATAATCAATAATTGAAAGTTTCCCCTCTTCCTCTGCACGCAACTTGGGCGTTATCATTGATGAAAAAATGACTCTATCCCAACATGTCAGCAACGTCTGCAAGAGTGCTTCGTTCGCTCTCTACAACATCGGCAAGTTCAGAAAATATCTAGATCTGGCTTCTACAGAGAAACTTGTTCATTCATTTGTTACCTCACGCCTAGATAACTGTAATAGCTTGTTATTTGGACTCCCTAGCGCAGATCTTGACAGACTTCAAAGAGTGCAGAATTCTGCCGCTCGGTTAGTTACCCGTGTTGGAGGTCGTGTACATATGCAACCTGTTCTGCGTCAACTTCATTGGTTGCCGGTCCGCAAACGGATTATTTTTAAGATGATCCTACTGACATTTAAGATCATCCACGGATTAGCACCTCGATATCTGGTTCAACTGCTGACTATCTACAAACCAAGTCGCCCACTGCGCTCCTCGACGGAAGTACTCTTGAAACTGGACCATCACATAAAGCCGTTCGAACATCAACCTATGGGTACCGTGCATTCGCAGCCGCTGCTCCAATACTATGGAATCGCTTGCCCGCAAAAATCCGTGCAATAGACTCACTCACATGTTTCAAATCAGCTCTAAAGACATTCTTGTTTAACTCCTCTGACGATGAGTAATTTTTTCATACTGTATAGCGGATCTTAGAACATTGTACTCTTGGTTTTATTTTTCCTGCATCTGTATATTATCCTTGCCGGTTTTTACATGCTGTGTGATTTTTACCTTACTGTATCATGGTTTTTAGTATTATGTCTGTGTAATATGTATCTTTTTATGATGTATTGGCGTATAACTTGTTGTAGTTTAAGACATTTTGCCATTGTACAGCGCCTTGAGGTGTATTCGTAAGGCGCTTTAAAATGTGTTTTTATTATTATTATTATTATTATTATAATCATACCCATGCTATGAAAGCGTATAATGTTCTAAATTTTAATAAACAAATGACATTTTCCATTTTTTTGTTGGCGGGATATTCAAATATGAAAATGCAATGTGTGCCATTTCAAATGAAAATCACTGTGCTCGTGGACAAACAGGTAAATATGGTTGTGCAGCAAAGAGGGTCACCAAAGACAAACGAAAAATGCAATCGACTTCATTTTTTCACACAAAGTTAGGATTAAATACATCATTCTTGCAACGTTTAAAAAGTTTTAAAATTCATTTTGGTTTTGAAAACAAAATGGCTTCTTTCCACTATTGCAGTCTTTTTGACTCACCCTGTATACCCCTTTTCTTTTCCCAACTGTTTTGAATATAAGAAACTCAAGTAGTAGTCAGCATTGACTTATTTTGACGCACAAACAAAAACACCGAATAATAATCTTGAATCCTTGATATTTTTGCTTAATATAAAATTTAAAAAGATATGGACTTTATTTAGAGCTTCCTGCTTTCCACCTTTTCATCAATTTGTTTTTAAAAGCGTGATATTTAAAGGTAGATGTTCTGATTGCTGGCCCGATTTTCAACTTAATGTTTTCTATTTTACATGGAAGGTCATCCTTAAATGTGTCACATTCCAAAGTTTGAGTTGTATAACTCCAACGGTTCTTATTTTAGAAACACAATTTACTTACTATCTCATTTCTTAACTATATCCTTTTAAATGGGCTTTGAATAAATCAGAAATAAACTAAATAAAACAAGTGGCATGCCAGTTAAATGCAACAGACCATTTATATTGATGTTTAATTGCCAAATTGACCATACAATAATAAAAACCTGCAGCTGGTATTAAAATATACAGGATGTAATATGTCAGTCTCCATTGTGTATCTTTTGTTTTCAAATCATTTCAGATGGGTACCTTTAAAAAATTGCTTTAAAAACATTGTGTGACGCATCTGTGTGTATCACTGTTCTGTATGTATTTAATTCAATATTTGAGAATACTTTACTTCAAGGAACGGGGTTTTTTCTTCTTTTTAATTTTCACTTTTTTTCTCTAATTTTACCTTGATTAACCCTAACAGCCCCGTACCCCATGAAATCCCATTTCCCAGCCTGTCGGTTCCACCTGGCGCTGAGGTTTTTGGGTGAAATAATGGCCCCGGGCTACATAGCTTCCCCGTGGTTCGCCTGTCAACCGAGAGGTCGTGGGTTCAAACCCCGGGGCCGTGGCACCTCGTGTTGTGTGTGCTTTTTTTGCTTGAAAAAAATTTTGTTGGAAAATCCACCGGGAGTGTTAGGGTTAAAGAGATATCAAGTTTTGTAGAAACGTGTATAATGCATAATATGGCACTTGTCATGGAGTTTGTACAGTACTTACATTTAGAAATTGAATTGGTATCTACCCCACCTCATCAATCTAATTACCTAAGTTGCATTTTAATTAACAGAGGCAGAATAAATGCATCGCAGATCACAAAGAACATTTTCAATTAAGCAACGAAAACAAACAAATCCTGCTCTACATGCAAACAGACCTCTCATCAGGTAGGGTCGGTATGGTGTTTTTGTTGTTTTGGTCTCAATTTTTGTGTGAATTTACAACAACAAAATCTTCAAAGCTTTCAAAAAATGTCAACTTTTTTATATCATATTCCAACAACAAAATTAAAAACAATTTGTAAACAAAATCTCAACAAAACAAAAATATATGGGTCGGTCAAGCCCGTAGAACAGTTTGGGTTGTTTTTTGTCGCCTTAAAAATTTAGGTGATGAAAAAAGAAACCTTGTTTTACAAGCCTGACCGACCATTTTTTTAGAAATTGGTGAAAACAATGTTCATGTGCAAATGAATACCAACCAAAATTCTTTTTTGCTTGTCAGAAAAATGGCAAAATGTTTACAGATTTTTTTACGGTCAATTTCAAGGGAAAATAAGAAAATAAGAAAAAAGCCAAAACTACAGCCCTGACCTGTGAGGTCAGTTTGCCCGTACAGGTTTTGTTTTTTCACCGCCCTACTCACCTTTTTAGTTCCTGTTCCTGATCACTACATCTCCTCCGTAAAACTTGCACCTCTAATGCTATTTTTTTAGTGTCACTAGATTCTAAGGTATCTATTCTCAATCCATTGGGCAGCATCAGCTGGTCACCTGGTGAACTGTTTGATGATCTAGACAACTCACCACTAGGAGACGATGAACTTTTGGTTAAGAGATCGTCCAGTTCTGAGAGCAATGTCTCATCGTCAGACTCGTCAGGATTAGTTCTTTGTAGCACCTCTGCACCTATTTGGCTGTTAGTTTTAGTGTTACTATTAGTGTTAGTGTTTGTCTCTATATTGGAAGGATTATTTAAAGACGGCGATAATTCCACCTGTTCTCCTCGTCTGGAATGTAAAGAATGCATATTTGTGGTTACGCTTGAATCAGCCTGATGACTCTGTGTTGTAAGACTTTGACTCGAGGCCTCGTCTTCTAGACGCAAATCCGTATTGTGGTTGTTCCTGGAAGCACATGATTCCTTTGGTGTTATGTCAGAAATATCAGCAGCCTGGGAGTTCAAGGTGGCAACAGCACCATCTGAAGGCGGTGCTTCGCAATGTGTTGGCAACACCACAGGTGTAGATTCAATGCTGCTCTCTCTTCCCACATTGTCTTCGTCCGATTCTGTTCTATCTGTATTACCTTCATCTGATTCTGTTCTATCTACTAAAATTGCACTCTCCGATTCAGGCAAAGCCGAGCTAGAATCTGCTAGCTGATTGTGCGACTTCCCTGATAAATTGTCAGCTAATTTCACCTCAACATGATCATTGGTGCCAGTACCTCTGCCGATTCCAGCACCAACTTCGGACTTCGAGGGCTTCAATACATTGCTGTTACCTGCACTTTGTGATGAATTGGGTGGTGTTTCTGAAGACAAATCTGCTTCTACATGGCCATTCGACTCTGGCATAGAACCATTTGTTTCAACATGGTCTTGCCCTTTAACAACATCACCCTCTGCTTGTTCCATATCCAAAACATCAGCCTCTACTTTGTCCTTGATATCTACAAAACCATCTTCATCCCTGACTGTTCCATTCAATGTGCTGTGTTCATCTGAGCCTTTCACTGTTCCATCATCAGTGATGTCTTCTAAATCACAAGCTTCGATTGCGATCTCTGCCTCCTCAACCCCCGCCATTTTCTTCTGCAGTGCTTCTACGTTTTACACCTCCCAAGCTCACTTCATGAATGTTTCCATGCTGGTCACTAAATCATCTGGAAAATAAAAAGAATTGTAGAAAAATAGAAAAAATGTTAGAAGTGGCACGTAGAAGTGGCTTTAACCAGCGGGAGGGGGAGGGAGGGGAAAGAAAATCCACTAGACCCAAATAAGCAACATGGTACTCAAATTAATCATTGAAATCACTGAACTAATAATAATGTAAATAGTGTACCGTTTTCACCTGAAACCATGAAAACTAGTTATTTGGTGTCAGGTTTTCATATAATGAAAGTGTGATGCCCCTTAGCACCCCCCCCCCCCCAAAAAAAAGGAGAAATTGTTCCTCAAAGACACCAACTATGATATTTTGGTAAATTTGTTCAGGAGCAAATGGCAGATCCATAAAGAGTGAATAGTATTTTGTATTTGGGTGTTTCCACAGTAATGATACCTTTTTTTGTTTGTGGCTCTAAATGTTGTTTCAAATTGATTTTCTAGCTCATATTTGGCCAACACTACTGTAAAGTAGCAGGGAGATAGCGAGCAAAATTTCAGAATCCTAGCTAAATGTTGATTTTTTTTTTTACACAAACCCTATGGTAACGGTTGTAACATTTTTTTGACATACATATGTTACAACCGTTAACCTTTCAATTTTGACATACAAAATATTAAAGGCTAAATCTTGACAAGTTGACCATGTATGTGGGTTGTGCTTATTTCTTCAGTTGACGGACATCAATTACTTGAAACAAAACCAACTGGGGGTAATTTTGATCAATATCAGGGTCTGGAGAACTCGCCGAATGCGTAACGGTTGTAACGTATGTCAATGTTACAACCGTTATAAATACAGTCAGGAAATGTCATAAAATGTCATGAAATTCGAAAAAATGACAATATTTCAAAGTCCTTTCACATTATTCAGGTAGCCTCAATGTGTTGAATTACAAAAAACAAGGAAAGCCCTCCTAACAATTAATATCTGCTTCAGGAGGCCATTCAGTATGTCATTTTTAATGTTTGACATACAGAAATGTGACATTTCTGTATGTCAAACATGACTAAATGGCCTACTGAAGCACATATTAATTGTTAGGAGGGCTTTCCTTGATTTTTGTAATTCAACACATTAAGGCTACCTGAATAAAGGGAAAGGACTTTGAAATATTGTCATTTTTTCAAGTTTCATGACATTTTATGACATTTTATGACTAATTTTATAACGGTTGTAACATTGACATACGTTACACCCGTTACGCATTCGGACAGTTCTCCAGACCCTGATATTTATCAAAATTACCCCCAGTTGGTTTTGTTTCAAGTAATTGATGTCCGCCAACTGAAGAAATAAGCACAACCCACATATATGGTCAACTTTTCAAGATTTAGGCTTTTATATTTTGTATGTCAAGATTGAAAAGTTAACGGTTGTAACATGTGTATGTCAAAAAAATGTTACAACCGTTACCATAGGGTTTGTGTACAAAAAAAAATCCAAATTAAGCTAGGATTCTGACATTTTGCTCGTTATCTCCCTGCTACTTTACAGTAGTGTTGGCCAAATAATATGAGCTAGAAAATCAATTTGAAACAAGATTTAGAGCCACAAACAAGAAAAGGTATCATTACTGTGGAAATACCCATTTGTACAGTATCTGAATTTAAAAAAGTGGTGTTTGTAATTTCATCTTTAAAGGCATCTGTCAATTAGATGGCCACATAAAAACTATTCATACATGGTGAGTCAAAAAGAAGTTGTACGGGAATGAATATTTGTTTAAAAATATACCAAACAAATTTGACAAACCAATGAGGCACTTATTCAAAGAGCAACTTATTCTTATATATTATTATGACAAAAGGTATCATTCAGGAAATGGATCAGAGAATCCAAATTTGGCGTCAATTTTGACCAAAAATGTTGATTTTTTTTTGAGAAATCACAAAAAAATCACTTTATGACCCCCTTTTTTTGAACAAAACTAACAAAAATAATTTTGACTAAAAAGTGCCCAAAAAAAGTTTCCATTTTTTTGTCTCACTTTTTCGGCACATTTTGGTCAAAATTTCAAAAAAATATTAGATTAGATTAAAAAAAGAAAATCTTCCCTAAAGTTAGTGTCTTTACATCATCATCAAGCGATTTGGGCTTTTTATCTCAAAATTATTTTTGTTAGCTTTGTTGAAGAAAAAAATTGGGTCAAAAAAGTGAATTCTTTTTGTGATTTTAAAATCAACATTTATTTTTAACAAAGCTAACAAAAATAATTTTGAGGTAAAAAGCCCAAATCAATTTCTTACACCGCAAATACCGGAAAGTTCAGTTCTGTGGAAACACGGCGATTGTGATGACGTGGCCTTAAATTGGTTGCCACAGTCAGCCACCAAAAGTTGGGCTTATCCACATTAATCTGAAATTTGAGCTTGACCAGATGATCGGTTCAAAAGATATGATCATTTTGGTGTCAAAAATTCAGCAAAATTGAAGCGTTCATTTCTTTTGTTTTTTATTGGGTCTTTTTTACCCCTAGCATAATAAATATTATGCTAAAATGTAAAGCTGTAATTGTGGGCGCTTGTTAATTATTGAATAATGTACAGTCTTTAGTTTTTTAGAAACTGTCCTGTGCTGCGGGAGACTATGAGACAGCTGCATAATTAATTATATACTTAGAGGTATATTATGCTATCTTTTCCAGGGAACGCCCTAAATCCTTGGGGAAAAAATTGAACCAGGTTTTCTTGCAGATTTACATTTCTGATCATAAATCGTCAATTCCAAGTTACAGGGCAATACGATTCCTAATTACTTCAAAATCATGGTTTTAGAGTGAAAATAAACTGTCGGGTTTTCACTCTAAAACCATGATTTTGAGGTAGGAATCGTATCACTCTGTAACTCAGAATATATTTATGATTTATGATAAGAAATATAAATCTGCAAGTAAATCTGCTTCCAAAAAGGGTTAATGAAGTCTCCTGGAAAAGATTACATAATATACCTTTAATTATCTATGGAAGCTTAATAAGGTTATGGCCATGCGTTATGAACTCGCCACCCTTAGGCCTAAAAAAAAAAGAGGTTTGTTTGCCCAAACACGACCGACCCATAAAATCTCAAAACCCCATGCCTTTTTTTTTTTCTTTTTTTTTTTGAGATTTTTTTCTTTTTAAAACAATGTTTTATGTTGAAAAATATATGTATTAAATGATATTTTCATCTTAATTTGCCAAACTAATCAACTACACTGCCCTGTTATTTACTTATTCCCACATATCCACCCTTTAAAACACTAAGGAGATGCAAATCCAAGATCCTACCACTATCTGAAGGTTTGTACTACAGGCTGCCAGCTGCCCTATTAAAAACAAAATACATGTATTAGCCCTAACCAGCCAGGCTATGTTCGTACGGTGTGGAAACTGGGGGAAGGGGACAAAGTATGATTTTAAACCAAATAATCGCTGTGAAACCCCTTGGAATTGACCCCCAGAACCTCTGATCACCGCGCCGCGTCCCTATCACTCGGCTAACCTGGTAATGCTCACCTGGGCAGTGATTTTGTACACACATATCAGCTTGGTTGATGACGTCATCGAATCATATGCTATAGAATGCGCGTGGACATTGTTTTTTGCTTTAGTGAATCGGAGTGTAGGAAGGTTAGGGTTTTAAAGAACATTCAAGTGTATTAACATCAACTTGTATAGTCTTTTTCTTCTCTAAAAGTGTCCATAGAGCCAAAAAAGAAAAGAAAAAAAGAAAAGGTAATCGACCTACCGACCCACTTTTTCAACTCTTGTTTGGGCAAACAAACCTTCTTTTTTTTTAGGCCTTAGCGTTACATCACAAATATTATGAATTTTTTACACCAATTGAGTTTCAATTTAGAATATCTCCACAATTATCAACCCTAAACTAGCAAAAGTATACATTTTTGGAAAGCTGAAGACACAAGCAATCTAAATATACACATTTCAACTCATTATACAGGGTGACTTTGAAATTATACAGGGTGGAAAAAATAAATTCCGGATAAAAAGTGGGTTACTTAATGCATTGCTTATTACTAACTTACAGTAATAAACTGAAAGTAAACAATGTTTATATGGTTAGAGGATGGGGGAAGCCTACTGACTTTGGAGAAAGAAAAATCACAGTTGTTTGTTAATCTCAGAGTACAGGGTGTTCCAAATTATGTTATTTTTTTTCTATAATTCAACATATTTTGAACTGAAACATTTTAGCCCTAACCCCAACTGAAAAAGTAAGTCCATATTTGGATTCCTTATCAAATTTCCCTTCAGAAAATGTATACTTTGACTATGATAGGATAAGTAATTAAAAAAATACAGCAACTTTTAGATTTTGAAGACATCCGCAATACTTACTACAGTGTTCAATATGAAAACGGGTAGTTTTGTACGTAAAAGTTCGTATTTCATAGACTAAACCAATTATAAAGAGTTCAAAATGATTAAAAACAATTAGCAGAATTGTTCTGTAAATTAAGACCAAAATCAAGTTTGTAGCCCCTGTAGTACTTTAGCAGTAGTGAATTTAATCAAGTTTACACACGCGAAACGCCCCGTTCCCATAGAGTTTATGTGTACCTCCTCCCCCCCCCCCCCCACTCCTCCACCTTGACTGTTCGCAATTCAATCACCCACAACTTCGTTAATTGAGAAGCTATATCGTTCATATTTACAGGTTTGTTAGTCATATTAATTAGTTTTTAAATAAGACCAAAAACATGACTATAGCTTTTTGTTTTGCTGAGATATGATGAATTAAACAGATCACAATTTGAAAATACGTAACAACACCACCATATTTGGGTGGGCGAGTTCAAAACGCATGGCCTTATCAAAAATGAGGCTAATTAATGCACTTAATTATTTTTTCAAGTTCACGCTCTTCACTAAATGTATTGTATGTTGGCAATACAACTCTCCTTATTTCCAGTGCTGCAGGAATCAAGTGGAGTTTTCAATCACAATTTAGAGCAAAAACAAAAACTAACTAGAAAAGTTTACCTAGGGTAGGGAGTCAAAAAAAGAATAGAAAATTAAAAGAAAATAGACAGCCCTCTGTTGGCCAAAAACAATGACTTAAAATTGTTATCATTTGAACCGTACACCCAATTCACCTCCAGTAACGGACTTTTTTTGTTTCACTCAACCAGCTCTACAATGTAACTTATACAAAAAATGAAATTCAATATTTTTACCTTGTTTAGATAGATGATATTCTGCTCTGCCACTCATAATTCAGCATACAAATATAGCGGCACTATGTTGAACCATCTTGATTTTATGTATGAGTCCTTTGGTGTATGGGTCCCATACCGTATGAGTATTCAAGATGGGCCGGACTAGGCTCTTACAAGCCGTTAACTTAAAGCTCAGTGGTACACCAGTGTAAGTTCCTACAAATTAGATTAATAAGTACTCTTTCGGCTTTAGCGACAGAATGGTCTACCTGATCATTCCATAAGGTTATGTGCAATGTGTACTCCCAAGTACATGTATGTGTGCGACTTTGTTTCTTGTAATACGGACTGACCTAATTTATGATGATGTGTAGTTGGTGATTTAGCAATGTGTGAGTTTGAGGACCTAGCATTTTTTGGTATTGAATTTCATCTGCCATGTAACTTGCCAGGATGATAATGTATCAAGATCAGCTTGCAAACTGGAAATATCAGAGTCGTTGAGGAATTGAGGATGGGTCGATACATAACACAATCATCGGCAAATAAACGAACCTCAGACGAGATGTTTTCCGGGTGGTCGGTTATGATAAGAACAAAAGGGGGCGAGTATGGTACCTTGCAGGACGTCTAGCCATTGTGAATGATCACCATCGACCACATCTCTTTGATTCTGTTTTGCCAAGATGTTTGATATCCATGTGTGAGTTTTACCAGTGACACCATAAGCATTCCATCTTATGCAGCAATCTTGTGTGCGGGACACAGTCAAATCCCTTGGTGAAATCCATAATGATCATATCAACTAAAACTTTCACATCAAGGGACTCCGCGAGGTTAACGATGGTTAAAATTCACTGTGACTCGCAGGAGTGCTTGGTACGGAAGCCATGTTGACGGTCCGTGAGGATTTGATGTTTACTGAAATGACGCATGATATTACTATGCACAATATGTTCAAATATCTTGCAACAAATTGGAGTCAGTGAAACAGGTCGATAGTTAGACGCTGTGGCTAACGATAGTTAGATACATGTAAGGCTCTTATAAGCCAACTAGGCTCTTTAACTAGGCTCTTATAAACGGCTTATGAGCCTAGTCCTAACCCATCTTGAATACTCATACGGTATGGGACCCATAAACCAAAGGACTCATACATAAAATCGAGATGGTTCAACATCCTGTTCGTGCCGCTAAATTTGTATGCCCAAATTATGAGAGTTAGAGTTACGATTTAGAATGGGACACGCTTCAACTACGTAGACAAGTCGCAAGACTGGAGAATATGACCGTGCTGGAGAACATGACCGTGCATCAATTTAAATCTAAGATTAACGAACTTTAATTGTGTGCAAAGTACTTCTTAATTATATTATTTTATATTATGTTTGATTCATGTATTATGTGTAAATATTTGAACATTTCTTTGTAAATACTGTACTATTTTCTGTATGATGAGGGCCTGCTTGGAAAGCAGTGCTTGACACTGAAGCTGTTTACCCTCAATAAAGAAAGATTAAACAAACAAACAAACTAACCCTACTCTACAAAGTGTCATCTGACCAGGTCGCCATACCAGCGTCAAAGTTTCTCACACCAGTCGCCCGTCCCACTCGTCACAATAATAGCAAGGCTTATCAACGTCCAAGCACCAACAAAGACTGCTACAAGAACACATTTGTCCCCAATACATTAAGTGAATGGAACTTACTTCCTGAACCACTTATCAACATAGCAAGTAGCAAGTTAGCAACGCACAAAACCTTTAAGAAACAAGTAACCAACCACCAAAGAACAACAACCCGTCTCATCTAATTAGAGAATAAAGGTATTGTTTTTAGACCATACCTGTGTTATACAGGCATGAGAACGGAGTTTTTGAAAATAGCAGGAAAGTGGTGAAAATTCCTGAAAGAGCGCATGAAATTGGGCAAAAAAGGCCAAACACAGGCTGAAATTAAATAAAACTGCGTACATTTTGACTATAAAAGCAGGAATTCCTGCTTTTTCCTGAAGATTCTCATGCCTGGTTATATTGTCTGACATAAATGCGGACGATAGTATTATTTTAAGTAGAACAACGACGCCGCAGGTTCTACGCAAAAAATAATACTACCGAACGCATTTATGTCAGACAATATAACACAGGTACGGTCTAAAAACAATACCTTATTCTCATTCTTAAACAATTATACTTATGACATTTATCAAAGAAAGAAGTACATTTTATTGTCCACATTTGACAACTTTTACCCCTGCTCGGATCGAATAACCCATAAACATTCCATCCAATCCCATGCGATGAGTACACCATGCGTAAGCGTCCCGGCGCCGGCATAAACCCAGGAAAGACGCCAAAGACGCACTGCCAAAAGGGCGCGTTATGGAACAAAACCACGCATTGTGAAGGTCGGACGCACTGTTGACGCAAGCCCCACCTCCCCGTGTTCAATTGTCTCATCTAAATGTCGCCGATTTCTCTAAACCAATGAGATTGCTTAAACTTTCTTAGCTGTTTAAGAATCAACCTTCTTGTGCACTCACACCTCTGCGTTTGGCTTCGTAGGAAGCGTTGCAGAGTATTTCTTCAAATTCAAAGTAGTTAGACTTATAATTGAACGAAAGCGCACACAAACCATAAATAAGCATGAAGATTTCGGGCACGATCATCTTTTGTCCAGCATGCTTGGTGTTCGTTCAATTTTTAATCATATAGTACTTTTAGCAAGGAGTTATTATAGTAACTTCTTATTATTCCTTATCATATAAGGCATATGAAAGTCGATATCGAGTTTCCCGTTACCCGCCTGCAACCCGCATCACTTTTTTTCACCCGCATCAAAATTTCAAGATTTCCCCAAAAAATCATTATTCATTTTTAAACACAGTTGTTGCCAGTTTTGTCAATTTGAACACATTTTTCACTTTCTTAAAATATGAATTTTGAAAACTAGGCTCATAAAGCAAACCTACATGCACCTTCCGTGAACATTATTTTGATGCATTTATTCCTTTCTGCAAAAAACATTGAGGTTTCCCCCGACTCGACGTAGTAAGGTGGGTTGATCAAACATGCATTTACATGTCAATAATGAAATCTGATCAAATAATGAATAATGAATAATGAAAAAGTCGACTCATCACTTTGAGAAAAAAAATTACGGGAAACTCGCAATTGACTTTCATGAGCCTAATAATAACTCCTTTATAATTATTAATAAAAACTCCTTGATACTAATCAAAACAAACAATTGTTGATCAGAGTGTTGTGATCTGGGCGCTCGCGTTCATCCAACCAAAGGTTTAACGCGGTCTGGCGACGCACTGCATTCCAAAACAACAGGCGCGCAACGCTGTCATGGTTACACAGTAGACCTAACTTCAGGTCCCTCAATTTGCTAATTGAGGGACCTGACAAACATTATGACTTACCGTTGGCCTGTTTTGAACAGGCCAAAACAGGCCCAGAATAACCACATAGCAAACAAGAAAAATACTCAATAACCAGAACCTATACTTACAGCATGGGCTTTACAAATATATGTTCTCCTTAAATAGTCCAAGCATACACTTGATCCTTGCATTTGAAGGAAAATATGGGCCTCTGATCATAAAATGCCTACAATATTTTGACCAAATGTACATGTTCAATTTGAGCTATAGTAAAAGATGCACATGTGTTACCATCTAGGTGCTTTTTAGACCATAGACAAAGACAAACAAATGGCCCAATGCTGGGTAATCCCATTAGAAAATCCTACTTGAGCAACAACATATTTTTGTTTGGAAAACAGCACACAGTTTAGAATGAGCCCAATTCACTGTTTGCTGACTAGTTTGGCAACAATGTTGGTCATCATTTTCATTGTGTCAACCACAGGTACTTTACATAATCTATCTAGATCATAAAAGATTTAGTCATGCAGCCTGAACTGACATTCCTGACAACAAAAGGGAATTGCACCTGGACTATAATACATTCAATACGAGTTGGTACATGCCAATCACAGCTCACAGCAATAAGAGTATCAGCTGTCAAATAAATATAGTCAATATCTGAAAATCTTAAACACAGTTTATAACTTAACCAATCACATGCATTACCTGTGGTCATTTGATAAAAAATGGGTGGGGCATATGACCATTCTTCATGGGTCAAGGGTTATGAACTCTGGATATTTTCATTCATAAATACACACGCCATGAGATGTAGTCAGAATTCTGTTACCTCTAAAATATATAAATATTTTTTTCACCATCAAGAATTACTCCATTTTTTTATGAGATTTTAGATGCTAAATGATAAATACCAGTGATAACTGATTAAAATATGTTGAGGTGGATGCCAGTAGATTAAAGTGGATTTTACAAGTGCCATACATTGACAGTGCAGAAATTGTGACTTGGGTAAGTATTGGTAACTGGGACTTTGGTGTGTAGTTACACAGATGTTGCACACGCGGGAGGGAATTATTGGATTTGGTTATAGTAGTATTTTATAGAGCCACAAAATGAAGCATAGTCTATATAGACCGTCCACGTCATAGGTTAACTATACTCTGTTTGGCCATCTCGAGACAGTGACGTAACCGCGTATTCTACTATTGCAGCACATGTAAACGCGTGCTCCTACTCGCGGCGCTGGCGTACATACACGAGCGTTGAAAGGCGGAAGATGCACACGCGTGCGTAAAAGCTGCGCTTGTTAAGTTACGTCACTGTCTCGAGATGGCCAAACAGAGTATAGCGGGAATTTAGGGCGATCACAATTCAAGCCAGTATTTCTTGGAAATAGACGCGGCAAACAGGTTGTATATAGATTTAACCAATAATGTATGAAAATCACCGACGTGGACTCATATGCTTGTATTTCATAGCTCTCATACCATGCATACAGACACAGAGAGCTAGGATTCAGAAAATTCAGAATTTGAGTGTCAGAGCTAATATTTTAAGTAGGCCTAGCTTAACTTAAAGTTTATTTTTAAGTGTTTTAAAATTATTATTCCGTCAAATCAAACCCTATCCCATAACCCTAACGCTACTACGTCTCACAGTCACCTCACAGCCAGCACCACGTGGCTTGCGCGCGCACAAGTTCTATCTCCTGTAGCACTAAACTACGGGTATGGTCTCCGATTTTTTAGCCTGTGAAGCCCTCCCCCCGTGGCTGAGTGTTAGTATATCTCGCCTGTCACGCGGCCGACCCGGGTTCAACTCCCGGCGCCGGCGGACATAATTTTTCCCATTTTTTATTTAACCCCCTCCCCCTGTTCTTCGTTCCATCCCCACTGCCACGTTCTAGGGTTAGGGTTAATACGACACCACACAGTGCATTTCTATAACCCTAACGCTACTACGTCTCACAGTCACCTCACAGCCAGCACCACGTGGCTTGCGCGCGCACAAGTTCTATCTCCTGTAGCACTAAACTACGGGTATATATGGTCTCCGATTTTTTAGCCTGTGAAGCCCTCCCCCCGTGGCTGAGTGTTAGTATATCTCGCCTGTCACGCGGCCGACCCGGGTTCAACTCCCGGCGCCGGCGGACATAATTTTTCCCATTTTTTATTTAACCCCCTCCCCCTGTTCTTCGTTCCATCCCCACTGCCACGTTCTAGGGTTAGGGTTAAATCAAAATCAGGCATGAGAATAAAAAAACCTGAACAGCCTGAAAAAGTGAGTGAAATCGGCCTATATAAAAAAGGCCAAAAACAGGGACAGGCTGAAAGTGAAAATAACAGTCTGACTTTAATCAAAATTAAAAGAAAGTGAAGAAATTTGGAAAACAAAATAGCCTGACAAGTGACATGCCTGAAATTAGAGCCTGAATTCAGGCCACAGCCTGAAAATGCTCATGCCTGTAAAATACAGGATTGCCGAATTGGCAATGAATAGCCTTGCCTGCCTTCAATAGGTTCCCGGTCTATAATTAATTATTTTCGGCATAGGCCAGGGCCTACCATACATGACATATCCGGAGGGGAAATACCGGAAGAGCTAATTTTCATAACCCGGCTTCCGAATTCTGTTCTATTTACCGTTTTTAGGTGTTTACGATAATTGATCTAACAATTTGAGCCATAAAATAAGGTATAAATGTTTATTTTTAATACATTATACAAAATAATATATACTCTTTACAATACAATGCGAAATTCTACACCGAAATACTTACTACACGAATCGTAATAGGCCTACTTCCAGTCCACAACACCGAATTTGTATGTGTGAATTTCTTTTCCAGCTGTGCGATGGCGATCCTCCACGAATGCAATCACGTGATCAAAACAGTAGTTTTCGTTCAGAATCAGATTGACAGGTCATGCACACCTGTGTGGGCGATGGAATTCAGGTGTCACACATGAAATTTTAATTGTTTTATAAAACTGGAAAACATGTTTAATATGTTTGATTTTCCTTCATTTAAAATAATTAATTTCATTTTGTTTACAATTCATCGCTGTGATTTGAACTTGAATTGAAGAAACGTGATAAGATCATGAGCCAACTAAAACTTTAGCGCATAAATAAATAATCTGCTGCTTTATAAAAATAGTATTGTAAAGGGTTCAACAAAAGAAAGTATACCACTATGTTTTATGTCATTTTGAGTAACATTCAATTTATTTTTTACCAAACAGGCTAAATAGGCATTTAGATGAATCTTTTAGGCATAATTTGATACCAAATTTCCCCCCTAACAACAAAGATAAACCATGATAATACTAATATAGCACCATTTAAAGAAAAAAAATCCGATTTTCAAAAGTCTCATTTCCAATACATAGCACGAGAAAAAGGGACCCACAATGTCGTACGACCCAACGCATTCGCACTGCGCGATCGATAGCCCCAAAAAAAATAATCGCGCCCCGTACGCGTCAATCCTGGCTATACACACCAGGGAGCTTATATAATGGGAGAGGACATTCGAACCGCAAAATTGAAGCCTCCCCATATATGGGCATGTGGGCGTGAGTACGCGCGATGTACCTCTTGAGATGAAGCGTTCTCTTGACAACGCTATGATTGACAGCACGAAAGTCCTTATAAGGGACATTGAGACGCGCGATGTACCTCTTGCATAATGAGGGGGCGCAATGTACCTCTTAGAAAGGCTTCAATCTCGGCAATGGGAGTTTGTGTACAGTGGCACCGCCCTGTACACACACACAGAGAGACCCCAATTGGTCCTTTCTTCTCGTCCTGTGTAGACTTACAGGAATTTTTAAATGGTGCTAATCATGGTTTATATTTGTTGTTAGGGGGGGGGGGGGGGGCAAATTTGGTATCAAATTATGCCTCAAAGATTCATCTAAATGCCTATCTAGCCTGTTTGGTCAACAACAAAATGAATGTTACTCAAAATGACATAAACAAAGTGGTATACTTTTTTTGTTGAACCCTTTACTGATCAGGGAGGTAGGCCTAGGTGTCAACCTCCATGAATTGATCATCTTGTTTATTTTTCTCATTTTTGCCATTTTTCGAAATTAAATTTTGAAATTATTGATTTCATAGCTAGGCTAATGGTAAATCATATGAAATGCCAAGCCCAAGTGTCGGATACATTAAAGCGCAACATCCTCCCCTCAGGATGTCCCCTGGCCCTTTAAAGTTTTAAACCAATCACCGAGAGTGTATCATAATTTTTTTGCTGCAGGTACCAATTAAGGATCCACTTCCAACTCGATCAACAATCAACTCGTCCACAATCAACAAGATTGATATAAAATCACGAGATCAAAGATAAGACACTTTTACTATTCTACTGACTCGGCTCGCTAGAGTTTGATTACTCAGTGACTCGACTCAAAATGTGAAGGACTCAACTCGATGACTCGATTTTAGTGACTCGAGTCACATAACTTTACTTTAGTTTTTTAAAAGTGACTCTACTATGAAGAGATAAAACACACCAGAAAGACAGTGCCCAGATCAGCAGCTTGATGTTTTCCCTTTATTTTATACCAGCCTCAAATTACTACCTTTTTTGAAGAAAAAATCCACATAAATGGAAGTGAGGAACACGCGGCATGAGTGATTACAGTGACTTTACCATTGACCCATTATAATACTACTATACCGTCTATCTATTTGTCTATTCGATATAGTGCAAAATTCATTTATGAATATTGTCGCACTGCGTATTTCCTGAAACCTAAGAATACTTATGGAATATTTGTGTACAGGTAACAAATTCGCGACCCGGCCGGAATGATCCCTTACTCTTTACGATGAGATCTGCAACTATTTTAACGTGTTCAGGGTGAAACGTCTGAATACACGGGAAACGTGACTCTCCGAGTCACGGCGAACTGACACTCACTGTATAGACCTGCACGTTACACAGTAAATGGGGTACACAGAAAACTTTTCTGGGTCACAAGCGGGTCACTTGACCTATTTGACGTGAGTCACTTCTATGTAACTTACCTAGATGGGTGAAATGACCCAGATCATGAAGTACAGTGACTCATCTGAGATATGACAATGGGTCAACTAACATACTTGCTTATGTGACTCACTTGATTATGTGCAAGTGTGTCAAGATCGAGTCAATATGAGTCATTTGACTTACTTGCTTTTGTGCTGGGTCATTCCAACCATGAACGTAAACATGTAAACTGACTCAGTTCCGTATAGTTACTGGTCAAGATCGACATCTGACCCACTTGTATTTTGCAAGTAGGTCAAGAAAAAATTCTGGGTCACAAGCGGGTCACTTGACCTATTTGACATAAGTCACTTCTATGTAACTTACCTAGATGGGTGAAATGACCCAGCTCATAAAGTACAGTGACTCATCTGAGATATGACAATGGGTCAACTAACATACTTGGTTATGTGACTCATTTGATTATGTGCAAGTGTGTCAAGATCGAGTCAATATGAGTCATTTGACTTACTTGCTCTGCTGGGTCATTCCAACCATGAACGTAAACAGGTAAACTGACTCAGTTCCGTATAGTTACTATTTTGCAAGTAGGTCAAGATCGATATCTGACCCACTTGCATTTTCCAAGTAGGTCAAGATCGATAGCGGGCGCTGTAGCGCGAATGGAATTGTTGGATGGGTCCCAGCCAACATCGATCGTGGGCCCACAGTGGGCCTTCATGGGACCCTTAATATTTTTTCCACTTTGGCCTGTACACGGGCCAAAGTGGACAAAATATTAAGGGTCCCATGAGGGCCCACTGTGGGCCCACGGTCGATGTTGGCTGGGGTGTGCATCGGCTTCTTTAAAATTAACACCATGGAAAGTAGATTTCGTAAGGATATATATATCCTTTTTATTACCACGATTAATTCAAGACGTCACTCACTAAGTGATTGTTCACAAACCAGATACATGGGACCCTTAATATTTCTGAAGACCCACTTGAAGTGAATAACATGGTTATGGGACCCATAATACATTTGTCACAGTGACTAATTTGCCCTATTGCAAGTGGGTCATTTGACCTACTTTATTTGTCAAGGGTGTCACTACAGGGACGAAATAAAGACTCACATAAGTGAGTAACGGTGTAACTTACCTAGATGGGTGAAATGACCCAGATCATGAAGTACAGTGACTCATCTGAGATATGACAATGGGTCAACTAACATACTTGCTTATGTGACTCACTTGATTATGTGCAAGTGTGTCAAGATCGAGTCAATATGAGTCATTTGACTTACTTGCTTTTGTGCTGGGTCATTCCAACCATGAACGTAAACATGTAAACTGACTCAGTTCCGTATAGTTACTGGTCAAGATCGACATCTGACCCACTTGTATTTTGCAAGTAGGTCAAGAAAAAATTCTGGGTCACAAGCGGGTCACTTGACCTATTTGACATAAGTCACTTCTATGTAACTTACCTAGATGGGTGAAATGACCCAGCTCATAAAGTACAGTGACTCATCTGAGATATGACAATGGGTCAACTAACATACTTGGTTATGTGACTCATTTGATTATGTGCAAGTGTGTCAAGATCGAGTCAATATGAGTCATTTGACTTACTTGCTCTGCTGGGTCATTCCAACCATGAACGTAAACAGGTAAACTGACTCAGTTCCGTATAGTTACTGGTCAAGATCGACATCTGACCCATTTGTATTTTGCAAGTAGGTCAAGATCGATATCTGACCCACTTGCATTTTCCAAGTAGGTCAAGATCGATAGCGGGCGCTGTAGCGCGAATGGAATTGTTGGATGGGTCCCAGCCAACATCGATCGTGGGCCCACAGTGGGCCTTCATGGGACCCTTAATATTTTTTCCACTTTGGCCTGTACACGGGCCAAAGTGGACAAAATATTAAGGGTCCCATGAGGGCCCACTGTGGGCCCACGGTCGATGTTGGCTGGGGTGTGCATCGGCTTCTTTAAAATTAACACCATGGAAAGTAGATTTCGTAAGGATATATATATCCTTTTTATTACCACGATTAATTCAAGACGTCACTCACTAAGTGATTGTTCACAAACCAGATACATGGGACCCTTAATATTTCTGAAGACCCACTTGAAGTGAATAACATGGTTATGGGACCCATAATACATTTGTCACAGTGACTAATTTGCCCTATTGCAAGTGGGTCATTTGACCTACTTTATTTGTCAAGGGTGTCACTACAGGGACGAAATAAAGACTCACATAAGTGAGTAACGGTGACCAGTCTGATCTGTGCAAATAGGTCAGTCTAACCATTGTAAGTGAGTTGATGGGACTCATTTGACAATTTAAACGAGTCATGTGACCTATGACAGTAGGTGTGAGTATCTGCAAAGACTTATTTGAAGTGAATAACATGTCATGTGACCCATTATACATGTGTCACAGTGACTCAAAACTGAACTTAATGGGTCATTTTGACCTATTGTAGATGTGTCATTTGACCTACTTTATTGGACAAGGGTGTCACTATACAGGGACGGAATAAAGACTCACATAAGTGGGTACCGATGACCCACTGACCTGTGCAAATAGGTAAGTCTGACCATTGTAAGTGAGTTGATGGGACTCATTTGACAATTTAAACGAGTTATGTGACCTATGACAGTAGGTGTGAGTCTCTGCAAAGACTCACTTGAAGTGAATAACATGTCATGTGACCCATTATACATGTGTCATAGTGACTCAAAACTGAACTTAATGGGTCATTTTGACCTATTGCAGATGTGTCATTTGACCTACTTTACTTGACAAGGGTGTCACTACAGGGACGGAATAAAGACTCGCATAAGTGGGTACCGATGACCCACTTATAGTTTTCTGTGTAGAGGAGAAATTCTACAATTAAATTTGATTATCAGCTTAAACCACGGAAAGATACTAACTAACCCCTGGGGGGCACTGACATTGAAAAAGGGTATAGGTATGCCGCGCTGAGGGCCCCCTTTTCACCCTCTGCTGCTAGCTCTTATGACCCCCCTCCTTTTGAGACTGTATCAGTTTTTACAACCCACAATGTTTGTGAATTCAAAAATCGTTATCAAAATAATTGAACTATAGGCCAGTTCTCAAAACCTACTTTTTTGAAAAAAATCAGTTCCTAAGATCCTATTTTTCGTCATAGCCACTCAGTTCAGTTCTGTAGCCCCCCCCCCCTTTTTTTTTTAAGACCCTGGGCGGCACGCGATGTTCGTTACCGTAAGCAACATTTGATCCTTGACGGAGTAAAGTGCATAGCACATGTACATTACCATGATTACAGCAGTATACATTTATACAGTAAGTGTGTACGGTTAATAAATTCGCGGGCGGCACACCCCTACCCCAAAAAGGTTGAGACTTGAGTGCAGCTATAACAACAGGGTGTTGAACAGATAATAAAAAACTTGCAACGTATTATCTTATCACCCAGCCTAAAGATGAAAAATCTGTGACAGATAATTTAATATGCCTGTCCATGCCCAGAGTATTATTGGTGGACATTTTGGATGCCATCTTTGGATTAATATCATGGAAAAAGTGTATACTTTAGGTCCTAGATACTGGAATACCAGTAGGCCTATCGTTCAATACTGGAACATAAAAATTGCCAGTATCGGTCGATACTGGTACGATTTAACTGTCAGTTCCATCGGTCGATACTGGAACACCAAATTGTGTTCCAGTAGTATCGAGAGCGATAAGTTAGAACATTTTTATGTTCCAGTATCGGGTACTGGTACACGTGATACTATAGTAATTTGTTCCAGTATTGAACGATACTGGTACATAATATATAGGCCTATACAGTCCATAATCTGGAACCTAAATACACTTTTTCCAATATCATATACATGATCACTCAATGATACTGTAATATTGTTCTAATGAGTTTCACATCCCACACAACCTAGAATAGACACCAAATTTATATCTCTGGGATGAAAAAATATATGACTTTTTGGACACCATCGTGGATACAATATAACCGAGTACTCAGTAACACTGTTATTGATCTGACTGATTTTCTTAGCCCGTTACTCCAAAACTGTTATCTCTAGGGTGAAAACTAAAATGACTTTGTTTGCAATTCCGACTCCCATCTTTAAGATGAAAAATGCATGACCTTTATAATATAAACCCTGTACATATTGGCAGACATTTTGGACGCCATCTTGGATTTACAGTATATCTGAATACTTAAACACTTTGGTTTTTATTACCGGGCTCCTTACTTCCTGAAGCCTAGGATTAGGTTATGTTATTGATCTTATACTGAATTATTAACTTCCTAAAACCTAGAAATAGACTCCAAAGTCATATCTCTAGGGAAAATACATGACCTTTTAAAGCGATACTAAAACTTTGAAAGCCATTTTGAACGCCACGCCATCTTTGGTTCATAGCAGATGTAAATGCTCAATGACATTTTCATTAGTTCAAATGACTTTCTTACCCCAAAAAACCTATAGGATAGACACAAAAATGATATATCTACACACTTAAAAATAGGTAGTCAAAAATGACCCTATAATAGTCATTTTTGACCCCATTTTGAGGGTCAACTATGCACCGAACCCATTAGGGTCATTTATAACCCTGTATATGTAGTCAAATAATTTTGACCCTAGAGGTAGTCAAAAATGACCCTATGATAGTCATTTTGACCCCATTTTGAGGGTCAACTATGCACCGAACCCATTAGGGTCATTTATAACCCTGTAGATGTAGTCAAGTAATTTTGAACCTGGTGGTAGTCAATATGACCTGAATGTAGTCATTAATTACTACAAAAGGGGTCAAAATTGACTACATTACGAGTCAATATTTATGGAAAGGGTCAAGATGGTAGTCAATAATGACTTGAATGTAGTCAATAATAATATGGAAAGGGTCAAATCCATTTGACAATAGGGTCATTTTATTCATTTACCTTTTGACTTCATTGTAGTCAAATTTTGACTTCGTTATAGTCAAATGTTGACTTCATTGCAGTCAAAGGTTTAACTTAGAAGTCGGGAAACACGAGGTCGGCATTCATTCCGGCCAAGAAAACCTGTACAGCGTGTATCAAAAAGAACGCAACACTTTTTGTCGAGAGCTGTACGGTCACAGTAAAAGACAAATCACTCTAAAACTTATATATTCTGTTAGGTCTACTTATTGGCTATCACGTAGTTAAATTACAACGATATCGATTATTTATTCGCTGAGATATTAAAGGTATAAGTAGAAAAGTGCAAAACACGTTTTACATCGTTCGTTCTAAAAACTTGGATTTTTCTGTCCGATTAGTGTTATGGGTTAACAGTTTAATAACTATGTAAATTTAATGTCTGGAATGGTTTATCTTAATTTCCTTTGTTTGAGTAAGGTGGAACATAAACTCATTGAATCGTGTAATCTGATAATCATTCATTCAAGCATTTGAATACGTCAATCACCCTTTTTAAGTTCTGAAGCACCGATTGCTATGATCGCCACATAATGTCTATGGTACGTTCTTTCATAAATTAAAGTTCATAATCGATGCATCTTAAAACAAGGACAGCATTTTGAGGGTCGAGCAGCACCATAATGTCCCATTCCCATTCACAACAGACTAACAATGACTGATTCATACAAGACAATTACTACATTCACTGGACTATTCCATTTGTATATCTTTTGAATAATGTGCCATACTCTTTTACTTATGACATTTTTTAACGAGAGAAAAAGAGAGAGGATTTGCTGACAGACTTTGTAAGGCCTAGTAAAAAAATAAACATGTTTCCCGTCCCCGCCCGCCTCCTTTTTGGCCGCCGCCTCGTATTTTTTACTATTTACTATTTCCGAAAATTCTGTAAAAAAAAAAAAAATTAAAAAAAAGATTTTTTTTTTTTTAAATTTTTTTTTTTGATTTTTTTTTTTTGATTTTTTTTTTAGTGATTGATGCTTTGCCCATAGGAATGGCAGGTGTAATAGAAATGCTGTATCATTTCATAGCATGTTCACGGAATTATTGACATGGCTTCTCAATTGAAATAGTACCATGGGGACCAATACATGTAGGCCTACATCCTTCCGATCAATGATGTTTTGTTCCTCATTTAACCTGAAAAATGAAGAAAACATAAAGAAACAATGTGTACTTGGCTCTATTATATTAGGTAATCCTTTTCATATTTTTATTCCTCTGGCAATTAGAGTGGAAAATCTTGTTTAGGAGTGTCTGCAACACAGTCAGTTGGTCACTTTCGACTTGGCGGCCATCTTGAAAAAAATAGCAAAAAATGGGAAAATAGTAAATAGTAAGACCCTCCCTCCTCCTTTTTTTAAAAAGTCCGGACGGGAAACATGTAATTTTTTTTACTATGCCTAATCTGGATTTTCAAATTGTGTCATTAACTATCAACTAATTTATTGCCAGATTTAAATAATATTTATATGATACTGTAATAGCCAGACATTTGATACCTTTAACATATCATTTTCTTCTCAGAATGATGAGTTTGATTCCAATTATTCAAGTACAATGATTCCAATGATTATTAAAGTGTCTTGCTAATATTCACCTGACAAGTAAATCAGGCATACAGGATAAACGATGTAAAACGTGTTTTGCACTTGTCTACGTGTATCGTTGATATCTCGGCGAATCAATCATCGATATCGCTGTAATTTGACTATGTGATAGCCAATAAGTACACCTAACAGAATATATACATTTCAGAGTGATTTGTGATTTGCCGTAATCGGAGAGCTTGCGACAAAAAGTGTTGCGGTTTTTTTTTGATACACCCTGTATAACGGCTTTAAACATTGTGTTTATTACTTCATAAAAACAATAATGTGCTTCTGATATGAACAATCACTGCCATCAAGCATTCGTTTGGTTAGATATGTACCAGTATACTATCCTACGAATCGACTTTCCATGGTGTTATTCACGTTAGTTGTGAGATGATTTGCCTAATCAAGACGCCGGCGTTGTGAGACATGTTTTTCAAATAGTGTTTAATTAAATTTCATATTATTGTAGATGAAATTGAATACATGGAAATAATATGTGCTGTTATTCTTTGAATTGGTTGAAGGATTGAGCTATTGTTATGTCAAAAATATTCATAAAATATTTAATATTTGACTGGCATGGTAGTCATTTTGACGATGACTTTTGCTGCAGTTAAATAGTAACTCCATATAGACCTATAGTTATTATTAACTACATACAAAGTCGAATTTAACTACATTCAAAGTCGAAAGGCAAATATCAACCCCGTATGGTGGTCAAATTAACTACATCCAGGGCTATTCCAAAGTGACCCCCCAAACCAGTCAAATTACTACTATGTTAACATAGTCATTTTCCACTTCATACCAAGTCAAAAGATGAAGGACAACCCTATATGGGGGTCAAAATTAACCTATAAGGGGTTGTTTTAAAATGACTTTTTAATAGAAGTCAAATATGACTTCATTCATATAGTTATTTTTAATTCATACGAAATCAAAATATAAAGATCAACCCCGTATGCAGTCATATTTGACTTATTAAGGGTCATATATGACTTACTAAGGGGTCATTTGAAAATGACTACAGAAAGTAGTCAAATTTTGACTACCTATTTTTAAGTGTGTAGGATGAATAATACTTTAGTTATTGCCCTTTGTATAAGGTCTGTTATGAAAACACCCAATCGCTATACCAATTTTTACGAAAAAGCACCCCAAAAAGCAGGCACAAAGACGTTATGTTATACCATCTCAATGTGAGAACGCCCCCCCCCCCCCCCCCCCCCCCCCGGGATTGGCGGCTAACTTTGCAGCCATCTTGAAATTAACCAACCGCGACCGGTGCTTAGATTTTCTTAGACTTTCTTTTCTTGATATCACTTAGTACCAGACTCAGTTGAAAAACTTTTTGTTGGGTTGAGGTGCTTCTCATCTCAAATTGACCCACTAGTCTTCTTAGCAAGATTAGTTTTTCGGGGTCTATAAATTAATAGGAGTGGATGACATCTGATTTATTTAAGTAATGAGAAAATAAATCGGGTAAAATATTATTTTCAAATTTAGGGGAATATGGGGCAACTGGTCCATGGGGCAACTGGTCCAAAATGAAGGTTTTTGTAATGGCATGGATATACTGCTTTCTTTTGAACGGTACGACTTATGTTGAAACTTGACGTATATCCTTACCTTCTACATGCCCAAACATTTGCAACTTTAGGGTAATTTCACATGTGATATTTTATCTTTGAAGCCACCTTCTTCAGTGACTGATTGAAAATTCACAGTATAGTATAGTAGGGCGATTTAGGAAGATGATTTTAGATCATGTTTGATAGATATCCAACATCAGTACTAAATATCCATGAAGGACATGTGACAATCATCTGAATATGCTAAGTGCATAATTATTGCATTTGATTGGTGCCATTTTGTACTGTGTTCATGGACTTTCCAAAATCTGATTAAACCCATAGCTCGTGGTTGTAACGATCGGGAAATGGCACATGTTGCTAACTTGAGACATTGGTGGTTTGGATGTGCGGGAAATATTATTATCTAAAGAAAGCTACAAAATAAATCATACCATGGTTGTTAATTTAGTAGAGTTTTAAGCAACGAGATAGATATATGTAGAGCGATGACTGTAGCTAGGGCCATTGCCAGCCCATTTACAATACAATCCTAAATCTCGCGTTCGAAATCGTGTAAAATTACAGATGAAACGCCAAATCTTTCAAAACATAGTGAATTCAATCAGTTATACATTAGAAATGTAGAAATAGTCATCAACTTTTGTTTTGGATATCTTAATTACTTAGTTTAAGCTACATAAGATATCAGTATTAAATAAAAGACAGCAATATAATTCTCTAAAATCAGTAATATTATTTCAGGGCCCCGTTGCCGCATTTGGTCGCATGAAGCCAGTTTTGCAAATTTGCGACCAATTGCGGCAACGGTTCATGAATGAATCGACTAAATTTAGGGGATTTAGTTGATTTGCAAATAGAACGGCAACTTAAATACAATTTTGCGAGCAGACGGCACTCAAAATACTCAAATAACTGGAAATAAACACTTTTCGGTCAATCGTGATACGGGATTCTCGCCCAAAATATGTGCATGGAAGATGCATTTACCTACTTATGTGATTGATTTTGCAAAACGATGAAGTTTCATAAAATTATTTTTTGGGTTTTGTTGACTTCATTTTCTAGACAAGCAGGGCGCTCTATTCATATTTATCTCGTTGGTTTTAAGTGATATGTATTTTGCAAATAACAAAGTAAACCATTTCTTATTTTAAATGTAGACCCTCGTATATTACAGGACACGAACGCCGTAATAATTGTGAATTCAAAGATGCTCGCTGGCTACAGAAAACGTTACAATGGCTAAACATGCAGAAATGTTGCTCTTTTTTCTGAAAGGTTATCATGGAGTTATCAATTATTATGACAAATAGTATGTTTTGAAACATTTTGGTGTAAAATGTATTATGTCACAAGCGTGCTTGTGACATAATACATTTTACATCTCATCTGGTCCAAAGGGGTATGGGGTAACTGGTCCACCTGCAAAAACTCATTCAAAATTGTAAAATTAATTTTGAAAATTAGTTGTTAGTGTCAATGAAACTTGACTCGGTAATCAAATTGCATAGAATGTGAAGAAAAAAAACCATTTATAATTATTCTCTTTAGGTAGACATTTTTGGGCCTAATACCACAATTTCCGCTATTGAATAACTACAATACCGTATGACATGAACTTGCTTTATATTATGAATGATATCTTTATTATATTTTGAATTGTGCCTGTAAAATTATTTGTAAAGAGGAAATACCACGATTTATGTATTGTATTCACTGCCATTTGTGCATAGGCCTATTAAGAATTGGGTCATAAGTACTAAGTGATGATTATGATGTTATTGAAAACATTAAAGAAAGTGTTATGACAAATGTATGGGTTATATCTGAACATCGCAACTCTGTTACCATTTTACTAGATCCATAACGTTTTATCTAAAAAAAGGTGTAGTCGAAAACTTTGCTTGCTTTATCTACAAGCTTAGTATTACTGTTATATACACATTAACCACGACAACTGCGGCAATAACACATGGGTTTCATGAAACATGTATCGTTTTACACATTAAATGATATGTAAATGTGTTTGTAAACAAAATAGTGCGTATAGCCTAATGTCTGTGTCTAATGTTTGTGTATTTTAACCATTGGAACATATCGGACCAGTTGCCCCAATGATTGGGTAAGTGGTCGTCGCTAAAAAACTTTTCAGTTAGTGGTAATTGACTTTTTAAAATAAAATGAAAATAACATTAATTATATGCTATAGGCCTATGTAAACCGTAGGGTTATACTATCATAGCAATTCGGTAAATTACCAGCCGCGCCTTAATCTTTTATATGCATGAAATATGCTTAACTATGGACCAGTTGCCCCGACCTCCCCTATACATAAATATAATCTTTTGTAAATAGTGAAGGTTTTTAAAAATGGTTTTAGGTTACGGATATTAAATAAACATAAGTCTGGGTTGATTTAATGATATTTCAATAATGGATAACGACGACCGCGGAGTAGGGCCTACCATTTTAAATAATATAAGACTTCCCGGGCCAACGGTTTCAGGGCCGTAAGACACTTTTTTCAAAGGGGGGGGGGGGGCGTTTTAAAAAACAAAATATTGTGAGTCAAATATGCGCGCGTAGCGCGCGAAAATTTTCGAATTTGCACCTATTTTTTGCACGATCGAGGTATATTTTGGCTCTAAACAAGCTTGTAGCAAAGAATATTGCATTTTGGGAAGACAAATGCGCGCATAGCGCGCGAAATTTTTTCATCTGTGTACACATTTTCCGGGGAAGATTTTCAAAGGGCGATCGCCCCCCCCCCCCCCCCTTCTTACGGGCCTGGGTTTAGACTAGGCCTATAGTAGGCCCTACAACATGTCATATATACGGTTTCTTCAGTCGGTAAATGTTCTCATAGGGTGGGTGTTTTATATTGTTGACGAGCTGCCCCCTCCCCCTTCCTGACACACACACCCCCACCCCTACATGCTTTCACCGGAAAACGAGGACCATGAAGTGATCCAAACGAGGACATCCCAACCTACACACATCGATACACCGTGGACAAAATGCCCGGGGGGGGGGGGGGGGGTACTCACGTATGTCAGGTATAAGGGGATGTGCCGCTCCAGTGGGTCGCTTTTTCATGAGACATCCTTAGCCATGGGTAGGCTTTTCAGTGAAAAATCCTTAGACATGGCAGGGCCGTCAGCAACTTTTGCCCAAGGGGGGTGCGTTTTCACGATTTTTTACCGGAAAGGGGGGTGCGTTTTCACGATTTTTTACCGGAAGTAGTAGTATGACGTCAGAGTGTTAGTGCTGCAGCACGCTGACGATGCGAGCGCCTCTGGCGCGAAGCCAATAACGGGTGGGTCCAGGGGGCGAAGCCCCCGGAAGCTCTGAGCATTACAGCGAATTTAGGACACAATTTTCATGTATCTTGCCATCGTTGACCCCATTTTCCATTCATAAAACAACATGTTACCCTAAAAAAGAAGAAAAAAAGAAGAAGAGATTTTCAAGGGGGGTGCGTCCGCACCCAACGCACCCCCCCTTCTGACGGCCCTGCATGGGTCCTGTTTTCGCGATTTTCGCGAAAATTTGCCAAAATTAGGTCATTTTTCGCGAAAATTTGCCAAAATTAGGTCTATTTTCGCGAAAAATCACCCTTAGAAATGGGTATGGGTTTTGAATCTCCAGCGGCACATCCCCGACCAAACCAAATCCGAGTACCCTCCCGGGACAAAATGGCGATTATTTTGTGTGTGTTTTGGTATCACACCGCCAACCACGCACAACCACACATACTATCTAACCGAGGTGTGTGAGGGGGTATGTCATATATAAGAGGACCTCATTTAGATCAGACGACGGTGGCTACGAACGGCCGTTAATTTTGAATTTCCGTTGGTTTCAATGTAACAATGGATTTTGATTATATGACCCCATAAAATTCATCATAGGTTAGAAGAAAATTTTTCCAATCCAAAACCGTTCGGGATGGCTAATCATCCCAATTGTAAATGCTATTTTTTGAATTTAAACCGTTGTTAAGCGGTCGTCCCATTCACTTGATCAGGTAACCTCGTTCGCATATTTTAACCTGAATACTCGTGAATACGCTTATGTCCAGCGTCGTCTGATTTAGATAGCGTTTTTATACTATTTTGGAATATTTTGAACATATCAGTAACCGAGGACTGTCCGCAGCTCCAAGGTGTGTCCGCAGTTTGATGGTGTGAATTCATACGGGTGTCCGCAATTAGATAGTGAACACGTACACACAGTACACAACTCAACGTTGGGTTTCATGACTCATGAGGCTCTTTTTAGACGGTGGTTTTTTATTTTGTTTTTTCGTTTGTATTATGGAAAATACACCAATACCCTGGTATTTTGGTAGAAACAGATAATTTAAATTATCTTCCATTCCAGTGGTTACAAAGCATGCCTCTTTCTCTTAGACCGCCCATTCCATTAATGGTGTTTTTTTACTATAATCAAATTCCGCTATGACTCGTGTTGGATTTTAGTGTTTTAGCACGCGTGCCGTCTTTTAATAGCAAGTTAAAATACGGTTCGGCGCGCGATTAAAGCAAACGTGCGTGTCTATATCATCTATATATCTATTTATATATCTATCTAAAGAATAATGAAATAGTCTCTATTTTTATCTTATCTATCTATCTTAGGCTACAGACATTTATTAAGCGCTATACAGAGAACACAGCGCTTTACAATGATAAAACAAAAAAATATATATATACACTGCACAAAGGTTGCTTAAATATTTACTCAACAGTTTTACACAACGTTGTTGAAGTATGGAACCGCTCAACAGTTGCGTAAAATTTACCCAACACCGTTTTCAACAACAGTTGAACAATTCAAGTTACTCAACAGTTGCACTATTTTAATTACACAACAGTTGCACAATTTTAATTACACAACAGTTGGGTATTATTAATTAACCATTTGTTGGGCATTTTAATACCAACTATTGCTTAATTTGTGAATTGTTTTCATTATTATATTGGGCATTTTTGTATAGCAACTGTTGTCTAATTTATCAAATGTATCCATATGTTGGGTGTTGTAATGCAAATTGTTGATGTTGCTTATTTGTGACAAGTTTTTATTATATATTGAGCATTTTTGTATAGCAATACGGGATAGGCAAACAATGGGAATTCTGGGCGATGCAGCAGAGCTACATACATCACTTCCTCTCGATAGTGAACCGGTAACTTATAACGGAATTCTAGGCGATGCAGCAGAGCTACATATACCACTCCCTCTCGGTAGTGAATCTGTAATTTCTTTTAAAATGTTATTTAACTATCTTACATCTCTTATCATAGTGGTGTTTTTATTTTGGTTGGGCCAAGTAGTCAACTATTTTGTCAGTGTTTGCGCTTTATTCCGTTTTGGGTGCCAAGACGGAATAAATCTAATTGTGGTTCTGGGGCACAAGTTGCGGACGGGATAAGATACATGTATATGCCGTATACAACCATTCCCCACAAGCAATGGGCGAGTTTTATAAGTGCGGGAGGAAGTGATGTATGTTGCTCTGCTGCATCGCCCAGAATTCACATTATTTTTTTTTAATACAAAAATGCTCAATATATAATAAAAACTTGACACAAATAAAATACCTAACATATGGCTATATTTGATCAATTAAGCAACAGTTGCTATACAAAAATGCTCAATATATAATGAAAACAATTCACAAATTAAGCAACAGTCACAAAATGCCCAACAAATGGTTGTGTAATTAAAATTGTGTAACTGTTGAGTAACTGGAATTGTTCAACTGTTGGTGAAAACATGTTATCCAACGGTGTTGGGTACATTTTACGCAACTGTTAAGCGGTTGCATACTTCAACAACGTTGTGTAAAATGTTGAGTAAATATATGTTGAGTAAATATTTAAGCAACCTTTTTGCAGTGTACCAACAAAATAACCTTTTTACATGCTTCAAAATGCTCCTTTGTGCATGGTTAAGATTCGGATTTTATGGAGAAAAAATAGTGCAAATTTGTCTTAATTTTCTTTGACTCCACCCTCGCGGCATGCTGTTGCTTACAGAAATGTGAAACAATAAAATACTGCTGGCAGTGAGTCTTGGTTCCCAAACAAATCCAAGAACTGCTATAATATACATGTACCTTTAGATGCATGGCCTCTAACGCTTCGATACCACCAACTGTCTGAAGTTCATGAGGTTTCGGGTTCATATCCCGGTTCCCGGCCCGCCCTAAAAAGGGTGCACGTGTTCAACGTCATTGTCCTCATTGATTACTCAATATTTGATTGTTATATAATCTTAAAGATAATGTGCCTTTCAAATGTCGTTTGTTTGCATGGTCTCATTTGCTTTATTGTCAAACTAGCATATACATGGTGTCTCAAAAAAACCCGTGCACGTATTTACCCAACTTATTGACCATGAACTTCTAGAATTTGGTGTGTTTTGGTATGTATGGATAGAGGGAACCTCTAGCTATACTATGGAACCCAAATAAGCATACTCTGCATTTCGGATTAGATTTGTTTAGGGGTGGTAACAACCCCAACCTCTTTGGGCCCTCTCCGCCGGTCTCCGGAGTATCCCTTTCTATTCATTGCAAACTGTTTTAATTGGTCATATCTCAAGATTGACAAAACCAAATCAGATGAAATAAACGGCATATGAAAGCTAAGCGTTTAGTCTGTCAATATGTATACATGTTACACCAAATTCTAGAAGTTAATGGTCAATAAGTTGGGTAAACACGTGCACGGTTTTTATTGAGACACCCTATACCTGGATAGATTCAAGCAAATTCGACAAAACAAACTGCATACGAAAGCGTATATTATAGTTATTATACTGGGTACACATGCAGCGCTTAAAAAACAGTGTTAAACATCACTTACACTACACTGCAAAAAGGTTGCTTAAATATTTACTCAACATTTTACACAACGTTGTTGAAGTATTCAACCGCTCAATAGTTGCGTAAAATTTACCCAACACCGTTGGATAACATGTTTTCACCAACAGTTGAACAATTCCAGTTACTCAGCAGTTGCACAATTTTAATTACACAACAGTTGGGTATTATTAATTAACCGTTTGTTGGGCATTTTGTGAATGTTGCTTCAAATTAAAATTTGTGAATTGTTTTCATTATATATTGAGCATTTTTGTATAGCAACTGTTGCTTAATTTATCAAATGTAGCCATATGTTGGGTATTTTATTTGTGACAACTTTTTATTATATATTGAGCATTTTTGTATAGCAACACGGGGTAGACAAATAATGTGAATTCTGGCGATGCAGCAGAGCTACATACATCACTTCCTCCCGGTAGTGAACGGGTAACTTGTAATGGGAATTCTAGGCGATGCAGCAGAGCTACATACACTATTCCCATTCGGTAGTGAATCTGTAATTTATTTTAACATGTTATTTAACTAGGCCTATATACATGATATCTGACATCTCTTATCATTGGTGTTATTTACTGTGAACGTTTGCCAAACGTAGTCTTGCTATCTGGGTATGAAGGTATAAATAGTCCATATTATATAATACATAAACATATTGATGTGATTCTTTTGGTGGAAAATAGATCACATGACATGAACTTTTCAGTATATGTCCATGTCGTGTATTTTTTGGCTATAAAAATCGACTATTCAATATTCATCGCCAGTGTAGGGTCAAAAAAATTCGCACGGTCAACAAATTTCGCACGGTCAAAAAATTTAGCACGGTCACCACATTTCGCACGGTCACAAAATTTCGCACGGTAACAAATTTCGCGCGGTCACAAAATTTCGCAGTCCAAAAAGCACCACAGTCAACAAATAATGCCCAATCATCAGTGTTTTCGGCCTAGGCCCTATTTCTTTTCTTATGCGAATTTAGCGTCCCGGTCTTATGCGAATTTAGCGTCCCGGTATTTGGAGCCAGGTGGGGGGGGGGGGGGGGGGGGGAACTCCCCCCCCCCCTTGCCCCCCGGTCGGTACGCCACTGGCGTAACTTGCATCAACTGTTGCGTGATTGTCCCAATGCTCATGCAACATTTGCCAAAGTGGAATATTTTACGCAACATATTTTAGCAACAGAAGCAGTTTCCGCCAACATTTTAAGGACATTGTTTTCGACGAATTGCTCAACGCTGGGGATATTTGACTTTTATACAACGCCTAACTTTCTACATATTATATTGAATGAATTTTAATCAACACGTCAACCAACGGATGATAAAAGTACTTTTAGCAACGTATTTTAAGCAACCTTTTTGCAGTGTATGACGGTGGAATAAGTGAGTTTTTAACATCTTCTAGTAAATTGAGTCAGTGTGATGAGGTGTGTTAAAAGATTTTTTTCTAATCCAAAACCGTTGGAGTTGGCTAACCAACTCCATTATAAATGCTATTTTTTATATTATTTTAATCGTTAAAAATATTTCAAAATGGTGCACTCCCTTGCCATATTGGGTCGTCCGAGACGCGTGGCCGCCATCGTCTGATTCCTAAGGTGAAACTTCAAGCTGTGACAAATGTTGGTAAGTGATGAGACATGCTTAAATGGCAGTCAAATTCAACACCAAGATTGCGGACACAGTCTGAACTGATTACGCCACCATAACATTAAAAGTATCCACTCAATCAGTACAGGGTGTATCAGAAAGAACTGTACCGTGTTTCTAAAATACATAAAAAAAATACAAAATGATTATTGTTTTAAATTTAAACACCTGCAATATAAAGGTGAACATGTTTCCTTTTGTATGTTAATTTCATTGAGATATCTCTTTTTGTTCTCGTGTGGCAAGACTTCGAAAATCGATAAAAAACGTGTTTTCAAATTGTTAGCTACATACAGCGTGTCCCAAAAAACTGGGTCCAAAATCTGCCGCCGCCGCAGAGCTTGTAACTTACATTGTAAGGGGATGTGCACCTTCGGTATAGCCTCTGTAAAACTGCGTAACTTCTTCATTATTCATTTAATCTAGATAAAAGTATACATTTTTTTGCAGGAAAGGGTTCAATGAATCCAACCATGATCATGAAATTGACCATTTTGACCCATTTTAGGTTCTGCAAGGATAACTAAAAATATATTGTGTCAAATTTTGTCATACTAGTTTTATTATATTCCTCATACAATTCCCTAGGAATCGGGGTGGTTTTTGTTGTTGAAAATCTTTATTATTTTTTGAATTATAGACCAAAAAGTGCTAAAAATGTTATTTGATACCTCCATTTTTTGGCATATTCAGGTATATTCGTCTCATAATGTAGTAAACATGTTCACCTTTATATTGCAGGTGTTTAAATTTAAAACAATAATCATTTTGTATTTTTCATGTATTTTAGAAACACGGTACAGTTCTTTCTGATACATATGATTATATGAATGCGGTATTTAATGTAGCTTAGATTTTGGGTGCTGATAATTGATGATTTCGATTAGCTAACATTAAGCACCTAGTCATGAACTTTTTGTGATAGGTAATCATCATTCATGTCGTAAAGTAATGTATTTCTAAAGGCAATAACAATTTTAAAGACATTAACTCGTATAATATCAATAATGAAGATGTTTAAGTGTGATCTTGTAATTGTAACAGTGCTATATATTATATACCGAGCTGCTAATACAAATGCTGACAGCCTATTACTTATATTTTTTATATTATAACGTTAAACTAAAATACAGAGAAATTACAAACTACAACTAATTTATATAATAACGTCAGGTAATTTTTCTGCAAAGGAAACACATTTAAAAACAAAGGGACCATGATAATCGATAAAAGATCTAATTATTTATTTTTGAGGAGCTCAAAGTTTCACTTTTACACCATAATTATTGCAACCATGTTGTTCACACATTCTGGAAACTTAGAGTCTCTTTTTTTGGTTGGTGGTCGGGGAGGTAAAAACAAGGACGGCACAAGCTAAAACTATAAATTGGATATCCTACAATCTTAAACTATAAATATTGGATATTACATTCTTAAACTACTTTGTTGTCAGTGTTATTGCGATTTATTCCGTTCGCCTTAAAATGCGTCATATATGCAAAATACAGCAATAATGAAATGCGTGATATATGCATTTTAAGATAGAGGATGGGGTGCTTAAGTAAAGTGTCTATGGGAGCCGCCGCTCGACTATGTACTTTTGCAAGAATATGATACCTATAATAATTACACGTCGGATCACAAACCTATTCAATAAATTTGACGGAAAAACGGTGGCGTATCTGAAGCTATGCAGGTCGGTTACCCCTCGACTGCTCGATATGGCCATGATGACCGCAGTATATCTCACCGCAGTGAGTCGAGCAAATAGCTTTTGGAGCAAATTAGTTGCATTCAACATGTTCAATTGCATTTTAATGCAATTAAAATTATCATTATCTAGATTATTTTGCCAAAACTGGAATTTTTCAAAGTTACTGTAAAATGCCGAAAAAAACGTACAATTTCTTGATTTTTTAATTTTTTTTAAAGCGCACATTTTGCTGAAGTTGACGTAAAACGCGCAAAAAACAAATTTGCTATAAGTTACCAAATATGCGCAAAACTAAATACCCCCAATTGTTTTATGAAGTTGCATGTAAACTTTGCGCAACTTAAGGCATTTTTCAATGTGGCACAGGATCAAGTTACTAATGTATTTGAAAAGATTTGAACCGCTCTTTTGTAAAATGAAATTAAAATATG
The DNA here is from genome assembly GCA_035610835.1 of Ophiura sarsii. NCBI lineage: Eukaryota > Metazoa > Echinodermata > Ophiuroidea > Amphilepidida > Ophiuridae > Ophiura > Ophiura sarsii. The sequence continues at coordinate 23,187,665 of CM069448.1, read as the reverse complement.
CCTACTATTACTATTGAATATTTACATTATATAACTTATAAGGGATGGCATCCAGATTGGTATGGATTGAAAACCGTCTAACGGAGAGAGTAAACGCAATGGGATAAACTGACAGTTTTGTGACCAATTATCGGATAACAATAGGCCACTTCTCACCGTTTGTTTGCTATACTTCCCCGTGTGTCAATTCGGTGTTTCGGGAAATGCGTTTAGCGATGGTCATCGAATGCAATGAACATGATGAACAACTCCCTATTACGGACAGCCAGTGTGTTTTGTCAATGCGTCGAACGTTTTTCAATCCGTATGAATCTGGATGCCGACCCTATTAGGGACTCCCTAACCGTTTTAGCAGAAGTTACAGTTTTCAGGGAAACGATGTATAGGCCTACGCCATTTTTGCTAAATGTTTACTAGATAGAAACAGCATGAGAGGCAGTGCTAGTTTTAATATCAGTTTTTGTCTTTTGTTGCTGAGCGTGACAACAGCCAAACACCTCGCGAAATCCATTTCGATAGAAGCTACTGCTACACGCGTAAATGAAGAAATTTACGGCCGAATTCATAAATTCAAAGGCTCGCCCGAAGATTTTGATACTGTTAATTTGAGACTTCGTAAGAATGTTAACCTCCATGAGGTTTTGTGTGATAGCATTAATTCCAACGATTTGCGCGGGAACATGACAGATGAAGAACACGATGCCATTTATTATCAGTAAACGCGCCACCTGGTTGCGAATCGTAGTATTCTGGTCATTTTTCGAATCTGAACCAACTCCGACTGAACGACTGCTCAAGGTGTGAATTATCATAACGAAACACACACCGTTCAAAGTCAAGGCTGAAATAAACACCAGGAATTCAATGATTTCCGGATGATACACGAAATATCTGTTCATAGCTCCACATGTATGGAAATATCGCGGCATTTCAAGGAATTCTTCAGAATCGGGCCAATCGATGCAATATGTAATAGATTTGCCGAATTTCGGCATGTTTACAGCTGCTATCAATGCTGCTAGTCCCCATGCTGCAGCAATGAACTTGATGGTACGTGACTTGCCCTTCATGCGACGATGATGTAAGGGTCGGCATATCGCTAACCATCGCTCGAAAGATAGCAGGGTTACATTGCAGAGGGAGGCGTAGTATCCAGTGTAGCCAATGAAGCCAGCTACGTAACATCCGGCAGGACCTTCAAGAGGCATGTGATGGACTACTGGAGAATTAAAGTATGACATCACATAAAGAATCGGAGCAAGCGTGACCAGCATAATATCAGCAACCGCGATGTTGGCGAGATAAGCATTGATCGAAGTGTGCATCCGCTTCAGTCGAGTTATCATGTATAGGAAGGCGGAATTGCCTAAGACTCCAACAACGATGACTATCGGTAGCAGAATAGTCAAGATTATCCGGTCGGTTTCGTTGAATAGCCATTCAGCGGCGTATTCAACATTCGGGATTGGTATAGTGTTATAGATTGTGCAGATAAAATCAACGCTTGCTGATAAAGTTGAATTCATCGTGTAATCTTTTGAAAAAAAGAAGAAACGTTAACTTCAATTTCAACTTCCGCCAGGTGAGGACCAGAATATATAGAAAACAATGCAGACGTGTTATATAGTATTCTGACCGTCTCATGACATGCACTGCGCATGTTCACCAAACGTAAGTCAGCACCACGATTCGCGGTCAACCGTTCTCACTGAATTAGAAAATAAAAATGCCATTAAAACCTATTACACTGCAAATTCAACAGAACACTGGCGCAATATCGTGTCAGGTGTTCAAATCATATGGTTTTGAACACTGGACGCGTGTCAGGTGTTCAAATCAGTGGCGTAGCTCAGGGGGGGCAGGGGGGGGGGGGAAATGCCCCCCCCCCTGACGACAAAAACCGATTTGTGCCCCCGCCCCCCACCACCCTAAAAAAAAAAAGGTGAGAAAAAAAGGAAATAGGAAAAAATTGAGAAAAAAGACCGAGGTTATTAGCCAAATAGAAGGCAAAATTGTACATGTAGTACATTTACTATGGGATTTTTTGTGACTGAGCGATTTTGTTTGGACTGTGCGAATTTTTTTGACCTCCCCCCCCCCCCCCCCCCCCCCCCACCACCACTTACGTGAATTTCACGAGGTAAGTCACTAGAAAAAAAATTGGGGCAATCTTTTACGAAAATTTTAGAAATCTTGCCCCCCTGAAAAAAATCCTAGCTACGCCACTGCCCCCCACCCCTCCTATATCCGCGCCTGTCCCCTCTATGTTTGAGTTTTGCCCACCGATTTATAAATCTCTGGTTGTTCCTTTACTAATTGCGATTTTGTGGGTCAAATTACCCGGCAAATTACATTTATAAACATGAAACTATACAGAATTTTTTTTTTAAGTTACAAGGCAATCCGTTTCCTAAATATAATTTATAAACATGAAACTATATACAAGGCAATACGTTTCTATGGTTTGAATGTGCTTAAAACATCTTTCGGACGCCAACGTTCAAAATTGAACATCAACTTTCAAATTTAGAACACTCATATTCATGTGTTCAGAATATGAGTGTTCGTGTTCGAAATTAGTGTTCTATATAAAGGCAGTGTTTTTGAACACCTCGGATGCGTCTGAACAATGTTCGGACGCGTACGAGGTGTCCAATGTGTTCAAAATATGAGTGCCACGATGAACGCTAATGTTCATAATAGCTAATATAATATGGAACACCTGATAGAACCTATGTGTTCAAAAATAAAAATTGCAATTGATATCATGTTAATAAAACTGCACAAACTTACACAATTTTGACTTTTTATTGCTGTTTGGGGGTCGGGTGAAGGCAACTCTTTAAACCGAATGACCTATATATAAATATTGCAAAATAAACCCCTTTTTGTGTTAAAAAGGTGTTATACATTTTTGAACACGCCCGAGGTGTTCTCTGCGATTTGCAGTGTATGGAGGCGGTCTAAGAGATAGAGGCATGTCTTGTAACCATTTTCTAAAGTATTTAAAACATCTGTTTCATACCGAAATACCAGGGAAATGGTGAACTTTCCATAATACAAACAAAAAGCAAAACAAAAACCCATCGTCTAAAAATTGTACAGGAAACCCATAACGTTGATTGGGTTTTGTGTTTGCGTGTACACAAGTGGTAGACTAGGGACATTAACTAAAGCGCCTCCAAATGACAGCATTTAGCTATTGAACTTATCATCTATGACTGAATTTTCCAAATACCAGTAGGCCAATAGTAAAATATTGTTTGGTTGTCCTCGACCTATCGATCTTAATATCGTCAGTTCTAAAACCTCGCAACCTTATTCATATAGTCAAATTACCCGCTCATGCTTAACCGATGAACATGTACATGTACCTGTTTTGTATCAGTGCAGTGGCGCCGGATTTGACTACAGATAGACTATCGTCAGCCTGCTTCGATAATTGCCTAACTCACTTTTCAGCAAAATTGAGTTTTTTTGCATAAATCATGACTTCATTACATTATGCACATGCTGTCATTGACCAATCAAAAGTGTTGATAAATGCACACTTGCAATTCTGCCAAAGTCAGCAATGTGAGTTAGGCAGATTATACTAATGATATACATTGTTTAAATTGGGTCATATTAACTCGTATTAGGCATTATAACAAGCCACATTTCACTTAAAGGTATATCCCCAACCTAATTCTATCCAACAGTTACTGCTCCTGTTGGAATTCACCATTCATGTTGCTATTTAACATATCGTCAGCCTGCTTTGATAATTGCCTAACTCACTTTTCATACTTTTGTTGTTTTCTTAGAACTAGAAAAAATGAGTTAGGCTATTATCGAAGCAGGCTGACGACATGTAGTGTGCAATGAAGGCATTCATGTGTACACATCCCTTAGAGATGAATTATTTCCATGACGCCCCCGTTTGACTTGTTTTAGTTGACTCATTTAAATGCCAGTTCATTTATTTTAAAAAAAAGCATGGGATTCGAACCTGCAGCCTTTGTATTAATACACAACGCTCTTAACGATTGAGCTATCGAGGCAACTGCCAGAGAAGCGCAAGATTATAATCTAACTATTTAAAATCGATTTAATGCTATTACTGGAGTCACTATATTAGACGTTTTAGTGAGCCGATTTTAACGATCTATATACCAAATTGTTCAGAAATCGATGAAGTTCAACGCGTGGTATAACAAATCTGATAAAGACTATCAAAAAATCACCGGAAAAATGAAACGGCTCCTGTTTTTCTTCTGATGAGCCATTCTCCACGAAAACGTTTAGAGTTAAGGTTCAGTATTTTCTCTATCCGATGCGTGAATGATCCGAGCTCTACGAATGGGGAATTCTCTAATTTTATGTCATTTACTCATTTTTATAACACCAATAGCGACCTATGGTTTATATTTATGTGGGCGGAGATTATGTGTCATGCATGAAATACGCCCCCACTCAAAGCGGAACCTTTTGGCGATGAAAGAATAACAGAGGGCAGTTGCTATAATGTCCCGAATTTCAAAGCTGTAAGGTAGGGGGGGCTGGGGTACCGCGCCATTTTGCAATATTTTGCGAAATCGATCGTGGTTATCACGTGATACGTATCGTGGAAAAATATTGTACACTGTTTTAACGAAATGCACTGTGGGATTGTGTTACCAGCCTAAAATTATAGAGGTCGCAAACCCGGTCGCAAACTTGCTTATATTGAGCCTAGCTATAACAAGCTAAAAGTGACATCTCTGAATGTATTACCAAAGTGTGAAATTGTTGGACACACTGGTAAAATGGTTTTACAACAAGTTTTGCTATCATATTATCAAACTGAACTCAAGTTAAATCACTCTATATCGAGCAATAATATAATTGTTTACGCATTTTAATTGTTTAGACAAAGTTAAATAAATCAAGGATACATTTATGATAGATAAATAAATAAAAAGAAAACTATAAACGCATGGGCGGCATTTATAATTGATAAAAATTGACATAACAATGATGTTACATTAATATACCATCAAGTTTAAAAAATAGAAAAATAATGGGAATATTCGAACCCGTGATATCCGATTGCCAACGACATGGCCAACCTACGCACGCCACAGAGATTTACGACTGTAATTGTGATAGTTTTATTATTTAACCATGTCCATTTATTTATAACGAACGGATTTTTATTGTGCCATTTTTGCCAAATGTGTGTGTTGCTCTCGCACAAAATGTGTTTGTAATTTGATTATAATTCTTATTTTTTAAAAGAACGGTAATTTTTTTTGACATTTTCGAGAGAAAAAAATGGCGTAACCCTGATACGGTAAACGCCAGCAGTGTGGTGTCCGCGTGGCACTACCAAAACCCTATTGTATATTTCACGGACATAAATTATGCTAATGAGCTCATTAAATGACGTCACTCACATCATCGGGTTTTGCCGATGATTGAAATCCGTTGATTGAAATTCTAGGTCGAGTAAAATGATGTTCTTATTTGTTGTCTGTGAGCTTTTCTGATTTTTTTCCCGTATTGGAGTATTTTTTTATTGAAAATAGACAGTTCAAATTAAACGTTGGTTCCAAGTTCAAGTGACAGCACATGTATTAAAGGCGACAGCAAAGGCAATATGCAAGCAACATTTGAGAAAAAACGATGCCCGACTTTGCAAGAAAGTGTACGGGGAAGTGTACGGGTGAACATGACAAACCAAAACAGCCTAGTAAATAATCACCTCCGTGGCGCAATTGGTTAGCGCGTTCGGCTGTTAACCGAAAGGTTGGTGGTTCGAGTCCAGCCGGGGGCGTTGTTACTTTTTGCATTTAATGCAGATCGACAAATCACAGTAAAAATATAATATTGACAAAATCACAGACCACTTACACAAAAATCGCATCCGCGCATGCTCCTGTCGTGATCGAAATCTACCACACAAGCAATGGGCGAGTTTTATAAGTGCGTGGGCAAGCATACAGATGATGCTAAGCAAATCCAGCATGTAAAACAAAAAATGCTCCTAATGGGACTCGAACCCACAACCTCTCGCTCCTCAAGCGACTTTCTTTCCACTACACTAACCGTGCTAATTGAAAACGTTTAACGCAAATAATTTATTTATATCATGGGTCATGGGTTAATGCACTGTGTTAAATTCTACAGTCCCGGCCGCCACTCTGTTCAAAGGCACAAAAAAGTTGACTTGTTTTATGCTTTTTTTGCAATTCTGAGGTGTGCAGTTCGATTTTCTTTCTCGAATTGTTTAGAAAACCATCCATTTTAGAACATCTGAAATTTAAAATGAACTGCACACCTGGGAAAGTATGATGCCAAGGGCATATTTTTTGCACGTAAATCCAATACAAGAGTTCTGAAAATCGACAAAAATATGACGTCATAACCATTGCTTCGGGACAAAATGGCGCGGTACCCCCCCCCCCCCCCCTAGCTGTAAGGGATGTGTGTAGTAGCGTGTGATGCTATTAAAGTTGACGCGCGTGAGTTCAAACGCCAATTATTAGCCGTTAATGGCAGTCAGTATGCAACCACGCGAAAAGTCGTTCCTTTTCTAACCCAGCAAAGCGACCCGGAAGTACTCACCCGTAGCGATATGGCTTCGCAGTCATAGTTGACCTCGTAATAGCACGATGTAAATGAACTCTTTTCATGATTATAATCACATATTTCAAACACATTTGCCATGAAATTGTATAATAAAAAGGCATATTATGCAAATAATATTATCTAATATTATCTGTGAACTTCATGACATGTTGTATTTTCGGTGCAAATTATAGCAATCACACAAACCCGAATTCAAGAAAAACTTGACGAAACTAAAGCCAAATCCACTGTAAAAAAGTCACTTCTGAAGAATCAGGCATCAATTTTATCAATCGTATCATAATATTCATAGTCTTTTGTAACTAGAAACATGCTTACAATTTTATAACATTATTTAGTCCGGTCAAGTGAATGCTTATAATATAGCTCCTCGAATCTTGTCTCGATCTAAATTCATTTCGTAGCGTTGATGGGTTGTTGATCAAATGTTTAAATCTCACGTTTATATTCAGATTCGCTTGATAGCACAGATGGTAAAGGGTTCGCTTTGGGAGCGGGAGGTCCTGGGTTCGAAATCGATCCTTCTGCTCTGAACAATGTCATATGATATTTTTTTTACAGAAAGGCTATTCTGGTCAAAATGAATAAACATTTCATAATTTCATCACACAAAATGCATGAATTCGGACGTTTTCATTGGAAAACGGTATTTTTTTCAAACATTTCAATAATGAATTCAAACGCGGGTATGAAAATGAAGCGCGGGCGTGTTACGGGAAACTAAAACCAAGTTGGCGAGGCCTAACGGGGGATCGTAAGTTTCGTTTTCTGACCGAAAATCGGTGAAAATCAAACTCGGTTTTTCTTATCAAAAAAGAAGTCGGGCATCAATGTTTTTGATATGAAATTAAAGCTTAAGATTCCGTTAGTACGGAAATTGCTCTTAAAATATCGTACGAATTTTAGTCTGGTCAAGTGAATAGTTACAAGAAGCAAAGTCACGAAAGTTGTTAAATTCTAAAATTAGCGATAAAATCACTGTTTGTGGACCAAATATGTCAGATTTGGCATCATATTATAGAGAAAATTACGAGCAATCCACCTACTTCGCCATCATGGCTGCCAGCTATAACCCTACCTCAATTAATTCAGGGAAAACAAACTTCTCGTAAGGTTTTAGCGCAAGGTTGCCATCGTGAAATCGATCTTTGCGTGGGTTAGAAATCGGCAAGGTCACTCATTGAAAGCGATACCTGCGTGCTGACTGATGGGCAGAGTGTCGATTGGGAAATGTGTTGAAATTCTTTTGTTGTTGTATTGGTTTGTTTCTTTATTGACATCATTGTTCACCGGCCTATGGTGAGCGTGTGAACTCTCTAGAAATGTTTTAGAGATGACCAAATATAAGGACTGACCGGGGACAACTAAATTATTTATATTTTGGGACTTACGGGTGAATTGATATTAGACAATTTATTGAATCAATTTCAATAAGTAAGCTATCAAAATATTCCTTGATGTATAAATATGTATTATAAACGAAATCATTCTCTTTATACTGCACACATTAAATAGAAATCTTGAAATGAAAGTTGCAAACATTTTTAATTTTTGTTGAATTTTTAATTTTTGTTGATTTTTAATTTTTTTTGCGACACGTTAATTTTCACTTATCTGTATCGATCTGCTATGTTGCAGGGGAATGGCAATTGGCTCTCATCTCATAATAGAGGTTTGACTAATATTCATTACATCCATACCATTAAACAACAACTTTGATATGTCAATTTTCTAATAATATAGTGACACCCGATAGTTAGCTTTAGACAATTGACATCAGAGCAAGCGACCATTGATGTTTAGCTGTGGTTCGATTCCCATTGTTCGGCTGGTCGCTATAGGGCGCTGCATTTGATGTCCGTTATATGCTTGCGGGAGCGCTTGTGGTATAAAGAGGAGGAGGCAGTTCGTCAACAATGTAAAATACCCTATAGGCCTACTCTAAAACGTTGGCCCAGGAATTCCTATACTATATATTTACAACGGCCATCGTTATCTGTGATCGATTATCGAAATATCAAGTTCAACCAGGATTTTTTAGTTTTTTAATATTTGACCAAAAAGTGATTCTGATACAGGCTGTATCAGAAATAACTATACCGTGTTTCTAAAACACATTAAAAAAAAAGTTTTAAATTTAAACACCTGCAAAATAAAGGTGAACATGTTTCTTACATTATATGGTAATTTTATTGAGGTATCTCTTTTTTGTTCTTGTGTAGCAAGACTTAATCGAAAATCGATGAAAAACGTGTTTTCAATTTGTTAGCTAAAGGATTCACAGACCTTGAAAAGCTATCGGCAAATCTGATTAACGCATGGTTTCTTCTTATGCCTATTTTTTTGTTAACTATTTTTATTATTGTCTCGGCTTATAATTTGTCATTTTCCATGTCTGCTTTTGTTTTCGTTGTCGTACATCGTTGTCGAGAAGAAAAACCCTGAATACAAGACTAGAGCGAAATCTAAAGGAAGTATTGAAATGAGGAGAGACAGCACTTTCCGTGTCGAATAAAAGACAAAATTGAACATTTCGACCAGAATTTAAATTTAACATCTGTACCAGTACCAGAAAGTCTGTGAGAAATGTCCGATTTTCCAAATCTAGAATTCTTATGAAAGCTGGGCGTTTGCGCAAGATAGGCCTACGTGAAAACGGTAGTGAACAATATCAATCGAATTCATACTGTAATAAATCAGTCTCGTCTCGGTATAGTTCATTCTGATACACACTGTATGTATCGAGTTTAAAATGTGATACCTTGATACCTTATATTATGTGCAATGTTATGTTGAACTTTGTTCATAGATGGCCTATATTTAAGTAAAGCAAAAATAGAATAAGAGATCGATCATGGTTTCTTGCGTGTGGCGGGCGGGGTTGGGGGGGGGGGGGGGTGGGGTGGAGGAGGGGGCAATAATTAATTAACCAACAGGGTGGTAACGCAGGCAGGGTGGCCTGTGCACCCCCGATATTTTATTTAAAAAGTAATCCCCCTTCCCCCTTCTATTCTTTTTTCTTTCTTCCCCTCTTCCTTTCTCTTTGCCTTTTTTCTTTCTTTTTTTCTTTTTCTTTTCCTTACCCCCTTTTCCTTTCCTTTTTTTCTTTTCCCTTTTCTGCCCCCACCCCTCCTATATCCGCGCCTGTCCCCTCTATGTTTGAGTTTTGCCCACCGATTTATAAATCTCTGGTTGTTCCTTTACTAATTGCGATTTTGTGGGTCAAATTACCCGGCAAATTACATTTATAAACATGAAACTATACAGATTTTTTTTTTTTTAAGTTACAAGGCAATCCGTTTCCTAAATATAATTTATAAACATGAAACTATATACAAGGCAATACGTTTCTTAATCATGGTTTCAGGGGCGTAACAGAGGTTGGTTGTCAGGGGGGGGGGGGGCACAGCCAAAAAAATTCCTGGTTAGAATAATTCCGTCCCGGAATTTTTCGTTAAAAAAAATTCGCACGGTCACAAAATTTCGCACGGTCACAACATTTCGCAGTACAAAAATTTGTTGACTGTTGTGCTTTTTGTACTGCTAAATTTTCGTTAATTCATTCTTTCCCTTTCTTCTTTTCATTCTTTCCCCTTTTTTTCTCCTTTTCCTTTTCTTTTCCCTCCATTTTCCCTTTCTCTCTCTCTTTTCTTTACCTTTCCTCCTTCTTTTCCTCTTTTCCCTTCCCCTTATTTTTCCTGGTGGGTAGGTTTGAATTTCCTGCTGAGCACCTTCAGGGGGGGGGGGGGCACTGTGCCCCCCCCCCCTGCCCCCCGGCTGTTACGCCACTGCATGGTTTGAATGTGCTTAAGTCATATATAGTTTAGAACAAGAATGTGAGGGTTTTTTTTGTTCGTAAAAAGATGGGCCAAATCGATATATGGGCGAGTTTGTATCTTTCAAGCTGGAGTACATCAAATGAAACGCGCCACCAACCATGTGCCAAAACAAACTTGCAAGATTTCAGGCAGTCGTGCAGCAGCTATGCAGCAGCGTGTGGTTGTGAAAGTGAACTGGTAAGAGCGAGAAAAGATGAAATGATAAAAATGTCGTGATAATACTTTGCTTTGGGGATTTTTTTCTTTAGCAATAGTCTGCTGGCCTTCTGTACATTTTTGTTGCACCAGCAAACTGGGTCAAGCCCCGTTTTTTCGCTTCAATTCAAGTCTTTTAATTTTTTGGTAAGCTTAAAATTATTGCACTGCATCTGTCTGTGCATATAGTCATGATATCATTATTGATAGTGCATGACTGACTGACCATGCTGCAGAGTGAGTGCAGACCATGCTGACTTTTGCTTTCAAAAACAAGTATTGTGGCAATTTTCTCAAGTAGACTAGCTCAGACCAGGGAGGTGTTATACTAACACCTCCCTGCTCAGACATATATATAGCTCTATTTCATGTATTTAGACTTAGTATTTCAGACATGTCAGAGCTAGCTCTGAATCATTCATGATAGCTCTCATCTCAGAACTGGCTATGATATTAAGGCGATAGTGGTAGAGATCGCACATTTCTGGCGGCGAACCATCTAGCTTGCTGAAAATACACGCATCCTAGGTACAACAGCGCCCTCTACGATAGGGGCAGAGTTTGCGCAAAATAGGGGTTGAGTTCGCAAATTCTACACGGGTCGGTTGGTAGACCGTATCGCGCCTGCGGCGGGCTCATCTAAATTGGACCTAACTTAAATCGGTTCGTAACAAGCCGGGTTTAGTCGCCTCGGCCGCAGGCGGCCTGCGGCTCCTTTTCTTACTAGCGCCTAGCGGCGGGCTATCCGCGTACGGTGCCTTCGGCCCCGCTTGACACTGTGAGCACAGAACAGAATCAAGTGAAGATTTATTTACAAATAATATTTTTCGTATAGTGTATACGATACTTGTTGTTGTAGTGTATTTTTGAGGTATCGACCGTGCTGTATTGTGGGAGTTACTCATTTTCAGCAGCCAGGTACCCTTTTTCAGATCGCTCGCGATCTAAACCCTTTTGGCGATATTAATAATGATATGAAATTAAAAATAAAAGCATCTATCTAGTATCTGTCTTCGAGTCAGCATCAGTGTCAGATATTTTCATCAATATTTTTCAACTTTTCTTCATAAAATGTGTCAAACTTTTGCTTCAGATATTATAATTTAGTGTCCAAAGAATCCGTATAGCTCAACCGATTTTATTTTCCTAGAAATACTCTAACTTAGTGTAGGGCCTGCCTACAGCCCGGGCCTACAGTACACCCTAACTTATGTAGGGCCTGCCTGCTTTGCTAAAGTACACTACAATTTTGGGCAATCCTGTATTTTAGGGGGTTAAATTGATTGACGGTAAAACCGTATACTTCATGAATTTAACTACTGACGGTATACAGAACTGCCATCTAGTACAATTTTCCCATATTTAGTACGGAAATTGGATGAAAATACGACTATACGATTTGTTACATAAAATTACGATTTTCCCTTTTTTCCCATTAAAAATAATCTTACTATAAATCTGGAAACGGTGTGTGTTTGTTTGTTTGTGTGTTTGTTATCCTTATTTCAACGTACGTTTTGATCAAAGTAGCACATAATTTGCATGAAATATCGAGGAAATAACGGGAAGTGTGTTAAAGTTGCTTCCACTGAAATTGGTTAACAATTCGCTCCAAAAACAGCAAAAAACCTCTCAGATTTGGCTCATAAATGCCACTAGAATTGAATGACATTGTGTGTTGCGCGTACTACCGCGTAATCATCCTGTGGTAACGCGTCACGTGCATGTTTGCGCAAGGGCTCACTGACGCGGCACACACACGCCCTACACATGGCGCAGAAGCCACACGGGAAATGGTTATTATAGGCCTGTTGGTAGGGTATTTGGTGTCATGTTGGGGTGGGGGGGGGGGGTGTAAAATCACTGGAAATGGTTTAGGATAGGCCTAGGGTTATAATGGTACAAGTAGCGTTTTTCGGGGGTTAATGAAGCAACCTGATTTCTTTACTTTAAGTTGGGCCTAACAAAAATAAATGTTTGTTTCCGGTAACATGCTGACAAAAAAGAGGGTCGGTCTGTCTGGAAATTTTTTTATTTTACAAAAAAATATTATTTTTTCACCATGTAAATTAATTGCAAAGCTTCCGAATTTTGACCATCATCACAATCTGAACGCCCGGTCTGAACAGTGAACGCCAACTTTCGAAGCAAATTTCATTCATTATTTTATTATAATTCATTAAATGTAAATACACTGGGCAATTCCATAGATCGGTGATATGACCTGAAAATTTAAAATTCAATTTGGATGCTTATTACCCATTTTATTATATTGTATACACTTGTAGGTATATGGGACAATCAAATGTTTGAATGATTTGTTTGTAAATTTCAAGAAATGATCGTCAGAAGTTGGAAAATGTTTTTTTCATAAAAAAATAAGTGAAAAATGTGTGATATAGGTTATGTTGACCTCTTACATTTAATATTAACTGTAAATATAAATATTTGTTGATTTCTGAAATGCATTAAATAGTAATACCTTAGTTTCAAGTAACCAACTATGAAAAGTACCTATGCATTGACACAAGTTGGGAGGAATCTCCTGTGTGTCCGATGGTAGTTAGAAATGGAACGTGAGTAACGATAAACATCAAATAGTTGTCCTACTCAATTAATTGTTCCTTGCTTTTAAATTTTGCCAAATGGAATAATATTCATACTCCAGGTACTTAATTTGAAAACAGGAAATACATGTATAATGGGCTATGTGTAGTTTTATTAAAATGGCAGAGGTTTGAAAACTGTAACGTGAGTAACAATTGTAACATGAGTAACAACAATGTAACGTGAGTAACGGCCTAAAATGCATTGTAGCAATAAGAAATGGATCTCTTTTTGCTTTTACTGCGCTTAGTTTTATTCATTTATCAGTCTTTTGTCAGTCTGGCATGTCCATCACTTCGAACGCACTATTTCTAGGGGTCATTACGTGTCGTTCCAAGTTTTTCAACAAGTAAAACAGTAAATTTGTCTTCTGAAAGTCACTTTTAAAGGAAAATATTCAATTTTGGTTGGTTACAAAGTGTTAAATATACATGGATAGTTTATGTACACAAAAATTGTAGAGCATTTTCTGCATATTTCTTGCGTTCATCGTTCCCAAGTTCAACAATAATTGATTTTGCGCAAAGGTGCTGAATTCGGCAACCTTGATAACTATGGTGTAATTCATCAATTATATGCAATTATTTTCACCTAACACTTGTAAAACGTAATGTTAAGTTTCAAAAAAGAAAATAGCTCTCAAATTGTTTCTGTTTTAATGCAAAATGATAACATTTTCATCAATATATTGTTGATGTAACACAAGCATGTGCAACCTGCGGCCCGCGGGCCACATGCGGCCCGCCGACCTCTAATCTGCGGCCCGCGAAGCAATCCTAAAATTCCCACTGATGCGGCCCGTTTTAAACGGAGCTCCCTAGTTTTACACAAATGGCGGATTTATTTGGTGGTGTGCTCCCTTCTAATTAGTAGGGTGATGCCCTGCATTAAGTAAATATAACCCAAGGCGTGATTGCGTGATAAAATCCCTGGTTAAAATGGCGCTTGCAGCGTTGTGAGTAAAAAGAGGAAATTACACGAAGAGAAGCGGGTATTCCATGAGCAATGCACTTCGCCTCTCCCTACTCCTCCTCTGGACGTGTTTTGGAATGTTTGACAATCGCTGCGGCCCGTGAATAGATCTCAAAATCACAATGCGGCCCGTGTGGTAGAAAAGGTTGCACATGCTTGATGTAACAGGTAGAGAGTTTGCAAAATGTCCTGTGAACTTGTGTAGCGGTCATAATTGACCGTTTCGAGACATAATAACATTTTGGGAAATTAAATACATCATGTCAAGATTATTTCATAACATTTTGATCTAATCTGCATGAGCTATATAATTACCATTTGAATTTGCAAAAACAAGTAACGTGAGTAACAGCTATTTTGGTCAATTTTCTGAAAAGTGTTTGTCTAATCAGATTATTTCCACCCTGCATTTGTAGATCTTAATGTTAGCTTTATCAACCATGTTAAACTTGTTTCCAAAAATATTCTATATAAGGACACTTTGTGAATGAAGGCTTGTTGCCATTTTATGATGTCCAATCAAATGTAACGTGAGTAACAAAAGCGTTTTCCTTCTCACTCGCAAGTCATGTCTTGTATTGCAATTCTAATTGCATATAAAGTTAGTGCTGGGTCTTGTGTAACTACTGCAGAAAAAATAAGTCTGTCAAGCTTGTTCTTATAAAAAATATGGCACTTCCAAAAGAGTAACGTAGCGAAAAAGCGTAACGTGAGTAACATGGAATTGCCCCACTGCATTTTCTTATTAAAAAATAAATGTTTTTCCTTCGATCGTACTTGGGGAATTACTTTATCGATGTAAACAAGCATTAACCTTTTAGCAATCTGCTTTGAACAACGTGATAATACGCTTTACTTCTCAACACGTGCGCGAGAGACTTTTGCATGCCCGAACTGAGATTAATAATATGGTATTTCTTTTCTGTTACACACGGTTCCCAGTGTGTTATTTTTACCATGTTACGCTACGTCATTCCATGTGGTTGGTTGGTTTGTTGGTGGTACCAAAAACGTAATTATTGCGATAACCGCAAATACTGCGCTGTTGTTGATGAATGGAAATAAACTTTTAGGCGGACGAACGGAAAGTAAACTTAAGAATTGTTGCAGAATTCATGGAAATGGGTACATTCAAATTGGACCTTCGGCAAAATGGGAATGTAAAACTAAATGGGAATGTAAATTTTTTATTCTCTCAATACATTTCTGTAAATTTGGACTGAAAAAATACGAACGGTAGGTAGAAAATAAATTTTATTTTTTCAAAATGTTGATAACATTTTTACGGTCGGCAGGTTTTAAGAGGGTCGGTCGGGTTACCGGAAACAACAATTTATTTTTGTTAGGCCTTGGCATGCCAAACAATCTAAGGGACCGAGGGTTAATGAAGTAGCCACAGGAAATGGTTTTGGGAGGGTTGTGATTATAAATCTATAATAATAATAAATAATAATAATAATAAATTATAAAACCTGGTTTGTGAGTAAAACCACGGGAAATATTTTAGGATAGGGATATTACAATAATGAAGACTATGAAGTTTTACTTGGTCGTGTTTTAATCCTTCAAAGAGATGGCTCCGAAAATGAGGGCGCTAAAGCTAGGCTATTTCATTTTCAGACGGCATTGGACTGTATTAAATTTGTTATACACCATTTTTAGGAATAATAAAAAATAAACCAATGCGGGGGCCAAAAGTGAGGCGGGCGCGCTACGAGAATCGAATAATCTCAGAGAACTTTTTGTAAGTCCCCAAAAAATAAAATAAAATTTGTTTGGGCCTCAGCGCATAGACCTCGGTGCCGAAGCTCATTTCACATACCAATGCGCGCGAGATTCTGAATCTGAGACAAACCTTCTTTGTTTGGCCTTACAAATGTTTCATTTACTCAAATTAATTTGTATCATGCGATAACTTCATTCTTGCAAAGTGCCCTCACAGTCTAAATTTGACCAAAATCAGTCATTACGAGATAACTAAAGGGACCTGGGTCAAATTAATTATACCAAAACTGACCAAGTTAGGATTAATACTGTTTTTTCCAAAATGGCCACCATACCATTTCGGTGTTTTTTTGGCCAGGGCACCCTGGATGTTGGACTTTAAAATGTTTTCCCTTCAAAAATGGGATCTGTGTGGACTATGTCATCAATTCATCCGGTGTTCGAAATCTTCTAAAACTATAACCTAAATTATGACCTGCCCACTTCTAGTTTTATGCCAAGTTGTATTATTTAGTTCAAATAAAATAAATACTGTAACATTTTTTTAGTTGTGAATTAAAAGAAGAAATAATGGAGATTTGAGAGAGACCCTATAAGGCTGGGCGCGAGTCCCGGGAAATTGAGTCCCGCCCAATAATGTCGGGTCCCGGGAACCAGAATCACCTTCCCGAATCCCCCCAAAAAGAAAATGAAAATGGAAAAAAAAAGAAGCTTACTTAAAAAAACATGTGGTCGGGTAATTCATGATTATTTGATGCAAATGTATTATAGCGGAGATGTATTTAAAATAGATTTATTTAGTCAAATCTGTTGATTTTTTTGTACTCCTATGCTCGCAAAATGTGATTTTCACTTCATTAGGCCAAACAAAAAAATAGGTTTGTCTCAAAGCTTGCTTTTAAAACTTGTAATAAATATTGTTATGGTCTCAGTGGTCTGTGTCGTGATTTTAAATTGTTAACACTGTTTTATTTTTTAAAGTCTTTCTTATATTCTAAGGAGTTCCTTTAAATTGAAACACAGAACATAAAACTGGGCTCAAAAAGAAACTTAACATTTTTCCCATGGTCATATCTTGGAAATCTGTCCATCAAAATGAACCAAAATGACACACAGGATTACTGACATGTGTTTAGAGTTGAGTATTGAAGTAATCCGGTATAACATTTTGGTTCATTTTGATGGACAGATTTTCAAGATAGATAGGATTTTAAGATATATGTTTTAAAAATGTTAAGTATCTTTAAAAAAAAAAAATATTAAAACCCCACTTGTATACATTGATTTACTATTGTTTTCTTATCTTTATTGTCCTTCCATTAGGCCAACAAAAAAAATTATTATTTTTTTTAAATTTATTTTTTAGATGTCAAAGAATGCCAAAAATACACTCAAGTGAATTAGATATGTTTTTATTTCGAAATATAAGTGTTTTTACAAATGTAAAATGGAAGATGAAAGGGATTTTACATGATTTTTGCATACATTACCAATCTTTTCTTACACAAACAATTCACACTCGGACAAATCAGATATCTATAAACTTGATGTAGTGCATGGTGTTTTATTAAAATTGCCCGAGCGAAACATGTGAAGTGAAATGTTATGTTTACGATTGTCGTGTACCTGCTCTTTTAGCATCAGCCTAGAAGCTCCTAGAGAGGAATAAAATATGTATGGCCTAAGAATATGTGTCTGCAATACATTTTAAATGAACAGCAACCGTAATTCACCATCTCGTAAGCATTTATATTCATGAAATCAATATTTACGGTTGGTCGGGAAAGGGCAACCAAACATTTTTTTTGTTGCCTATACACAACTACATCACAATAATTCATTACAAATAAAAAAATATCAGAAAGTGGATGGTGAACTTGTTGTGAATGCGCGATACCATGTTTTATGGCGGCTGTGGTTGCCCTCCGCATCGAAAGGGTTAAAGATAGATCTCATGGATAGACACACTACTTCATAATCTTCCATCTCATAAGATTCAGACTCTTCCAAGAAATGGTTTTAGGCTAATCATTGCATTACTCTACAATATGTATCTAGGCTGTTGAGTGTTGGTGATGCATAAAATCATAAATGTATCTTTTGAGACTAAATTAACTACACTAGCATCCAAAAAGTATTTGGACACCTTGCAAGCTATAAATTGAGAGAAAACACTGGGAATCCTTTGAACTACTGTAAGCCTTTTGTAGGGGTGCGTATGTTACACGGGTCAACCGTGACACGCACGCATAACCTGTGTCCCGTAAGCAAAACCCGGTATTACAGTACACACATTTTAGTAATAAAACGGCAGTATGTACAAGGAAGTGAAAGGATTATTAGCCATTTATTTTGATCATGTGCATGAGTGAAAATTTATATCAAAAAATGGATTTCATGCCTTATTACTGCTAAATAATGTGGAGTTTACCCTTCATTGCGCTCACGATGGATTTCATGATTTTCATCGATATGGGCCGCCATTGTCGTGTGATTCCTTTTGTGGTGCAACGAAAGGACCAAAACTCCCAGATAGATGCGGTTGCCAGTGGATACGGTTACACGTTACACGCCCGTATAGATGAGGTGACCGTTGTTTACATGCAATGTTTATCAACAAACGCAACGGTCGAAGGGACTGGACTGTTGATACACGCTTGAGGGAACAGCATATGACCACAACACTGTCCGCTTTGCTGTATTGCAATTTATAATGCTTTGGCGCGAGTTTTAAAAGCACGGGTCCTAAACAAAACAGGATGCGTGCGCAAACTGCCGGGCAAAGAACAATGGCAACTAGCCACGTTTTGCCCGGTGTGACGTCACCTGTCACCCCATCTATAGAATGTCTTGTGTCACATAAGAGAAATTACACAGGATTATTCATGCCTATATAGCTTTTTGGTATTCTAGAGTTGTGAAATTAATGGAAAGTTTGTTTAAATTAATTGGGGATATTCTTGAGACATTATTTAAGGTTGTTCCCCTGTCTAGCAAAAAAATCTTGATATTCAAGTATTTAAGGTATAGAGCTGGTTGAGTACAACAAAAAAGTCTTTACTGGAGGTGAATCGGGTGCACGGTTCAACAGATATAACTAGGAGTGGGCTATAGAGGGTCATAGTTTCAGGACATGCTCACCACCCCTTAGTTTGATGAGTTGATGCGTACCAACACCAAATTTGAAGAAAAAAAAGAAAAAAGTGCGAAATTTGGACTGCTTTGGCCCAAAAAACACAAAAAAGTCAGGTTTTTTTGTGGAAAAAACAGTATTTTGATCATAACTCAATCATTTTTGGTCCAATCAATTTCATTTTGGTGGCAAACCCATGTTTGTGGGGACAAGGAATAATATTATGCAACTTTTATCTCGTGACGATGTATCGTTTTCCTGAAAATGGCATTTTTACCTTTCGCATTGTAGTATATCAAATTTTAAAGTTGAAACATAACATGAGTTACATTTTAGGCATTTCCTGAAAATCTGAGAAAAATACCATTTGTTGTTTTTAAACTACGCCATTTTGAACGTTTTTGAATCGTCTCCATTGAAACACACACTAATGAAAGTTCGTTGACCCCTGTACTATCCTATGGAAGTGCTTTAACGCGTTCTTGTGATTTTGAAATGAATGCCACGGTAAAATGATATAAGGTAACATGCTCATATCTTCAGAGAATGTTTCTTGAAACACTCTTAACATATTCCATGTATTCAAATTCATTTTTATTAATGCGATGGCTACTTTTTTGCAAAGCGCCCTCACAGTCCAAATTTGACCAAAAACAGCTATTACAAGAAAACGAATGGGTTATATGAGACGAAACCAGCATAGAATAGAATGAAACCCTGTACCCTAAAACATGGGTATTGCCACCAGAATCAAATAATTTATACCAAAAATGACTGAGCTATGATCAAAATACTGTTTTTTCCAAAATGGCTGACTTTTTGTGTTTTTTGGGCCAAAGCAGTCCGAATTTCGCACTTTTTTCATTTTTTTCCCTTCAGATTTGGTGTCAGTACGCATCAACTCATCAAACTAAGGGGTGGTGAGCATGTCCTGAAATTATGACTTAAATCTGACCCTCTATAGCCCAAGTCATTTTGAATTCTTTTGTTTTGTATTGTTTTTCGGCCAACAGAGGGCAGTCTATTTTCTTTTGTTTTATATTGTTTGTTTGACTCCCTAGGTAAAATTTTCTATGAAAATGTAGTTTTTAGCTCAGCCTACTACAGTAGGATGAGGCTCTTATTATCACGTTCGAAAGGTCAGTGATAGCATGGTGAGTTTCTAAACGCTAGGAAGTAAAAATGGCCCAGAAAATGGCAATTAAGACAAAACAGATAAAACATTTAAAAAAGTGACTCGGCATATCTTCTAGATATGTTACGATACAACATATGAGATGCATTTCCTGACGTTTTTCACTTGCGTTAAAATGTTATTAAAGGTTTAACCAAAAAACTAGGGTGTCTTGAAACTCGTCCAGGTCAAGCAAGCACATGCAAGGCAAGTCATTTATCACTATCATTATTCAAAGAAGATTTCTTGATGTACCCCATAATGCTTAGCGCCCCTACAGTATTAGCAGGGCTTAATATCACCAGAACAAACAGTGTCACACATGTGTTAAAGTAATTAACAACTGAAGGTCATCTGGTCATGTGATGAAAGTGAAGCATCCTGGGGTGCATCAAGAAATTGTTGATCATTATTTGAGCTTGTGTCAAATTCAAAACAAACAGGAGTTCCTTTAGGCCAAGAATACTTTTTTGTTTGTTTGTCCACATCCGACCGACCATGTACCTTGGTGCCGACCATATTATTTTTTATTTTCTATTATTTTTTTAAAATAACTTTTTTTTGAGCAATTTAAATGGCCAAAAGGACCGTCTTATTCCTAATTTCGTACGCTGTAAGCTGATTTCAACATAATATAAAACATTTCTTTTGTTAGTTCGGGAAAAAATAGGTTTAGTAATACTTTCACGTATATATATCTAACAGAACATCACCACTATGTTATTTCACTTTTTGCAAATTTTCTATCATAATAAATGGCGGCGACCGACAACATGTTCACGGTATCTGCGCATTGCAAATTTGTTACAAAAAATACCCTTTGACCGAGTGTTGCAACCAGTACTACAATATTGCAACTTTATACAGACAATCTGTCCGAGCAGGATTTCAATTCTAACAAACTCATGAAAAAAAGTTCAATACTATCAAAGTGATGTGTTTTGTGTTTGGATGACTATCATTCACAGTATTCATGCCAAATTTATATTCCCAAATGCAATATCCGTATTTAAAAAATTAAAAAAATAAAAATTATCCAACCTACAGACCCTACCTTTTTTGGACCTCTATGGACAAACAAACATTTATTCTTTGTTGCCTTATACCACTGCCTGTCTTCAAAAGCTTGCCCAAACAAACAATTATTGTTACTGTCACACTCCTTAATCAACATAACAATGGACAATATAATGACTGTTTATCAGTCAATCCACTGTACCAGCAGACAATGTGTGCTACTGTAAAAGCCAATATTTTCGTGTACAGATATTTTCGCACATTTTGATATCATAGACATTTCGCGAATTGTTTTTTTCGTGGGTGACCTTCTGGATGCACTGCATGAATGTTGAAAACATTATTTTGGCGTGTCATAATTTTCGCCAAAATAAAACCGCCGCCAAAATTTCAGCTTTTACAGTATATCAATAGCTACACTGTATTATAAAATTTCGGCCATGACCTTGTTGTGAAGTGTTGGTATAGATAAAATTACAACTGTTTAATATAATAATTAAATAATATTGAATTGAATCATGGAATTATGATGGTCAAAAGTACACAGATGAAAAAATCCTGGTGTTCTCTCTTCGTATTCAGAGGGGTAACACATGATTGTTCCAGGATCTTGAAATACCCCCTATTTGAAGGTGTTTCGCGGACAATTTTGCCAATTTGACCCCCTTTTTCGTACTAAAAGGCGGACATTTTGCCTGAAAATGACCCCCCTTTTTCACCATTCCAAGGACACTTTATATATAGTCCCTCTATTTGCGGGAAAAACGAGGACATTCTATTTTATTTTCTTCTTCGCGTACATAAACCTCTACAAAAAACACCCCTACTTTTGTTAAATCGCGGACATAGGTTTCAAAATGACCCCTTATTTTTGGAAAACATGGACAAAGCTTCAAAAAACACCCCTAATTTAGGGAAATCGCGGACCAGGGCAGGAAAAAGAGGGCAAATCGGCAAGCTCCTTGTGCCGGGAAATGTTGCCATATCGCAGGAAATCCCTACCCCCCACCCCCCCTAATTTTTTTTTTTTTTTTTTTTTAAGAGTTTTTTTTTTTAGAGTATTAGGCATTATACAGCCGATATTCCATAATATGATGCACCATGGCATCAATTGGACCTTAATTTTCCAAAAAGCTTAAAGGGCACAGGAAAAGGGATGATAATCCTGCTACAAGTCTTTGTGGGACATTCCATTACAATAAACAGGGCCAGAAAAATGAACACGCCACAAATGACATCATTTGTGGTATATTGATTATCAGTGAGTATCATGAATAGATTCAAACCAGTCACCTGGAATTTTCTTTTCATAGTACTCACAGAGCTATCAATAGTTCCACAATTGATGTCATAATCAACTAGCACATATATTGAATGCTTTCTGGTCCCTCCTCGTAGACTTGACTCAAATCACACCACTTGTATTTGCATTGCATGTGCCCTTTATGGTTCTATGGGGGGCCGCCCTCTCCGCCGCTAAACCAGCGGTAAATCCAACTTTATCAAATTTCTCTTGCAGGGAAACCTTGCATCTTTTCCAGCCCTGTCGCGGACATAGCTTCAAAAAGCACCCCTAATTTAGGAAAATCGTGGACATAAAATGTTCGCGGAATGTCCGCGGACATGGTATGTTCGCGGAATGTCCGCGGACATGATACAGAAAACCGCCCTTTTCCGCGAGTTTTGGAACGATCATGCGTACCCAAAGTCAATGTTGACTGAAACCACCGGGGCAAAAATGTACCTCAATCGTTCCAAAAGTAGGTGTAAAGTCAAAAAAAATTGCACAGTTCTTGACTCACAAAAGTCTTGTTGGTTCTTTCTCATTTCTCGCCCCCAATATGAATAACCTAGCTACGTCAAAAAAGTTCAGAAACCCAAAACTGCAAGTTGGCCACCCCCCAGGCCCCAAGTATTTCTGAACACTCCCTAAACGGCTATATCTTGCCTCACGTCCCGTACTATTAGTTATCCCCTGCATGTTCACACAATACGGAAAAATACCTATGGTTTGGCATGTCATATCACATGAGGCCGCATGCCGAATGTGATATGGCCCAAAACATGTCTGGTTAGGTAACATGCAGATCATTTATTTTATGGCGTGGGTTAGACCTTTTTGCGGTATATTTCGGCCTCAGAATGTAACAGAAATCGACTCGGTTGCATTTAAATCATCCGCCATTTTATTCGTATTTTAAGCAACTCTTCCACAGACGCAAAGCAATCGCTTTACACGTAATATCATTTCGCACCATCTGGTAACGCAGTTAATCGACGATATGGGAATATATCGTGTGGTTTGACTTGTTGTTTACACGATATGGATCAGATTTCATACGTGTTAACCAACGAGATTGAAGTATGTACACTTACTATAACGATAAAGAATAAATTGTGTATAGCTACAACATATTTTAATTGGTTTGAGCATGAGCACTTGAGTTACGGGACGTGTAGCAAGACATTGCCCCCTAAACTATCCTTGGGGATCGGCAGAATTAAAAAGTGCACATTAAGTTGAAATATCCATTGAAAGTTCTGAGTAAAATGCTGAAAAGTTGCAGAATTCGCCAGTGTAGGTAGGCATAATTTAATTTACCAAGCCAGTCATGCCAGTGGGTACTGGATATAACAGACTATAAAATCTAGAGGCAATGTAAAAGCTCATCAGAGTCCTAAAATGATGTATTTGAGGTTTATTTACATTGTTTTTTGTGTCTAATTATTTATTTAATCATTCATATGTCAAAGGTCACCTATTAAGGTCACCTTTTATGGTCAAATGTCATCTGAGGTCAAGTTGTAAAATAAGCGGTAAACATATAAAAAATGATAATTTTTGTGCATACATTATTATGTTTTGAGCTGTTCAAGTGTGAATGACATTGGATCCAAAACTTTATAATGATAAAATTGGGTGATTTACTGAGTTTTAAAAATATTTTTAAAGAAAACACTCATAGCTCAACCAATACATTATGGACCTAATCTATCCAATACATGAAATTGACAGCTTGTCACTAATGGACAGGGATAGCGCTGGATCAAAAATGTAATAGGTCTCATGACTTTTTTCAGGACCCTGTAGGACTTCAAAAAAACAAATTTAAGGGGTCCCCAACAAAATTGAGGGGTCCTGAAGTTTGGGTATTTGAAAATTTTACATTTTTACGGACAGTTTTAATGAATTTATATTGTGAGCAAAGGATGGATATGTAATTTACAGAATTTCTTAAGGTTTCCATTTCCATACATCGTCAAATTTAAGGGGTCCCTTCAATTTTGATCGGGACCCGCAGTCTTTCCAATTAGAGATCTGACGCGTCACTACAAGAAAGTGAGAGGTCTAGGACTCGCAGACGTGTCAGAATGCGACCCCTGCTAATGGATACATGAAATTTATAGCTTGTCGCTAGCTGAGCTTCTGCATCATTGATGCTCTCGTTTGTTTTTGCTCTAATTTTGTATTGACAACTTCTGTAGACACCGCAGCACAGGAAATAAGGAGAGTAGTAATAGTATAACCAATACACCAAGTGGTAATACATTTAGGAAAGTGCATGAACTTAAAAAAAAATTAATTGCATTAATTAGCCTAGTTTTTTAATGACTAAAGCTTCCTTAGATAATGAAGTATAATTAATAATGCAGATGTCTTACAGCCTCCCGCAGCACAGGAAAGTTTCTAAAACCTATAATTAACAAGCTCCCAAAATTTCAGCTTTGTAGCATTTATATTTTTCTTGTAAAAATTAATTAAACATTTTTGCATAGATTAATAATTTTGCTAGGGGGTCAACAAAACAATAAGAAACAAAAGAAATGAACGCTTCAATTTTGCTTCATTTTGGACAATAAAGTCATATCTATAAAACCGTACCTCTGATCAAGCTCCGATTTCAGATTATTGTGGAGCTCCAGGGGTGTACTTTCGCGACATCCTGCGAGAATCCAAATGGATTCTCGCAGAGGAATTTTGCGAGAATCCATGGATTCTCGCAAATAGATTCTCGCAGAATATTTTTGCGAGAATCCTTTTTACTGAATTTAAATTCCGCATTTTAAACATTTATTGTACTATTGTATACTTAGAAAATAATAGTACACAAATTGAATCAAACACTTCTTAAAATTAATTAAACTAATATCAAGAATAAGGCTATAAGCTTGCATAACTTCCAAATTCGGCATGTTTGTTGACTAAGGGTCAAATACCAGTCATCTAAGGTCCTGTTTTGGACTTAAAAAGAAGAAGAAAAAAGTTTAAAAAAAAAAAAAAAGTTAAAAAAAGAAGTTAAAAAATTGTTTTTTTTTTTTTGTTGTTGTTGCGAGAATCCACCTGGATTCGCGCGGTAGTGATTTTACGCGAATCTTTACGCGAATCGATTCGCGGATTCGCGCCGAAAGTACACCCCTGGAGCTCAGCAAACTCTATTAGATTATCAAATACAAAATTAGCCATAGGAACACCCTTAAAAGGAAAACATTAAATAACAATATTTTGGTGATTTATGTTTTTTGCATTGATATTTTTAATTAATTTATAGTCAAATTAGCTTTACAAAATTTAATAAGTTATGATGATGGAACTGTAGTGTGCCCAGGTCATGTTTGGGTGCTATGAGAAAGTACATTTGAATGGTTTCCATTTAAATATATGAAAGTAAAGTTTGTCAAAGTAAAACTAAATTTCCTTCCCAAATATGTTATTTTTAAGATGAATAAAGAGATCAAGTGTCAATATCTGTGAGAGATTAAAGTCTAATGGGATTAGGTTTACTTGAGTGAATTCATTGACAAACAATTGAGACGAGTGAATTCATTGACAAACAATTGAGACATTTATTTTGAAAGGAAGTCAACATTGTCAGACTTGGACCACCCACCCACCATAGGAGTACATTTGGCTTGAGCTTGATTAATTATTCATGAGCTATTTCCAATTGGAAATTTGTATGGGGATTTGATGACGGCACATGTTTTCTTCAATTCCATGGATATGCTCAGCCAGGGATAGCGCTACTGGGGATTCTTGCGCGTTTAGCGCATATTTTTTCATTTTGACGCAATATATTAGCTGAAAATCCAAAATAGCCCCTTATTTTTAGGTCGTCCGTAGGAGAGAGACCTTATGGCAGCATCCTTCGTGTGTGTAGTCTGTGGGGGTGTGTGTGTGTGTGTCAACAATTTGGTATACACTTTTTCAACAATTTGGTATACACTTTTTCAACAATTTGGTATACACTTTTTGTTTTGTCCATTTCTTTTCCATACAATGTCCAATTGCAATCAAACTGCGGTCATAGATGCAACATGGGAACCTTCATATGTTAATGAGGTCAAAGGTCACATACCAAGGTCAAAGGTCATCCGAGGTCAAGATGTATATGTAAAAGTGGCTGCATATGTAAAATTGATTACATTTGTCCATTTCTTTTCCATACAATGACCAATTGTAACCAAACTTTGGTCATAGATACAACATGGAAACCTTCATATGTTAATGAGGTCAAAGGTCACATACCAAGGTCAAAGGTCATCTGAGGTCAAGATGTAAATGTAGAAATGGCTGCATATGTAAAATTGATTACATTTTTTCATTTCTTTTCCATACAATGTCCAATTGCAATCAAACTTCGGTCATACACTGCAAATTATGAGCGTTTACTTTTGGACAAAATAAAAGTAAACTCAAAAGTGAACGCAATACTAAACACTTATGTGAGGCCAACAACTAAGCTGTTTTCTACCCACCCTCTAATAATAAATAACTGTCCCATTATATCACAGATGGTGGAAACATCTGTGACAATATTATCTCATTTTGAGCGTACTTTGAGGTCATTTGGGTGCAAAATGCAAGAAATGTTTAGTTTTGTGTTTACTTTTACGTTGACTTTTGTGTTTAGAATTGCGTTTACTTTTGAGTTTACTTTTAGTTTGTCCAAAAGTAAACTCTCATAATTTGCAGTGATAGATGCAACATGGGAACCTTCATATGTTAATGAGATCAAAGGTCACATACCAAGGTCAAAGGTCATCCGAGGTCAAGATGTATATGTAAAAGTGGCTGCATATGTAAAATTGATTACATTTGTCCATTTCTTTTCCATACAAACCTAACTTTGGTCATAGATACAACATGGAAACCTTCATATGTTAATGAGGTCAAAGGTCACATACCAAGGTCAAAGGTCATCTGAGGTCAAGATGTAAATGTAGAAATGGCTGCATATGTAAAATTGATTACATTTTTCCATTTCTTTTCCATACAATGACCAATTGCAACCAAACTTCAGTCATAGATACAACATGGAAACCCGCATATGTTAATGAGGTCAAAGGTCGCATAGAAAGGTCAAAGGTCATCTGAGGTCAAGATGTAAAATTTAGTACACTTTTTTTTGTCTCTTGTTCATTTTTCCATACAATGACCAATTGCAACCAAACTTGGGTCACGGATGCAACATGGAAACATTCATATGTTAATTAGGTCAAAGGTCACATACCAAGGTCAAAGGTCATATGAGGTCAAGATGTAAAATTAGCTGCATGTGTAAAATTAATTACATTTAAACAGGTGAAGTACAATTGCAACCAAACTCCAGGATGTTTATTTTATTTTTTATATCCTGGATCCGCTAGTGGTCTAACCTCTTTCTTTCTAGATGCCTGTGGTTTGAGATCCACCTTGTTTTTAATCTACCCATATAAACGGACGACCTATTTGGGACCGCTGTCCCTATTTTTCATACTTTTATGGGGTTCAGGGTTCAAAATACCCTAAATTTAAAAACCTAGCGCTACCCCTGTGCTCAGCAGATGTAGGAAACATGATTTTATTAATGAGAAGAGAATGCATTTGTTCAACTCGTAGTGCAGTGAAAATTTCACTCCAAATTTAATATATGGGATGATTTTGTCACGGCAGACGAATCGAGCCTATTGAACTGGTGCTTGAATTACAGTCAGTATGGACGTCATAATTCCAACTGTGCATGTGTGCGTACATCCATACGTGCGTAAACCCGGAAGTGCGTACCAGGTGCTTTCAAAAATGACCGCACGTCCTGATTGGTCAATCAAAATCGTTACCCGCTTGCAGTTGTTCGCGCATTTCATGCATCTGAACTCGGCTCCGCGAACAACGACAAAACACGCTCGCATGAAATAGCTTGAATTATGCCCATAGCATTATGACAATACAAATCTATCAATACATTTCTCGTTCTTGTCTCTGCTTTGGATTTGGATCAATATAATTTTTAATGTTCCAAAATTATGTTATAAATCTCCTTTACTTTCCAAGAAAACTGACTTTGAATAATATTTTGCTAAAATGCTACACTAACGTTTTATGCAGTAAAAATACATAATGCCAGTTTCGCATTTAAGATTGTTTTCAAGTGTTAAAAGTGGTTTTTGTATTTGAATTCAAACAGGTGTGTGTAGCGTGATACTTTTGGATCATCTCAGCCTCTCATGACGCATCTTCCCAGACGGGTATATACCGACTTGGACGACAGCAACGACGACGGTAACAATATCCAGTGGCCAAGCACTGATGCTCACCTCAGACCATCAAATACGTAAGTTTAGTTGTTTGTGCTATTCTGTAAGACAGTGAAGAGCAAAGGATTCAAGAATAAAACAAACAACACACATATAAAAACAACAAAAAACACACCCCCCCCCTCCCAAAAAAAGAAGAATAAGAAAACAAACAACACATACATGAAAACCAAAACACACACAAAAACACCGCGACCCCACCCCCCAAAAAAGCAATACAAACAAACAAAGCTGTGCTCTGGATTTGTCATTATTCTTTCATTTTTGATCAAGTTTGTCTCATTCGTTCCCTTCTCTCACACAGAAATCTCAAGTGTATAGTGAATGTAAACTCAGCACCAAAGCCACACACTGAACAAGTGTCATACATACAAAGAAGCCCATCACCTCGCCAGATTGACAGCAGAGATTTGTCCTGCCGCAGCCCACAACCTAATACAATATCTTGGGATCGGCCAAGCACTCATCAGTCTGTGGGTTATGAGGATAGATTGAGCCCAACGAACGTGACGCAGAACTTGACACAAAGGTGTGTATTTCTACATTTAATGAACATTGTATTGGAATTACCAACATTCCTTGTTGTTGCACATTAAATCTTTAAAAATATGTTACATTTTGGGCCAAGTAAAGCATGTTTAGATAGTGAAAAAAAGTGCTGTGTAATTTGTCATTGGTATTTTGGAAACATTTGAGACATTGAAAGAGTTGCTTTATGTGTGCATCTGTGACCCAACAAACAAATATCAGCAAAATGCCCAATTAGTTCCAACTAGTGTACGTACACCATATTAGATGTCTGAAAAATAACCACATTTTAGCAGTCAATGAAATGGAGCACTATACTATAATGGCTATGAGGGGCTTACATGTACAAGGGTACTGTCAACCCCTTTTTGTCTCGCCTGATGTAATCAGAAAGAGACTATGTTATCACTATTTCTGTCCGGCGTATGGCGTCCGGCGTCCGGCGTCCGCCGTCCGCCGTGTGCTAAGAAATACCTTTGTGACGCGATATCTGGAGATCCGTAAGGCGTATCGTGATGGGACTTGGTGGAGGGAAGGGGGGTGGTGCGTTCTGTTGCTGATTGATTTTTCA
The DNA here is from genome assembly GCA_035610835.1 of Ophiura sarsii. Classification (NCBI taxonomy): domain Eukaryota; kingdom Metazoa; phylum Echinodermata; class Ophiuroidea; order Amphilepidida; family Ophiuridae; genus Ophiura; species Ophiura sarsii. Next base: position 23,157,717 of record CM069448.1, on the reverse strand, counting down.
AGGTCATCGGGGGTCATACAAGGTCATCGGGGTCAAATATGCTTAAAACTTTTGAGACGCGTTGTAACGCGATATCTAGAGATCCGTAAGGCCTATCTTGATGGGACTTGATGTCAGGGAAGGGGGTGGGGTGTTCTTTTGCTGATTAGATTTTCAAGGTCATTGGAGGTCATTCAAGGTCATCGGGGTCAAATATGCGGTCAAATAAGATCCGTAAGGCCGATCTTGATGGGATTTGGTGGAGGGAAGGGGGTGGTGTGTTCTTTTTGCTGATTACATTTTCAAGGTCATCGGAGGTCATTCAAGGTCATCGGGGGTCAAATATGGGGTCAAATAGATCAGTAAGGCCTATCTTGATGGGATTTGGTGGAGGGAAGAGGGATGGTGTGTTCTTTTTGTATATTAAATTTTCAAGGTCACCAGAGGTCATCGGGGTCAAATATGGGGTCAAATAGATCAGTAAGGCCCATATTGATGAGATTTGGTGGAGGGAAGGGGAGTGGTGTGTTCTTTTTGCTGAATAAATTTTCAAGGTCATCAGAGGTCATTCAAGGTCATCGGGGGTCAAATAAGATCCATAAGGCCTATCTTGATTGGATTTGGTGGAGGGAAGGGGGATGGTGTGTTCTTTTTGTTCTTAATTTTTCGGGGTCATCGGGGGTCAAATATGGGGTCAAATAGATCAGTAAGGCCTATCTTGATGGGATTTGGTGGACGGAAGAGGGATGGTGTGTTCTTTTTGTTGATTAATTTTTCGGGGTCATCGGGGTCAAATAGATCAGTAAGGCCTATCTTGATGGGATTTGGTGGAGGGAAGGGGGGGGTGGGTGGTGTGTTCTTTTTGTTGATTAATTTTTCGGGGTCATCGGGGGTCAAATATGGGGTCAAATAGATCAGTAAGGCCTATCTTGATGGGATTTGGTGGACGGAAGAGGGATGGTGTGTTCTTTTTGTTGATTAATTTTTCGGGGTCATCGGGGGTCAAATAGATCAGTAAGGCCTATCTTGATGGGATTTGGTGGAGGGAAGGGGGGTGGTGTGTTCTTTTTGTTGATTAATTTTTCGGGGTCATCGGGGTCAAATATGGGGTCAAATAGATCAGTAAGGCCTATCTTGATTGGATTTGGTGGAGGGAAGGGGGTGGTGTATTCTTTTTGCTGATTAAATTTTCAAGGTCATCGGAGGTCATTCAAGGTCATCTGGGGTCAAATAAGATCTGTAAGGCCTATCTTGATGGGATTTGGTGGATGGAAGAGGGATGGTGTGTTCTTTTTGTTGATTAATTTGTCGAGGTCATCAGAGGTCATCTGAGGTCAAATAAGATCCGTAAGGCCTATCTTGATGTGATTTGGTGGAGGGAGGGGGTTGGTGTGTTCTTTTTGCTGATTAAATTTTCAAGGTCATCAGAGGTCATCTGGGGTCAAATAAGATCTGTAAGGCCTATCTTGATGTGATTTGGTGTAGGGAAGGGGGTTGGTGTGTTCTTTTTGTTGATTAAATTTTTCAAGGCATTATATCCCTTGCATTAACTACAATGCATACCTCTGTGACAGTGCTACATTGTATCATATGTTTCATCATCATTTCTTTCAAGTCACTTTTGATGAACAGGCGAGACGCGCCGTTCGAGAACCGCCTTGTTTATGAAATATAGCAAGCACTGTAACTTTTAAATTAATAATGTAATGTACATAAAAGTATACATTTTTAAAATGAAATGAGTCAGAAAATCCATTTCTGGTATCAATTTCAAAACTTAAAATTTTTAAGCCAAAAATAAAAAGATTGATGATTTTGGTGAAAATTTTGGAATTTTTGACCCAAAACTGATTTAGTTAGGTTGACCGTAAAATGTTGGCGCCAAAAAAGTGTTCTTTGGGCAAAAATGTGAACATTACTATTTTCAGTGAAATTTGATACCAAAAATGGATTCTCTGACTCATTTCATTAAAAAAATGTATACTTAAATATAAGTACATTACATTATTGGTTTAAAAGTTACAGTGCTTGATAAATTTGTACACTTCACTAACAGAGTGATTCATGCATCATGTTTGCTAGGAGATGGCTATATTATGCATAGCCATTGAATTGTCATGTATTTGTTTGCTGGGTAACCAAACAAAAGTAGCCCAAAGGGGACAGTAGCTGAATTGGCATTCCTATTATGTTTTATTGATGAGCTGATCATTGCATCCTAGGTGTTTAGTGATGCGTAACCACATGAATGCCAACAAGGTATCATTGCATATGAATTTAAGCATCTCTTTTGGCATTTTGCAGTGCTCTTAAGTCTTTACTGTAATTGAAACGCATAATTATTGGCCTCTCAAACAAGTCTTTGACTGAATACAATCCATGCATGTCATTGTCAACTTTATTCTACCAATACCTCCTTGATTCTAAGTGTTATTGTTGCATACTGGGATCTTCATATGGTATACTTAGTGCTGGCTGCTGGTTATATTTTCATATCAGGATCATTAAAAAAATGGGATACTTCATGATTCAGTATGCCAGCTGAACATTTCTTAAAGGAGTGTGAATGCCTTTACGGCCACTACAACCCACAACCAACAGTAGCCCAAGTGGTTTTTTTGGTTGCAATACTGAAGTCGGAAGTAGGACAATTCCGCAGCTTATCTGCAGCGTGGACAATACTGTTTTGATTTTGAATTCTGTAAACCATTATCTTGTTATCTTACAGGGAACCAGCGAAAGAGATCACCATGGAGGACTGGGATCCAATGAAAGATGATTTTGATTCTAAACAGTTCAACTCATACAACAAAGGGCCTGTTGCCGGTCTGGCAGGAAGGTATGTGTGTATACAACCCTAACTCCAGGCCTGGACAAAAGGGGCATTTCGGAATCCCATTCCCAGGAAATCTGTTCATTTGGTGGAAAATTTTGCTTTTCTGTATAAAGAAATACATACAAATTGGTGGGACATCCTACATATTTGGTGGGAAATGTTTCTATATTCCTGGGAAATGAATATTTTTCCCAGGCCTGACCTGCCCAACTCCTGTGTTGGATGGATGAGATATGAAACAACAATATGAGAAGGTGTACAGGCAGGGGTCAAAATCATGTATGCGGTCGTCAGGTATTCAACACCAAATTCAAAGGCCTAAGTGTAAATAATTTAAATGAAATTAATGAAAGGTTTGGCCATTTCTAAACGTAACTAAGGCGGGTGATGGGAAACTCATTAATTAGTTTATAAGGGCCTAACTATTAATAAAAGCCAAAAGAAAGGCTCATCACGTATGTTTATGCTGCAAAAGTGACTCAACATAATTTTTTTCTCTTTTCTTCTTGGCCTTAGGCCTAAAAAAAGTAGACGGAAAATGTAGACAACTGCAGGGCCCTTTTTGTCTTGCCTGAACTATGTTCAGAAAGAGAATAAGTGGCCACTTTTTTGTCTTTTTTCTCTCTGCGAATTATTCTGAGAAAACGTAATTGATCAAGATTGAATTTACGAACTAGTTCAAAATGGCGCCTACCAAATACCACGACTGCGCATGTTGGTACTACCCGGCGTGGAAGTTTTTCAATGAAAAATGGACCCAGCCCATATAGTTGGTGCAATATACTGCGCCAAATAGCCTTGACACACACGTAGTGTAGTGGGGAATCGTTCGCCGTTGGTGCTGGAGCTCCCTGGATCAAATCCCGGGGATATTTTGGTCAACTTTCCATGTTGAAAAATAAAATCTGAAAAAGTAGTGGTTGGGTGGGGGTGGGGGGGGGGGGGGGGTTAGAGTTAGGGTTAAGAAGATCTTAAAAGATCTTAAGTTGGATTTAAGAAGAATTAATTCTTCTTAAATCCTGAAATTCTTCTTAAATACTCAACTCTTAAGTATTTCCTCCTACTAAGGAATGGTAATTATTATTCTCATCATAACCCTAACCCCGGTTTAGGGTTTTGGACATGGATCACAAATTTCAAGGGAAAACGCCAACTAAATCTCCGGGATTCGATCCGGGGACCCTCTGTTTTCAAGTCCCAACCACTAAGCCACGGCCCTCAGCTACACATGCTCACTATATAGGCTCGGTTGACTACGTCATCGAAAACCGACGGCGCATGCGTTTGAAGAGGGACTTAGGATTAGCATTTTTTAGCACTAAGGGGGGTTAGGGTTAATAGAACACACAAAAACAAAACAAAAATGTTACTATACATAACCCTAATCCCGGTTTAGGGTTTTTGACCGGGATCACGATTTTCGAGGAAAAAACGCCAACTAAATCTCCGGGAACCTGCCGGGATTCGATCCGGGGACCCTCCCTTCTCAAGCCCCACGTCCCAACCACTAAGCGACGGCCCTCAGCTACACATATTCACGCAGTATACTGCGCTCACTATATAGGCTCGGTTGACTACGTCATCGAAAACCGACGGCGCATGCGTTTGGAGAGGGACTTAGGATTAGCATTTTTTTAGCACTCGGGGGGGGGGGGGGGGGGGTTAGGTTTAATAAGAGTTTTTATTTTTAGCTATAACTTAAGAAGAATTTAAAGGTGCATGTTCCGATCCGATTTTTTTGGCTATGATTTTTTTCTTTACATCATGATATTTTGATATCAGATGAATCCACACCCCATATATATTTCTCATTATGTCTGTAAAATCTTAAAGTTGAAAATCGGGCCAGCAATCAGAACATCTACCTTTAATAGGAACTCTTCTTAACTTACAAACTTTAAGATTAATCTTAAGTTGACTTTTATGAAATAGGGCCCTCGTTTGTTTTTATTTTATTTTTCACTAATGATATTGTTTTCATATGCCATTTGCATTATTGACAGGCCTGATTCAAACGCTGGCGGTGACCGCAGACAAAAGGACAACTGGCATAGACTTCACCTTGGAGGACTACCTAGAGAAATGTCAGAGGCAAGTGTTGAATAATTAAGAATTCAAAAAAATATATATGCAGTCTCGAACTATAGCAAAGTATTGCTATGAGTGATTTAGTATAATCAGTTCCAAAATGGCAAGAAATATAAGGGTTGTATATCTCCGCACGTAAAAATTATACAAGCATGCATGCGATTATGCCCTCTCGCACACTCATGCATGATGCGCAGTGTGTGTGTGTTGCCTTTGTGCACGTCTGCATCCTTCTGTATTCATTCGCTGCTGTAAGGAGGCTTCGTCAATTTGGAGCTGATCAAACTATAGTGAAGACATTGAAGGCCTGCAAGTTAAAAAGCTTACAGTAGAATTTTTTGCAACTTGACAAGAATCTAAATTGATTTTCCTGAATGACTTTGACAAGAATAGATATGCATGATGTATTGCTTCTATGTGAAGTATATAAATTATACAGTCCTCAAAATACGTAACTGACCAGGTAATAAACGAAACTATAGCTCCTACTAAAAATATTAAATTATAAAGTTGTAAGGAAATTTCTTCTCTTTAATTTGCGATATTACACATGAAGATTAAATATTTTCATTTTAACATTTGGTTAGTCTACACACATCCTCAGACTAACAACCTGGACAGATTATTGATTAACTGGTAGCAGCAACTCACGGGTCAATAGTAAGATGAGGATTGGTGATGTTTCAATTGATCAACACAGCCCCACAGCCCATACACATACCTGTCACTCTGTCCTGCGTGTTCAAAACACAAGTGTGAACAATTTAGTTGCACTTTGTTCTATCCTTTTCGATTTAGCATTCTTATTAACTAATCTTTGTGAACAATGTCTCAAATTAAAGAGAAGATTTTCTTTACAACTACGTAAATTAATATTTGTATGTAGGAGCTATAGTTTGTATGTTAAGTTTTAAGAGAATAGTTATTACCTGGTCAGTTACTTATTTTGAGGACTGTATGTCACCCATTCATACACTTTGTTTTTCTTGCTACTATTGCATTACCAGACCTGAATTAGTTTCAAATCAGATTAATAAAGCCTTCTCAATATGAATATAGAATAGATATAAGTAGATACACCCAACAACATTCTATGCAAGGATCAAATGATACTCTCTCTATAAAACAATCATATGTGACCCAACACTAGTAAATGCACCATTATGAGGGATATATTAATGTATAAATCGATAGACATTTTGGTACCAGAGTCAATATTAAATACATTCACTACCAAAGTGACTGATTATTGAAAATCATGTTTGGCTCAAAACGTCAAATACATATTGTTAAATCACATTACGGACATAGTTTTGGTTTTGTTAAAAAATCAATGCAGGAAATTAAAATGAAATTCTTCAAACTATATTTAAACTCTTTTTTAATTTCCTATAATTTGAGTCTTTTGGGTGGATAGAGGATCAAAAATCAGAGAAAGAATTATTAAGAATTTGACTTATTTTGACCATGTCCAAAATGTGTGCTCTTGAAATGAGTTTTTGCCTCACTGTGCCTTATTTGCTGATGTTGGGTCACACATAATTATGATAGAGAAAACTGTAGAAAATCATGAAGCAGATATTGTCACCTGATTCAAGCCACGGACCTCTGGTGTAATATACCAATGCCTGAAATTAACCACTCTGCCACAACGGCTCTACCTAAATGATGGGTCATAATCCAGTGTGTCCAAGTGTTATATCTTGCTTCAAACCAATTTATGGTGGTCCATGACATCAGCCTATACACAGCTAATAAATTACATGACAACCTAATCATATGTCATTGATCTCTTTCACTGTTTATTATCTTGTCTTGACAATGTCTTGTTGCATAACCTGTGATGTAAAATCAATGTTATACTTACAATGTTCTTCACAATTCACAGTCGGAAGTTTTAAATAATATAGACTAGGACCAACTGGCATGAATTAAATTCACAAATACCTTAAAAATACACGGTCTCGAAACTGGTCCCTTTTGCTATTGCGACGAAGGATTACCTACTGGACCACAGGGACTGTGTTTATGGTGGACAACAAATGAACGAGCATTTAAATACAAAGTCTTTGTTGAAAGCCTGAAGTATTAACAGTTAGTGCATCAGGTCATGGAACAGGACATTGCTGTTTACTTCTCACACATTATTGTTTGTTTTTTTCCAGGATGGTCTTGCAAATTTAGTGGGACAAATCTGTGAGGTGCGAAATGTAACAGTCATTAACCCCAAGGATGAGACGCAGAATTATAGCTTTGGGTGAGTAGGCCTGTTTATTACCCTTCAGTCAGCAGAGGATGTTCTGAGATATGCCCAAGGAACATTTTAACAAACATTAGAAAACAAACACATTTTCAATGGATCCTTTGTATTAAATATGCAATATGCCACATCTATATGCAAGACATTTTGTAAAGCTGATTTTAAGGGGAATGTGCTAGTTCAATATTTACAAAAATATGTTCAGGCTAACTTTACATCCCAGTGTGGTGGATTATCACATGATCAGTCAGTTTCACAAAAAGAGTCTTTCACATCACTTTGTTGTATCATGTGTGTGTACATAATGTGTTAGACATGCATTGCCAGGTTTAAGATGTTATCGATGCAGTTTTTAGATTTCAGGATAGTTGTGTCAATAAATAAAAGTCCTTATGTTCTCATGAAATCAGGGTTGGTGATTTTTATTATTTGAAAAAAGAAAGGAAAAAGAAAGAAAGATAATCCAGTGAAATCATGAAGAAAATGGTTTTGAACTGTGCACACTGAAGATGAATATATTGGCAATGGATAATATGACATCACACTCACAGAGGTATTTAATTTGATCCAACCATTGTAACTTGTTGAAGCATTACAATTGTAGTCAAGCAGTCAACCAAGAAATTTACTCTAATTTGTCAATAACTGTTAAAAACTTGAACAAGTTAATTTAAATCGGTGAGTGAAAAAGAAAAAGCGGTTTAAATTGGTGAATTAAATAAGCCAACCCTGCATGAATGACCAACAAATTATTGTTTGTGATTTTGATTTTGAGGAATAATAGGCTAATTGCAAGCATTTATTGTCTGTATGGGAAGCAAAAAGAGATAAACAGGTAGTTTATGTTTAGTTGGGTTGGTGGAAGCAACGGTTTGGTTTAGCTTCCAGTTTGAACAATGTTCTATTTTTATGAAATGCACACTTTATGGAAATGTTTTGACGTAGATTTGTGAACGTACCCACCACAAATGACATTGAGAAAGTTATGGCCAAACTGAACGGCTACAACATGAAAGGGCGTCAGATAAGAGTGAATTTAGCTACGCCGAGACAGGACACTCCCAGCCGGCCATCGAATTATGGTACTGGGGGCAGCAGTAATTTCAGTCCCAAAGAAGAAGTAAAATCTCCACCGATGAACAATAACTCTATGCAGTAAGTGACTTGTTTATGACAATCATAATTTAGAAGTCACTGATCCGACAAAAAAACCAACCCAAACCTGTTTACGGGCAAACGGATCTCTCAGGTAGGGTCTGTCGGTCAGAATTTTATTTTTCAAAATTGCATGACAATTTTAGTGAATTTCCAAAATGTTCAAAACATTTCTGACATTTGCAAAATAATTTCAAAAATCTGAGTGGTCATTCTGACCATAAAAAAAGCAATGTCTTAAATGACCTAACTTTAGGGGGTCAAACCGTCTGTACATACTTTATGGATTGAAATCATATGTGACAGGCTCTGGACCTAGGAGTTAGTGCGTCATTTCCTATCCATGTACACAGGCAGTTTATCCATTCGTGTACACGGTGATGAAATTTACGAACAACAAAAGCAGTAGTTCATCTACAGAAGACCAACATATATGATTGCCGAATTTTACGCCTTCAGAAAAATGCAATCCTTGTGCTTAATATTGATTTCAATCATCATTATGCATGGTGACCGTGGGAAAGGGCTATTTTAATTTTTCATTCATAAAATATGCTTTTGGATTTTTTCGATTTGCTGAATGATGTCTTTGGATTGCCATGCTAGTGAGTGGCTGGCGACCACATGTTTTAACATGAGATTTCGACTCATTGTGAATGGCGAGGTTCAGGTGCAAAATACGAGCTGCATACTTGTTTTTTGTTGTTGTTTTTTTACAATTGTCAGACGACCGGGTTCCTTATAATTTGGGGATTGTTTAATTAAGTAGCGTTGGATATTTTTGTGAATTGTTGACTTAAGCAATTTATAATGCTAAAAAACAGGTGATTTGCTTTTGCTGGCGTTTAATAGTGTAGTGAACATTCTAAACGTGTATTGGTGGTTTATTCGTGTACACATTTACGGTCCCAGCACTATTGATAGCTACTGAGAGCATGTTGCAGTTCCTATAAATATTTGATTCTTTCCAGAAACCGCCCAGTCACACCAAGAACTCTTCAGAATCGTTACGGTAGCAGCAAATCACCAACGTCTCGTACCAGTCCAAGCGATGCCCCACGCCAAGACAACCAGCCCAAGATGCAAAACGGAAGACAGAGTAGCAGTGGCGACGAGATCAAACCAAAAGCCACGGATATGGTACCACTGTCGGTCACACGCCAGATGCATTTCGATCAGAAAGATGGCCCAGCTGCGAGATCCCCTGGGGCAACATCCTCAGGTCCTAAAGAAACCACTACCACCATGTTGCCTAGCAAAGGTCGTGGGCAGATGTTGCAGCAAGCTCTAAGCGGAAGACAGCAGTCTGTTGGATCTTCATCCTCCAACACCTATGAAGTAAGTAACGTGCAACAGATAGGTAGAAAGCATGCTATAAATACTAATGAGAGTTCTGATAGACAGGTAGCTGATAGAGTTAGCAATACACCAGACGTAACAGTTCAGATTCAAAAGACTGATCAGAATGCCCAAAGGAGTATAATAGCTGACACACATGTCAAGAAACCACAATTGACGGATGTTCCTAAAACTGGTATGAAAGGGAGAGGTCGGCCTGATAGACGGCTAGAAGTAGCAGTTAGACAACCAGATGTGGCTGTCGGAAGAGCTGGTGGGGACAACAGAAGAAATAATCCAGTGGTACAAAGGCAAGTGATCAGCAAAGTTGATGAAAGAAAGAAGCTACCAGGACAGAGGAGGCTTCACAACACAACACCAGGACCTAGCTCTCAAGGTGACAACGTAGATCATGCCAGAGAACAGCCTAATTCTGATGCAGGTAATCTCGCCAAGTATGTGCTAGTAGATGATGATTTGCAGATTGAGTATCTTGGTGTACTTAAAGAAGTTAACGAAGATGACCCAGAAATGTCAACTGATAATGATACTTTTGAACCAAAAGCATCAAACCATGATGTTCTACAAGTTATGCAAATTGAAAACCGTCGCCCATCAAGGGGTAAATACAGAAGAATGTCTGAAGATAATCGGCCATACAGAGGATATCAAGAATCCTATCCTCCTAATCAGGGTTACCATAGTGGCTATCCACCTAATCCAGGGTATCCCATGCCCCCACCACCACCCTATGTACCCTATGGCCCTTATCCACCCCCTCCACCTTGGTATAATGGTTACTATGGTGGTTACTATGCCCAAGAAGCACCACCACCAATGAACACCTGGAGGCCTAGAGGTAGATCAGCGGCCGGTTTCAGGATTCAGGACCGTCGTAATAACCAATTGTCACCGGTATACAGACGCAGATCTAATGAAAGCCCGCGTCAATACCACCCTCGCGCTCCACCACAGCGTGGGCATGGGCAGTCAGAGGTTCAAATACAAGAGTTGTCAAGATCTCCTAGCCCAAGTCGCTCTGGAGAGCAATTTGAATCGTCTCAAACCCAAGATGTAGATCAACCTGACAGAGATGCAGCACAATCTGTTGGATCTGATAAGGTGAAGCCGTCTTATGATGATGCGGCAGAAGTAGTCAAGGAAGCAAGATCTACAGATACCCTTTCTTCTCTCACATCATCTAGTACAGAATGTTTACAGGAAGAGAATCCAACAGAAATGGTAAAGAATAATCCACCTTGCCATGGGGTGACTGCTGAGGTAATAACTAAGAAAGTGATCCAAGATGCACAGTTGTCCTTCGAAGCACCATCAGCATCAGAGGTTGTCCAAGAAAAGAAGCAGACAGTAAACGCTGTACCAGTGGACCAAAGATCAGGTGTTGGGAACTTGTCACAATTGGAAATGGCACAGATGAATCTGTCACAGAAAAAGGAACAGGATAGTGACAGTGCAGGTGTTAGCAAGAAAGTGGTGAGTGGTCCATGTTAGAGGTGTGTGCTCTTCCACTTGTGTGCAATGTGCAGTGCAGTCCAATGCACTTGGCCTTTTGAATGGTCATTAAAGAGACCTGGAATTTGTATGTGATCAAAATGTGCAAATGTGATGAGCTTTAAAATTATTTTATTAAATGGTGACACATTTCAAGCTTTTGCCTGAATTCATTATTTTGGTATCAATTTCCACAATTTCATTTACTTCAATTATGGTCACAATCTTATAATTTATGTCTTATTTTTTTCTCACTCCATTTAATGCATTTTTAACATTGAAAAGTTTAGTGTGATCCATAAAGTTTGTAAACATTTACCTGCACCACTCACCAGCAATACATTACATATCATTTAAGTTTTGTCAATTAGTTGTAGAAGAGCACTGCACCTCTGATAATTTATTCTGCAATGGATTTCAGCGTTCCTGTTCAGCATTCCTATTCAACGTTCCTATTCGAAATTTTTGATTGCGGCAAGTGTTTGATCCTATTCAGCGTTTCTATTCAACATTTTTAATTGAGGCAACTGTCTGATGTTCCTGTTTAACATTCCTGTTAACTTTTACCATTAACTTATTAATTTGTGCGATGTAGTCTTTCCAATTTTTATTTCCTACACTTCATACAACTGAATGTAAATTATCGTATGTGACACGATCAAGCGGAATGAGTCGGATGTTGGGAATATTGATTTTGAGTTATAATAGGCAAAAAGAAGTGACAAATTAGTACGTTTTTGTTGGTAAATTGTTTTTAGAAACTGGAATTTCAATTTTACTATAGTGAGTTTTCCACCTGCTTTTATGATGGACACATGAAGAGCTGTGTTGCAAAAGGGCCTACATCCATTTCTACCTGTTACTCATTTTGCATTATTGAATGGATGGCTATTCATTTAATGTGGAATGTGGCTTGTATTGTTGGTGCCTCAATTGGCGTGCATGGATGCACTAATCCAAGTCATAGAAACAGTTTATGAACACAGCCATACAATAATTTGATTAATTCCATGGACTTGTCAATGCAAATTCAATAATACAAAATGAGTAACATGTTGGAGTGGTCTGGTGGCCCTTTTGCAACAAAGCTCTTCAAATATCAAAATGGAAAACTACCCACATACATGTGACTAATTTCGCTTGATCATGTCACATTATGTTGTTGCATTTATAGTTCATGATTTGTTATTGAAAGCTATATAATGACAATGGTAATATGAGAAATCAATGTCATTATTTCTATATTGGATTGGAACCAACTAAATTGGGGGAGGGCATACTGTAAAACAACTTAATTTCACAGCAACTAAATTTAGCAAATTAGCATTTAGTCAACTTTTTGCAGGAATTTAATTTAACTAATTTGTATCATCTTCCTATTATACAACCATTATAAATAATATAATTGGCGGTAATTTGATTTGGTGGATTGGATTTATTAGCGAAATTAAATTGTTTTACAGTAGCTCTAGATGATTGAAATCAGCGGCCCCAAAGTTTCACATTATCACCTGATCCAAATTGTTAACCACTTTCATAATCATCACTTTTAAATGAGTGAAGTCATCAAAATTACTTAGGTAATCATCAAAAAGTCTTAATTTAGTTAGACTTTTACAGCATCTATCAATGCAATGAAAGAATGATCAACATTTTGGCTACTTAGCATTACTTATTGGAAATTGGGTTGAATATGCAGATTTTTGGTTACAACATCCCGTCAAGACCGGAATCAAGTGTGTCCTACTACTACATGATGTAAACAATCTTTTCATATTGCAATGAGCACATGCCGCATTACATAATAATAGGGAGTTAAAGCCTGGAGTGATTGAGATTGTGAATTAACCCCAGGGTGCTCAGTGGTCATTACAAGAGGGGTATCATGCGTGTCCAAGAAATCACATAATTAGGGTAGTTTTTCAAGATGGGGCAAGTTACGTACGTAACGTAAATAGGGTATCAAAACAAGCCAAATTAAGAAAAAGGGTATACTTTTTACATCATTGGCTTTCATATGTAGGGTCCTTATTTGCTCCATTTGGATTATAAATAGCCATGATACATGGGCAAGATATATTTCTCAAATTGTATCCTTCGCAAGTGATCTGATAGATCGGATAGCTTGGCATTTGTTTTATAATACTTTCAGCTTATTAGGGAAGGAAAAAATGTGTCATACGCGGTAAGAGGTTTAAACTATACAAATTACTTGCTTAGGGTATCAAAATATTTTGAGTACTTGTTATAAATATAAATACTGATATTACTTGTTTAGGGGTGCTTTTTCACATTAACACGATTACGTACACTGGCACTCATTATAAGTATTACCGCAGTGAATATATCCTAGAAATTCCATCTTCTATGAACAAACCATTGATGATTTTCACTAGTAATGACATTCTATTTCTGCATTATATAGTTCTTCTTCATAAATTCATGTTTGTTGTATGTTATGTTCATCAGATTTTCGACAAAACCCTATAAATTGAGACAAGTCTAAAGCTACACAGTGAAATCCCATAGACATTTAACTCATTATATATTCATGAGCTCATTATCGCCGTGTAACGCCATGGGATATCCTTACTTGCGAAAATCATCTCCAACAAATCATTAGTTTTACATTATTTTATACAATCTCAGCACGTATCGTTATTATGCCAGGGACTTCCAATACTCATTAATGCCTAGAACTCGGCTCATGTTTTGAAAAGGTTACTGGAATCTTCCAGAAAAGCTAATATTTCGAGACATAACTTTATTAAAGTTTTGGTTGTAGAAGGATAACTGTCGCGTACTGGGAACCAGCCAATTTTTCTTTTTAAAAACTTGCAGCAGCAATTACAATGTTACATACAAGGGGTATTCTGTCATATTGAAATGTGTGGATAGAACATAGGCTATATAAACACTTTGAACTGATGCACATGATATTTATACCAAGCACACAATGCATTTTTACACACCATTGAGCATGTTGAGCTCGTCTGGTGAATATGTCTGGTTTAATTGCAATCTTCGTATTTTTGGATTCAGGAAAATGTTCAACGTAGTGACACCCCCTTAGTGAGACGGCTTGTCAAGTCCGTTCAGAAAGATTTGAGACCAACCAAGCCTGACCTACGCTATTAGAAAATATTAATCACCGAATAAGTCTAGTTATCGCATGATCCAGCATACATTATTTTGAATTGACTTGTTCAACTCTTTTGTTAGACTTGAATCGATTACCCTTTTAGAGCATTCTTTTATGCATGAGAGTTGACTGTTATATTGTGAAAGATAGAGATATCGCCCAATAAACACATCTGACAATAAGTACGCGTTCATCTAGTACGGTGGTGTATGTAATCTGTTGGGCTATGTTGCTTCACATAAATATGGCACAACTGAGAGACCGAATGAATGTAAATCATTGTCGCGGTAATTTTAAAACCGGCTACATGTAGGCCTGTGTGCTGCCTCGCGTAAAATACAGACAATCTGCGTGGTTCTCTGTCGCATTTTCGAACACTGATTTTCAAACCAAAATATTTAAATTGTCTTTTAAATTTCAGGATTTTCTTGAAAATTCAAATGACCTCCTCATCAAATTACCATGTTTTAGGCATTTATAAGTACTGGGCATCCTTTATAGGATATTGCATTTGTGAATTTAGCAATTAATTGTTAAAGCACTGACTTCTTACAAAGAAGGTATAGGTAAGAGAGGATTTTCCCATAACGTTACAATGGCGATAATGAGCTCATGAATATATAATGAGGCAAATGTCTATGGGATTTCATTGTGTAGCTTTAGACTGGTCTCAATTTATAGGGTTTAGTCGAAAATCTGATGAACGCAACATACAACAAACATGAATTTATGAAGAACAACTATGTAATGCAGACATACACTGTTGTTACTAGTAAAAAAAGTCAATAGTTTTTTCATAGAAGACGGAATTTCTAGGGAATGTTCACTGCGGTAATACTTATGAGTGCCAGTGTATTTAGGGTACTTTTAGAAAGTCCTTGGACGCGCATGATACCCCCTTGTAATGACCACTAAACACCCCAGGGAATTAATCCTGGGGTCGCCTGAGGTTAATCCATAATATGTAAATGCACTCATTTTAATATGCACTCATTGTAATATGGAAATATTGTCTGTGTCAGGTAGGACATACTTGTTTCTGGTCTTGCTGATGGAGTGCTGTAACCCAACATATTTGTATTTAAAGGTATAGTTAACCATGTTTAAACCCTTGTATAACAGTTTGATTTTCTAGTTGACCATTTTGTATTACTTTATATAATGAATTTCTTGATAAATAGATGCCCATGTAATTGTAAGTAATGGTAAGTTTGTGTATTACATTATCATGTTGTTATTTATAATTTATTTCTTAAAAACATTACGGTAATCATTATGACCCTCTAGTGATCGCTTAGGTGTTGAATTTCAGATGCTTTACCATGCGAGGTCTTGTGGCCCAGTGGATAAGGCACATGCGCTGTAAGCATGAGGTCATGGGTTCGATTCCCGGGCGAGATCGTTTTCCCAATTTGTCTTGTTTCTATCTACGATGGCGAACTTGTTAATTTTTTTAAAATAATTTTTTTAATACCCATCGTGAATGCCTATTATTTCTATTACAATTATTGTCCATAAGGACCTTCAGGGTAACAACAGGGTCCCTCAGATTGTGATTTTTTTTGTATTTGTTTTTACCAAGAGCCCATCTTATTTTAGAGCCTTGGTTGTTAAAGTTAACATTTGATACCAAGTGGCATTTGTGTTGAAATTTAATTTTATATTTCTTTTCTAAGTGTTACAATCTGATTTAAAACTTTGCTAAATATGTCCACAGATTACGTGGAAATTGATCAGTTGTAGAAACATCTCTAGTTTGATAAGTTTCAAATTGGGGGAAAATATTCGTTTTTTATCTTTCTGCACACAAAAATAATCCAAGCATTGTGCGATCTTGGCCATACGCACACAATTTTGGCTGCACGCACACGTCACGCATATGATGCATGAAGCCTTCTTTAGCGCCCACACTCTTATCTGTATCCATTTGCTGCTGTAAGGAGGCTTTAGACAATTTGGAGCTGAAAAGTATAAAGATATGATTGGCATTAGTGGAAATGAATCTTAAGTTTGTACACACAAAAATCATGCTGCCAAATAAAGTTAAGTGTCGTTTATAGGGGTCAATTTATTTGCTTTTTCTGTGTATACCCAATATTATTGCTGAAATTAACACAGGTCTGTGTTGTTTAATTGCCATTTCTTTTCAGACAAAGGCAACAAGTCCCTCTAAGAAAGGGAAACCCCAGCCATGTACAAACTGCGGTAACCTAGGTTAGTACACACTTGTATTATTTAAATAACAAATTCTTAATGATTTTTGTTTGTTCAATGGTTTTATCTCCCTCCACCTTCACACAGACAGACCCCCAACACACAAGGTATGGAGAATTTTAGGAAAGTCTCTATTTTTACTTTTTTTAAAGTTTAGATAGATGAGTTGGTATTGAGACACCCACCAAATGTCTTGAACATCACGACCACGAATGTTCAATCATATTGAACCTGAATAAACCTGCTGGTTCACCCGCACATATCAGAATATCAAAATCCTCATCTCTCCACAAGCACCCCAAGTAGAATTTGTTGATCGAGCTCTTTGGTGTCCAATCAGGTCCTCCATCAGTGATTAAAGCCAGAACAGGTTTCTTCATATCTTGGTGTTTGCTTAATATATCACGTATGTTAACATGTGATTGGACATTAGTGGATGTTTTCTTCACGCATCGGGTATCATAGATGTAGAGGGGTCCTGTATATGTAAACTCTACAACTTCTCTTCCCATATTGTCTTTTAGTGAGTTTTATACTGGCGTTAGAGTTGCATTGGTGGCATAGACATAGGTATCGGTCTGGTTCTATTAAATATCATGATCGTTATAACTGGGCATGTCATCAGTAGGGAAAAACGTATGAAGCTGATGATAATGTGAAACAGCTTGTCCTCCGATATGGACTTTGGCTTTGATATCACAACACAAGACATGTGTTTCTTCAGGATGACGTGCACACATTTGTCTAACATTAGACACCTGTGCAAAGTAGTCATGGGCCATAGGATTTGGGATGCTAGTGTCACATGTTTTAAGTCTGACGTCCACGGCATCAACATGCTTGGCAGCTTCACGAGTATTACTCCTGGCAGGTTGAAGCAAGTAATGCACCTTTGACCTAGATATCTTGTTTAGACCATCCACAGTGTTGAGAAGGTGTTGATTTGATTTGAGATCATTTGGGTATTTCGGTTGTACGACCCTGGATAACCCAATAAGCTTATATAGCTTATTTTCATTGGGGTCCGTTAGATGTGTGAACAGATACAGACCAGGATGCTCCCTACTCTTTACGAAAGAGTCTGTAACCTTTTTACTCGGGTTCGGGTATTGCTCTTCCGATGCACGAGACCACCATTTCTATGTGACATTTCTTTAATTCTCTTACAACGGTATTATTCTTAAAACTAAATATCAACACAATCATTCCTCGTCTATACCTATTTTATACAAAAATGAATTGCAAGACGGGTCTTCAATTTATTTTTATGAGGGAGAAATCTGCTCACATCGCCCTCTGAGAGGGTACGAACGAACTGACAATCGGATGCACCTTGCGCTTTTTAAGTACAAACTAAATATATATATCAATAATAAATATATTTCAACCCCCTCCCCGTGTTACGTACGCTTTGTACGTAACTGAAAATGGCGTAAAATATGGACGACCCCTAACACCCAGGGCCAGGGGTGTGAAAAAAAAACACAAAAAGAATTTCCAATAAAACTGTGCAGAAAGTACTTACATTTTACATAGTCATTGGAAACATGAATAGTCTGACTCTGGTGTACCAAATGAGCCATTGAATATGGTTTCAATTAATTCCTTTAACTCGAATTGTTAATTTTGACTCGTTTTAGGCACATCAAAGTGTTCCAAGTGCAAGGCACCATATTGCACACGAGAGTGTCAGTCTAAACACTGGCCGACACACAAGTTGGAATGTAATGCCATGGTCACCAGGCATGGGTAAGTCTTCATCGCATGTATGAAACGTCGTTTATTTATGAGTTTGATTAGTCTTTGTCAAAGACACCTCGCATAATTACCGGTTGAACATCATCGAGCGAAGCAAAGCCGGAGGCCGACCCATCAACTGCTGAGCGGAGCAAGGCGTCTTTGCGCAAATAGCTATTCTATTTCCGCCCAATTCTATTGATGACAACATTTTAATATAGCTGTTTATGACATAATTATCAACCAATCAGGATAAATCTTATTAAAACAGGACAAAACATAACACAAAGATTTTTGTGTGGAAAGGCGTTGTATTAGACTATTTTTATAGAGGGCGCTCTCACACACCAGCAAAACCTACAATGCCTTGATGAAAGGCTAAAAAACAGACATTTTTGGACCTGCATGTTTGGTTTTAGTCTTCACATTGAGCACACTTACAGGGGCCATGTATAAATTGTGAAGATAGAAAGGATTGAGTCTAATGTTAATGTAAACTTGCTACATGCATTACAATGGGAGAGCGTGTTGGCGCAGCGGTAGATACCCTCGCTTTGCACCAATGAATCCGGGTTCGCAGGTTTTCTCCGGGATCTCCGGTTTCCTCCTGCTTTCAAAATCTGTGATTAGTTGTTTCGGTTATCAAAAACTTCCTTGACCCAATGGTATTTGGGGAGCTGCATTGAAAAATGGTGGATGTTACAATCTTAGTGCGGATAGGTTTGCGCTAGAAATTGGCAGCACCCTAGTTGATGCGACCTGATTTTGATGATTCACCAGCAGCGAAATTACAGCGCTTTGATCACTTTGGAAAGACGCTATATAAATACTAATTATTATTATTATTATTATTATTACAAAATACAAATTGCATTGCATAATGGTAAGGAACATGTGACATATACCAAGCAGTTCAATAAGCTTAATTAAATTAATTTTAACTTGTTTAATCTTCAACAGAGAGATGCCAGAGACCTCTCAACCATCACAAAGAAGCCCACCAAAACCTGATGGAAGAATGGTAAGTTATTAAATTATTGTTTCTTAAAAACACTGATTGGTCACTACAGATACTATATGCTGGTACCCTACACCATACATCCTTGGTGCCAACTCATCTATATCATATAGGCTTTTCCATAACCACCTAGAAACGACTCTACGCAGAAATAAGTTGTTGCTCTGTTGTGACATACAGGAAATAATGATCAACACAAATTGTAGTTGAGGGTGCATCGAACACCAAATGCATTGTCATGCACTCATGCTGCCATGGTTACAGTGCAATGGGGGAGTGCGCTACACTGCTAAAAAAAACAGAAATTTGTGATTATCACCAAACAGTTACCCTATTTTAACACCTGGATGGAGCAAGGCAAGTGTGGTTAATTGTATTGCCCAAAGGACTCAACACATTAGCTGCAGTGGGACTCAACTCATAACCTTCAAATTTCATCATGTATTTATTTTTCAAATATCTTTTGAAACAACACATGCAGGCGAGATCGTTGCCAAATAAGGCATGGCTTATTATATAATAAAAATAACTATATCTTTTACCGTCTTTGTATGTAAACACGATCTCACGTATCTAGCACGTATTTAGAATTGTATTTAGCGTCGGTGTACTGCAGTAGCAGAGTCGGAAATTGGACCATCACGCGACCGACAGCTCTTGCTGCAGTCAGAGCACTTCAGAGAGGTCAATGTGCCGTACAGATTATCTCTGTACATTTCAATAGGGATTTTAGCACTGGTGTTTACGCTAGCTTGCAAAATTATCTAGACATAGGAATTTAGAATGGATACGTTTAAAAGAGTCTGGCAACCTTTAGCTATCTTTTCGCCCAAGAAAAAAAAAAATACGCCGGATGAATGATCCATTATAAGCTTTTGAAATAGGGGCTTCCCGTTAAAAATAGTATGCAAATACTCGACCTTTGCCATGTACATGATGTACTGTTCGTGCAATGCAGTGCTGTAGTGTGTATGCGTGCGTATGTTTAGGGTGGGAATCGGGGATACACACACACTTTTTACCGTCCAATCGGGGATACACCCGCAATAGGGGATATCCCCAATCTCTAGATAGGTGCAAATTACTGCAAATCACGTCATAGTGCTATCTAATAGGGGACCCCTATTAGCATGCACCATGTGCACCCCTGTTAGATAGTACGATGTCCTATACACAAAAACATACACACAAAATGGCGGAAAATGTCCACAATCCGCCCGGTGAGCGTGTATACACAATATCCCCTATTGCATAGTGTGGAACCTATATCCCCTATTCACACGTCTTACGCACAGGGGTGTGTGTATGAATTCATCGATGATATGGACGGCCGGAGACATTTTGGAATAGTTCTTGATCCATTTTGGACGTTGTTTTGTTTGATTTTGGATACTAGATCATCAGATTTCAGTTCTCGTAGGAAATTATATACTGGTATGTTATTTTTCAAGCCATATCGGTGTATAATTTCACCAAGAACATGTAATCTAAAACCACCATGGAATAATAAAACGCTACGGTTCGAAAGACTTTGTGTAATTGACTGAAATGAATACTTCCTCAAATCTCCAAATAACTTGGTAAATATTTCAAAATAAGTAAGAAAAATACTTATCGTAGGACTTGAACATTGGCCAAGGTACCAAATAAAATTGTACACCCTCCTCTATTTAGTTAAAAAATCTGTGGATTCTAACTCTTCTCAGATTATTAGCTAAACTTTTTTAAGAATCATTATTCACCTCTGAAAAGTGTCAACAATTTGTTTAAATCGCGTCTGTTTGCGTAGTATTCCCTATGACTATGTACAATGATGTATCGCTAGAAATTCTGTAAACGTCAGCCCCTTAAAAATCCACTTTCATCAATAAATTTTATTTTCTGTCATCGATTGTTTTTATAATACATATCATTTGCGATAAATCCTGGAGTTTCATAATAATTTAGTCATGATTTCGACCAAAAACGGCAATTTCAAAACGTACTTTTAGGATGGAAATGTTGGCGTATGGCATGTATGGTATACATGCGTTGTGAAGAGATTTCCGCGTAGCTGACGGCCTGCAGATGGGTCAGTGTGTTGTAAACGTACAACAACTACAAGCATGTTTAGCAAATGTCCAAAACCGCCGCAAATAAAATGGATAAGCCTATTTTCATTTTCAAACTTTAAACAGAAAGTACCAGTCTTTCAAATTCTACCATTAACCTTTTGCTATAGTAAAACATGCATAGATTATGTAGATCGTTGCTATGTAGTATCAGTGTTTTGGGATTTTCAATGCGTGTAGAAGCAATCAGTATTATTTGGTACATGCACAGTCAGGTCAGTCAGGTCAATAGGGGTCATCAGAGATATTTTAAAACGCGCGCTACGATTGGTCCAACTCCCGATATTATTCTATAATAAGCTATGCCTATATTTGGCAATGATCTCGCCTGACATGAGCAATAATTGACGCATAAAAACTGCATTATTATGCACTCATTAATGTTCTGTGTGTGTGTGATTTTCATTTCTCTCTATTTAGGTATCACCCAGCAGCAAGATGATGGCCAGTAAACCAGGATATGTGCCTAATCCGCAAGCTAGCGCTGTATATGGACGCTTCTTATCAAAGGACACTGCCGTGGCGTCCCCAGAGAAAGATATATTGATGGTTTGTAAAAAGCTAAATAAATTACTTCAATGAATAATGAACAAATTAATGTATACAGATTCAATGCATGTGGATTTTTCCTAACAAAGACCACTGCTGCGGTGTCCCCAGAGATATACAGGGTGCCCAGAACGATTGCTACCAGGTTTCAAAAATACATAAAAAATATAAAACAAATAGCGTTTCAAATTTAAATACTTGCGATATGATGGTGGAAATGTTTCCTACTTATTCCATTAATTTCCTTGAGATATCTCTTTTTGTTTTGCTGTGGCAAGACATAATCAAAAATTGAGGAAAAAGTATTTTCATATTTTGTATAGGAAATCATTGATTTGTGTGACAGTTATGACAGTAATCACACACAATTCAATGAATACCTAGTGCAACTTTGCTGTTATTATGCGCGGTCATTGAAATCGCCATAACTTTAAAAGTATCCATTCGATTTTGTTGAATGAGGTATCAAACTGCGGAGAAGAAATTTGCTCATTTAATGTATAACTCAAGATTTTTGGTACCGATTATATATTTTGAATAAGCCAACCTCAAAGCACCTGGTCATGGACTTTATATGCTAGGTGTATACTCCACAATAAACATGGAGAACCTGGGTGCTATCATGGTGATGTGTGTACTTCCGTTTTATGCAAAGTCAAATATTTCTGAGGAGCATCACTTTTTATTTTCGATCGCCAAATTAATTTGTTTTAATTTTTTCGGTCACTTAGTGTTACGCCAATATAACTTCTCTTTTTGTTAGGCCCAAAGCAGATGATAAATTGCATTAGTTTAAAATACTTCTTAGGCCAAAAAAAAAGGTCTGTCTCAGAAACATTGTGCAAAAAAGCTAAGTGCTGTGCTGTGCTTTTTTTTTATTTTTAGAAAATAGGCTATGAGGTATGCATTTTTTTAAATTTTTAAAATTTTTTTTGTTGCTTATCCAATGCTTACGGAGAACTTTTTTTAACTTTTTAAAAAAAAATCAAATCAAAAAAAAAAATCAAAAAAAGAAAGAAGAAAAAAAAGAAGTTTTTTAACCCCCAGCGCATAGACCTATACGCCATAGCTCATTTCACATACCAATGCGGGCGGGCTTCTGAGACCGACCTTCTTCTTTGTTTGGCCTTAACCAATTTAAAAGATTTCCTCCTTGTCCTATTCTGATTTCAGGTTCTGGTCACTAGGGTTGATAATCCAGAGAGTTTGTATGTACAGCTGATACAGGCCAGTAGCGTTAGAGGTTACGCTGCCCTCAAGTCACAAATGAACGCTACCTACGGGTCAGCCACAGCAGGGACAGCCAAAGACTTGCAGTTCTACTTGTCTCAGGTAAGTCATTGAGAGTCCTGAAATAACCCGGCAAAAAAGTCCACATTCAATTGAGAGGCTATAATTTTGAAGCTTACTGTATGATGATATAATTGATATTGGCCTTTGAAGAAATTTGTTAGCTATATTTTGACACTTCATTTGCCACCAAAGACTATTGAAAAGAAGAATATTGATTTTTGACAAATATGCAATTCAAGTGTCACAAATTTGTTGAGGATGAAAATGCACATACATGCACAAAGAATATCAATTGGAGCTCTGTTGATAGCATACATAGGATGTTTACGTGGCTATTTGATTTCAAGCCCATGATGGACATCAACCGTTTTTAATGCCCATAAAATAACCAATCATTGCTGTCATTATCTTGGTTGTATGCCACTAGTTCACAACAGAATGGGCTGTATTAATGACAAACTCATCACTTCTGTAGAAGACAAACATCATTAGGCCAACAAAAAAAAGAGTTGACTTGCCCTTTCCGACCGACCCGAATTTTCGGAAATCTAGGGTCGCTAATTTTTTTTTATTTTAAAGAAGCACATAACATTAAAGAAAGATGAAAACTTGTTTTTGAGTAGTATCTGCTTGTTTAAAAAAAAAAAATCATAAAACAAACAAAAAATCATAAAAAAAATCTGTAAAACGTGTTTTTGTGCAGTAAATTTTCAAAAATAAAAAAAAAATAAAAAAAAATAAAAAAAAATAAAATCTGACCGTCCGACCCTGACTTTGACCCTGAAAGGGCAAGTCAATTTCTTTTTTTTGCCTTAGCATGTCAAATAAGCACTTGAGGCAAACAGGTATAAGGATTGGATTTATACAAAACCTCCCAACCTAAACTGGAAAAGTGTAAAACCAAGGATAAAAGCTCAGAACACAGGGTCAAGGATTTGTAATTCTTTTATTTTCTCATCTCTCCTTGTCTTCAGGTCGGTGAACTATGCGCCATGAAGCAGTTTGGCAAATGGTTTCGTGCAGAAATCATGTCTGGATTAATGCCAGTGTAGTTAACAATTATATAATTTCTCCCTGTTTCCAGGTCAGTGAACTATGCGCCGTGAAGCAGTTTGGCGAATGGTTTCGTGCAGAAATCATGTCTGGAAAGAACTCTGACCAGGAGGTTGAAGTGATGCTTGTGGACTTTGGACGTTGTGAAACATTTTCCAGAGATGATTTGAGAAGGTTGAAAGAGGAGATGGTGAAATTACCCAAACAGGTTTGTGCTCAATGTTCCTGTTAAAGGGGGTGTGGGGGGGGGGGGGGGGGGGAGAGGGGGGTGTAATGTTGCCCTACATAACCAACCTAAAATCTTAATTTAATTTGTGATATAATCAAGCAAAATGTCAGTACTTGCAAATATTGATTTTGAGATAAAAACAAACAAAGGATAACATTTCTCTTGTTTTCTGTAGTTTGGAAAACCCTTCATTTGCTCGTATCTTTGGAATTAATTGTCCATTCTAAATGGCGGTTTCTGCAAAATGTTGCATTGCAATTGGCCAATACAATTAAATAAAAACCTAGAAAGTTATATTTTCGACTTCAGACTCGTTTTTCTTGATTGCATGACATTTGAGTCCCACTCTATTCGGTGTTATAATGAAAGAGAACAAAACTTGTATGGATTTAGGTTTGATAAAACAGTGGAATGTACCTTATTCATACACTCTTAGTGGTGTCGAACCAATCAGAAAGCAAGAAACTAAAATACGTGGAGTGCATTGAAAGTGTCTAATACACTCCGTGTGTGCGCCGTTCACTGCGAGCATCACACGCTTTGTTTTGATTCGTTGTTCAGGAATTGTGGGTTCGCCGATTTTCACTGCGGGTGTTCTGTTAGCAAGCTTGTTAACATGTTTTTATTCGTTTTTACATGGATCAAAATGTATGCTAAAATTGTGAATTTTGATTTGCAAGTGTTGTATATGAATTAGGTCAATACATGCGTATGTTTTGTTTCTCAAAAAATTAGACAAATCAATGCAATTGCACAAATGTTGATATGCTTACCATAGCACTCCCCATTTGGGGTCGTGCCATTATTAACACATCAACATCAGCGCGGGTGCATTGATTTGTCTAATTTCTTTCGAAACAACACATATGCATTTGTTGACCTATAGTTATGTTTTCTTCGAAATGGTAAGGTTCCTTCACGACGCACCATTTATCCCTTGTATCCTTGACATTGGACATTCATACAATAGATCTTATGTCTCAACAACTTCTTGACTCTACATATATTCAATGTCTTCCTGAAAGTTACTATGTAATTGAATTTAGGTCAATGGCAATTTAACACATGTGTTACTTATATAATTTCTGTTAATTTAAAAATATAAATAACACATTTTTCAGTATTTTTAGTGCATTAAGTGCAAGTTTTATTTAAACATTCTTACAAGAAAACATTCATATTGTTACCATAACAATTAGGTAACAATATGAATGTTACTTAAAAAATTAGGTAATAATATGAATGTTACTTTAAATATTAGGTAACAATATGAATGTTTTCTTCTAAAAGAATTGTGAACAAAACTTGCACTAAATGTGTTATGTGACTGTAGTGAACAATGATCATGCCTAGAAGCTTATGAAACCTAAATCAATATAAGTGTTCTTCTCTTTCATTACACTCAAATTAGGTTAATTCAAGATTTTAAGTTGACCTTTACGTTGGGAACATGAAGATTCACAATGTGCCCAAATTCAGCTGGTTTTGAACTGGGAGGCTTCAGTTTTCAAGTCCACCCCACTGGGCAGACCACATTTGCCATTGTCTATGCTTTGGGAAGATTAAGCAGACATACTTAATATCACTCTGATCTATATTTCATTTTGTAAATAATGCTGTAATTGGATATGAAATTACTATACCAAGTTTAGCGGCAAAATATTGGCACAGAAATTTAGAAACTTCAAACCTCATTTTCCCAAAACCGTTGTGTTGGCACTTGAGCTTTTCTTCCTCTATACTTGTCAATTGTTCCAACTAGGCTGTAAATCTCTCATTGTATTTCATTGGCAGGGTGTGAAGTGTTTCTTGACCGGCATCTGCTCACCAGAGCCAAGTGGCAGATGGTCACCCAAGGCAGGAGAGCTGCTCAAGTCACGCACTCTAAACCGGGAGTGCCGGGCAGAGTTCAAAGGTCATGACGAGAAGAGAGGCTATGAAATTAATCTATTTGCCTCAAAGAATTCAACCGGTAAGCAATATAGTTCTAAGCCAAGCGTGTGCAACCTGCGGCTCGCCAGCCTCTAATCTGCGGTCCGCGAGCCAATCCCAAAATTCCCATTGATTAGTAACTGTTCAAACGATGCGGCCCATTTTAACTAGAACTCTCTAGGTTACACAAATGGCGGATTGATTTAGTTGTGGGCATCCTTAGTGTGACGCGCTGCATTTAGTAAATATAACTCGAGGCGTGATTGCGTGTTAAAATCCCTGGTTAAAATGGCGCTTGCAGTAGTAACAGCGAGTAAAAAGAGGAAATTACACGAAGAGAAGCGGGTATTCAATAAGCAATTGCATGAGGAGAGGATTATTTCTTCATTGAACAAAACAGTGTGTCTCTGTCTCATTTGTATGGTGTCTATTTCCTGCTCCAAAGAGTACAATCTGTTGCAACATTACGATTCCTAACGACTTCCCATCCCCTATTAGCCCTCCCCCCGGACGTGTTTTCGAATGTTTGACATCACTACGGCCCGTAAATGGATCTCAAAATCACAATGATGGCCCAGTTGGTAGAAAAGGTTGCACATGCTTGTTCTAAGCGTACCATTATATGATATATTTTAACACTATTCTCTACCACCATTTTCTCCCCTGCCTTCTCTTTGCATTGCTATGACTTGATTTTAATGGATTAATTTGTTAGCCTCAAAGAATGCATCTAAGAAGCAAATGGCTCTGTAACATTAATTACCACTATAGTTTAATCAGTTCCAAATTGGCAAGACATATTCGGTTTTTGTCTCTCCGCAAGCAAAATTAATCCTAACTTACGCGCGCAATTATGGCCACACGCACAAGGTTTTTGTTACACGCACGCGTCACACAGATGATACACAGTGCTGACTTCACGCATGCTCGTGTCCTTCTGTATTCATTCACCGCTGTAATGAGGCTTTGCCAATTAGTAACTGTTCAAACGATACCATCTTTATATGTTATTATATCTATCTCTTCAGTGTTTGGACCCATATTTCTCCGGGTTCTCCTGTTTCCTCCACATCATCTAAAATTGAGCTTCTTGTCATGAATCTGTTTTGGAATATGGTTTCTCTGATGTGTGGTGGGCTAGTATGGTAGCCACACAGCACTTTGATCATGATTGAGTGGATACGTCATAAATACGTACAATTTATTTATATTATATTAAGCCAATTTTTTAATTTCATATTATTTTCTTTTTTCATTTTTCATATTTGATTTTAACTAATACTTTTGGATTTCCTGCCTCAATTCAGTGTCTGTGTCAGAAGAGCTAATGTCTTCTCACCTCGCAAAGCCTAAACCTACGTCTCCAAGCACCAAACCAACTCCACAAGCCACCATGCCTGAGAGATCTCCCCACGCTTCACGTCCTGCCACCTCTGATGGACAGCGCCCATCAATAATAGACAACATCTCTGAGGGAAGCAGACAAATCATTAAACTTCAACATGTCTCCAGTGTGGATGTCATGTTCGGTATTCTGGTGGAATACGAGGATGAATTGAAACAAATGGAGGAGATGCTTAACGCGCCTGGAGTGTTGGATTGTGCTGCTCGCACATATTTCTAGTAAGTTTGAATTCAGATACATTTTGATTGTCATGATATTGGATTGCGGGAGGGGGAAGCACTGCGGCAGTCGGCGTACAAAATGTTGCCATTGACCTGTTTCCTCTAGTTCAATCAGTTTTAAATTGACAAGAAATATGCAATTTTTGTTTCTCTGATCACAAAGTAATCCAAGCGTACGCACATGATCATAGTCATACGCACACAATTTTAGTCACAGACACGCAAGGCCAAACGCATGTGTTACGTATTTGATACACAGTGTGCTTGCTGCATTCATGTGCGCCGTCATCGTTTAGTATTAATTCGCTGCTGCAAGGGGACTACCCAATTTTGAGCTGATCAATCTATAGTGGTATATTTTTGCCCTGGTAGGTCCTCAAACTGCTGTGCACCATATTTTCAAGATTCAGTGCGATTCCTTTTTATCAGAAACATGTTTTATTTAAGCAGCAACTTCATTAAAAACAGCTTGTATCATGATTTTGTACCAGACTTTGTGAGTTCTATCGTGTTAAACATATTTGTATGTGCAAATTGTAATTTTATGGCTTTGTTATATTTAATTGTGTCTTTTTTCTTACAGTCCTGAAATTGCACAGTCGATAGCAGCGCGTTTCGACAACAAGTGGTACCGGGCCACCGTCAACAGAATCACAACACCTGAGAAATGCAGTGTGATGTTTGTAGATTACGGCAACCGGGAAGAGGTTGCCATCGCTAATTGCCGAGAACTTCCTGTCCAATTCAGCAATAAACCTTTCCAGGCAGTGCGTTTGGCACTCGCTGGTGTGCAGCGCCCTCAATCTGGTTGGCCTAAAGAAGTTGAAATGGCATTTCGGGTAAGATTTTATGACTTAATATTTATGCTCTTGGATCATGGGACTAACATTGCTGTTAAAAATATCTCTTCAATACCAGGTGCTGCATATCGTGGGTTGAGCGGCAGAAGACCGTAACTCAATTTTTGGGCAAATAGATATTTTGGTAATAATCCATAACCATAATTCAGAACCATAAAGAGAAAGATATTTTGGTAATAATCCATAACCATAATTCAGAACCATAAAGAGATAACTCACAATTGAAACACTCTTAATTTGACTAAAATAAATAAGATGGGGGTGCTACAAATAGGAGTCCCAAATATTTGAAAGTTGATTATCTCAAATAGCATTTTTTGAGTTGAGGCCTTCTGTTGTTCAACCCTCGATATGACCTACTGATAAGGTGACAAAGAAGAGGCTGTTCTACAACCCTGACCAGCCCATCCTTTTTTTATTTGATAATGTTCTTTTTTCGAAATGTTTGTCATTTTAAAAAAATATTGTTGATTGCTTTTGAAAAAAAATCAAAAATTGTGGAATAGACTATCAGGGCCAGTAAAGTATTGTAATGACAGACCTACACTCCACTTGATTTTCGCAAATGTCTGCGCAAAGGGAATAGTTCCATTTTTTGCTCAATAAAATTACCACACATCTAATCCGTCCCTAATAGCTGATAAAGGTGTATGTTCCGATCACTTTCTTTGGCTATGATTTTTTTTCTCATATCAATATATTTTGATATCAGAAGAATCCCCATATTTTTCTCATTACGTCTGTAAAATCATAAATGTTCCATTTAGAAATTATAGGCTAAAATGTGGCAAATTACTGCCAAAGTTGGTTAACCACCTGCCAGTTTGTGTACTTCTCAATGGGCAAATTTCTTGTGACCTTGTGCTTCTAAACTAAGAACCATTGGAGTTGTGGAATGCAACAATTTTAAGGATGACCTTTCATGTATATAAACAAAATAGAAACATCAAATTGAAAATCGGGCCAGCAATCAGAACATCTACCTTTAAATATGTTATCCTGTAAGCCTCGCCTCTGAAGTAGCAGGTCTTGACCAGGAGTTACCTATTTTGACAAAAAAATGCTCCTGATCCTATACTTTACTGTGCAAAGTTAGGAAAACACCGGGAGCCAAAACTTGTTAACCAGTGTGGGTACAAAACTCCGGGGTGCCCACTTGTTTAGACGCAAGGCTTGTTATCCTATCCCATAATACAAATCCTTCTAAGTCATTTAATTTCTTTATGTGATTGCGTTTGTTTTTGTAGAACTGGATGTGTGAGGGTGATATGGAAGCTACCGTGGTGAGGAAACACAACGATCACCTGGAGGTTGAACTCTTCAGCCCCAAGAGTTCAGATCCGCAGATGTCATTCAATAGCATCCTAGCTGATGCTGGAATGGCCCCGCAACCAACCTTGAAGCCTAACCAAGCAACATCCCCTTCAGCAGCTTCTCAGAGCGTTGCCACGGTGGGAAAATCATCTGTGGAATTGAAGTCGTTGGTGGTGTGGATCAACAGTCCTATAGACTTCTACGTGCAACTCGTTGAGGAAGCAGACAAGATAAACGCACTGCAAGTAGCCCTAAATGCTCACTATACCAATTCAAGAAACAACAACTATGTGGCAGCCGTCGGGGAAAAATGTGCGGCTCTCTTCAGCGATGGTGTATGGTACCGAGCAGAAGCGCTGGAGAGTATGAGCCCTGTGAGTACCAAAGTGTTCTTCATGGACTTTGGCAACGAGGATGTGATAGAGAATGATAATATTCGGCCATTGGAGGATCAGTTTAAGGCGGTGCATGGAAAGGCGCTGCACTGTGGTTTGGATATGATAGCGCCCACAAGTGGCCAGGGAGGAGTGTGGAGTGAAGGCACCTTGACATTTATGAGAAAGAAGGTACAGTTATTTTTCTTATCCAGTGTAAAGATCTGTCAAATTCTGTTTTGGCATTTTATGAAAAAGAAGGTACAGTTATTTTTCTTATCCAGTGTAAAGATCTGTCAAATTCTGTTTTGGCATTTTAAATTTGTTTGTGTCAAGAAAATTGTGATGCAAACACTGCAATTCACATCTACTTCACACAAAAGTAACAACGGGAGATTGTTTTCCCTAACATCCCACCACATGACATTGATGTTCCGATTCCATAATACTCAAACTTCCTGTCCCATGAAAGCCTCTAGATTTGTATACCTATAGATTATAATATTAGGCTCCTCTGCCAGTTGCCTCCGTAGATCAATGGTAAGAGTGTTGTGGATCCGATGCAGGGCTAGAAGTTTGATTCACCTTGAGAGAATCCAAACAGATTCTCGCAACCATATTTTGAGTTTGGGTACATTTGAAAATGTGCAAGAATCCAATTAGACTCTCACAAACCTGTCCATGAGAATCAATTAGTTTAATTGTCAAAAACATGCCCAGGATGTTTGGGTTAAACAACTACTTAATTTCAACTTATAATGCACTGGAAGACATGTGAATTCTCATGTAAAACTCTTGTTAATAATTTTATTTATTTATTTATTTTTTCAACAAATAAAAGAGTAATGATACAATTATGACTAAATTCTACCGAGCGATGGTACATCTGCCACAGATCATTAATAATAGAAGTCCTGCGCTTACACCACATGCACTACATGTACTACAGATGCAAAGAGATTGAGTACAATATTTGTTTTCAATCAGACAGTAACCTTTGCAAATTCATAACAAAATTCATTACTATTTTTGTCATGTTAATTAATAGCTGGAGAACAAGCCATGTGTAGTGCGTGTGAAGAGGGTCATCGACGGCAAACGATATGTAGAATTGGAGCATGACGGTGTGGATATGGGCAAGGAATTGATCCAAGCTAAACTCTGCAATGCCGATAAACCAGTGAAGAAGCAAGTATCTCCAGTGCAACCGCCGCCACACGGTGAGGATAGGAAGAGAAATCGGAAAAAGTGTACTTTAGGTCCCAGATACTGGTTTACCAGTAGCGTTCAATACTGGAACCGAACCTAAAAGTTGCCAGTATCGCTCGATACTGGTACGATTTTTTTCTCATTCAGTGTGCATGTTTAGGACTTCCGAAAGTACACTTTACTAGTCGACTGTTACGAGGTACATAGTCACAGTCACGACTAGCGCCAATGGTCGCGACCCTGACTTATGGCGACCAGGTCGTGCAAGCCTAGTTGGTGTGCACTTTAAAAACAGACAATTTGAACATTTTACCCAGTGTATAGCTGTGCCTTTACCTGTAAACGTAAAAACACTTATCCTTTAGTAATGTAGACTCTCATGAATGGGATCTGTTTTCAGTTGACATCTTTGCAAAACCATAGCTGTCTGTACTATCAGGAAGGATTGTTCATATCAAATATATATTATTACAGAATTTCAACAAAGGTTATACAAGCAATATGACTATAAAGGGTTCAACAAAAGAAAGTATACCACTTTGTTTATGTCATTTTGAGTAACTTTCAATTTGTTTTCGTCCAAACAGGCTAGATAGGCATTTAGATGAATCTTTTAGGCATAATTTGATACCAAATTTGCCCCCTAACAACAAAGATAAACCATGATTAGCACCATTTAAAGGAAAATATCCCATTTTCAAAAGTCGCATTTCCAATACACAGCACGAGAAGAATAGGCTAATTGTTAACACACACATTATGCCGTATTTATCCCGTACTGATCACCGCGCATATCCCTCAATGCGCGGGCTAATTCAAATGTAAACTGATGCATGGGTGAAGGATTTGAATGTAAAGGTATGGATGGGGAGAACATGGACAGATTAACCAAATCTTCTCGTGCTGTGTATTGGAAATGCGACTTTTGAAAATGGGATATTTTCCTTTAAATGGTGCTAATCATGGTTTATCTTTGTTGTTAGGGGGCAAATTTGGTATCAAATTATGCCTAAAAGATTTATCTAAATGCCTATTTAGCCTGTTTGGTCAAAAACAAATTGAAAGTTACTCAAAATGACATAAACAAAGTGGTATACTTTCTTTTGTTGAACCCTTTATTTGAATAGGTTCATCTGGATTGTTATTAGACATCTGTGATTTGATTTCGTTGTGGACAAATCCAATGAATAGTGAATAGATTCGATTACTCACGGTTTTATAGTTACGTTTCACTGCTAACCTAGCATCTTCGTCAGATTGGCAACTCTGTCGGTTGGCAACAGGAATTAGGGATTTCCTGTTGCTAGATAATGCCGTTGTAGAGGGCGTTGTGAGTCAATTTTGACACTATCAACTTGAATAAGGCCAAAACTATAGACCCCGAATCAGACAAGACCCCATGATGGCTCAGAGAGGCTATCTGGATTTGGAGTAGGGGGAGAACACACTCAAGAAAGATGAGGGCTTACACACTGTACAACATCTACGATCAACTCGTCATAACTACGCCCTCTATAACGGCGTCATCTAGCAACAGGAAATCCCTAATTGCTGTTGCCTCCAGAGCAGTGATTGATTTTTGTGACAAAATGTGTGTAGCAAACTGTTGTCAAATTTCAACTGTTCGTTAAAAATGATAAACTGTTACATTGAAATGCATAGTATAAACTGCTATACACCTTTCAGCTTGTATAGCGAATTCTGCGCAAAGTGTGGAGCATTTAAGTGCAATGGACTCTACCGATGGAAGATAGGGTGGCCACGGGCCCGAGATAGATTTTCTTCATACTTTCATAGTTGATAGACCTTAACCCAAAACTAACATATCTGGAAATATTTTTGAAAAATAATCCTTGTTACCATGGCAATAGCCAAAATGGCATTTTCGGACGATTATTGCCATTTTGGCATTTTTAATCTTTCAAATTTTCATATTTTGAAGCCTGCGTAACTATTGCACTCAATGGTCATGATTTTTTTTTATTACAAGCTATGGGTAGATAGATACTTAAATGCTTCATTGAATGTATCCAAAAAATTGCCAGGTGTCACGGAGGGTTATACCATTTATTTGAAATAGGGGTGTTTTTCAACTTTTCAAAGTATGCAAATATACCAATTCTGCATAGCTTACAACTCATATGGTAACGCTCCGATTTCAACGTGGACCATGTCATGATGAGATGAGACATTAATCTTATCAAAAATGTTAATTTGAGTTTGGGGAAAATACTTCCTGTATATGAAGTGTTGCCAGACATTTTCACCAAAAATCACATTTTGTTCAAAATCAAATCCACTTTTTATTCTATTTAATGATATGAGACTGGAACTTATCATTCACAGCTAAGTTTTAACAATGGGATGTATGTGTTAGACCACTAGAAACTCAAATCTAGTATTTTTTGCTTTGTTAACATACTTTAAAACCAAAATGGCCGCCAAATGAATGGTTAAAAGTGGTCAAAATCCCATACAATAGCATAATATCAACCGAAATGTATGATACAAATATAATTTTAATGATGGGATGTATGTGTTAGACCACTAGTAACTCATATCCATTATTTTTACTCTGTTAATAAATTTCAAAATCCAAAATGGCTGCCAAAATGGCCCCCAAAATAGTTCCTAAAGTGGCTGCAAAATTGTCAAATTCCATAAAATGGGATAATATCAACCTAAATGTATGATAAAAATATAGTTTTAATGGTGGGATGTATGTATTAGACCACTAGTAACTCATATCTAGTAGTTTTGCTTTGTTAACACACTTAGAAATCCAAAATGGCCCCCAATATGGGTTCCAAAATAGCTGAACAAATTGTCGAAATTCCATAAAATGGTATAATATATCAACCAAAATGTATGATGAAAGTATGAAAGTATAGTTTTAAAATATAAGGATGGTATGTATTAGACCACTAGTAACTCATATTCAGTATATTTGCATTGTAATAACATACTTTAAATCCAAGATGGCCACCAATATGGTCGCTGTAAATGTACAAATAGTGTACAATAATCCACACAAAAATTGCAAGAGTGTATATTACATCACATTCACCAAATAGTATGTTCGAAACTGCTAAGCTTTTGCTTTTAGATATAAGGCCCACCTCTATGACAATTTTGACTCTTTGTATCACTTTCCAAAATGGCTTCAAAAGTGGTTAAGTTGATGTTAAATGACCTAAAACAATTGTTTTGTATTGTAAATGACCATACTATATATGTAATAATACCAATACCCCCAAATCTAATAAGACAGCATTCAATATATGTCTATGATAAAGCCTAGGGGCTGTAGATCTAGTTTGAGTATTTTAAAATATATAAGATGGCTGCAAAAGGTTAAAATAACTGAAAAACAGTATTAGTCTTATTGTTAGTGTTACATTAGATATGAACAAAAGATTATATCTATGGATTTTAATCCACCCAGTAAACGTGCGACGCGTATCTGTATGTAACAAGGTATGATTGTATCCATATCTGATCAATTGGTGGCCACCTGTGTTAATTATTTGACCATTTGGAGGTAATTTTATTGACCATTAGGGGTAAGTTTAATAAAATGGTCATTATAATGCCCATCTTAATAACATCACATTGTCAAAATGGAGTCTATACCATTTAAGTATACCTTGTCACATATACAAATACGTTTACTGGATGGATTAAAAGCTGTAGATATAATCATTTGGTCATATCTAATGTAACACTAACAATAAACTAATACTATTTTTCAGTTATTTTAACCTTTTGCAGCCATCTTTGATGGATATTTTAAACTACTCAAAGCTGTATAGATCTACAGCCCCTAGGCTTTATCATAGATATAGTGAATACTGCCCCATTACATTTGGGGGTATTGGTATTACATAGTGTGGTACAAAACCATTGTTTTAGGTCATTTAACATCAACTTATTCATTATGGCAGCCATTTTGGAAAGTGATACTGAATCAAAATTGTCAGAGGTGGGCCTTATTTCTAAAAGCAATAGCTTAGCAGTTTAGAATAATACTATTTGGTGAATTTGATGTAAGATACACTCTTACAATATCTATTTTGGATTATCATACACTCATGTAGACTATTTTTTACATTTACAGCGGCCATTTTAGTGGCCATCTTAGTTTTAAATTATGTTATTACAATGCAAATATACTGGAAATGAGTTACTAGTGGTCTAATACATTATACATCCCAATGTTAAAACTATACTTTCATCATACATTTTGGTTGATATTATCCCATTTTATGGAATTTGAACAACTTGTTCAGTCATTTTGGGACCCATTTTTGGGGGCCATTTTGGATTTTTAAGTATGTTAACAAAACACAAATACTAGATATGAGTTACTAGTGGTCTAATACATACATCCCATCATTAAAACTATATTTTCATCATACATTTCGGTTGATATTATGCTATTTTATGGAATTTTGACCACTTTTGACCACTTTTGGTCATTAATTTGATTTAATTTGACTAGATATGAGTCTATAGTGGTCTAACTCATACATCTCATTGTTAAGACTATACTCTGATCATACATGTTGGTTTAAATATGCCAATATATAGAATTTTGGCGGCCATCTTGAATATAGGTGTGTTAACAAAGCAAAAGTTCTGGATATGAGTATCGAGTGGTCTAAAACATACATCCCACTATTAAAACTACACTTTCACCATACAATTTGATTGCTTATGTCATTTTATGAGATTTGACCAGTTGTGGCGGCCATTTTGGACGCCATCTTGCATAACCCCTTAGCATTATAAAAATATTGTTGGTAACATCCTGATTATGTCTTAGGATCATGATAGGAAGTTAAAAAAGTGGGTTTGGGGGAGGCCTGGGGGTGCACACTAACCCTTTGTAGATACCCGACTAATATCTAAGACTAATGGGGGCACTACACTAAATCCTTCCGCGTTTGGTGTAGGGTTCGGAGAAATAGTACCTATATCAATTTGATCATCGTCCCAGGGGAAGCAAATAGAAGTAAATCTTGCTTATTTTTTATGAAAAAGATAGAATAGAACCTCAGCATTGCTAATGTGGTCAAAAATCGTCGGAATCGAATACGCACGGGAGCCTAGGCTGCGGAAGGATATCGTTACCGGAACCGGTGAGGAAGCGAAAATATCGGTTTAAAATGGTGAGGGCGCTGTTTAGGTGACCGTAGCGAAAAATTTCATCTAGATGGGTCAAGAAAAATCAAGTTTAAAATAAAATTCAACACATATCTAATACATTCATGCGAAATAAAAACTTCCATCATTGTTACGTGGGGTAAAAATACGGTCTTGAAAAAGGGCCGAAACGCGTGTATTTCAATGGGAGACGTATTTAGTGGTGTGCCCCCTTCGAAGACGTGTTGTTTTTGGCCTATTATGGTACCTTTTACTTGAAAAACTCTCATTTTCACTCTATTTTCGCAGTTTTATTTGTCAATAAAGTTTCTTAAGATTACTACCATTAGGATAAAAGTACAATACAATATTTTAAATCAAATCTAAACACAATCATGCTAGCCTTGGCCACTACACTTTTGACGAATCATCAAAAGGGGCATTGTACTCTATGGTAATAGCGGTGATAGATTGACGGATGAGCAGTAGATACTGTCAAAACTACAGCATACCTAACCAGAAATGTTTTAGAAATTGAAGTTGGTTCGTATTGGGTGTATTGTAGGAACAAGGATATGGTTACCACCGGTGTCACCTGCGGTATCCTGGACACAGGGAGGTAATCACCACGCTTCCAAGAGCCGTGTACATCTTACAGAACCGCAGACCTGACCTGACATGCATGGGAGAAACGCCATGCCGGGGGGGGGGGGGGGGGGGGTGGGGGGGTGGTCCCATAGAGTGTGTCAAGCGGACGTGCGCAGAAGGCGACCACTTGGTGTTAGAATCTTCGACAGATAACAAGAGGAGAATCACATGCCACGGTTTGAAGAATTACAGCGGGTGTTCACCTCCATGTATCACCACATGAATTGAAAAATCACATGAAATATCTCTCAAACAGACCCTTTTAAACCCAAACAGCTCTTCTAGAGCTACCATTACTGAAAACTAGAGAATAGTGAATTTGTGTCGGACTTTGTCTGTATGTAATATTATAATCAAATGTTTATTAAATGTTAAGTTAGTTCGTATTACATTATTCACGAAACAATTGATAATGCATACACTATAGTTCGCCAAAATCGATGTCAGCCCAGATGGTGCCGGACCAGATGGTGCCGGACTGGGTGATTTCTTGCATTTATACACGATTTATGAACATTTGGGACATCATCATTTTTCAGAAAAATGCTCTTATTTGAGAACCACAGATCGCACAGAGGTATGCTTTGGCAATTTATCTTAGAAATACTTGTTCTTTCGAAATATGTAGAAAAAAGAATGAAAACTCAAAAAAAGTTTTGCTTCTAAGGGGGCACTACACTAAATCCTTCCGCGTTTGGTGTAGGGTTCGGAGAAATAGTACCTATATCAATTTGATCATCGTCCCAGGGGAAGCAAATAGAAGTAAATCTTGCTTATTTTTTATGAAAAAGATAGAATAGAACCTCAGCATTGCTAATGTGGTCAAAAATCGTCGGAATCGAATACGCACGGGAGCCTAGGCTGCGGAAGGATATCGTTACCGGAACCGGTGAGGAAGCGAAAATATCGGTTTAAAATGGTGAGGGCGCTGTTTAGGTGACCGTAGCGAAAAATTTCATCTAGATGGGTCAAGAAAAATCAAGTTTAAAATAAAATTCAACACATATCTAATACATTCATGCGAAATAAAAACTTCCATCATTGTTACGTGGGGTAAAAATACGGTCTTGAAAAAGGGCCGAAACGCGTGTATTTCAATGGGAGACGTATTTAGTGGTGTGCCCCCTAATCCCTCAGATCATATTCAAATTGGTAAAGACAGCCCGTAGCCAAGGTGTATGGCAAGTCAAACGTGTCATAATAATGTAATTATTTGTATTTAGTTGTATTTGTAGTCTTTACATGTTTTTATCCCCCTGGTTTGTAAAACCAGAAGGGGATTTTGTCATCATGTCAATGTGCGTGCGTATGTGTGTGTGTATGTGTGTATGTGTGTGTGTGCCTTTTGGTTAGCCTTTTTTTTCCAAATGCTGTATCTGTTGAAAGGATGGACGGATTGACTTCAAACCTTCAGTGATAGGTAGGCCATGGTCAAACACTGTAGCTGCTTGTTTGGGGGTCTAATTTGCAAAGGTCATCTGAGGTCAAAGGTCATCTAGAGGTCAAATCGTAAAAGTTGCCCGAGTGCTGTATCTGTTGAAAGGATGGACGGATTGACTTCAAACCTTCAGTGATAGGTAGGCCATGGTCAAACA
The DNA here is from genome assembly GCA_035610835.1 of Ophiura sarsii. Classification (NCBI taxonomy): domain Eukaryota; kingdom Metazoa; phylum Echinodermata; class Ophiuroidea; order Amphilepidida; family Ophiuridae; genus Ophiura; species Ophiura sarsii. Next base: position 23,118,500 of record CM069448.1, on the reverse strand, counting down.
CTGTAGCTGCTTGTTTGGGGGTCTAATTTGCAAAGGTCATCTGAGGTCAAAGGTCATTTAGAGGTCAAATCGTAAAAGTTCCCCGATTGACTTCAAACTTGGAGAAAAGAAACATGAACACCGGGTGAACATGTTTAAAATAAATTAGAGGTCATCCAAGGTCATCTGAGGTCAAAGGTCATCCAGAGGTCAAATTCAAACCTTCAGTGATAGGTAGGCCATGGTCAAACACTGTAGCTGCTTGTTTGGGGGTCTAATTTGCAAAGGTCATCTGAGGTCAAAGGTCATCTAGAGGTCAAATCGTAAAAGTTGCCCGAGTGCTGTATCTGTTGAAAGGATGGACGGATTGACTTCAAACCTTCAGTGATAGGTAGGCCATGGTCAAACACTGTAGCTGCTTGTTTGGGGGTCTAATTTGCAAAGGTCATCTGAGGTCAAAGGTCATTTAGAGGTCAAATCGTAAAAGTTCCCCGATTGACTTCAAACTTGGAGAAAAGAAACATGAACACCGGGTGAACATGTTTAAAATAAATTAGAGGTCATCCAAGGTCATCTGAGGTCAAAGGTCATCCAGAGGTCAAATCGTAAAAGTTGCCCGATTGACGTCAAACTTGGAGACAAGAAACATGAACACCGGGTGAACATGTCTAAAATAAATTAGAGGTCATCTGAGGTCAAAGGTCATCCAGAGGTCAAATCGTAAAAGTTGCCCGATTGACGTCAAACTTGGAGACAAGAAACATGAACACCGGGGGAACATGTCTAAAATAAATAAGAGGTCATCTGAGGTCAAAGGTCATCCAGAGGTCAAATCGTAAAAGTTGCCCGATCGACGTCAAACTTGGAGACAAGAAACATGAACACTGGGTGAACATGTCTAAAATAAATTAGAGGTCATCCAAGGTCATCTGAGGTCAAAGGTCATCCAGAGGTCAAATCGTAAAAGTTGCCCGATTGACGTCAAACTTGGAGACAAGAAACATGAACACCGGGTGTACATGTCTAAAATAAATTAGAGGTCATCTGAGGTCATCCAGAGGTCAAATCGTAAAAGTTGCCCGATCGACGTCAAACTTGGAGACAAGAAACATGAACACTGGGGGAACATGTCTAAAATAAATTAGAGGTCATCCGAGGTCAACGGTCATTAGAGGTCAACCAAGGTCAATGGTCAACAAGGGGTTAATTTGTGCAATGAACACTGTGGGAACATGTAAAAAAGTAATTAGAGGTCATCTGAGGTCAAAGGTCATCCAGAGGTCAAATCGTTAAAGTTGACCGATTGACCTCAAACTTGGAGAAAAGAAACATAAACACTGGGGGAACATGACCCATATATGACCGTTGACCTCATTTAGTTGATCTCCCAGCCAGGGGGATTCGCAAGTCGTGACTTGCAGTATTTTTTTTAAATACTACTGTGGTTTACCTTTTCCTAATGTTGCATGTAAAGTTGATTTTTCATTTCCGTAGTATTTAACTTACGGTAAGATTTATATTGATTTTTTTTAGTAAATAGGTAAAAGACTGGCAACACTGTTTTGCTTTCCATAAACACAAATACACATTTTGGGGTGAACACCAATTGATTTACAATTAATATGTGATTATAATGAGTACACATGACAACATATTTGGGGTTATAAGGGTTTTTCACGTTGAAAACGTAATCTGTAATCATATTACTTGCTATGGCAACACCCGTTAAGTTAATGACTGGCAACACTGACCATTTAAAATGATCAAATTTATTATAATATCAAATTTTCTTCTAATTAACATCTCGCTGTGAATTTAAGGTTCCGGTTTCATATCATAAAACACAGCGAAACATGCGTTAGCTTTTGAAGGAATTGTGAAATTTTGTGAAAATATCTGGCAACACTGCCTATTCAGGAAGTATTTTCCCCAAACTCAAATTAACATTTTTCATAAGACTAATGTCTCATCTCAACATGACATGGTCCACGTTGAAATCGGAGCGTTACCATGTGGGTTGTATAAGCTATGCAGGTTTGGTATATTTCTATACTTTGAAAAAGTTGAAAAACACCCCTACTTCAAATAAATGGTATGACCCATCATGATATCCCATATTTATGTCTATGCACTCACTGAAGCATCTACATATTCACCTATTCAGCTTATATAAAGAAAATATTTCATATACTTTTTGTCTATTAGAAATAGATGCTTACAAATTTGATAATTTGTGAGGTTAAAAAGGCAAAAATGGGGAAAATAGCCCTAAAATGGTATTTTGGCCGTTGCCATGGAAACGAGAATTATTTTTCAAAATTAATTCCACATTTGTTAGTTTTAACTAAAGGGTCATCAAATATGAAAGTATAAAGAAATTCCATTCCGGGGCCGTGGCCAACATTTTAAAAAAATCCTCCATTCTTACAGTCCATTGCACTTAACGATGCAACACTGTTAAATCATACTCTGCTCCAGACAGAGTTGCCAGTGTAATGAAGCTGCTAGTTTAGCAATATATTGGATTTGTTCACAATGAAATCAAATCACAGACAATATGACTTTATCTTATTTCATCAATAATAATAATTGTTATATAATGCTCTTCTTTTATCGTCTGAACTAATGCTTGTGATACATTTTTTTCACAACAGTTTCATCGCCACAGATACCACCCAGAACAATGCCCTCTGGTATATTCCAGGGAATGGCCATCTGGATGAATAGTCCATATGATATGTACGTCCAGATCTTTGTAGAGGAAATTGTACAAGGATTCCAGGAACTTGAAATCGGTCTCAAGACCCATTATGATCAGCTCAGCGGTGCAGCGCCCTCGCAGTATCAACCTTGCATTGGTGACGTGTGTGTTGTCAAATCTCCGAACCCGGCGTATGATGGCCAATGGTTTCGCTCTCGGGTTGTTTCAGTCTCTGCTCCTCATAGCTTCAAGGTAACTTTACTTTCAATTTTGTTAACCTAAATTTATAATATTGTCGCTATTCTGTCATAACCTTGAATCCCTTTCTGCCCTTCAGCATGTATAATGTAATACTTCTTATGTATAACCTTTGGGCAGTCTACTATAAAAACTTTGTTAGTGCTCTTGCCCCTGAACATTTATAAACTTTTTTTGCATATAACCATTGGGTAGTTTTACTTTATACAGGCTAAAGGGATGGATAAACATACATGGTTTTGCAGTGACGATATGATGATATGATTATAATACCAGTGCAGATTTGTAACTCATAGCGAGCTCATTTGTTAAATGATATTCATTTGCTAATGTTTCCGTTTATGTTCAAATTATAACAAATAGACAAGCTTTAAGAATTTATAATTTTACTGCCGGTAGGTTAATAATAATTAATTAGATTCTCGTTGGATAGCTTTAAGAGAATCCGGAATGCAAGAATCCATATAACATATATTATATTTGATTATCCTGGAATTGTTTAGGAAAATCTGTCAAATCTGAGAGTTCTGTAAAACCAGAAATAATTGCGAGTTTAAAATTTCACGAATTGGCAATATTGGCCTAATTCGTGGCATGAAAATTTCCCAAACGTAACTTCGTAATGCACTGCTACAAGGTAGATTGGAAATATTTGCAGCATGAAATTTCCATGAGTAAGTGCTGCTCGCGAAATTAGCGAAATTTAAATGCACATTAACATGTCTGGTTTTACAGTATTGCTCACCTGCATGCCAAGAAGAATGTGAAGGACAATTTCACAATTTTATTAGCCTAGTGTAAAAGTTAATCATTAGAGTTTGATTTCTTTCTACTTATTTCAGGTACATTATGTCGATTATGGAAACGAGGAGATGGTAACAAGAAACGTTCATCGCATGGAAGAGAAGTTCTGTGTGTTTCCAGCCATGGCTGCACAGTGTACCCTCTCAGGAATATGTCCCGCTGTTGGCAAAGAATGGTCTACTGAAACCACTGCATTTCTAAAGAGCGAGGTATATACACTCGTCCAAAGAAGTTCCTTGCCACTTAGTAAAGTCCAAATATTTCAAATTATTATTTAATAGAATATTTATAATTGTATATCAAAATAAGCAGAAAGTAATCCTCTAATGCTGAAAACATACTAGCCGGTCGCTGGTCGCAACAGGTCGCGTAGTACTCGCTAGCTCAAAAGTATCTCGGTGCGACCAAAAGTCGCATCGAGCTACTAAATCGCCGGTAGTCGCAGGTATTTCCCGAACACGCAGACGACAACAAACCTGGAAATTGCTGCTGATTGGTTATGCTAATTTCGAAGCAAAATAACCTCCCCCCATTGGTTGAAAAAGTATGGTGTTCATTACGTCATGAGCGACCGATCTTTCGAGTTGAACTGAAGTCAACTGGTGGCGACTGGTCGTTTCCAGTCAAGCGATCTCTTGATCGATGTATCGGGGTTTTTTATATGACGTAAAACTCGTCATAGGAGCGATTTAATCGCAAAGCGACCTTAGTATGTTTTCAGCATAACAGCTTAACATGGAATTTAGACATGATCACTCATGCATGGCAGATCCCATTCACTTGACAATGACAAGGTCTGTGGAAGAAGATTGCAAAAAATTGGATAATCCCTCCATTCAAATGTTAATGTGAATGATTGAACACAATATGAACCTTACCAATGCTTAATGAAAGTGCTCAGCCATGCATGAATGCGTACATCTTAATTTCATACAGACATGATAGAGAATTATTGTCCGCTTTTTTTGACATGCAATTGTTTAATTTATATTAAATATTTTAACTTCAATGAGTGGCAAGGAACTTCTTTGGACGAGTGTATAAAGACAATATTTTTTTCATTGCAATTGGTAAAACTTTTCCCAGGTTTTGATTTTTATAATGACTGAATTATGAAGTATACTGTAAAAGTGGAAGTGCTACATATATATTTTCGTGCTGGAATCAGTCACCGCGAAAGTAATTTGGTAACATTGCAAATTTAACAACACTCAAAACAGTTGAAATTTAGCAAGGCGCGAACAATTAATTGTACGAAAATGATGACTATTACAGTATACTAGTTCATACATCATCATAAGTAATGAGGGCAGTACAAGAACCCAGTCCCCTAATCTAAACACAAAGGTTGGTAACCATGATTGTTCTAAATATCAAGGAAAAGGGGTATATTTAAGTGTCAGTCTTGACAGCGAAATCATTATAATTTTATGAATCTGTCTCCGCAAAATTCGGAAAAAGGGGGTGGTATTTATACAAAATTACTGATATTGTTACCTTATCAAAACATTCTGCTCCTCCTGTTATTCTTTTAATTATTTGATCAGAACATGGTAACAACCCCAATCCACCATTGAGGGTATACCAGTTCGTAAACAGAGGTCCATATAAAGGGTAAAAAAAGTAAGTCCCCCCCCCTAAAATTAGATTACTTTTGTTTTCATAACTTTACACACAATTAGACGTTTTGAAAAATTGAAACGATTATAAAAAGAGAAAACGCTTGGCTACCAATAGAAAGTTTAACATTTTCGATATCATGTTTACTTTTCCCAAAACAGTCACATTTCCTCAAAATGATGTTTTGAAAATGTGACTTTTGAAAAGTGACTAATTTTCTTTAAATGGTGCTAATCATTGTTTATCTTTGATGTTATCTGGCAACTTTGGTATCAAATTGTGCCGGAAAGATTCATCCAAATGTCTATTTAGTCTGTTTGGCAAAAAAGAAATCGGAAGTTACTCCAAAGGACCTAAACAAAGTGTATGACTTTCTTTTGTTGAGCACTTTACTTTCAACCATTCACTGTTATATTTGACACTTTATTTTTACCAAATCCAACAGGTTATTGACCAGTTATTTGAATACAGCGTCAGCGCTCCACCCAATGGTGTCACCATTTCCAAGAAAGGAGTCAGCATTGCCCAAAAACTAATCACCAAAGGTCTAGCAAAGCCGTCACCTGTAGCATCGCAACCCTCTGCCACTAAGAACAATACACCTCACGCTCCTCGCGCCGCACAGGGACCATCTGCACCGGTTACAAAGCAACCTGCAGCAGTAGTTGCTAGTCCAAAAGTGAAAGTGGACACAGTCAAGCCACCGGCTCAAGAATTCCAGGCCACTTTAACCCACCTGAACAATCCATCTGATATGTATGTCCAGGTCTACATTCCAGATATTTACAAAGCCTTCCAAGAACTTGAAGTTACCATTGTCAATCATTGTAAAGAAACTGTGCCCTCATCTACACTACGGATTGATGTTGGTGATTTCTGCATAGCCAAGAGTAGTGTTGATGGCACCTGGTATCGCGCTAGAGTCACAGAGATGGTTAAAGGGGATGCCTTCAAGGTCAATTTCATCGATTATGGCAACGAAGAAGTTGTGAAAGTGCAGGATGTACGACCATTGTTGGAGCAATTTTCAATGGTGCCTTCAATGGGTGTGCATTGTGCCTTGGCTGGTGTTTGCCCTCCGGGTGGTGGAAAAACATGGAATAAAGAGGCCACAGAATATCTTAACAAAAAGGTAGGTTTCTCGCAAAAATCATATATTTTTCCAGACCTTCAGCATGTATAAAGTATAACTGCCAACAGGCCTCGATCAATCGCCTGTCCGATAGCCCGGGGCAACCATTTTTTTGTCCGAGCTAGCTGAACCACAGAACATGCTGCCCGATTGGGCAATACAAATGCTTACAAGAAAGCATAATAATTTGGCAATAATATCCTAAGTTTGTAGCCAGTTTTACCTTTGTAAATATAATGAAACACAAAGATGTACCCATATTATAAAAATGTTTTGTTTACAAATCCAAATATCTACTCACGACTAGACAGTTTCGTCTTCCCGTTCGGAAGACTTCCTCGGTAGTGACTTGATCCACTTGTTTTTCCCGCGAGAATTTCTTCCAATCTCGTTCCCAGGAAGCTCAGGTGTTGTTAACAGTGGATCGTATACATGATTCAAAGATGTACCCATATTATTCCTTCTTTAATTCATTTCCGTCATTATTTAATGAATAAAACAATGCAGTTCGTGGCTTTTCATTCATAAAAACAAGAACCTCGCTATCAGAGACTGAAATTTCGGCGATCCAAGGCCTAATGCACATGTTCTGAACCGCGCATGAGTGGCGATTTCGCAAGATCTCGAGTATCCTCGAGTCAAATCTTGTAGTCTCTATTTATTAGCATGACATCCTTTTCTCAGGCTTCAGAAAGTTGAAAACATCCGAAAGAAATGTATGAATCAAAAATTGTAAAATGGAGATTTATGCGTATTGATGATTTAGGTCAGGTAAAGATAACGGCTATTGCATGATGGGATGGGAAAATGGCGACTGCCCCGATTGTGTAGTTTGCTACCGATTGCCAAAATGATGATGGCAAAAAATTGCATAATCTGCAAGAAATCTGACCCATCAATACCATTTCTTAAACTTCTTAAAAAATATCGCGATATTATTCGGGCATAATCGGGTAAGTAAAAGTTGACCTAGCCTTGCCCGATCGGGCAATTAAAAAAAAATGATCGGAGCCTGACTGCTTAACGGTTATAGGAAGTGTTGATTTATATTCATACATATTCAGTGGCCAGAGTACTAACTAGGTTTTGATGGATGTGTGTTTGGCCCTTGAACATGTTTAGAGCAGACTGTCCAAAGGATAATACTTAGGAAGTATTACTTTATGCCAGATCACATGCATGTGAACTAAAATATTATTTTTTTGAAAATTATTCTATTGTTATACCATGTAACAGGCAACACTTATCTTGTCAATTAAATGATAATTGACTGAATTTAGGTATTTTTCAACTGTTAAAGCATTTCAAGATGTATGTCTCTGTTGTTTAGAATAAATTAAAATATTTCTTAATTATTTGAGACACCAAGATAGAGGTTATGTGGATATGGTACTATGGGGTCATGTATAGGTCAATCGAAGTCATTTGGGTGACAAATTTGTACTTTTATAATGTAAAAACTGGAAAATAAATGTTATTTAACTGAAGTAAAGGAGACTTCATACTATTTTTCAGGTATTCATCAATATTCCCCAAACTTGTGTAGTAACAAAACCAAAAACATTAATTTGGTAATTATATAATCACTCATTTTTCTTTAATAGATGATGGATACTGTTCTCACTGGGAATACAGTGGAATCATCTGGCAGCACTTACACAGTTCAATTTACGATACAGCAAGAACAGGGCCCACCCATATCCATCAGTGAGGAGCTGATCAAAACCAGCTTGGCAAAGAATCCATTGGCGCTATCACCACCACGGAAGAACGTACAACAAGTGCCTCAAAACCAAAAAGATACTCCGAAGGAAACAGCCGGTCAGAGGTCGTATCCAACAGAACAAGTATCTCAACCCCAAAAAGCAACTCCAAAGGAAACACCGGCTACAAAGTCAGCAGATAAGTCTCCTAAACCATCTCCAACAGCTGGTATGAATGGCGCAAAGCTCACCGTAGCGCCGGCATCACCTCCGGGTAAAGAGTTTGAAGCACGTGTCAGTGTGGTTAACAGCCCAAGCGACTTCTACCTGGCTTTGCAGACGGTAAATCAGCAGAACGAAGCGGCGATGCAGAAGCTAAAACAGGATCTAACAGAATGCTACGCCAACTCTTCCATCGAGCAAGAATACCAACCTCAAGTGGGTGACTTTGTTGTTGCTACCAGAAAGGGTCTATGGGGCCGCGCAAGAGTTGTAGAAATTGACACAAACAGTACAAGGTTGAAGCTTCTGTTTGTGGATTATGGTATGCAGGACGTGGTGGAGCTCAGCGCTGTTCGTGGGATGAAGGAGCAATTCACAAACCCACCGATGATGGCGCTTCACTGCGCACTAGACAATATTGTGTCGCCTGGACATAAACCATGGAAACCAGATACCATCAATATAGTACGAGAGAAGGTATGTATTTGATTTATTCAGAGATGATGCTTTTTCAGGTTTTTAATAATTAATGATGTCTGCAGTTTCTTGCTTTTAAGTCCTGTTCACTAAAATGCGCTAATTGTTTTATACTATGTGTATCTGCTTAAGGGTGTTCCTATGGCTAGAAAAAAATCTTGATATTCAAGTATAAGGTAGAGCTGGTTGAGTACAACAAAAAAGTCTTTTACTGGAGGTGAATCGGGTGCACGGTTCAACAGATATAACCATTTGAAGTCATTTTGAATTCTTTTGTTTTGTATTGTTTTTCGGCCAACAGAGGGCAGTCTATTTTCTTTTGTTTTTTATTGTGTTTTTTTTTACTCCCTCCCTAGGTAAAATTTTCAATGAAAATTAATTTTTTTGTTTTTGCTCTAAATATTTATTAAAAACTCCTATAGACTCCCGCAGCACAGGAAATAAGGAGAGTAGTATAACCAACATACACCAAGTGGTAATAATACATTTAAGAAAGTGCATGAACTTGAAAAAATTAATTAAGTGCATTAATTAGCCTCATTTTTCAATGACCTAAAGCTTCCTTAGATAATTAAGTATAATTAATTATTCAGATGTCCTACAGCCTCCCGCAGCACAGGAAAGTTTCTAAAAACTATAATGAACAAGCTCCCAAAATTCCAGCTTTGTAGCATTTATACTTTTCTCGTAAAAATTAATTAAACATTTTTGCATATATTAATTATTTTGCTAGGGGGTCAAAAAAACAATAAGAAACAAAAGAAATGAACGCTTCATTTTTGCTTCATTTTTGCTTCATTTTTGACAATTAAATTGTCATATCTAGAAAACCGTACCTCTGATCAAGCTCAAATTTCAGATTATTGTGGAACTCAGCAAGCTCTATTAAAATATCACATAAAAAATTAACCATAGGAACAACCTTAAAGGTGTATGTTCCGATCACTTTCTTTTGGCTATGATTTTTTTCTTCACATCATAATATTTTGATATCAGAAGAATCCCCATATTTTTCTCATTATGTCTGCAAAATCTTAGGGGCCAGAAATGTTCCATTTAGAAATTATAGGCTAAAATGTGGTGATTTGCTGCCATAGGTGGTTAAACCACCAGCTAGTTTGTGTACTCAATGGGCACATATTTTGTGACCTTGTGCTTCTAAAATTGGAACCATTGGAGTTACGCAACTCAAACTTTGGAATATGACCATTTTAAGGATGACCTTTCATGTAAAATAGAAAACATCAAGTTGAAAATCGGGCCAGCAATCAGAACATCTACCTTCAAGTAAAATTATAACATGTCATAAAAGTTACCCGACTTTGATAAATATTACTGATATAATTGTCAGCGGCATCGCATGAAGCTCCATTTGAAACAACACATTCTTCTTTCAAGTGATGATCGTTTGTGATGTGATCAAGCAAAATGAATCGGAAGTCACTATTGACATTTTGCTTGATCCCATCACATTTACATATCTACAAGTTAGGCCTAGTAAAAAAATAAACATGTTTCCCGTCCCCGCCCGCCTCCAAATTCTATAGTTGGTCACATAAACATCATTAAAGTACCTGCAAAATGATAGTGTTTAACAGTATATCTGATCATGGATGTACCTGACCCCTTGAGTGACCCATATCATGCCCAAGTATAATATTATCTTGGTGTGTTGAACAACGTCCGACATAACATGTATCGCATCGCAAAATGTGACACAAAACAGCATTTTTGCGACACAACTTTAAAGTGGCGTCGCATATTTTGCGATGCAGTATTTTGACTGAGAAGTACGAAAAACGTCCAAGTTCTCACTTTAATTGAGAAATACCTTCAAGTAAAATGCGTATAATGTTCTGGTCGGGGATTTTCAATTATTATAACTATAAACTATGAGTCTATAAATCAAGGAGTTGTTAATAATAACTCCTTGCTATAATTTAGTAAAAATAAAATGTGCGCTATTTTATTGCCTATAAAAACTGCGACACACAATTTAGGAATTGCGATACAAGTCAAAAGTGTGTAGCAGTTTTTGCTACGCAAAGATAAAGCCGTACATCTGACGTTGGTGTTGAAATAATTTAGAAATAGAAAAGTGTTGACTGTAACATACTTAAACACTAGAAAGATTTGTCAATGTTTGTATTATATTTATTTCATTTTTGTAAAAAAAGAATATAACTGTTGTTATGCATGTTATGTTGAATAGCATTCAAAACCTATTTGTCATTTTATATTCATTCATTCATAAATGATGAAACATCTTTCTTTACCAGATCACAGGCAGGCTTACAAACAACAATTATTTTGTTGACCCAAATTGAAGAGAAAAAAATATGTAGGCCTATATATCATTTTACAGACAACACGACTATTGCCACAAATAATTTACAAAATGTGCTGAATTTAGATGGGTTTTTTTGTTTCTTTGAAAGTATAGTGAAAAATCGCTGTTTAGGAGTGTCCCCGACACAGTCAGTTGGTCACTTTCGACTTGTCGGCCATCTTGGAAAAAAATAGCAAAAAATTGGAAAATAGTAAATAGTAAGACCCTCCCTCCTCCTTTTATTAAAAAGTCCGGACAGGAAACATGTTATTTTTTTTACTATGCCTTATGCCATGTTAATCAATTGGTATTCAAAGCATAGCAAACTTTCAAGTTTCTTCTTCATATGCAAATTGTAGCAGTAGGTTAATTACAAATCTGGCAGTTGTGCAACTTTTATCAGTGTGTTTTTTGTTCTAACTTCTATGGAATTATATTACCCCTTCATTGAAAAAAACAAAAACTTACCCAGTTGAGAGAGATGGGGGGGGGGGGGGGGGGGGTTGAGGGAGGGAAGAAAGGAGGAGAAAAAAAGGGGAAAAAGAAAGAAAATGTATACAGCTACATTGATAAACTGTTCCATCAAAACAGAGCATTTTGACCAGAAGCAGGAGGCACGTTACCAATTTTCACACCTCATTCAAAATCCTGATGTGTATGAAGTTGTGTTGAAACCAAGCTGTACTAAATCTGATCAGAATTAAATTAAAAAGATGTTAATGTAAAACATGTGTATCAATTTTCAATTTCTCTGCTGAATGAATACTTGGTACTGAACTGCTGTACTTTCAATAATTAGCTTTGATTGAATTTTTAAATTTTAAATTTTAAATTTTGTCTTATTTGCATTCTATTAATCCCCAGATACGTGGCTGTAAGTCTAAGGTTATTGTCAAATCTTCTGCTGGATCCGGACTCCATTCTGTAGAACTATTGGTCACCATGAAGAATGGCAATCCACTTGTGGTTATCGAAGAGTTGGTCAAACATAGACTGGCTTTTCCCGCTAACCAACAAATGAGAAGCCCACAAGGAAAATCACCTCATGGTAATCAAGCAATGAAAGGCAGCCAACGTGGATCACCTAACCCTGCCAATCAACCAAAGAGAAGCCCCCAAGGAAAATCACCTGAGTTACGACCGACCAATCCAAGTCCATCTAACAAGGGTGCATTCCAGAAATACGAAAAGAGCAACACTGGTACGTCTGATGCCCAAGTTGTTAAATCCCATGGCAACACACAGCAAAGTCAAACAAAGCCTGACCCTGTTCCTTCTAGTAAGCCTCCTGTTTCAAATGTACCAAAGGCCCAGGTTCCACCTGCCGAAGAATTTGCTGGTATGGTGGTCTGGTTTAACAACCCCAGTAGCTTCTACGTCACTGTAGCATCTGAGGAGAGCATGGTTCTTTCTAACAAAATTACAATTGCCGTCGACAGTGTAGAAAAGTCTGTGCATCAAGCGGCAGTGGGTGATATGGTCGTGTCACGCTTTGAAAATGCTTGGTACCGGGCATTGGTACAGAGCATCTCAGGGGATGCCGCAACTGTTCTGTACATGGATTACGGCAATGAAGAGATCACTAAAGTCGCCGAGTTGTACAAGATCTCTCAGGAGCTGAGGCAAATGCCGATTCTGGCAATGCATTGCAAGTTGGCAGGTGTAGCGCCCTCTACAGACAAGACTTGGAGTGATGATACCATACAGTACATTAAACCTAAGGTGAGAATTTAACTCAAGATGTGTCACAAACTATTTGAGGCCATCGTGCCAAAGGGTTGGTTTGGGTGAGGGTAGGGTGAGAATCCATTATCTCAAAGATTCTTTTGATGTAAAAATCTACAGATTAGCTTAGCATGTGCAACATCTCTACACAAGTATTGCACAACATTTACGCATGCGAGTGCATTTGTCTATTTGTGTGTATACACCAGCGCCTAACCAGCGCCTAACCAGCGCCTCGAGTAGGCGCATGCATTTATTCATTGCAATAAGTAGATGTCCCATTGACATCACTGTCTTGAGGAAATGGAATAAATAGACAGAATTGCAAGAAATATTTAATAAGTAGATGCTCTTTAGGCGACAAAAACAAAAATTAACCCTGTTCTACGGGCCAAACCTACTAATTTTTTTTCATTTTCAATTTTGTTAAATTATTTTTAAGAGAATATTTTGCAAATGTTTTGAAATTTTTGAAAGCATCTGGAAAACATTTACAAATTGCTGAAATATCACTAACATTTCATGACAAAAACCTACCTGAGAGGTCCGTTTTGCCCGTAGAACAGGTTTTTTAAACAAGTTAACATCAAGAGAATCCATAGAATCTTGCGCAGCTTCTCACAGCAACAGGACTCTCACAATGTCTTTGGAAATCTGTCTGTGTTATTTATCACTCATTTTCATATACTATAAAACCACTTCATTTCACGAATTTTGCAAGGGCTGTGGTTTGTGAAATTTAATACAGGTGAAACTGACAATTTTGTATTGAAAGTACAGTAACATTTCCAGATTCATGAAAATAAATGCCCTCTAAAATAACAGTCATTTTAAATTCGCAAAATGATAGGGTTTTACAGATAGCACAAGGTAAGATACCAAATGTTAACACATAGCTACGTGCACTCTTTTTCCTGGTCAATGGACCGCGAACTCCCAAACAAATCATGTGAGGGCAGTATTTTTTTTCAGGTTGATCGCGTCCCCAGTGACTTCATCAAGCTCTCTATGTTGGTTGATAAATGCATTTAATACCCGAGGATCGAGGTTATCTGTGTTTTTATTTATAGTTTCAATTTGTTCTAATATTTAACCAATAAATATCGAATAAAGTAACAAAATCGGATGTAATTTAGGGGAGATATACCTTTTTATAAATGATGTAATTTTACAGACAAAATCCTACATTTTCTTGATATTTCGAGCTCAAAATAATGTTATGTCCAAGAATGCCCAAAAATGTTATTGATGGAATCGCGAGTTTCGATGTTGCTCTACAATAAAATAGTAACACTGGATGGGGCAAACACGGGAAAATAGTGTAATTTGATCGACATTTCATGTCTCTCTGACGGAGAACTTTATGATTTCACAATTTAGCCCTTCAAATTATATAGAGAGTTGCATAGGCTTTGTATGTTAAAGATCAAATTCAATCTCAAATCACTAATCACCGATTTGTGTTTCAATAATTAAATGTTTTTTTCTTTTAGTTTCTTTTGGTTAATATAAGAAATATAACAAATTATCATGATAGAAATTTACGAAAATATAATAAAGGTGAAGTTATTTAGACTCGTAAGCGTGGCATACTGTATGTGCACAGCCTATGCAGTCACACAGTAGTTGATTTTCACGTGTCAAATAGTATCGATTTCCAATCGTATACAAAGGAAATGCATGTTCAAGCGATTGCATAGGGCCTCAGAATCGATAGTTAATTTGGTAAATTAAGTTGTTGAGTGTGAGTAACTTATTGATAATACAAAACTGTCAAATGAGGGCGTAGCGAACAAGATGCCCAATCCATTCCTCGTGATGTAGACATTTCCTTAATGATTACCAATAAGTCCTGTTGACAATGACTGTTGAACTAATGTTATCTTCATATTCCAACTTCAGGGGACTCATGGCATAACGCTACATATAAACTAGCAAATTGTATTTTAAAATATGTCTTTATAAATGCTATTTCATTAATGCAAAATTATCAAGCGTCATTTCATCCAGGCCCCCAAATCAAACCCAAAAGTTGGTAACCATGCATGTTCTTAATATTGTGAAAAAGGGGTATATTTAATTCGAGTGTCATCGCGGACGGCGAAATGAAAATAGGGGTAATTTATGAATCAGTCTCTGCAAAAATTGGAAAAAGGGGTATTTTACAAAATCAGTTTGAGGCTCTCCTCGCAAATGGCGGTGCAAATTAATTATTTGATCAGAACATGATAAACAGCTCGAATGCACCAGTTCATAACACAGAACCATAAACACCTGGTATGTTGGGAGCAACTTGTTCTATTTTATGCAGGGCTGTACTTAGTACCCGCCCGCACGCCTTTTGCGTCGGGCGGGTAACTTTTCAAATATACTCGCCCGGCTGGCCGGTAAGAATTTTGCTGTTGATAATGAAGATTACTTGTTTGGCTGGTAAGTTTACAGTCGGCTGGTAACTTTTACATGCTACCAGCCCGGTTGGCTAGTTGGAAAAATAATGAAGGTAAATCCCTGATTTTATGTATGCATAAAGTGTCAATGAAAAGGGGTGTTTACTGTTTGAAATTCTAGTCAATTCTAGTTTGAAATCGATGAAAAATCCTTGCAAATCAAATGGCGTACTTTGAAAAAATGAAGAACGTGCATGGTTACCAACTTTTGTGTTGAGTTAGGGGGCTGGGCATTTCATCTGCTCATTATACCTTTCGCATTATTTTACCCAACATGAATTTCTTGTTTGTCTACCAAAGTTTTTTACTTTGTTGTCAATACTCAATGGATATTATCATATTTTTAATTCCTGTATGCATGTGCTAAATGTTGTCTTTGTTTATTACTGATCCATGAGCAACTTTTTAGGCAGACTCCTGGACTTTCAAGAAATGTATTATTATTTTATAAGGAAAGATTATGGACTCTTACAGGCAGGCAGGAATGCAGAATTAGTGTTAGGAGAAAGGCAGCAAGAGATCAGCATGATGTATTTTGTGTGTGTAATGATGTTGTAACTTATCATTTATGCAACTAGGTTTTGAATCAACTCTGCCAAGTAAGTGTCACAGATAACATCAGTGATGTCTGCGAGGTGAAACTTCACGTGGTAGTAGATGGTGTCCCATCCCTTGACGTAAGCACAGAGTTGATAAAACAAGGTTTCGCTGTGGAATATATGGCCATGCCCACTCGCAATTCTCCAACTATGGACAGGTCTCCTCAACAAGCCTCGATTCGAGGTCTGGCTATGACATTCCCAGAACAGAAAGTGGGCAGTGATCGACAGAACGGTAGACTAGAGTTGATGAGCTTACCAAATCTGCCCTTGCCAACGGAGGATTTCCGTGCCGTGGTGGTTGCAGTAAATAATCCGGGAAGCTTCTATATCCAAGTGGCCAGCAAGGAAAATGCAGAGGCTATCACAACTCTGGGTACAGATCTAAATGGTTACTATAACCAGGAAGGCTTGAAAAGCTATAGGCCAAGTGTAGGGGAACTGTGTGCTGCAAGATTCAGTCAGGATAATGGTTGGTATAGAGCAAGGGTTATCGGAGACACGTCGTCAGAGGAAGTTACAAAAGTTCTCTTTGTTGATTTTGGTAATGAGGAAGAAGTGCATACAGATGCTATCAGGGAATTGAGCACGGAGTTCCTCCGGGTCCCGATCATGGCCCAACATTGCACTATGACAGGTGTACTGCACCCTGTTAATCAAAGTGGTGAATGGAGTAAAGAGACTACAAAATATATGGTGGACAAGGTAATATCTGGTGTGCGGCTGGCTGGAATACTAACAAAATCTAGCATTTTTAATTTGAGATGTAGTGCTTTGTGTAGTTTATTTTTTGCTCCTGTCATTTATTTCTTGTTGCTTGTCATAATATAATTTTATATGTTGATGTTTTGCTTATTGTAGAATTAACATGCACAATAACTAGTTTTATTTTCGAATTGCATATAACATTAGATAGATTGGGTTCAGTTCAATCACTGAGAATTCCCATAGAACCACCCTCCACACTTTGATTTCTGTTTTGAAGGCGTTCCAAGTATTTTGGTCAGTCTAATAATTATGAACTCTTTGAGTTGCAGTTAAGTAAAAGAAACCATTCCTTTAATATAAGTTAACGCGTGCTATGCAGTGGTTCAGCGGTAGATGTGGGCGAAGCTTGAGGAAAATTGAATGCTCATTTAAGGAGTGTGTGGATCATGCTGTTCGCAACAATGGTAATGCAAAGCTAAATTCAATAAAGGAATGGTGGTTTTGATTTTGGTGTGTATCAGGGTTGGCTGATTTAATCACATTGATTTAAAATTGATCACTGATTTAAATGGCGATTTTCACTGATTTAAATCAAATTTATGATTGTTTTATAAAAAATCACTGATTTAAATCAACCTTATTGACTTGACTAACTTTGGTAATTTAAATAGAATTTTTTTCTCTTAAATTTACTGTTTTACTTCATTCTTTAGTACTGTTGAATACAACTTAATAATCCTATGATGGCATTTTATCCATTTCCAATAGATTTACCTTCAAGGTGCAGAATTCAATTAGTGATTTTCCTTCGATTTTTACCATATTTTTGCTGGCAAATTGTTCGCATTTAAAAACATGTTTCAATTGTTGTAAATAATTGGTAGGGTTTTGCATATATATGCCCACCATTCCACTGGTCTTTTTTGGAACACTCAGAGCCTTACAGGGTATGTTGGAAATTTAAAAAAATAGATTTTAATAAAAATTATCTGATTAAAGCAAATAAATCGGGTATGTTTGAAATTTAAAAAAATCTGATTAAAGCAAATAAATCCGATTTATCTGATTAAAAAAAATTAATACAGAAAAGCATAGGCATGAAAAAAGCTCCCATGGGGCAACATGGCTCAGTGTGATCATATGCGCGACACATATTTCTATTTTGTATTTTCTTTCCCATTAGTTGACATAGTGATAATCATGATCTATACCTTATTGGTCTGTCTACCACTAGTGATAGTAGCCAATTATTGCACACACGATTCTAATAATGCACTCACAGAAACACATGATGAAAGATGAATCACCACAATTGCACATAGCCACTGTTAACTATTGATCACTGGAATATGCTCAGATATCACTATACACACTAGTGAATGGACAACGGAGTGTGTAACTTGTAGGCTATTTGTTTTTGTTGTAAAAAGGCCACGAAAAAACAGACTGTTTTACAGGCCTGACCGACCCATTTTCTGTTGAATTTTCAACCACAAAAAAAACATACAATTTTTGTTAGAAAATGTTTGGATAAGTTAGCAATTTTTTGATATTGACATTTTATTTTTTTTTTGTTGAAAATTACTGAAAATTTACCAACATTACCATGAACGCCAATATACATGTCGATCCATTTTCATGGACTTCTAGACTTCACTGGCAGGGTGCAATGTTGATGAGAGATAGTAGTAAGCGTATCACTTAAAATTGCCAAAATTACATCATTTTTGGGAATTTGCTCTAATTTTTGATATAATTGCCCGATTTGAAAATTTGAAGGCCTGATTTGAAAGGTAGAACGAAGGTACCAGATGCTAGTAAAAACTCTCTACCTTTGGCTGATATTCTTAGTTTGTATATATATCCATTGAGTGCATTACACCAGAAAAAGACCCAGAAACACACAGTAAACTTGTTATGTTTAGCTTACTGCAGACCTCTCCACAGCAATAGCACTGATCAATAGCAACGTACTTAAAATGGCTAGAGAATATGTTCAGGAATAAACTTATGTTAAAAAAATGCGAGTCAAACTGACCTAATTTGCATATGCGAAATTTGAATACATAATGAGCTCATTTGCATATTTAATTAGATAATTAACTAAATTTTACATTTTAATATACGTCTTGCCACAGGTAAACAGTATACCAAAGCTCATCTTTCTACTGCTTGTAGAACTTCAGATATTCACGTTACGCATATTAATTAGCTGGACTTAGTCATTTTTGACGATTTTCTGAGTTGCGATTATGAATTTTGAATAAAATGGCATATTCTGGAGTCTGCGGTACAAATATGAAATAAATTTCATGTCTGATTGTAATAGAAATGGATAAACCTATGGCCAGTAGCTTGCCTCTATGTTTTGTAGCCACTTTATGTACATAGTTTTATAATTAGAAGGGTGTAAACTTGCTAAAATGTCAGTTTTGGCCCAAAATGGTACTTTTTGGCAGATTTGGGGTCATATTTTCCAATAATCAATGGACAATATCTTGAGAACCGTACAACCTATTTGCATGATTTTTTTACCAAATTTCTATTTTTGCAATTATCTACAACATGAGACTAATTTTGTACACTTTCAGTGCATTTGAATTTTGTTGGTGCTATACCTAATATAATGTTATGCATAACCCATGTGCAGTTTTCCTTATACATGCTGGAGGGCTAGAAAAAACATACAGGTTTTGACAGAAAAGCAACATCATGAGGTGGCACTACTATGAATATTTTACAAATGTATTGATTACCTTTTGTCATTTATGTACAGGTTACGGCAGATCTGTGCCAAGTGCATGTTGTGGACAGTGACAGTGATCCCATTAGTGTTGACCTGGTGTATGGCATCAACAGTGATAAACTGTCAGATGAACTGGTGTCCATGAAAATGGCCAGACGACATAGTCCTGGTACATCAACAGCTGGAATGAGGGCAGGGCAGAGTAATGGCGAACGCACAAGGGGAGCTCAGATGCAAAATGGCGTGTTGCCCAGAGGCGGCTTCCAAGGAGTGATCTCCGATGCTGTCGACCCCTGTGATCTCCATGTTCAGGTGTTTACTGAAGAGATTATCACCAAACTAGCAACGTTGACTCAAAATCTGAATAAAACGTACAGCAATGCAGGACCCTCTCGCTTCCGTCCTAAGATTGGTGCTACATGCGTGGCCCCTGATAACGCGACAGGCGACTTCTATCGGGCAGTTGCAGAGGAGTATGCCTCGCAGGATCGAATCGTTGTGCGGTTTGTTGATTACGGCAACGCAGAGGAGGTCAGCTGTGAGAATATTCACCAGTTGAAGGATAAATTCATCAAAGACCAACCAGCAATGGCAGTGAATTGTGCACTGGCAGGAGTCAAACCTGCTGGTCCCGAGTGGACCAAGGAGGCCATTATGCTCATCAAGAAGGTAAGCTTGTTTGGTATATGGGGATGATTGTATAATTAGTTATAAAGAGTCAACATTAATTATGTTTGAGAAGGAAATGTAATATTACACCTGTATTTTAGATTAATTGTCTATTGCTTATGATACTTAACTAATGGTCCTGGAGTTTCTAGAGGATTTGTTTTGCCATAAAGCAATAGCTCATAAAACTCATGTGAGAGTTGACATTATGTGCTGATAAAAACAACAGTGATTGCCTTGAAGTTCACTAAATATAGCAAGGGGAAATGTCCTTGATTCCAATACTAAGCTCCAACAGTAATGCATCAATCCTAATGAATCTCAAAGCAGATTTTAAGGTCTTCCCACAATGCATTGCGCGAACGCCAGCTGTAACTAAAGCTTTTTCAGTTTTAGAAATAAGAAAAAGGAAAACTGATAACTAATTTATTCATTGATGTAAACTAGAACCTATTAAAGAGCTCCAACGATGAACGCGCTATGAAGCTATGTCTATGGAATTGGAGACCAGAATTGGGGCATTATGGAAAAAGCAATGCATTGTAGTGGTGTCATTAAAATCTTTGGATGAATCTTGTACTTTCTCTGACTGATTCAGCACACCTCATCAATGCTGGTCAACATCAAGGTTGTTGGTGCACAGGAGGGTATACCCGGCGTGTTTGTGATGGTGGAGATAACACCAGTGGAGGGTGACAAGGTGTCTATTAATCAAGAATTGATCAACAGAGGACTGGCTCAACACCAAGGTATGTAGGTTTCCTTTTATTGAGGGGTTGGATCCTAGGTCTTGTTTGTCGGGACATGGAAGGGCATATACCAGGTGTGTTGGTGGTGATAACACCAGTGGAGAGCGACCAGGTATCCATCAATTAAGAACTGATCAACAGCTGAACTGACCCAGGTTTAAAGAAATTGGTGAAAAATGTTCATCTGCAAATGAATACCAACCATTTTTTTGTTTGCTTGTCAAAAAATGGCAAAATATTTGCGGATTTTTTTTGCATTTTTACAGTCATTTTGAAGGGGGAAAAGAAGAGGTCCGTTTATCAGTTTTTTCGTGGCCTGATAGAGCCAAGATATTTTTCAACCTTTTATCCATAAAGATCATAAATGACCAAGTATGCACACAATTATATGTATAATTACAATCATACTGATCTAATGACAGACCAGACATCACATACTCAAAATCCTATCATTTTATACAAGTGATAATTATAAATTTGAATAAAAAGGGAATATACTCTATAAGAGTCTGCAATCATATTTACAATAATTAATTACGCATTATATTTCTGTTTACTCAGTGGCACCAGCACCACTTGTAGCCATTACCAACGGACGCCCTACATCGAGTGCATCCAATGACTCAAATACCTCCGACGTCTCAACACTGCACGTAAAACTAAGCGAGCAAGATGAGGAACTGCGCAAGGCAAAGCAGCAGTTGAGTAAACAGGAACAGAGGCTGCAGGATCAAGAGAGGGCGCTAGAGGAGCAAAAGAAAGAGATGGAGTACCTTAAGCAGTTGATGATGCAGAAAATAGGTGCAAAATAAGTCTGCGTCAAGAAGGAAAGTAAGCTATACGTAGTATGAAGCAGTTGATTATAAGGTGTTTATTTTTTTAATTGTTTTGTTATATTTTTGTACTTTGAATCTAGTAAAAGAAGTTTAAATGGTGAGAAGAGTTGTATACAGCAACTTTTCTTTGTATGTAGCCTCAAGTAGGGAAGTGATATCAGTGCGTATGGTATTGAATGAGTTATGATGATGTCATGCATGTAACTCCAATGTGATGGTGTTTGCATCAACACGGTCAAGGATTGATAGCTGTGGTGCATTACTGATGTGACCTTCCAACTTGTGCTGACACAAGGTGTAGATGTTAAGGTGCTTATTGTTACCAACAAGAAAGGCTTGTTAATTTGTTGAGTATATTTTTTGGTGATATTGAATTTGATGGGTATGTTGAAGGAGGAAGCTAGAGAAGTAGACAGACATACGATAACAATAAAGCACAAATTATAAGGAGTTACTGTGCATTTTATTCAGTTTTCTTTTACATCGGTATCAAATAAATACTGATTTTGAACAGCAAAGCATGCAGTACACTCTTAAAGTGTAGTAGTATACATAATTAAAAACATTGTTAGATTTCAAAAGGGCTCAAGAGGTCAATTATGTATTGATGGATATTTTACATATGATTTAATTGTCTGGTCAAGTCTTGAAATTGACTTAAGTTTAAATTGCTACCATTTATACAATCATAGATCTAAAATGCTGCAAATAGTGAATGCAAATAGTTCCAACACTCTTGTCAGTAATCAAGCACATGGGTGAATTATAGGTCAATAAATGCGTAGAAACAAAACATGCATGTATTGACCTAATTCATACGCGACAATACAAATCAAATTATTGAATTTTGTGCATACCAATCTCTTTAGTACAAATAAATACATGTGAACAAGTTCTGTATCACCCGCTGCGTGAACAACAAATCAAAGCAAAGCGTATGGTGCCCGCACATGGAGTTCAATTGGACACTTTCAATGCACTCAACATATTTTAGTTTTTTACTTTCTGATTTGTTCGTATCTACAAAAGTTTATGAATAGAAAACAAATGAAGAAAAGTAAATAAAATTACTAAAGAAATACATTAGAATGCCTATTGCCTAAAGGTTGCCTCATCATTCATGTAAAGAAATACATAGGTATGAGATCACTAGCAGAACTGTAATAGTATTTAAAATAGACATGATCATTCAATGGTAGCTTACTAGATGTTGTAATAGAGATGAATATTTAGTTTTTATTAGTTGAGCCTATTCGTTATTAATTCAAATATGCTTTACTTTTTTAACGGGCATGTCCGGTTTCATGCATATTTTCATTGTGCTGCTATCATGCTATATTTACATTTTGCCAAACAAAACTATGGCAAAATAATTTTAATTGAATTATTTCATTATTGAAAGAAAAAAAATGAAAGGTTATTTTGAAACAATATTTTCATTTCATTCTAGTAGCTATTAAGTTTAAACTCAATTCAGAAAGTGCCATACTGTTTTTTTTTAATAAGTAGATAGTCGTAGAGTAGGCTCTTTAATATTCTGAGAGGTAATATCGCTGCTATAATTCGTAAATTACTTCAGATAAGATGATAGAGTTGAATATATTAGGAATTCAAATTCATTTGATTGATGTGACTAATGGGGCTTGACACTAAGGGGTGCCACTTTGCCAATTTTGGGTGTTGACTAGGTCGATAGGTTTTACAAGCACCTTGGCACTTTGTTTTAAAGGTATATTATGTGATCTTTCCAGGGAACACCCTCAACTTAAAAAAAAAATAGAAAGCAGATTTTCTTGCAGATTTACATTTCTGATCATAAATCATGCATACATTCCAAGTTACAGGGCGATACGATTCTTAATTACTTCAAAATCATGGTTTTAGAGTTTATATTTTCCGACTGTTTATATTTTTCACTCTAAATACACTCTAAAACCATGATTTTGAGGTAATTAGGAATCGTATCGCTCTGTAACTTGGAATGTATGTATGATTTATGATCGGAAATGTAAATCTGCAAGAAAATCTACTTTCTAAAAAAAATCATGAATAGAGGGCGCTCTCTGGAAAAGATCACATAATATGCCTTTAAGCCCTGGGTAGACTGAAATGTTTATTTGCACCAAATTTAGATACAAAGTGTTTCATGATTAAATATTGCTGGAGGACATCACACGTATGGTCATTAACATTCTATTATACTATTCATTTTCATAGCTTTGGATTAAACAGTATTGTTGATATAGTTGAAAACAAACTCATCATCAGGGTGAAGTTCAGCTAATATCTGCTGTTTTAGGGAAAGTTTTTCTTAACATTGTATAAAATGTAACATTCTCTAGATAAACTCTCCAGCTTGAGATGCCACAATAAAACCACTGTTCCATTGCAAGTTTCAGTGACATTTATGAGTGGCAAGCAGTTACAACAAATTGAAGCTACACCACTGTAAAGTGGCTAATTTGAAATTTAAATTTGCCTTCTTAAATCATGCATGTGTTTCATAGAAATATGACACTGTTTCCAATATTTACAGCTTTGTTTATAATTGTTATGACTAATCAAGTATATTCAATGCCAAATAGATCATGTTATATTGGGCTGTAGTAGAAAGCAATATTACAGGAGTTATAATATTGTGAAGGCTAAATGAGATGGTAATATAGTTCATTTTTTGTATGATGGAACATGAGTTTGATTATGCATTATGTGTTCCATGTGAACAGTCATGTTAGATTAAACAGACTCTATCAAATTACCTGCAAGTCATTCACGTCAATAAAATACGATCTTACAATATGTATTAAGATTACAGTGTAAAAGGTCATAGTTCAGTGCATACATTGAACACTAAGCAGTTTAATCAATCATGTAAAGAGTACATAAAGTTTGTAAATTGTTTCTCATCAGTATGTTCATGTTTTATATTTCACAAAAAGTTGAATATATTTTGTTGCATTAGGTGATGAAAGTTGAATCCCTTAAAAAAAAATTGATCAGATCAAATTATCAAGTAGATAAATAATGTTGTAGAATGTTGCTCTACATGCAGTTAGCTCATCCAAATTTATTACGTTCTTTGGAGATTCTTCAAACAATATGGATAATTACTGAAATTAAAAACTGAATATCGCAGTGATGAATTTAATGATGAGAAACTGTATATTTGGCATTTTTGCCCAAATATGTGTTTTAATTACATGACCATTGTACGATATGTTGAAAACAATACTCTAGTATTTTGATGTAGTTCGTATGTAACTATAGGTAAATATTCCTGCAGAGATTTAACCAATTCTAACATTGATTGAGTAATTGGCTACAAGTTTCATACATTTAATGAGAAGGATTGTGGAAGCAACCACAGTTTTGATATTCTTAGTACTTAGTTTAGATTTCTGATTGTGGAAGCAACTACAGTTATGATAATACTCAGTACCTGATTTAGATTTCTGATTGGTGTGATAAGCACAAGCATAAGTCGTGTCTAACCAATATTGATGATTTTTTTCTTCTTCAAGTTGATAAAAGAGAGATCAACTTCTGGTGTGAATTTATTGTATTATTTTTAACCAGTCGTATTGTTTGAAAATTACTATGCTAATCTATATAATTGATGTGTGAAGAACTATATTTAATATTTTTAATTTCTCATTTTGTAGCGAGTGCAATTGACCTCTCGAAAAGTGTTCGTCTATTTGTTTCCATATTGGTGCTTCACATTTATAGTAAGTAGATCACAAACAAACAACATTTTCCTCAGACTTTTTGATAATCTCTGCAGGAGTATTTGCCTATTTAAGTAGTATAGAGTTCAAGTAGTTGTTTATTATATATCTATATAAATGGTTTCGGTAGTATTAACATTAGCAATTAGTTTAATTTTGAATGCCAGCTGTTTGTAAACCAATCTCTCCACAGATGTCATTCTGACCCAAACAAAGAAGCCCAGCTTAGAAGAAGAATATCAAATCAGGTCATAGGTCAATTTGAGAAATATTGTATCTGGTCATGGTTCAATTTCTGAGTATATGGGCATTTGGGTGATTGAATGATGTCTTTGAAAATGAGGCTATATTTAGCAGCTGGCAAGCATTATTAAGTTCATGTATATTTAGAGTTGCTAAGGCATTTAGTATTATTGCAAGCATAATGTTTGCACTCTCTAGTTGACACTTTGTGGCATGTTAGAAGCCACTAACTGTTAACATTTCTTCCCTTCATTTAAAGCTGGCCTACTACTTTGGTAGTTCACCACAGACGAACTGGTCATACACCTGTTCACTTGATGACAGTACAGAGTTAACATGGAGAAATTGTGACCTTTTCTAATTCCCAAGAGAACTGGATGTGGCTAGTACCTCAGAGTGGTAGCTCGCCTTTAAGTATAAAAAACGTTGGTTCCCAGGGCTATATAACGTATCATATTGCATGGGATTGCATCTCTTTGGTTCTTACTGAATGACAGTGGGTACCCCAAGTTAGTTGTGTAGATGCTCTTGGCGATACACATCCTTAACACCATCCACCAGTTCCTGAATCAGGTGTCATATTTGATTATGATACATGTCTTCTTTTGCCAGTTTTAACAGGCTCCAAATTCAGATTATTCTGTTTATTTGAAACCCAAATTTGAAACCCAAGTGTTTCTTGATTTTCAACACCTTTCTACCATGTGAATCCTTCCGTTCAACGTTACTCTTTTTCAATAAATTCTGCTTGATTTTGCCTTCCCTTTAGTCACTACATAATTTTTTCACCTTTTTCTCCTCTCCACATCTGTATTTCCTTCTCCTCTCACTCTTTATTCGTCTCCTGATCATGTATTTACCCTTCCTTCTTCTTGTACCTTCTTTTGTCCGTCCTTTCTTGACTATCCATCTTTTAATT
Source organism: Ophiura sarsii (assembly GCA_035610835.1). NCBI lineage: Eukaryota > Metazoa > Echinodermata > Ophiuroidea > Amphilepidida > Ophiuridae > Ophiura > Ophiura sarsii. The sequence goes on along the minus strand of CM069448.1, from coordinate 23,091,906 downwards.
GTTTTATTCTCGCCTGGTTTCCTCGGTAACACAAGCGTAAAGTGGTTACAATAATTCCCACCAATTGCTTTCCCAGGGAATAATGAGTGTATCTTGATGATGATAGATAGATCAGTAAGTGCTTTTTACTCAAAAGGCGAGTACCGAGCTAGAAGTGTATGAAGGCCTTCTATAGGCAGTTCCTGTAAATCCTAATTGAATCAACTTGCCACCATCGTTTGTTCAAGGAATACTCTAATTTTCTTAACAAAGCTGTGGGGTTCTTGGAGTTGAATGTTGCTCTGCAATTGAGCAGGTGGAATCTCCTGTCTCATGTTTTCTACTGAATTTTTTGAAGTTCAGTTCTATAAATAGATAAATTCCTTTGCAATCATTGTTGGAGGATAGCCTATGTAGGTGTCAACCTGTAATGATGATCAGTTGGATCAACTTGTTGTAAGATAGGCACTCACATGTCTGCTGACAATTTAACAGTTCAGTTCTCAGGAATCATAAATTGCATAATTTCATTTGTAATCTGTGTGGTACTGTGGGGAGGTATTTGCTTAAGTAGGTAGGTGTCAACCTTAAGACAAAATTGCCTTGTTGCCACACACGCATTCACATCTGCTTACAATTAAACAGAAGGAATAAATCATGAAATGTAGTGATTGTTTGAGTGTGGTAGGGCGGGTGGGGGGATTATGAATTGGAAAATTACCTCGGCAATTATTGTTGGGTGCATCATTGCTGTTCTATCAAAACCTTGCAATGTTTTTCCGGCCCTTCAGCATGTATGTATGAATAAGCAAAATAGGCAAATTTGTGTTGTTGTTGTGTTGCTCTCAAGTGAATTTTGTTAGATGGGTCGGTAGGTAGGCTTTTTTCTTCTCTTTTTTTCCCTTGTACAATTTTCGATCTAAAACCTCAACCAACTTGGGTCAAGTTTTCTACACCTTTTTTATTTACAGCCTATTTTGGGTCATTCCCATCAATTGCACGCTGTACTTTCAGTTGTTTTCTCTTCTTAAACACTTAATTGTGTCTTTTCTGAGAATTTTATTTGCGATATACATGATTATCACCTGCAAATTAATTTGTCACATAAACCTTCACTGATGATTTCAAGTTTAGATCATGGAATCATGAGTCATCAGAGAATTTCATTTTGGGCATCAGCACGAGAAGTTTCATTCTTCATAGACCTGGCTTCATAAAGTCCTATACATCTGCACATCCTTCAACCAGATATCCTGGCGTCATATCAACAAGCACATCCTTCGACCAGATGCGTCATACCAACAAGCACATCCTTCGACCAGATGTGTCATACCAACAAGTACACATCCTTCGACCAGATATCCTGGCGTCATATCAACAAGCACATCCTTCGACCAGATGTGTCATACCAACAAGTACATCCTTCGACCAGATATCCTGGCGTCATACCAACAAGTACATCCTTCGACCAGATGTGTCATACCAACAAGTACATCCTTCGACCAGATATCCTGGCGTCATACCAACAAGTACATCCTTCGACCAGATGCGTCATACCAACAAGCACATCCTTCGACCAGATGCGTCATACCAACAAGTACATCCTTCGACCAGATATCGTGGCGTCATATCAACAAGCACATCCTTCGACCAGATACGTCATACCAACAAGTACATCCTTCGACCAGATGCATCATACCAACAAGCACATCCTTCAACCAGATGCGTCACACCAACAAGCACATCCTTCGACCAGATGCGTCATACCAACAAGCACATCCTTCGACCAGATGCGTCATACCAACAAGCACATCCTTCGACCAGATGCGTCATACCAACAAGCACATCCTTCGACCAGATGCGTCATACCAACAAGCACATCCTTCGACCAGATGCGTCATACCAACAAGGACATCCTTCGACATCATACCAACAAGCACATCCTTCGACCAGATTCGTCATACCAACAAGCACATCCTTCGACCAGATATCCTGGCGTCATACCAACAAATCTTGAATTCAGGTTAAACTGTATTCTATGAGATAGTGTCAACGTCATCAACAAATCTTCCCAAGTCATTGATGCAATTGAGGCTGTCAGGGTTTTGTCTTTTCATGCATAACATGTAGCAATAGTGTTTGTAATTGTAACAAGATTCGCACCCTGAGCAGTCTGTGTTCACCTTCATCTTATGTTTGAACTTGGCATATTGCTGGGGCCTATACCGAGGTCTGCTGGCAGTTATAATAGTGGCCTATACGTATGTCTGCTGAAATAATAATAGAGGGGCCTGTACCGAGTTCTGCTGGCAGTAATAATAGGGGCCTAAACCAAGGTCTGTTGGCAATAATAATAGGGGCCTATACCGAGTTCTGCTGGCAGTAATAATAGGGGCCTGTACCAAGGTCTGCTGGCAGTAATAATAGGGGCCTATACAGAGGTCTGCTGGTGCTGGCAATACTAATACGGGCCTATACGGAGGTCTGCTGGCAGTAATAATGGAGTTTACTGCAACATTGACCCTTATTTGTTTTATTTCTTTATATTTTATGGAGTAATGCAGATCTTCCTGGAGTCATCCCAGCAGCAAATGTGTTGATCTGTGAGGCTGTTTGATACAATCAATCACTGATCACTAGAGCATCATTTCCTGAATGATGCTGACTGAATGAATGCAGTGTGCATTTTGGTAACAGATCCATGTAGAAGTCCCAAATGTCTGATCTGATCAGGCTTACTTTGTTGCATTGAACCTTTGTTTTTGGTTAATTTCTTTACATTTGAGCAAAGCTAGCGTGCATGCACAACTGTAGATAACATCTTCTGGTTATGGAATATTCCAATATCCGTTTGCGAAAGAAACTTGCATCGAAAAGACCCATGTGCAATTGCAGATGTTTTTGAACATCCATCTGTAACTACCCATGGTTGAGTCACAGGTGGTATGGAGTTTCTAAAAACAAAGACACTTTTGTTCTTCTTTCCATTACCCTTCTTTGTGTATACTCATGTTCAAGCACATTCTAAGTTAACCCCTGATATAGACTATACCAATTCAAATGATCTCTTAATTATGTAATGTTAAAGACTACATGCACATTCCCTAGGCAACCCTAAACTTTTAACCCTATAAACTCCTAAAATTTCATATGCATGGCCAATAGACTTGCTTTGTGTGACTGCCAATTAAAAAGTCGCCTTCATGGTATATATTCCCTCAATCAGATCCACCAAGGGAAAGGTTTTCTAATTAAAAACATATTGTATCAGGATTACTGTCTTCACCACTTTACCCATCATGCAGTTACTGCTCTGAATGCGTTACGCTCTGAATGCTTTAGTCATTTCCTAAGACAAGCTGCTGAAACTGTTCTCAACCTTGACACCCATGAAGAGCCCCTATACTTAATATCCATATTATTTATCACTGCTAATCACCAGGGAATAAACATGCACCTTTTCCCTCTTCATTTATAAACTCTCAAATAAACTTCCCTAAGCCTTTTTAAATTGTTGCTTGAGCATGAGTATACCCACAACTGCCTTGTCAGTCATATCTTATTATTGATATGTCCTCTCTAGCCAGAGCATTCTGTGGCCATCAGCCATCTTGTTTATCCAAGAGTTGGATCATCAAATATGCCAAATTCGTATGGCACTTCTATAGGCATTTAGGCCTAGTTTGATAAGCTCAATATCAAGCAATTTCCAGATTGACAAAACAAGGATTCATGTCTACCACATCATTGAATGTACTAAATCAGTGTCCATTTTTGGAGTAAGATACGAGTTGTACATTGAAGATGAGCGAACGTGGGAACCATCTAGTTTGGTGATCTTGGCTGAGAGAACACTGTTTGTTTGCAAGTCTGTTACAGATATTATGGTTGGTCCGTTACACTTGGAGTAAGATACAAGTCGTACATTGAAGATGAACGAACGTTGGAAGCATCTAGATCAGTGATCTTGGCTGAGAGAACACTGTTTGTTTGCAAGTCTCTTAAAGATATTATGGTTGGTCCGTTACACTTGGAGTAAGATACAAGTCATACATTGAAGAAGAACTGATGTTGGAAGCATCTAGATTAGTGATCTTGGCTAAGAGAACACTGTTTGTTTGCAAGTCTGTTACAAATGTTATGGTTGTTCCGTTAGACTTGGAGTAAGATACAAGTTGTACATTGAAGATGAACGAACGTTGGAAGTATCTAGATCAGTGATCTTGGCTGAGAGAACACTGTTTGTTTGCAAATCTCTTACAGATGTTATGGTTGTTCCGTTAGACTTGGAGTAAGATACAAGTTGTACATTGAAGATGAACGAACGTTGGAAGTATCTAGATCAGTGATCTTGGCTGAGAGAACACTGTTTGTTTGCAAATCTCTTACAGATGTTATGGTTGTTCCGTTAGACTTGGAGTAAGATACAAGTTGTACATTGAAGATGAACGAACGTTGGAAGTATCTAGATCAGTGATCTTGGCTGAGAGAACACTGTTTGTTTGCAAATCTCTTACAGATGTTATGGTTGGTCCGTTAGACTTGGAGTAAGATGCAAGTCGTACATTGAAGATGAACGAACGTTGGAAGCATCTAGATCAGTGATCTTGGCTGAGAGAATGAACAGTTTGTTTGCAAGTCTCTTACAGATGTTATGGTTGTTCCGTTAGACTTGGAGTAAGATACAAGTTGTACATTGAAGAAGAACGAACATTGGAAGCATCTAGATCAGTGATCTTGGCTGAGAGAACACTGTTTGTTTGCAAGTCTGTTACAGATATTATGGTTGTTCCGTTAGACTTGGAGTAAGATACAAGTAGTACATTGAAGATGAACGAATGTTGGAAGCATCTAGAGTGATTGGCTGATAGAACACTGTTTGTTTACAAGTCTCTTACAGATATTATGGTTGTTCCGTTAGACTTGGAGTAAGATACAAGTTGTACATTGAAAATGAACGAATGTTGGAAGCATCTAGAGTGATTGGCTGATAGAACACTGTTTGTGTGCAAGTCTGTTACAGATGTTATGGTTGTTCCGTTAGACTTGGAGTAAGATACAAGTCGTACATTGAAGAAGGGAAGCATCTAGATCAGTGATCTTTGCTGAGAGAACACTGTTTGTTTGCAAGTCTCATACAGATGTTATGGTTGGTCCGTTACACTTGGAGTAAGATACAAGTTGTACATGGAAGATGAACGAACGTTGGAAGCACCTAGATCCTTGATGTACAGTGTTTGCTGATAGAACACTGTGTTTGTCGGCAAGTCTCTTATAGACAATTATTATTGTTGTTCCTCTAGACTTGAAACAATGGATTCAACTAAACTCTGACTCTACCCAACATTAACTTGAGTTATAAGCATTGGATGCCTCAAATTAACTCAACTCTTGTGTTAAAACCGGGCAGAGGTAGTTGATTTCCTGGTCTCTTGTAGCACAACACGTGTCTTCTTGGTGTTGACCAATCTGACATAGTTAGATGATATAGAGTCAGTTCTCAGTGCACTTCATAATCTGAGACCCTATGTTATATGGTTTTAATACCTAATTCAAGTTACAAGTGCTGGATGACTCAAGTTAACTCAATACTAAACCCTTAATAATTTGCCTGAATTCATGACGCATCACTTTTGACTCTACCCAACAATAACTCGAGTAAGGGAGCTGTATTCATGGCTCAATTTGACTCAAACTTGACCTCTTAATGATGTGACTAAATTTGACTTAAAGTAAATTAGTATGACTTAAACCTCATGATATATGACTTAACCTTTTGGCTTCAAATCAAAACTAAATGACTGTAAAATGCAATCAGTTTTTATCCAAAATAAAAAGTGTTGATAATCAAAATTGCCCTTAAAACAATAAAAGCATTACTACCACTCAAAAAAAATCATTATTTTAAACGTGTAAGCACCTTGTAACTGACTTCAATCAAGCCCGTTTGACTCTACTATATCTTGCACAACTTTACTCAATTCAACACAACTTTTTGAAGATGAATTGCCCATTTTTTCAAATGCAAAGACGCAAACCAACTTGAGATTGAACCTCGATACTTGTGCATTCTATAATCGACTCAATTGGGTGTCATCAGATCATACAAGTTGTCTTTAAGGAGTTGACACAAACTATAACTACACTTAAATAGCTCAGTATGATGCACCATATGCTAAAGGGCGTTATATCCGAGTGCCGAAAGATTAAGAGAGATGTTGAAAGTCTATCTAAACATGATAGGCCTTTATGGACACTTGTGATTGTTGTTTTTGTCTAGGTGTTTGATTTTTGTAAAGCCCAAAGGTAATCTAAGAAATTCATCAACAATTGATAAAAAGTACAATGCTGTTGTCAGAATCGTGTTCTAAGTTTAAGTAATGGGCAAGAGCAGAAATAGAAGGGAAAGAAGTAAAGCATTTCAATATGCCCTACTATTTATATTGTTTAGTTATACCCAACTTGCCTAAGATTGAAACAAAAATGCCAATGTTGCACTGTCATATGAAGTTCTTATATTGTGTGTTAAAGAAAGGACTTGCTCTTTCAGAATGAATAATTTCTTGTCAAGGATTTGATTGTTGCACTATCCTTAAAATATTTGTTCCGGAAATTGGATGCTGCCCCTAAAATGTCACCCAACCAATTCTAATATTTGAGCTGTACTTCAAATATTTGGATGAATTGGTGTTCTTCCAGTGATCCTCCCTTGTGATTCTAGATAGAGAATTTGGATGCTGCCATGCTGAAAAGATTCCCCGAAGAATTTGTACACCTAGGTAAGGAATGTTGATGTTGCCATGCTGAAAGATTTCCATATGAATTCCTTAGACCTAGGTAAGGAATTTGGATGTTCCCGTACTGAAAAGATTTCCCTATGAATTTCTTTAGACATAGGTAAGGAATTCGGATGTTGCCCTCAAAAAAAATACCATACTGTTGCCATGCTACAAAGATTTCCCTATGAATTCTTTAGACCTTCCTAAGGAATTGAGATGTTCCCGTGCTGAAAAGATTTCCCTATGAATTTCTTTAGACATAGGTAAGGAATTCGGATGTTGCCCTAAAAAAACAAAACCATACTGTTGCCATGCTACAAAGATTTCCCCATGAATTCTTTAGACCTAGGTAAGGAATTTTGATGTTGCCTTGCTGAAAGGATTTCCCTATGAATTCTTTAGACTTAGGTAAGGAATTTGGATGTTGCCTTGCTGAAAAGATTTCCCTATGAATTCTTTAGCCCTAGGTAAAGAATTTGGATGTTGCTATGCTGAAAAGATTTCCCTATGAATTCTTTAGATCTAGGTAAGGAATTTGGATGTTGCCTTGCTGAAAAGATTTCCCTATGAATTCTTAGACCTGAAACATGTTCTGTCTGAAAGAACCTGTGTAAGGTCACTGTGTAATACTAGTCACAGAATGAGAGGTTCCCAGCTTAAGTATCACTATGGATTCTTGTCTGTAATTTCATGTTCTACCAGGAGCAGAAAGAGAGAATTCCCTAACAAATTCTCTATGAAAACCTATTCTTGAAATGGATGTTCTATCCAAAAGGAGGAAAAGAATGCCCTATATTGGTAATCAGGAAATTGGGTGTTGCATTGCTGTAGAATTCCATTCCATATGAATTCTAGTCTTGAGTCAGATGTTCCAGAGAATGTTAATTCTTGCTAGGAAATTGGATAGTATGTTTCCCTAAAAAACAATCTTGAACTGGAATCGCCCTATCAGAAAGTATCGCATTGTGAAGTGTTGAAAAATGGATGTTCCCAAATTGAAAGGAACGGAACACTTACACCCTAATTCTTATCAAGGTGTTGTTGTCTTTGATCAGGCGCTTCAGGGTTTTCCTTTTATTCTTTTGAATGAATTAGATATTACTCTCTCCCTGTAATTGAATGAAACATGCTATCAAATACAGTGCCAAAAAAACCTCTATCTCTTCCATTGTTGGTGAAACATTGACATATTGCCTAGAAAAGCTAGGAAAGTGTGTCAGGGTAATTGCGCTCCCCATTTGCTGAAAGCAGATAGACTGATTTCCATGGTCCCTTTATATAATAAAGACCACCATCTTTAAAATGTCAGACAAAATGAAGAAACCTACAGAGGCCTTTTGTTAATGGTGTATGAACAAAGTTCAAAGTTGAACCTATGGTATGAGTTGATGTCTTAATCTTTATTATACCTTAATGAAGACTCCCTGTAAGATAATCTTGGATTGCAGATTTGTCCCGAAGCATTGAAATTATATGGTAACGACAGTTTAGCTCCAAATGTCTTGATTGAAATAAATACAATATGATCTAACCTCAATCTGTTGTGGCACAGTGTGTTAGCAGGAAAACAGACAGGTCTAAGATCTTATTGGATAAGAAATGATGTTCTGAACTAATACCATTCCTTCATTGTCATTGTCATCAGTTTGTGGATCAGGTGGCATATTATAATTCTGGGTATAATCCCAATTGTTCTTACTTTCACCAGGCAAATGTTCTCTATCCATGGCGGTTATTTTCTAAAAAAAACCATGGTGGTGGTGATTTTTCCCCTGTGAAATTGTTCTTCAGTAGAATTTCTCTCTACCAATTTAGAAAGAAATTTGACAAGCTTGGTCTTCAGATAGCAAGCAGTGGTTCTTGTTGTGTGCACTAAAGACAGTGTTGAATGTGTCTTAATACAATGGTCTGGGAAGTGTTCTCTCAACAAAATACTTCATGAATGAAGTGGGCCTGGCTCTTGCTAGAAATATACCATACAATATTTTATCCCCACAATTAAATCTGATTTTAGCTACACTGATCTTACATTTATCATCCCATAATACCTCCTTCATAACAAAGCCGTGTTTTTATAAAGACTATTATTCACTTTACACATTGGTTCAATTAAACAAATTTCAGAATATTTCTACCCAACTTGATTTCTCCCGCATCAAATGGACAATATAAGATAATATATTAAAAAGCCTCGAATTTGATAATTTCACAACAATCATTTTATATTCCAGGTTTTTTTGTTTGACAAAACTTCTCTTAAATCTAAACACCGACCCCTCTATTTAACAATTTAGATGCTCCAAAAATATGACCTTTTCAGCTTAGATTCAAGTCAAAACCCCCTGCTATTCCACACGTCACCAAGCCCACCATTCATTTACTCAAGTCAAAATCCCCTGCTGTTCCACAAGTCACCCAGCCCACCATTAATTTACTCAAGTCAAAATCCCCTGCTATTCCACACGTCACCCAGCCCACCATTCATTTACTCAAGTCAAAATCCCCTGCTATCCCACACGTCACCCAGCCGACCATTCATTTACTCAAGTCAAAATCCCCTGCTATTCCACGCGTCACCCAGCCCACCATTCATTTACTCGAAGTCAAAATCCCCTGCTATTCTACAAGTCACCCAGCCGACCATTCATTTACTCAAGTCAAAATCCCCTGCTATTCTACAAGTCACCCAGCCCACCATTCATGTACTCAAGTCAAAATCCCCTGCTATTCTACAAGTCACCCAGCCAACCATTCATTTACTCAAGTCAAAATCCCCTGCTATTCTACAAGTCACCCAGCCAACCATTCATTTACTCAAGTCCAAATCCCCTGCTATTCTACAAGTCACCCAGCCGACCATTCATTTACTCAAGTCAAAATCCCCTGCTATTCCACGCGTCACCCAGCCAACCATTCATTTACTCGAAGTCAAAATCCCCTGCTATTCTACAAGTCACCCAGCCGACCATTCATTTACTCTCCTAAAAGATAGCAAGTTGCCAAAGTTGAGCACCTTCCACCTCTGTGGACTATGGACAAAAATAGAAAGCTTCCCGTTTGAATTTGCAGATAATTGTCGTTGTGGATATCTGTTAACGATCTTTCCTTTGCAAGGGCGACACCTTCATCCATCATAAGTGTTGGCAAACCTTATATAAAGGTACTATAGGATCCCCACTCTTATGGTAGGAATCCTTTTACATAATCCTAGAGAGGTTTATGATAAATGGGTCATAAAAGTTGTTGTGTTTTCCAATCATTTCGGATAAGCTCCAATGCATTGGATTGTTGTTCTGTCTTAATGACAAAAATATTGGATTCTTGAATCAGTGGAGAGAAAAAGGCATTGAGATAATCTGATGATGAAGTTTGAAATACTTTCCTGATTTAGTTAAATCTCTTTGCTGTACCTTGTTTCTCATCTTATCGCCTTATTGAAAAGTTACCTATCTAAGTCTTACCCAGGTATAAATCTCATTGACTCCACAATTCAAAATGTCACAACTAAACCCAAACACCACCCAAATATATCACAATATTATCTAATCAGAAACATCCCATGTTGATCACAGACCTTAGATTGAACACTTTGACCCCATAAAAACATTGTTTAAATATTGAAAAGTCCCATCAGCAATATATATTAACAGAGAATGATATATCATTTTTTAAATCACATGAATTGTAAATTGTGCATAACATCCATAAAACCCCTATCCCTTTAATCTAGATTCCCTTGTAAGATTCATGCCTTTAAAGTAGTCACACGATGCCTACATAATTTAAGAATCCCTACTAATGTTACTTTCTTATAAGATACCTACAAATGAACATTTCTTTCTTGAATACAATCCCTACATTTGAAAATTAGGCCTCCCTACTTATTAATAAAATCAAACCATCCCTCTAAAAACACTAAAGATCAATTTCATCATACAGAGTCCTTACATTTTGTTAATATAATTAGCAATTACACCTTGCACGATATAGTCCCAATTTACAAAGAATGTGCTCACTAGCCATCTTCTTTACAATGCCAAATTTGTATCCTTTCTTTAGGTGATTGTTTTTTTCTTTCAATTTCATTGCCATTTTGATAATGTAGATGGAACACGGTGTTTTCATAATACCTTCCTTGAGAAATAAGCTTGACTCCTATTTCGCATCTTACGTTTCATTAATTACCATGATTTCAAGACCTACATTTCCATTTATTCCTATTGTTCCTATCTCAGACAATATTTCCTCTCTCATCTCAGGCAATGTTGCCGCTTTCAGTCAGTTTGTTTTTGACCAATAGTAGTCTTTGAATTGGACATACTGGTGGTCATGGGTTTCTTTACCTGGCCTTTCCTTAGGGCATCTCATAACTTTATTTCTCTTTTCTACCAACATATCCTGAGAGCATATTGCAATGTTTATAGCAGGCTTTCTTAACTAAGTTTTTTTTATCCTTACAGGGTTTAAGAGGGGGCACCCCATTGAAGCTATATTAAAGGTATTAAAGGTATAGAAGGGCATTCCTGGCACTCATTTATAATTTTAGATAACTTGCACAATATAAGATAGTGGATTCTTTTTTCTGATTTGAGGCAAAGCGCCAATTGGCATATACCAATGTGCCACAGGGTGGCGCCTACGCCACCAGTTGAGAATCCCTGGTTTATAGGGTTATTATGTTTCATTTTTTCTTTCAATATTTCTAAGCGGTGTCAATGAGGGTAGAAGTATACATCAAGTATAGCACTTGAAGCCTCTCTCCCTCCACATCATCTTAATAGCTTGTTTATTTAAGGATTTGAGATAATTTGTTTAGGTCCCCATCTTCAACTTTCCAAACAATCCAGAAGTTTGGAGTGTAAAACACTTAGCCAGATTTGCATGGTGTCCTTATTGAATATATCGGTATTTCACCTTCAGTTTCTCCAATTGGTATTGCAATTACTTGTCTACAAAAGATCATTTCAGGTCTCATCCGCAGGGCACTTATTTGTGTTATTTTGCAATACAAGATTGGTATAAGGATCTCTCCATCTTTTTGCACATGGGCCATCTGTGCGATATTCCCCAATGAGATGATTGTCATCAATTGGACTAAACATGGTGGTGTGTTTGAACATGTTTCTCTCTACATCTACTCAGAAAATTGATTAACCCTAACCAGAAAAGCTATGTTTTTTGTGCGTATCGGGGGAGGGGGAAAAAGTACTATTTTTTTACCCGAAAAATCACCCAGCACCCCCCGGGATTCGATCGCGGGACCATCCGCACCCCAGTCTGCCCCCTACCAACTGAGCTAAACTGCCAGCGCATATGCGGGCTAAAACTTCCAGCCCACATATGCCTGCGGTAGGTGACGTCATCGATTCAATGCAGCGGCACGTGCGTGGAGATAGTTTCTGGCAGTGAGATTTAGTGAGATTCAGTTGGGTTAGGGTTAAGGTGTATAGGTCAGCCCGGAGTGACGTCACACGCCTTGATACCACAAACCAAAGAGGTAAATAAAGACCTCTCACACAGCGTACACAGCTTGACGTGATCCCTTGGTTATGGTCGAGTAGAGTGTAAAACTGATCGGTAGTTAAAACGTCTGGTTTGTTGTCAACGGCAAACGGTAAAAAGTACCCGGATGACCGGGCCGACCTATAGTTGGAGGCTAACTTAAAAGTTGGGGCACCTTTGATATGTTGCATCATATAGAATTTGTGTTGCCCTAATGAGGGCAAAGGGATCAAATCTATCTTGAAGCTTGGTATAAGCACAGTTTGCTTTGCTCAAATGACCAATTTGTCCAACAGACCTGATGGTGGCAGCATGGTCAGTTCTTCCTTACAATTCATACATTCGTGAATTGTGAATTTCTTCCCTGAATATAGATAGATATATGGGTATTGAACAGTTTCCAAGGATATGCCACTCAAGTCAGGTTGTCTAGTGCCAGGGGTAGGGGATACTGTAAACATGTGTGACCAACAATTTTCCTAACAACCCCTAAATGTGTATTACCTCTAAAGCCAAAAATGTGTGATACCTCTTTTTCTCCCTAAATTTGACTCTTAAGTGTTGAAAATCGTCAGGATTTTGAATTTAAAAAAAACCTAATTTTTTTCTTGTAAATTGATGATTTGCGCTCGTAATTCTCCTGATCTTAAATAGAAACCACCCCTAATTACGCTCTCTTTTTTAGGTTGACTGGCCCACAGGGTGTAGTCCCATCAGGCAATAAAGGAATGTTGTTTAAGTCATTGGCCTACTTATCCTGGCCAACATGGCTTTCTTTAATTGAAATCTTTCAGCCTGTACAGCTTTGTAAATTATAGCTAAAAACCAAGGTTATCTAGACACTATTTGTCCTATCTTATTTGTAGTTTTTTTTTCTATAGCACCAACCTTTTAGTGAGTGTGTTACCTCAGACGATACTGGGATTCGAACCCAGGACGACTAAATCAAATGTCATAGCCACTAGATCAGCTAGGCTGTCTAGTGTCTGTGCTGTGCTGAGCTAGTGATTTTAATCCTAAATCTATAGTCTGTGTATTACGGCATAAATCAATGTAACTCATACAATAGAAGTCTTTGCACTAGACAAATTTGTAATAACTTACTCAAAAGTAGAATTTGGTTGTTTTTTCTCCATTCATTTCTATCCATCTTATGTGGTCTTAGTGGTAAATGTGTGATTATAGCTGCAATTAAAGACCTGCGAGGCATTATTGTCACCATTAATGACCTGCACGAGCTGTTAAGCGGCAAAAGGCCATAACTCAATTTTTGGGCAAATTGAGATTTTGGTAACAAAATAATCCATATTTTAACCTACGTTTTCAGAAACATGGAGGTTACTCAAACTCATAAACACTCAATTTGACTAAAATCAGAGAGGTATAATTTGGGTGCTACAGTGTATTGTTTTATTTTAAAATAGCATTTTTTTAGTTGAGGCATTCTGGCAGTCAACTCTCAATTTATCCTGATCATGACTCAACAATACAGTGGAACTTCTTTAACACAAATTGACCTGGCGTAATGTTTTAGTTCAGGTTACAATTGTAATATTTTGGTCAAGATAAGCGTGGACTGGTGTGATCAATAACCTTGAAAATACCAGCTTATCCCAGGTCCACCTTGAGGAGTATCCTGCTTGCAAAATAAAATATACACATCTTGTTGAGCTATTGTGTTGCGCTGGGAGAGCTGTTTTTTTCCCTAATTTGGCCCGTTTTCTCCATCTGCAGATTAGGGTTACAGGATCAAAAGTTCGTTAAAGCGATTTGACAAGAATCTTTGGATTCCCCGCCATTCAAGTGTAGACAGATAGATTATCAACGAGAATCAACTTTGATTCTCTGATTCTCCTCAAATTTCTAACCCTGGGTTATGAGACACCTTTTTTTGTGTTCATTTAAATCAACCCTTACGGCACTTAGTGCAACAATATACTACTCGACCTGGTGCTGATAGCATGCGCTTCCCTTTTACCAAAACCCAGACACCTGGTTGGGGTTAAGAAAACAAAATCTTTTGTTAGGCTTAAAAAAATTGTGTTTGCGTAACTGTCTTGACCCATACTTTCCACTTGTTTATTTGTTTAGGTAATAGACTGAGAACAAATAGAACAAAAATGAAAAGTAAAAAAAGCTAATTGGAAATACACAATATATATTAAAGGTAGATGACCCGATCACATTTTCGTAACACAGAATTATTTCAAACATACGGAGATTTTCATATCATATGAAAGCTCGTATTTTTCTCATCATCATCATCATACTGAAATTTGACTGGCTAAATCGGTATAATTACGGCGAAATCGATGAAATAACGTCGAAATTACCGCGAATGGTGGTAACCACCGATATAGTTTGTGTACTACTCAATGGGTACAGTTCACAGCATCTTGTGCGTCTAAAATAAGAACCATTAGAGCTATGCAACTCAAACTTTGGAACACAACTTTTTTAAGGATGACCTTTCATGTAGAATAGAAAACTTCCAAGTTAAAAATCGGAACATCTACCTTTAAACACAAATAAAGATTTCTGTAAGTTAGTTTTATAACATAATTCAGGTACTAAGGCTATATTAAACAAATCTTTTGTCTCAAAGCTCTGTAGTTTTTCAAAACCTAATGTGGAATGTGGGGTTTTTTAAGGTTTTTTTTTTTATAAATAAAAAATATTGAAATCCTTGTTAAAGTGACCTTTTGTATTTAAAATGATGTGATCAATGAAAATCTGAAAAATCTGTGAAACTTTAGGATTTTTAAAAAATAAAATAAAAATAAAAGAATTTTTCTTCTTCTAACACGCATCAATTAACTAACGCGCATCAATTAACTAACGCGCATCAATTAACTAACGCGCACGGGAGCTTTGAGACAATTTTTTTAAAATATAGCCTAATAGAGGTTATCCATGTTGTGGATTAGCTGCTATCTTGTCGGGAATGGAAACTGTGTTTTAAGATTTCCACAAAGAAGACGCTTGTTTCATGCATTGAATTGAGAGGCCAGATGTGATTCTCCTCTGTAATTCTGTTGTGCATGGGTACATGGAATAACCTCTATATAGGGAAATCCACCCTAACCCTACACTATTTTGAGCACTTTGTTATTGTTACTATGCCAACTCATTTTGTTGCCTTAATTTGATTAATTTCGAGATTGTCAAGCTAAACAGTTTATAAATAACAATTTCTGTGTTAAAGGTCCAGTTAGTTGTTTCACAAGTGTAATGAAACTAAATTCATATTTAATCATTTAATCATTTTCCATTGTGTGTTATACTGTACATGCGTTGCCACTGTAGAAACATTAAAAGAAAAATGTTAAAATACATGATGGAATAAAATATTGACTGTGTTGTACTTTCATTTATGTGTTTTTAGTTCATGTATTACATATATTTACCCAGGTCAGTGCAAACAGTGTATGAAAATCCACAAACCGCCATCAATTGAGTGATCATTATATTGAATATCATCTTTAGTGTAATATTCTTTACACCAAACCGTTCCTGAGCAGGTGCTTTTATGTAAGCTAATTTAAAATCAGTAATTGGTATCAAAAAGCTTAGATACACTAAACAAGCATTTTTGTGAATAAAACGTCGAAGTATGGGAAAGAAATGTGTTCATTTAATGCATCTAAGATTTCTGATACTAATTACTGATTAAATTAGCCAATATTAAGCACTACTTGGTCAAGAATGTTATGTGTCACGTATCCATTTGCTATAAAGGATGGTAATTATCCAAGAAAATAAATTAAAGATACTCCCATAAGCCTTATCGCCAATCGGAAAAAATCAATTGATTATCCTTTTCTGATGCATTGTTGGATAGAAAAGGGCATATTTTGTCCCTTTGGCAATCTCACAATGCAACAGGAAAGGATAATCAATGGATTTTTTCCGATTCACGATAAACCTTATTGAAATCAAATGAATTCTGATATTAGATACCCTATCATCAAAAAATTCCAGAGTATAAAGACAAATAACACAATATTATATATTTATTTGTATTCAAGTCGATCAACATTCAAATGTTTGGAAAGTGTCTCTGGATAGACTATATTGACAGTTGACTCATTGCCTGTGCAAATGCAACCCAATTAGGCCAAACAAAGAAGGTCTGTCTCAGAAACATTGTGCAAAAAAGCTAAGTGATGTGCGATTATTTTTTTATATATTTTTTTGTTGAAAATAGGCTATTAGGTATGCGTTGTTGTTTTTTTTTGTGATTTTTGTTGTTGTTGCTTATCCAAACTTACGGAGAACTTTTTAAACTTTTTTTTTTTAAATCAAAAAAAAAAATCAAAAAAATAAATCAAAAGAAAAAGGAGAAGGTGAAGTTTTTTTTAGCACCCAGCGCATAGACCTACGCGCCGTAGCTCATTTCACAGACCAATGCGGGCGAGCTTCTGAGACGGACCTTCTTCTTTGTTCGGCCTTAGTGATGTGCATTACCATACAAAAGATTCTGATAATGTACCGTTCGACAACAAAAGGATCACTGATTATGTTAATCGTGCACCTTCAGACTTCATTCGCAGATGTGAACAAAGGACAATGGATATGAGCAGCCCTAGTAGCTTCTAGAACTGTATGTAAAACTTGGAGATATGGGCAGAGAATAACTGTTCACAAGTACACCAATGATACAGCTCTTCGTCTAAAACTACTAATCTAACAGCTTCTATTCTTCTCGTGCCCAAGGTGGTTGTGGCGATATATATGTGTATTGGCTCTCAACAGCCAAATGATCTGCCCGGTATTTGTGTGATTTCCTATTCAGTTCACAAGTATTGCGTACTTGGGATCCCAAGTCCGCGTAATTGGCAGATCTGCACTGTGAATGACGATCACATAATCTCGCACAGTGTATAATTGATGTGGTTGCTATGGATTCAATGATGAAGCCATCAAGACGATATCCTGGCTGTGGATAGTATTGCTTGCTCTCACCCCATACACGACCTGTAAAGGAAATGCGATACTTGTTACTGTAAGAAATAAAACAACTTCTATGGGCATGACCTACCAGTTCGATAATTTTTTGAGAAAAGAATCTGGAATTCTTTTATTTGTAATTTTGTGTATAAAATTAATTTTGATATTTTTTTCTGTTTTTAATCTTAACATTTGTTGAAACTTCACCATACCTACCAGTTCGATAATTTTTTGAGAAAAGAATCTGGAATTCTTTTATTTGTAATTTTGTGTATAAAATTAATTTTAATATTTTTTGTTGTTTTTAATCTCAACATTTGTTGAAACTTCACCATACTGTTCACGAAATTTTGAAGGGCCTCACCAAAAAAATAAATCTTTAAATCTCCGATTTGTTATAACCATATAACATAATGTACAGATGATGAGTGCCCTATACCAACTTGGTCCAATACATGCACTTAACTGTACAGGGCGGACTATGTCTACAGGAGACTGTCTCCTACCGGTACCCAGTTTTTCAAAAAGTAACTGATCGTGTAATATACGCTCATAACTCTTAAAAGTATGGCTCCACTTACAGATGTTAAAATAATAAAATTATGGAATAATTTCTTTTCTTCAATTAGAGACATTGTTAGCTAATCCAAAATCAATAATCGGTACGAAAAATTGAGTGGATAGTTTTGAAGGTATGATTGTTAATTTCAATGACCACAACTACCAAACAAATAATTGCACTAAACTTGGGGTTTCTATGGGATGTCATTGTTTAGTGTGTGATTATTATACCAAGGAGTTATCATAGTTAATATAATAACTCCTTGATTATACGCAGTGAAAATGTGTGTGTATACACACATTGCTTTTAAATACCCATTCATAGCGCACCGTGGACAATGCAAACCAATGATATCCCAACGAAACCAATTCTACATGTAGTGAAACTTTGTTGAGACTCGGACCGAGGCTGCGTCTAGAAGAACTCTATGCTAAAGTGTAAAACGGGCTTGGTTTGGGTTTTGGACACAGCTGTGAGATAATATTCAGTCAGTCCTGACATGTAATCAGGCCTGGAAATAGCGCCTGACCATAGCGGGTAACTTTTGTGTCGGGCGGATGAAAATACAAAAGTACCCGCCCGACTGGCAGGTAACATTTTTCTCACTCAAATCACTCCCATTCTTTTTAAATTTGAAAGAAGTATGGGATCAGCAATGGACAGGAAATTGATCTCCATTAGGCAAAAAAATAATAACAAGTTTGTTTCCAGTAGCATGCCTAATAAAAATTCCATTAAAATGGAAAGTTGGCGGTCAAAAGGAAATTGCGATATAAGGCAAATAGAAAGAGCAAAAATAGCAACATTTGTAAATACGGCTTTTAGTTGCTAAAATTATGTGGCAGAAGAAGCAAGCGCATAGATGATAATTGTGCATGGCATTACTAGAAAGCAATATAAATTACAGCCATAGTTTAGTGATAAACACGGTTTTAACATTCAATTTAAGTTTTAAATATATGGCATATGTATTCAATTTATTTGATCAATACATAAATAAATGTAGAAATAAATAAATGAGTATTTTTTTAAAAATACTTTTAAATAAATAGTTGAATCATTTTGTTAATAAATAATATAGGTTTTCCCAGTTAGTTTAACACTTTATTCATTATATTTCATATCTCGTTAAGTTTGAATTCGTCCCCAAATTTTGAAGGTTGCATTTGTTAAAGTAAATTTCGTCTTTGGTCAAGTATATTCATATTTTGCGCTATGAATTTCATTTAATGTTCATTTTATTTCGTCCTAACACACTTCCATTTCGTCTGATACAGCGGTAACCTACTAATGTATACATTTATTTCGTCTTTGATCAAATAGTTTCATATTCAGTTCACTTTATTTCGTCCCATGTGGAACGTCCTGCCTAGAAGCATGTAAAATCCAGCTATAGGCCTATACGTTTTATATATATATATATTTATTTTTTATTTTATTTTTTTATTTCTTTCTTTCTTGTTCGCTGATATGAAATGTAGGTCTGTTCGGATCTGAATCAACAAGGCAAAAGAACACATGTCCAAATCTAACCTGCAATAATATGTACGCCTATTCTTCTAACACCTGACGAATATATGTGATAAAAGTATTAAAAATAATGAACAAAGACGAATAATATTTGTGCATAGACCCGCTACCCATCAGGTGATACGAATTCAATCCTTCCTTGACGAAAAGAAATGACCAATGAATTAAATGAAATGGTCATACTTTGAAATATAATGCTCATTGACGAAATTTATCTAACAAAATGCGTAAGTCAGATTTTGGGGACGAATTCTTACTTAACGAGATATGAAATATACTGAAAAAAGTGTTAAACTAACTGGGAAAACCTATAATATAAATCGAAAATTACAATTTTAATCGAAAATAAATGAATCAATAAACTAATGAATCAATACATAAATACACGCATATTAAAAATTAAAATATTAAAAATTACTTATAAAATAAAGAAATTAAAACAAATAAACATGAGAAAACATTAATAAATAAAAAATGATTAAATAAATAAATGAATAATTATGTAGATAATTAATAATATAAAAAGTAAATAAGTAAATATAGAAATATACAAATGAATAAATTTTACATTCAATTTAAGTTTTAAATATGTCATATATATTCAATTAATTTGATTAGAATTATATTCAATTTAATATGGCCAATATTCGTTAGTAAAACTATGGTTGAAGTAGAATTTATTTGTTTATTATAGAAAAAATTCCATTGAAATGGAATGGGGGCGATCCAAGAGAAAGAATCATGTTTTGTAACCATTTTCTGAAGCATCTGTTCATTCTGTTGCATACCAAAATACCAGGGATATGGTGTATGTATCTTTCAAACAAACAAAAACACCCCAAATCAAAACACAACAGTCTAAAAATAGTACAGGAAACCAATAAAGTTGATGTTTGTGCATGGGGGGGGGGGGGGGGGGGAGGTACCATCTGAAGGACACATACGGTAGGTTTATTCTAAAGCAAGCACTATTTTTTCGCGGCATTTAATGTTCGTGATGCAGAAGAACCCACATTTTTCATCATGAAATGTTTACAAATGTACACCTTTCTAATAATGTCTAATAAGAATACTAAAAGCTTGTGAGCATGACAATTTCACCAATCCTAGCCAGTCGCGAAATTTTTCATACACATAGATATTTCATGCAAACCTTGACCATGTTTAATGACACAGTTGACACTCTGAGCTTTTCAGTAGTATCTGAGACCACAATTGTAATGTGTATAACATCTGGACAGTTGGGAGATTTCTCTTTAGTCAAACAAGATAAGCTATTATGTCTCTCTGTTGGGAGTCTAATAACATCTCTCTGATTGAATCATCAAGGCTAAACAAATATAGCTTTGACTCCATCACAGACTGCAGGACTGTTAAAATAAACTGCATAGGTACATGTAATTTACAAAGACTGCAAAATAATTTAGACAATTTTCCATATACTAAAAACAAAATGGCAGCCTCCATGTATATGTAGAAAGACCTAAATGTCCAAGAATATGCAATCTGATGCTATAAGGTTGGCGGTTGCCCCGCCAACCAAAAAGTCAAATGCGAAATACAATGTTTTCCTCTGTTTTCTTTGTTGCTCAAATCAAATAAATCAAATACATAGTGGCGATTCACTTGAAATGGTTCATTTAGGCAAATCTGTGCATTTTGGTTACTCTTTATTCGTCGTGGATAATCACTTTTGTGTTTGCCGTATGCGTCTATTTATTTTATATTTCGTACTTCATAGTATTATGGGATAAACCCTTACGCTGCTGTGACTTACACCTATACAACTCGCAAATAAACCCGCGTCTGGCCCCGCATTCCTTATCGTTGACATCGTGTTGATGTAGACGAAGTACCCCACAATCCTCGTTGTTTACATTATTTGGTTCTCCCCGGCCCCACCATGGCATGACGTCATATCGGTCATCTCCATCCAATGCAGACCAGGTCCATTTACCTAGAAAATAATGATTAGATTTTACGGATAGATATGGAAATACGACGGGGTATCAACATGTTTTTGAAATCACCCAGAAGTGAAGGAGCAATATCGATGCAATTTTGTGTAATCACTGGTCCTTCAAAACATTATGGTGCAAAAATGGTCTTACATGTATAAAGTATGCTTACTTTCTTTAAAGATGCCAAGGCCATGTAAATTAATGACGTCTTCCAACGGTGCTGTGTACATGGTAAATGATAATGGTCCGTCCAATAACCGATCCTTGTGGGACGTCTAGAAGAGGAGTATGACGCTTAGAAATGTTTTACAGAGATAAATTGAAGTGGTGTAAAGCAGTACACACTGTAGTGTAGGGTGTTAATTTAATTTCTCTTGGAGTTAATACAGGTCCAATCCCTTGGTTTTTAATTTACACCTTCTGGTGTTAAAATACTAATGTTAGATAGGTTGAAGTGCTTGTAAATAAAATGCTTGCAATTAAAATATTTCACTGTTCAACAGTTCAAATGTATTAAACTTGAAAGTTTTTGTGAATTAATGTTCTTACTTGTCATTTAATTATGAAATGGTGCATGTTGCAGATCGAATCACTAATTGAATGTTTAATATACAATCCAAAGTGTTACTAAACCAATCTAACTAACCTCCATATGCATGTGTGGAATAATGACACCAATAGGAGTTATTCTTACACCAGGTCTAACACTCACCAGAAACTTAACTCAATGTGCAGTGTTACATTTTTAAAACTCTATTTTTGCAGTCACCAAGTGGTGTTAATTTAACACCAAGACGCTTAACACCAATTAAGTGTAACATATTTAGCACCAGAGTTTTTGCAGTGTAGATTTAGGACCCACATTCATATTCTCAAGCAAGCTGCTGAGCACTCAAGTAAGTGATTGATACAATATGAAAGATGAACACCCAGCTATCCATTGATATGCACACACAAAAATACCACGAAAATATATCTGAAAATGGAAGATTCTAAAAATATTTAAACTGTTTTTGAGGAGTCTATTTTGAAAATTGATTATCAATAAATGTTGTCAATTTTATGATACAATTTAAGAAATATTTTAGTAAAGTATAACCCCTGGCCTTGAGATTCATATTTGTCTTCTCCCACTCTAGCTGAAAATTCTTACTGTTTTAAAATTAAAACCTCTCAGAAAGGTTCAGATTTTTGTAATCGCATTTTCTTTTCTTATATAGGGTGTATAAAGAAATTAGGACTGTTTAATGACGATTTTGATTTTTGTCAAAACCACTTGACCATGACCAATTCACCGTCAGTGCAAAGCCCAATTAATAATGATAATATTCTAAAAACCTGAGATTAATTAATCAAATGAAAAAAGACCGCTAGTATACTTGTGTAAACCATGTCATTTTACTAGTCTGTACAATGGGATTTACACATACAAACCAGACAGTGACAAGGTTTACATTTCAATACTTTGCATTCATAAACATTGTTAAGCATCTACACTGAGCCAAAAAAGAAACTTATACAATTTTAACAGATCACCATAGGGGCAGTGCACATTTCTCTTGTGTCATTGAAGCAAACAATTGGTTATTGACTGCCATTTGAAGCGATACATTGCAGTAATATTGTATCCAAATTTGGTACATTTTCATGTACAGAATATTATTTGGTGATCTGTTAAAATTGTACAGGGTGTCCCAAAAGTCTATGCACGACTTTGAAGCTTTGTATTTCACAAAATATAAGTCGTATTGAAAATATGAATACATATTTAGAAAGAGGAGATGTGGGAAATAATTTTGATACCAAACATTGGAGTAACATCTGTTTGTAATGCCACCCTAGAGAGTAAAATATGTATTACTGCAAAAATGTAATTTTATACTTCGGTGGAATAAAGTTCATAAATCCATACCTATATAGATTAACAAAAATACGGGTAGAGTTGTTTACACGGAAAGTGATCCGTCAATTGTAATATTTAAAATTTTACATTACAGTGATATCATCATAATAACAAACTATATCACACATAATTTTCGTTTCTATGGTGAAATCTAATTTAAATGTTTTCCATGTATACAGAGACGTGCGCTAATGCAAAAACACAGACCTAAACAATTGAATAACGTAACAGAAAAGTGAACACACACATCACACAGCTGTCAAACATGTTAAAATTTAAACTTAGCGGATTATCTTAATGCTGCTTGAAGGCCTCATCGAAGGTTGTTTTACCCATTTAGAATATGTTCCTGTGTTCAAAAATGTATCCACCAACTTCAGAATGGATATTCTTCCTGGTGCGCGTTTCACTTTGAAATGTTTTCTGAACTTTTGTTGAGTAAGTTGAACTGAATATGATTCAGCGTAGAACCATACAATTTGTATTCGCTTATCTATTCTGTAAACCATCTTGAATGAAGTCTTTTGCTGTACAATGTTGACTACGCTTATTTATGTTGTGAGTGACCGAGTTTGGTATTAAATAACATTAATGTTGCAAGGTAAGCAGTGAACTGTGACTAATGCGCATGCAACGTCGCTTTCATACCGTTAATGTATGCGCACCTTTAGCAACAATGTGTAGTACGTGGTATGGGTTGGTCTGCCACACGGCCAATGACTTTCAACCAGTTTTATAATCTTTTGGGTTCACCAATAGGGTTGTGTTTGGTATCAAATTAATTTCCCAAATCTCGTCTATCAAAATATGGTTACATTTATACCATATGATTTATATTTTATGAGATATGACTCTTCAAAAACGTGCATAGACTTTTGGGACACCCTGTATAAGTTTCTTTTTTTATAAGTTTCTTTTTTGGCTTAGTGTATATCAATAACGATGGCAAAGATTAGATCGGTATTCCTCTTATAAGGGGGACTCAAGGAAGTTTTTGACTTGAATTTTTGCATTTTGTGAGTACTATAATTATTGAACTATTAATCAAATTTATATAAAAGGATACATTTTTTGGAGAGGAAATGGATCAGAGAACCCAAATTTTGCATCATTTTTGAGAAAATCATTAAAAAAAAAAATCACTTTTTTGACCCCAAAAGTTCAACAAAGCTAACAAAAATAATGTTGAGTAAATAATTCACAACTTGCTAGATTGTGATGTAAAAACACCAACTTAGGGACAATTTTAATTTAATATTTTTTGAAATTTTGACCAAAAAGCGCCAAAAAGTGATTTTTTTTAATTTCCCCCCCCCCCCCCACTTTTTTGTCAATATTGAAAAAATATTTGATTAGGTTTAATTTTTTTGTTTGTTACAGCACTCACAAAATTCGAAAAGTGACTTCCTTGAGCCCCCCCCCCCCCCCCCCCCCCTTAATTCTAGCACAAATCATTAATAGCTACATAATCCACACTTTAATGCATGCATATTTCTGTGCAATGTTCAGTGTTCTCATGAAAAATCCTCAATGTGGAAAGTTGTGGTAGGAAAGCACCAATCATGTCAATAGTGCGTTTATACCAATCATAGACAATAGAAGGAAATTTGAAACAATTCAAAGACAGGTGACATTGGACTTAAGCATGTTCAATAAGTAGACTTCCTTTTATATAGTGTATGGGGTATATTATGTTGTGAATTATTTTGCTACATTCTTGGAACCAATATTTGTTAGCATCTTTAAACTCTAAGCGACAATGCTAGAGCTGGTGCCATTCTAGGGAGAGGGGGGACTTAAAAAAAGTCACTTTTCGAATTTTGTGAGTGCTGTAATTATTGAACTATGACTCAAATGTATATAAAAGTACACATTTTTGGAAAGGAAATAGGTCAGAAAATCCAAAGTTTGCGTCAATTTTGACCAAAAATTGTGTTTTTTTGAGAAAATCACAAAAAATTTCAACAAAGCTAACAAAAATAATTTTGAGTAAAAAATTCCCAAATTGCTAGATTATGATGTAAAGACACTAACTTAGGGACGATATTTTTCTTTAAACCTAATATAATATTTTTTGTAATGTTGACCAAAAAGCGCCAAAAAAGAGATTTTTTTCATTTTTCCCCCCACTTTTTTGGCGCCTTTTTGGGAATCCTTGTGTTCAGAAGATCAGTTTTACCCTGTGTATTAGTATATGTGTAGCCATTTTGAATTCAGTAGGAGACCCCCTTATGGTCCGACACCACCAAATCAGTTCCCTATTGCTTTGTGTGGTTTTAAAACGAACTTGACGTCTTAAAAGACGTCGAGTTCGTTTTAATTTTTTCACCTTTAGATATAGAGCAAACTGGTTCATTCAAATCATTGTTTTTATTGAAGATCAAGATATCTTCTGCTTAAATACAATCATTTTTGTTGGGGTAACCCCGGGGGTGGGGGGTAACCATCATTTTTATTTCGATACGGGTCTATGATATCTATCTTAGGTACGACAGGCTGCATATATATCCTAAGTTCAGGGATTTAGCTCTACATTTGTGGAAACAGTGAAATCGTGTAAAATGATACCATTCAAGAAAAAGCTGGAGATTTTGGGCCTAATGTGGAGGAAATAACCTACAAATGCAAATTATGAAACATTTAGGTACATAACAGCACCTCTTACCTTTTCTAGGATGTTATGTTTATACTTATGGTGGGGTCTATCTTAATTTCAAACACTGCCGGGTATTGCCAGAATGCAATATATTATTTGGTGGCACTCTTATACCATGCGCAAAAAATGGCATAAACTCTATCATAATAGTATAGCTTAGGGTTTAAGGATGATATAAAATGATAGTTCCAAGAATGTAGCAACAACAAAAAAGATTCACTTCCTCAGATATTGCTACGTAACTCCTACACTGTATTTATTAGCTTAATATTATATTATGTAATTTTGCAATTTCACGTTACTGTGTTCAAACCATTGAAATTATGTGACGATTACTTTAACAGTACACATCTAGTTAGTAGCTCCAAAGATAGCAGTAACAAGAGAGGTTGTGGCAGTTATCTTTGATTGATATATTCATGTATATCTTCATTTTGACTAGCACAATAATTATACACATTGATAATCGCATTTGTCAATATTTCTGATTAGAATTTGAAGACACAGTAAGCATTTATCTGGTAAATGTCATGATTTTAGTCATTTCTGGCCCAGTTCAAAATTATCTGCAGTCTGCGCATGCGCATATTTTCTGTAAATTTCATGTGAATAAGTTCAGATAATTAGTGAACTATCCTATAGAATCTCCCAAATGGGTTTATTGCTTGTTTTCCCCCCTAAATTGTTTGATTTTCCGCAATACTAGTGCATTACTGACTGGGCACTTTTCAATGAAAATGGGCTATTTGAAATACTGATATTTGTATACCTTTTATTCAATTGTTTCTCCTTACTTTTTCCTCTTACACTACACATTTCAAATTACACAGGGATTAAAGTTATTGTCTTTTGTATCATAATTATGCGGGGAAAAAAGTCGGGATTTACGATTTACCTGCTTCTGATGTCATGTTATGCAATCTTCTTACCACGTGTTTTATTTAAACAATTCAAATTTCCCGCCAAATAATTGATTTAGCAGTATCCCAGGTGTATTAATGCTATGACGTCATAGTTCATACTTAGAAATCCAAAAGCGTATGGTTTGACAGACAAAGATTCATACTTTGTATTGATCACACTAACACTCAATAGAATCGCTCATGCATTCCATACCATGATCTCGCTTTCATTACTTAATGACTGACCCTCGTATGTGCCTTTGAGTGCCGGGACTTGACGGAGTAAACGGGGGAGTAAAGCGCATAGCACATGTACATTGCAGCAATACATATACAGTAAGTGTGTACGGTTAATAAATTCGCGGCCGCGGGACCATGGTGACACGACAGCCAGATTACAACAAAATATCCATACCTTCAATTTCAATATCGTTCCATCCAATCCAATGCGCACCTTTGGCGATTCCCACAAGATAATCCCATTCCGCCGTTGTTTCTATAGCGACAAGATCAGCGCCCAAATTTTGGCAGTACTCGCGAGCATCCGCCCAGGTACGTTCTTGCGTTACTACGGTGTACCGATCTGGATCGCGTTCGGGGTCCACTTCGTGCTCCCACTCACATATAGGTGGTCGACCTATGGAAGAAGTGCATACGATTCATGAACGAAGTTTACACGAAGAGTCAAAATATTCAGGTCCATTTTAAATACTAGAGTAAAATAAGTATTATCTTACTACTTTTTAACTGCTGGGTTTGGGTAAAAGTGGTCCAATTGATTTATTGAATATGAAACTTTCCAAACCCTGTTTCATAATCTGCGGATTTTTATGACAATGCACAATAGCAGGATTGTCATAATTAAACGAGAATTATAGGCTTCCCCTATTCATGAAAAAGCACTAAATCTGAAGTCTTCCACGGTTTTAATTGTAGCAAAGTTAATTATATTTATTGCAGTATAGACAAATCACTTACAAAACTCGAATATATTGACATGTTTACTTTTTGATAGAAACCATGACATACGCCTATACATATCAAAAGTATTGAGACATATAAACGCAATAAAATATACGCATCACCGATGATTATTAAACCAAATTAGACCTCTAAACAAATATTACTTACCATTTATTCCAGCGCTGAAAATAATAAATAAAAACATAACACAGCTCATATTTAAAACCATTACATTCAGGTAGCTTGCGGCGGCGAGGATATTGATAACGTCAAGTCACAATACAATGTCACAAACCAGGCTATTCCATTTGTAATCACCCCCTATGAAAGCCACATCTCCAAGCGGATATTAATTATTAGTTTTACCATAAGCCTACATAACAGATTTTTCAGAAACCTTTCTAAGTCTATCTCAAGAATTGCTGAACCAATACTAGGCATGTTTGTACTTATTCCAATGCATTTCTCATGATGATTCAAAATATGGTGATGACATTCAATAATTTCGACATTTTTGAAACATTTTGTTCAATTTTGAAACTGTCGTCTGCCGCGTGGAAAGCGTTAATCTTCCCCACATGGTTTTTTATATTCAAACGGTGTTACCAGCATGGGTAACTCTAATAACCTCCTCATTAAAAAAATAAATAAATACAATCAGTCTTTTTCCAACGCCAATGCATTTAAAGTCTATCGATTAAGGTATTGGCGTAATGAATGATGCTTTTGTTAAACTAACTAGTACTCGGAAAAAATATTACTAATTAGCACATAGTATATATGTAAATGTGAAAAGTGATTTCAAAGATCCTCGTAATTTAGGTTGTAAGCCTATTGATTTAGCTTTCAATTAGTATATTTCTCTTTTATGTTTACACTGACTAGTGTACTTTGCAATTACTAACAAATTAATTAACTCCTCGAGTTGGAGTCTTTAACATAGTCCATGACCTTTTACTCATAGACCAGGCTAAAACGAGCTAGAAATTCTGGTCTAGAAAAACCACATGAGATAAAGAACGCCTCCAAGTGATACCTCGCTCATTTTTAGCCTGGTCTAGTATCAGGGATTGATAATATTTGATAATATTACCAATTTTCATTTTTCCTACAAATCATGGAGGCAAATTTCAAACGCATTCCCTATTAAAAAGTTGTACAAGAGGATTTCTCAATTTGTTTCTTTATGTTGATTTGGGGGATTTGCCGATTCATCAATTTTGCAGCAAAAATAAATGGTTTGCGCAAATATCTAAACATTACCTAAATCATTGTGTTCAAAGCAGAATGTTGATATATGCAGTAAGGCTAAATTAAAAAAAATCTTTTGTCTCAAAGCTCTTCAGTTTTTCAAAACCTAATGCGGAATGCGGTGTTTTTTAAGTTTTTGGTTTTTTTAAATATAAAATATTGAAATCCTTGTTAAAGTGACTTTTTGTATTTAAAATGATGTGATCAATGAAAATCTGAAAAATCGGTGAAATTTTGGGATTTTTTGGGTTTTTTTTGGTTTTTTTGAAAAAAGAAAAGAAATAATATATACTAGCGGGCACCAGCGCTTCGCGCTGGACCCGCTAGAAGATTTCACGGGGAATAAGTAAACAAAGCGTAAGAAGATTTGATACAATAATATCAAGAACATGTCCTACGTGCATACATAATCCAGACGGGGCCCTAAATAATCAGAATATCGCAGGTGCTTTTGATAATCCAGGTATACATGTGCCTTAATCTACAATCAAGGAAAAAAAGGTTGGCACACTTTGTCTTAATTACGGAAAAAACCCGCCCCTCTCCCCGGAGGCAATGTTGATCCGAGTCATATTATCAGAAGCCATGGTAGGTCCCCCAACATTGATTGATGGGGGATGGGGAAGGATATAAGAAAGGGGGAAACTTTTGCTTTCTATTAAACAGTGCTATGTCCCAAGTCTGATCTCAATTGCGAGCACAGGGATATTTGTAATAAGTTGCGTCAAGTGTGCCAACTATTATTTTCCTTGATTGTAGGTAGGCCTACGTTTGTGTTTCCAGATACATACGTAGGCCTCCCATGAGACCTGAAATGCGGGTACCCTTTGTCCCATTATATCCAGGGACCCCATGCATAGGCCTAATCCCTACCCCCGTAATCCAGTTACCCCAGGTGCCCTTAATAATGCACCGTATACCACATAATCAAGGTAGGCTCACTGCAGTGTGCCGTTATCTCGAGATACCCAGGTGCCCTTACTTTATCATAGTCAAGTAAATTAAACGCGGGTGCCAAAGATAGCGGGCAGTAAAAGTCATATTACAATAGGCAGAGGTGAGCAATATCAAAGCGTTATAAATGTTTATATAAATATCAAGAGTATGTCCTTAAATAATTCAGGTACTCTTGATGATATAATGTAAAGTGCCCTTGATATAATGTAAGTGACATGGTGCCCTTAATACACCATGAGCCTAGGCCCAATGTGCTCTTAATTAATACAGATACCCATGTTCCTAATCCAAGTAGGCCTACTCCATCAACGTGTTCTTAATACCCCCAGTTATTACCTCCTTTCAGCGCATGTCTCTACCTATTTTGTACCCCAAATAATAAAAAGTTGAATTTTAATGTCAAAATTGAAAGTTACTTAAAATTAGCTTTTATATGTCTCCCCCGATTCTTTTATTGCCCCGCCATCCCGTTTTCCTCCTTTAACATTTTGGTGCTGGTGTCGCCACTGCCCATGCACATACAGTATCCAGGTAATTCAGTAGGCCTACGTTCTGAGCGTTATAGTTTTATAGTCGGTCGTTTAGTTTTATGGTAGACGGAGTCTATCATCAAGATTACTTGCACCATTCCACGCTTGTACTTGAGCACAATGTGTGCCATCCGGGTTTTGTTTGGCCTATTTACATTAAATACATTATTCCAATAGGTATGTGGGGCCTTAACGTATATTATAGTATGTAGTCCCTTTGTCATGTTTGCTGTGTTCTGTAAAGCCTCCCGAGATACTACCTGAGTGTACACCCTTAAAATCCAGTTATCACAGGTGGCCCACCTGCGCATAAGTATATCCAGGTAATTTGAGACTCGTTTTATAGTGAACCCCGTAATCCAGATACCACGGATGCCCTTAATAATCCAGACACTCTTTAATAATCATGATAATGTACCACACGTTCCGTTTTCCAGATGCCCCATGTGCTCTTATATCCAGATTATCAAGTAAGGGAAGTGCGGAGAGAAGGAGGTGGCTTAGGGTACACTATTAGAAAAAAGGGTGCTTCAGAAGGGTTCTTGGCTGTCCCGTATATATGGTTTAAAGGTTCTTTGATTTTAAAGGCCCCAAAAGGTTCTGTAGACAACCTTTAGAGGTTCTTATGTTTGCCCATATTTTGCCCATTTTGAACCTTAAAATGGTTCTTTTTGGAACCTTTTAAGGTGTTATAAAGGGTTCCATACGGGACAGCCAAGAACCCCTGAAGCCTGAAGCATCCTTTTTCTAAGAGTGTACGGGCTGCCTGCTTTCACCCTGCCACGTTACAATGTGCAGGGGGCACTACACTAAATCCTTCCGCGTTTGGTGTATGGTTCGGAGAAATAGTACCTATATCAATTTGATCATCGTCCCAGGGGAAGCAAATAGAAGTAAATCTTGCTTATTTTTTATGAAAAAGATAGAATAGAACCTCAGCATTGCTAATGTGGTCAAAAATCGTCGGAATCGAATACGCACGGGAGCCTAGGCTGCGGAAGGATATCGTTGCCGGAACCGGTGAGGAAGCGAAAATATCGGTTTAAAATGGTGAGGGCGCTGTTTAGGTGCCCGTAGCGAAAAATTTCATCTAGATGGGTCAAGAAAAATCAAGTTTAAAATAAAATTCAACACATATCTAATACATTCATGCGAAATAAAAACTTCCATCATTGTTACGTGGGGTAAAAATACGGTCTTGAAAAAGGGCCGAAACGCGTGTATTTCAATGGGGGACGTATTTAGTGGTGTGCCCCCTTCGAAGACGTGTTGTTTTTGGCCTATTATGGTACATTTTACTTGAAAAACTCTCATTTTCACTCTATTTTCGCAGTTTTATTTGTCAATAAGTTTCTTAAGATTACTACCACTAGGATAAAAGTACAATACAATATTTTAAATCAAATCTAAACACAATCATGCTAGCCTTGGCCACTAAAGTTTTAACAAATCATCAAAAGGGGCATTGTACTCTATGTATAACAATGGAGGCGCCTATGGTTAGCGGTGATAGCCTGACGGATGAGCAGAATATACTGTCAAAACTACAGCATCTAACCAGAAATGTTTTAGAAATTGAAGTTGGTTCGTATGGGTGTAAACAAATTGTAGGAACAAGGATGGTTACCACCGGTGTCATCTGCGGTATCCTGGACACAGGGAGGTAATCACCACGCTTCCAAGAGCCGTGTACATCTTACAGAACCGCAGACCTGACCTGACATGCATAGAAACGCCATGGGGGGGGGGGGGGGGGGGGGGGGGGTTCCCATAGAGTGTGTCGAGCGAGGACGTGCGCAGAAGGCGACCACTTGGTGTTAGAATCTTCGACAGACAACAAGAGGAGAATCACATGCCACGGTTTGAAGAATTACAGCGGGTGTTCACCTCCATGTATCACCACATGACTTGAAAGATCACATGAAATATCTCTCAAACAGTCCCTTTTAAACCCAAACAGCTCTTCTTAGAGCTACCATTACTGAAAACTAGAGAATAGTGAATTTGTGTCGGATTTTGTCTGTATGTAATATTATAATCAAATGTTTATTAAATGTTAAGTTAGTTTGTATTACATTATTCACGAAACAATTGATAATGCATACACTATAGTTCGCCAAAATCGATGTCAGCCCAGATGGTGCCGGACCAGATGGTGCCGGACTGGGTGATTTCTTGCTTTTATACACAATTTATGAACATTTGGGACATCATCATTTTTCAGAAAAATGCTCTTATTTGAGAACCACAGATCGCACAGAGGTATGCTTTGGCAGTTTATCTTAGAAATACTTGTTCTTTCGAAATATGTAGAAAAAAGAATGAAAACTCAAAAAAAGTTTTGCTTCTAAGGGGGCACTACACTAAATCCTTCCGCGTTTGGTGTATGGTTCGGAGAAATAGTACCTATATCAATTTGATCATCGTCCCAGGGGAAGCAAATAGAAGTAAATCTTGCTTATTTTTTATGAAAAAGATAGAATAGAACCTCAGCATTGCTAATGTGGTCAAAAATCGTCGGAATCGAATACGCACGGGAGCCTAGGCTGCGGAAGGATATCGTTGCCGGAACCGGTGAGGAAGCGAAAATATCGGTTTAAAATGGTGAGGGCGCTGTTTAGGTGCCCGTAGCGAAAAATTTCATCTAGATGGGTCAAGAAAAATCAAGTTTAAAATAAAATTCAACACATATCTAATACATTCATGCGAAATAAAAACTTCCATCATTGTTACGTGGGGTAAAAATACGGTCTTGAAAAAGGGCCGAAACGCGTGTATTTCAATGGGGGACGTATTTAGTGGTGTGCCCCCTGCAGTTTGCGCCACAAACGCGTATACACTTTGTATGCGTCATTACGTGTGCGCCGAATCGCGCGCGCCATGATAAACGCGGCCGCGCAGCTTCAACATCGTAACGGTTGTTATGGTACCGCCACAGTTTCTTTATCGTTAGCAAACTACGCGTTCATCTATGTTACTAATGCGAAAGTGTCACTTTAAGATCTGTGTAAGAGTTTTTATTTACATTTAGAAAATGTCGTAAAATAATGTTATTTGTCGGACGTTTAGTCACGTATAAATGCTTGTACTCGTGCGATCTTTAAGAATAACAAACGACCGCATATACAGAAATGTAGCTATATCCCTGATGAAAATATTTTGGGTGAAGACCATATGTCATCACTCACTCCGAAAACCACAATTTTTGCCCGAACAGTAGCTACTCGAGTAAAAGAAATTCAACATTTCGGATTATCATCTGTGATCCTTTCTGCGCATGTCTGAAAACGGGAAAATACTGGCATTGAACTATCTAATTAGCTCGTCTATTAGAGGCGCAATTACCACGCTTTTTCAGTTGAAGAGGGACGCGAGTGTAACATTATTATTGAACTATCTAATCAGGCGAGGGACCGAAAATTAGTATATAGATATATTTTTTAAGATTTTTGTTTTTCTAACGCGCATCAATAAACTAACGCGGGAGCTTTGAGACAAATTATTTTTTTAATTTAGCCTAATGGAAATATGTTAGTTTTCTTGGAATACTGATTTTAAAAATCTCATTTTTGGGGAAAAAAGATAAAATTGAGATTTTTCTTAGAAATACATGTATTTCTACCCAAAGCATCTAAATCGTTTTTTCTTTCCTACTTGAGGGAAAATATCCTCAATGGAATGCACCGGGGGAATGCATCCCATGCAATATTTCAAGGAAAAATGGAAATAAACAAAACTGGCAATTGATTTTCTATTTTGAGGCAAAAAGTAGATTTTTGATAATTATTATAATATTTTCAACTGGAAATCCACCCTCTGGCAACAATTGGCTGTTTTCTTCTATGTGTGTAACATGTGCCATGAAAGCTCCCATTCTTGCATTTATCACCAATTGCTGCATTTTGAAGATACAATATTATGGAAATCGTGTATTGTTCATGACCTGTTTAAGTGTTACATGAACTGTATTTGGCTCTCTTGTGGTGGATAGGCCCACACAATAGAATTACAACGGATTTTGTTGTTTGAATGGCAATCAGTCTTCTCTGACATTGAATGATTAATATTGTCTATGCCTAATTGGTTTTAAGTTTGATTTAACGGATAACAACTATATTAACTGATCTCGCTCACTCTTTCACATACCGTATGCAATCATATTTCTAGAAATAATAATAATACACAGATTTTACTTCTGAAATAAAAAGAATAGATTTTTAAACTGTTTTTCATATTACTAATGATTAAAGATAGTATCAAAACCCATTGGAAAATGATGTTGCTGCTGTATAGCCTACAAGATTGTTTATGGACGACACGGCATGGCGTCTAACATGGTAATGAAACAAGCAATATCCGGTATTTTCTGTTTACTCCCACAAATGTTTCAATCTATTCAGTATTATCAGTGCTCTTTGATGTGCAAAAAAATGATCTTAACAAAGATTCGCGTATAAAGTGAAAATGTTATGCTTCTTCAGGAGGATTGCTTTGGCAACTATAGAGGCACTAGTGGAGCGATACTGTGGTCTACATGACATCTAGTGCAGCTGCAGCACCGTATAACATTCTATCAACATTGTTGAACGGGTTTTCGACATACCTCTCTTTCATCATGCATACCTTGGTAATAGTTCATATGGAAATAGTGGAGGTTTCTAGAATGTATGATTGCAATACAGCATGTGGCGTAAAATGAAATTAGAGTTAAGCTACAGGTTTAAATAAGGTTCAGGTTTTTGACACACGCTTTGCAAGGACATTCATATGTAGCACGGTCGTTATGCAGACAAGGTCAACACAAGATAATGAGGTCGACGTTGATGGGGCTGTTGCGGATATAGTCTATGACATTGCAGTAATGTCCTCCATCGGAAATTTAAAAAAACCTATAGCCACTCTTCGCAAAGTATTATGGGCTATGTTAAAAAGAATTTTAATTATTATAACCATCATCCTTCGAGAAGCGTTTATTAACGCTGCAGGAGTAACACCGATTGACTACCACTACAATACAGCATGTAGCGTGTCACAGAAAACCAGAGCTCTAGTTCCACTTTTACACCATGGATTTCAATCATAAGAAATTGTGCTCTCCGGAAACCTTAGAATCAACACATTTTAGTGATAAAATTAAAACTAAGATTCTCGCATCTGTTTTTAATGTACTCGCATTAAAGTAAAGAGAGGTATGTCGAAAACTTGATCAACCAATTTGACGGAAATGATTGACGGGGCTCTAGTTTCGCTTTTGATTTGCTCATGTTTACACATTCTGGAGGCCGTCGGATCTCCCAATTCAATTGCAAAGTAGGCCCCTAATAATCAAAATTATTAGATTTTGTTTGACATTATGCTTGATCAAAGAGAGGTTTGTCGAAAACGTGACGGGAAATGACAATGTTGCTTCGCTGTGCAGCCTTATAACTCAATTTGAACGAAGAAAGTCTTAACTCACTCTGTTAATCCATAGTATATTTGTAAATATAAATGATGAAGTAGCAATATCTAACCTTTTCTTATCCCCAACAAACAAATTGTTTGTATCGATCCATTCAGTTATGCATGTTTTTGGTGTTAGCCCTCTTTAGTCTTATATTGTGAGATAGGCTTTTACGACGGGTTCGCCGTTGGATAAGTTTAAAACTGTCAAGCTTTCGTCAGGATTAGCTCTGACTTCTTCAGGACCAAATTATTATAATATTAAGCAAAACATGGAGATTGCCACTTCTCTAATATTATCATCATTTGGGCTGCCCCTTAACTTGCCCGATGATTTGAGAGTATAGGTGCCCCGTTATTACTTGTAAAAGATTGGTGGCTCTAGAAAGAGCTGTTTAGTTGGACAGCTCCTTGTCCATTGAACAGAGATGGTGGCTCTGAAAAGAGTTCTAAACGTTGGTTGACCCCGGTCTACTATAAATTTGGCTCTAATAGAACCTATTCCAAAGGACTGCCCCTTGACCAAATGGAAATAACGTAGACTATTTGCCTATTGTCCCTTGCCCCTTGTGTAACGTATAGCCTGCCACTTGTCTACTACAGTCGGTCTACTATATACTTTCTGTATAAAAATTAGAGGTTTCTAGAAGGTGCAAACACGATTACAATGCAATATGTGGAGAAAAAGTGAAAATAAAGCTCTTTCAGAGCATAAGTTGCAGGTTTTCTGGGACAGGCTTCATATACAAGGTGACAAAAAAGTAAGCAAAATTAAATGTATTCATTTTTTAATCATTTTTTTAATGAAGGTTACATATTATACTTCAGCGGCCAGCACTGTTTCCCAATTATACATACAAAATATAATACTATGTGTACAAATACTAATCTGAATCAAAATACTTTTCAAAAATGTTGTCTCAACTTCTTAAATCGTGGATTCATTTCATCATCATCATTGGTCGTCCGTGGACGAAATGGAGGAAGCAGTCGCAACATACTGGGCCCAGACTTTCCTGTCATTCATGAGTTGGCGGATCTCTGGAGGATCTAAACCCATATCATTCTTGACGGTATCAGGATACTGAAGGTGTCTTCTGCCTCTGTTAGCTTTCCCACCAGGAGGAGGGGTCCAGAAAATTAGACGGGAGATAGGATGGTTGGTTGTTCGCATGCAGTGGCCAGCGAAACATATGGTGAGATGGATTCATTTGGTGAGATGTTTTCCACAAATTGGTGATTTACTGAGAAGCCAAAGAAATTAGGTCAATTATTACTTGTTCAAAATCCTGTCCACAAAAGTGGTAATTCAGTGAGAATTCTGGATGACTATCCCATACTGTGTTCACAAAGGGGTCATTGAGTGAGAATCACGAGTGAGAATCACATTTTGTCTAAAAATAAAACATTGTGCGATGGATAATTTAAACACATAATAAGACGTAACAATTTTGGGCTATTTTTGCGATGATGACACGTGTCTATATCGATCCAAGCAACCCTTAGCGCGGATTCAGGTCTCAAAGACACCCTTATTCTCTGAAATTGGCGATCTTGAATGTTTTCGTTCACGCGGATGATTACAACATTATACCTGACTGTAACCCCCCCCCCCCCCCCCACCCACCCACCCCAGCGTGGACATCAGAATCTCTGCTTGTGCTACGAGTGTACTGATTCAAACAAAATCCTTAACACAGTGACATCAATACCAAACGTATAAACATGAAATGAGATTTAAAGTTTTGATGTTTGCTGTCTTTGGATACGAACAATGACAGTGGATTCCGTACGGTAACGATTTCCATCCTCTTCTAACGTACCTTCTATTTCATTGTTTCATTGCTGTCAGAGAAGTTGAGAGGTGAGTCGACACAAAGGAGAATTTGGTATTAGGTAGCATTTGGTTGCCTACCGCCTAACGCAATTTATTTCACAAACCTTTCTTCACGCATTTATTTCACATACATTTCTTCACGCAAAAATGTGCATTCATTTTGAATGTAGCAAAAGCAATATTTTACAAATACTATAGCATCTCAATATGGAAAAAGGATGAACGTTGAGGCATATCAATGGCGACAACGAATTATGCATTAATCCAAAGAATTTTGAATGTACATGTAGAAAATCAATATTTTAGTTGTGCTAATAGCATCTCAATATGAAAAGAAGATGGACGTTGAGGCATAGCTATGACGACAACGAATTCTCAACTTGGACAAACGTTTCTTAATCATTCAAACTTTATTTTGTATAAATATATGCTATCGACGCATATTTAATTATTAAATTGTGAGCTCTTAATATCCAAATAATATTAAGTTTTTATCAAGTCAATGTAGCTTAATTTTATAGATTATTCTGAGAGTGAGACCTTAGTAACATGACTTCAATTAGCCGATGAAATTTAATTATAATTGACTTATATTATTACATTTGAATACAATTTTTTGTTGGCTTCAAACTATCGCCAACAACAAATTTTAGAACACAACTACAGGTTTGACCCTTCGCCGCTACACCCACATCATCGCCGCCACGCTTTCAACATCGCCACCACACCTTCCACATCGCCGCCGCGCCTTCGACTTCAACGTCGGAGCAGTCCAGCTAGACCGCAGGCAGTAATAGTGCCTCATCTCCCAACCCTATATAAGTTAAATGTCATCGAAAGGCAAAGAAAATGAGCGGTGTTGCCAGGCAACCCCCCACTTACATTACCAAACGGAAGAAAGCAAGCAATCGCCAGATTAACCTAACGTAAAGCCTTCCACAGAAGCCAAACTAGGCGTTTGTAAGATAAATGCAAACATTTTGACAAATTAGGGTGGGAGGGTGGTTTTTTTTCTAACCTGCCACGGTTGCAACCAAATGCGAATGATATGATCGCTTGCTTGGTAACCAAGAACACAATCAAAAAGCGCGGGGAAAAGCCGGATGTCGCACGGAATTATAGGAAAAAAGGTCGCGAGAAAAACCGGAAGCCGCTCAGACCCAGTGATTATGAGACGCTAACAATTTAGCATAGGGGTGCTCAACTCCCGGGCAGCAAATTAGTTTTCCTCGCAAGTACATCGGAAAACTTTATTATTGAAAATTGAATACTAAATGGCCACATTGATCTAAAAGTATGAAACTGGAATGTATATGTATTGACTTCCATTTTCCTCATCACGCCACGCCCACCCATCAACAAAAAGCTTATAAGTCAAATAGGTTATGTTTGGAGTAAATGAATATGATAAATATTGAATAAGTCTGTGAAAATAGATTCTGATAGTTCCTTACGTAAGGGATGGCATCCAGATTCGTACGGATTGAAAACCGTAGATCGGAGAGGGTAAAAGCACTGGCTGTCCGTTCACGGAAGTTGTTCAATGCGTTCGCTAAGCATGGCTAAACACGTATTGGTTGGTCATTATTTAACCGCGTTCCGTTTATCTACACAAAACTGTCCGTTTATCCAGTGCGTTTACCCTCTCCGATCTACGGTTTTCAATCCGTATACGAATATGGATGCCATCCCTAAACAGATAGGCTATGGCATCGAAAGTTAACTGTGTCATTTCTATCGCTTATAGTAAAAACATTTTTGAATAGTTATTTTGGTTCAACAAAGTATTGTTCAAATTATTCTTTCATTTACAAAACAAATTCACCCACTTAAAAGTTATATTTATAAAATGTTAATAAAAGTCAGCCTTCTTAAACTCGCACAGTTCAAATACAAACAAAATTCGTAATCCACGTTTTAGAGAGGTCAAAATATAGGCAAAGCCCACTCTGGACAACCAGTTCCTTTAGGAATTCTCCAAGGTTGGAATTTCTTAATTTTAACTTGAAAATTGACTGTTTGTCATCATCTTCGTCTTAAAGTGTCGTCTCTCTAGCGTGACATAAAAAAGTTATCATCTTAACTGTAGAGGCCCTGCTGCATATGACGTAGTTTACCGGAATCATGACGGATTTACTGAACTTTGCTCACCAAAACTATATAAAACTACAAATCACATTTTATAATCATGCGAGTGCGATCACTTTCAAAAATCTCGCATCAATCAAAAAATAAAATGATTCCGGTGACCGGCGCATTCTTCAAAGCTGATCGATGTTTTTGTGCAGGGCCTCTATATCAGCGTTATTATCCATACTGCACTGAAATCCAGTTTTTAGTATGAGATCTCATCTGAGACCTTAGGCAATCTACCATGTGACATCATGGTCTTAGAACGCCCTGGTACTGACACATGCTTAGGATCACGTGACATCATGGTCTTAGAACGCTCTGGTACTGACACATGCTTAGGATCACGTGACATCAGGCTCTTAGAACGCTCTGGTACTGACACCTGCTTAGCATCACGTGACATCATAGAACGCTCTAGTGTTGACACCTGCTTAGGGAATTGATCACGTGACATCAGGCTCTTAGAACGCTCTGGTACTGACACCTGCTTAGTATCACGTGACATCATAGAACGCTCTAGTGTTGACACCTGCTTAGGGAATTGATCACGTGACATCAGGCTCTTAGAACGCTCTGGTACTGACACCTGCTTAGTATCACGTGACATCATAGAACGCTCTAGTGTTGACACCTGCTTAGGGAATTGATCACGTGACATCAGGCTCTTAGAACGCTCTGGTACTGACACCTGCCTAGTATCAAGTGACATCATAGAACGCTCTAGTGTTGACACCTGCTTAGGGAATTTATCACGTGACAGGCTCTTACTGCGCTCGTGTACTGATCCTTCAGACACCTGCTTAGGTATTTTCTCCAGCGATTCCACATCACCCTTCTCTATAACTTCTTCCACCTGCACAGGTACCTTACAGATGGATTTGACCAGCCCCGCTATACACAGGAATGACTGCCCACCTTTAGATATCGAATAGCCATCGTGATTCAGGAACACCCGTCGGTGTAAAATGTGGTTTTTATTTCCTCTGTGAATGAAAAAGGAGAAGTATAAGTGTCCCTGTTATAACACTATTCCGTCACGATCAATTTATTTGTAGTGACAGAGGTATCATCTTTACCTTGACAAAGACATGTTGGTCGAAACGTTGGACAATGAATCTAATAATGATACCTTGAAAAATCATCTCTACTTGTTTGTTATTACAACATTTGTAGTGAATCCCGAGGACATTTAGTGATTATCTATCAGCCTAATCGAAGAAGATATTAACATTTGATAGAATGAAAGACAAAAAACACTTTACCATTTCTATATTTATTTATTTATAGAAACAGTTTATAACGGCAAATTTGTCAAAACTCTGCCAAAACGTGCTCAATGGTGCTTTTACCACCAGAGCGAATACATAAATGATGGGATGATGGGTCAACCTTTAGGCAATAGGCATTTGCAACACTCCATGCTGCACTCTTCAGATGATAGCCTCCACAAGTTGACTCATCATTCATTTATTTATTTTGTTATTTATTTGTTTTGGGGAGGCGGTAAAAGTTATCAACATACTTCATACTAAGAAGATTCTCCGAAAAGCCGTCTGCACATGCTCCGTCGTTTGGCATACGCTCAATAACGTGAGACCCTCTTTTCTCATTTTTCAATTTCTTCTCGGCTGCTTTTTTCATTCGTCTGAAAATGAAACAAATAAGATTTGATTTGCAGCTATGTCAAATGGTAGTTACACTGTAAAAATAAGTTAGTCATTCAGTCCGATTAATTAGTCAAAGTGACAAACTTGGCTTAGTAATACGTTTTGACTAATTTACTAGGTACCTGGACTAATTTAAATTGTCTAGTGACTTATTCAGTAAGTCATTCAGACGAACTTGGCTTAGTAATACGTTTTGACTAATTTACTAGGTACCTGGACTAATTTTAAATTGTCTAGTGACTTATTCAATAAGTCATTCAGTCTGAGTTTTGGTCAAAATTAAGAACTTTCTTGGTCATATATTTAGACTAATTATATCATAGTCCTGGACGAATTTTAATTTCCAATGACTTATTTAGTTAGTCATTTAGTCCAATAAATTAGTCACAATGAACAAATGTACTTAGCCATAAGCTGACTAATTATAAAAATAGTCATTCAGTCCGATTAATTAGTCAAAGTGACGAACTTGGCTTAGTAGAAAACGTAAGTCGCGCACTGCATGATGGATGATAACCGATGAACTGGCAACACTATTTTTGCAGAGATCATTGCGGTGAATTTGTGCGAGCAGCTGACGAGAAAACAGGCCAAAAAGAAGCCTTTTATGCCTCTAATTTCGATGTAAACATTATCCGAGCTGGTTCCTCTTGTAGTAGGCTGGTAAGAGAAACTTTCTGGACGCCTCTCGTCATATGAATTTGTGTTTTTAGCGATGAATCGACATGAAACTTGTCGCCATAAAACACCACGCAAATTGCGTGTACAATTTCCTATGCTATTATATGGTACCGTAATACACGTAGGTAGGCCTACGTGATTTGCATGTTAATTTACTGGTATTTTAGGTCAAGAAATTGAGCATTTATTCTTATTTTTAAATTACCGAACATCGCCTATACCATGGTAATGAATGCTGTTGATGTGTGTCATAAGCTTACAGGCTATGCACTCGTTTAAAATAGCTCGTGATGTAGTAGGCCTAGCCCCCGGCCTAGCCTATCTATTTTATTTTTTATTTCCAAAAACTAACAGTTAAAAGTAAAAATAAACTTTTGAATTTCAACTGAATTTGGATCTCCCTATTCCCAATCAATCAATCAATCAATCAATCAAATAAACCTAGTCCACATAAAGGCTCATGTTATTGTTAACAACATTAGAATGTGAACATTGTATCAAATATGCTTTGCGCAGAAACGCCTCTGACAAATAGAATTGAAATGCAAAAGAATGTGTTCTTTGTTTTTGTTGTGTTATCTGATTTCACCAAAATGTTGACATGTATTTAATCAGTCAAAGCAGTGAATAAACATCCAAGTTTTGATTCTGCATGCAGTTTACTGTTTTATGCATAATATTGATGATCAGTATTACCAGCTTTTAGTCATGTACAACCTTTTAATGTAAAATCCCTAAAAGCAATGACAACCATTCAAGTAAAGTCATCCTAACTTGGTTATTGCAACCTATATTATGTTGTAATTCTTAACTAGCCATTCAAATCATAATGACTTAAATGGTTAGTCACTGCTATAGCTGACTGCAAATCATAATGACTTAAATGGTTAGTCATTGCTATAGCTGACTGCAAATCATAATGACTTAAATGGTTAGTCATTGCTATAGCTGACTGCAAATCATAATGACTTAAATGGTTAGTCACTGCTATAGCTGACTGCAAATCATAATGACTTAAATGGTTAGTCATTGCTATAGCTGACTGCAAATCATAATGACTTAAATGGTTAGTCACTGCTATAGCTGACTGCAAATCATAATGACTTAAATGGTTAGTCATTGCTATAGCTGACTGCAAATCATAATGACTTAAATGGTTAGTCATTGCTATAGCTGACTGCAAATCATAATTACTTAAATGGTTAGTCACTGCTATAGCTGACTGCAAATCATAATGACTTAAATGGTTAGTCACTGCTATAGCTGGCTGCAAATCATAATGACTTAAATGGTTAGTCACTGCTATAGCTGGCTGCAAATCATAATGACTTAAATGGTTAGTCATTACTATAGCTGACTAAATGAGAAATGTGCATGACTAATGTTTAGTCATTTTAGACATCGATTGCTCTACTAATATTTATTTGTCAACCCTGACCTATATTGTTTAGTCATTTCATTGACTGACTTAATTACAATAGTCATCTGACTACTAACAAAAGTCACCTGACTAGCAAGAAAAGTCACCTGACTAGCAAGAAAAGTCACCGGACTAGCAAGAAAAGTCACCTGACTAACATGAAAAATTGTGTGACTAACATGAAAAGTCGTGTGACTAAGAAAAAAGGGTCGCCTGACTAATGGTCTAAGTTGCTTGACTAATAAGAAAAGTCATCTGACTAGTAAATAAAGTCAACCTTCGTGTATAGATGACCGATTTTTGTTAGTCACTTGAGATATTTGACCAATTTAAATGGCTCCTAATAGACATAGTTGAGGACTAATTTTTTTGTGTCAAAATGACTAAGATTTTTTTACAGTGTATTACAGTTGCCATTTATGTATGTATAGACCTCAAACGTCACTTATCAGGTAATGATTATGTTTGGAACTCTGACAATATATATGGTTCCAACTTATGAAATATTACAATATGGATTCATTTATCCTCTTCAATTTGAAATATTGTTCACGAAGACCGGTTAACGATTAAGAACGCTACACCGAAACGTATGAAACAAAGTGCAACTTTCATTTTCGCACTTGTTCAGATTAGTTTACAACTTGATCTAATCTGACCTTTGACCTTAATGTTTGACCTTTGACCTCATTGACATATTGTATGTATGATACAAACGATCTTTGTATGAAAAAGAAATGTCAATTTTTGATGTTTTCAGCTTATTACAACTTGAACTTAGATTACCTTTGACCTTGATATGTGACCTATGACCTCAGTAACATATGAAGGTTATGCATGTATGATCCAAGTTTGATATAACATTGTATACCGATGATGTAAGACTTGATCTGCAGTGGAAATATATTTACGATTCTAATGAGTTTTTGAAAGAGTTTCTCATTTCTTGGCAATAGCAACATGATCAGTTTTGACATTAATGCCACCTTGTTATGTAAAGGAAAACC
The DNA here is from genome assembly GCA_035610835.1 of Ophiura sarsii. Lineage (NCBI taxonomy): Eukaryota > Metazoa > Echinodermata > Ophiuroidea > Amphilepidida > Ophiuridae > Ophiura > Ophiura sarsii. Next base: position 23,047,294 of record CM069448.1, on the reverse strand, counting down.
AACTTGTACTTAATGTTACTGACAATTCAGAAATACCCATTTCAAACTGTTTTATACAGCATTTTCGTGATTTAATTGTTTCATGAAAACGCCGTAGAAGGTCTGGAGCCAATCTGAGCGCAGATTGGGTTAAAAATTCCCGTGATATGAAACCAAAAGGTAGTATATATATAAATAATGACATTCTTGTACTTAGGTCTTCATGGATAGCATCATACAGAAGTTGTTACGAATGTTCATATTTACTTGTCAATTGATGGGTCGGCTTCTAGTTCTTCAAATGTTCTCTCCACATCTGATGGTGTGTTTCTCTCTCTAATACCGTCTGCTTCCGCCCTGGGCATGCTGGGTGTTTTAACATTATTATCCTTAGGTGATCCTGAAAGAATTACGACAAGCAGTAGTTTTCACAAGATTGCGATGCCATCGAGTTTGAAACAACTTGATTTATATAGAATCCACTCGGTGTTAGCGACGGATATTACACTAGCAACCAAGGGTATTAGGACACCTTGCAAGTTGCAAATTGAGAGAAAACACTGGGAATCCATTGAACTACAGCGTGTCCCAAAAAACTGGGTTCGAAAGTTTGCGAGCTTATAACTAAGAAAGTAGAAAACATGGATAGTTATATTTAAGGATATCAAACAAAATATACCTGACCTTAATTGGTTAAACTCTGTGACCAGTCCAATATAAACTTTTTGAAATACAAAGATTTAAATAGAGCGTGGTCAGAACCCATTTGTCCCACTTTTCAAGGAGGTCACGCGTTATGAACTCGCCTCCCAATAGGGTGGTGCCGTTACATTTTTTAGCTTCATGCTCTCATTTTCCTCAGATATTTTTAAAACCACAAAAGCTATCTCAACAAATTTGGTATCATTTTAAAGCCCTAATAACAAGCTATCCGCCTGCCAAATGGCATTGATATAGCTAATACAGAAAGGGAGATACAGCTGTTTGATGTTTGGGGACCAGGGGTGGTGCTGGAAGGGGTGCCGCTGGAAGGGGTGCCGCCTATACAAACTCAATGGGGATAATCCTATGCTTTGTTCTTTTTACAATAACTAGTCATCCCCTAATGTTACAAAAACAATTTTGGTCCCATTTCAAAGGATATTTAGTAGTCTTTAAGTATGTGGTTCAACAGACTTGTCAACTATTATTAACAACTAATTAATTATGGATAAGACAATGATCATCAGCTTTCTTCCTATTCGCTACACAGTCAACATGAATAATCAGCCACAATTTACCGGATTTATAGAAATGACTATAACAGAAAAAGTTTTCAACCTATGATAGCAAAAGTATACATTTTTGGAAAGCTTGTAACTAGAGGAATTCAGAAATGCAGTTTATATCAGGGAAGGGTTCATCCTTAAACAAATATTTCTGAAAATTCTAAAAATATATAAAATAAAAATTGGAGATATTCACTAGCCGGTATAATTACCATACCGACGTAGTAACTTTGACAAATATATATCATCTAATGGGTAATTTCATGAGGAATTAAAATATGTAAAAAAGATAATAATAGGGGTAGGTATAAAAAATATATATGGATCTCAAATTAAAAATTAAAAAACTCTGATATTTTCCGAACATTTCCGATCATGCCATTTTAGTTCTTGGTCGTACTATAATTTTAATGGCATATTTGGTTTCCCCGTGCAATTTCCCTTCAGAAAATGTATACTTTTACTACCTCAGGGGGGTATACAAGCAAATATAAATGTGTAAAGTTAAAATCATGTCGCGAAAGCCAAAATCCGTGTGTAACGCGAAAGGAGGCGAGCTTAAAACACATGACCAGGAACACACCCATGTGTTGCAATTGCGCATTGTTGTGACTTCATCCAAGTTTTGTTTTGCATTCATTCTTTACAAAGACTTGGGCAGTAAACAAAATTATCTGGATTCTTTCCAAAAAGAACTTGTGTCGGTTGGGCCCGTATAATAGGGTTTGATTTTCGTCGCCTAAGAAATGCCTAGACAGTGAAATAAACCGATAACTGTTATCTAGTTATTGATCTTGTTTTAGTCTTCCAAGGCCGTATGTAAATCCTCTGGACATCGTGGCACTTACCGTGAACAGAAACTTGAATAGAAACTACTACTAGACTGTCATCACCGGCACTGCCTATCGATAGGCTACGACCTTTTTGATCAGTTTCTTTCTTGTCCATACCTGAAACAATAACAACTACATTATTGTTCTGGTCAAAGACCAATCATCCAATTGAAGACACCTTGGTTGTTCATGGAATTACATACCAAAACATTCTGACAATTCCCATTGAAATCCTTCCTAACCTTTATCCCCGAGGTCACGATTTCTTGCCTCATCAAAAGAGATTAAAGGTGCAACGAGTCCGATCAAAATCGGAGCATGTCTTATATTTTACACCTGTATAGGTTAATGACCCTTCCTTGACCTTTGACCCTGATGTCATGATTGAATTTTGTTAATGTCTTATCAAACGACATAAGATGCCACAAGTCCGATCAAAATCGAAAAAAAAATGACGTTTGACCCCTGGCACTTGTAGCTTATATAACCATGTATCATCATTAGCCCTACCCCACCTCCCATGTGATTCCACATTTCTTTATAACCCCTAACTCTCAAAACCACATCGCTTCATTAACTCCCTCCCACGATTTATTTACTCCACAAACCCCTACCCCATCAAACCATGTTCCGTTATTAACCACAATGCTTCATTAAAGGAATACCGTTCTATTCATTAAACCATGCAATATATGGTAGGAGAATAATTATGTATATTGACCATTTTAGTTGAACACAGAACTATAATGTTCAATTAAACTGCACATCCCCAACCTGTGATTATTTGAAATTCGCGCCCGGTTGTCGAAAGTGCTGATGGTATAGCCATACCCAATATTGTGATGTCATCGTAACTAAAACCGCCTCATCAGCAACAGGTCGCTGCAAGTAATCACACAGGAATTCAATGCATGAATCGATATTATATAACAGTTGGAAATGTCATTTGATTGGTGGATTGTATGTCACATGACATGAAATATTTGTCCCATTTCATAGATTTCACATCATACGTCATTAATCATGTTAATCGTGCAATTTGGTTCCATTTGCCGTGCAATTTGGTTCCATACGTTTTGTACCATTGCACGCCTCGTGTTTTTCAGCAGGCAACAATCACTGTACACGCGCTAATATTAAACCGCGCCACGATTACGAGGGGGCACTACACTAAATCCTTACGCGTTTGGTGTATGGTTCGGAGAAATAGTACCTATATCAATTTGATCATCGTCCCAGGGGAAGCAAATAGAAGTAAATCTTGCTTATTTTTTATGAAAAAGATAGAATAGAACCTCAGCATTGCTAATGTGGTCAAAAATCGTCGGAATCGAATACGCACGGGAGCCTAGGCTGCGGAAGGATATCGTTGCCGGAACCAGTGAGGAAGCGAAAATATCGGTTTAAAATGGTGAGGGCGCTGTTTAGGTGCCCGTAGCGAAAAATTTCATCTAGATGGGTCAAGAAAAATCAAGTTTAAAATAAAATTCAACACATATCTAATACATTCATGCGAAATAAAAACTTCCATCATTGTTACGTGGGGTAAAAATACGGTCTTGAAAAAGGGCCGAAACGCGTGTATTTCAATGGGGGACGTATTTAGTGGTGTGCCCCCACGATGCGTTTGTTTTTATGGCCAGCCTGTGTGCCGTAGCGTAGCCGCTGGGAGGCTTATGTTTTATTCTGCTGCCTGCATATCTTGGATTATAATTACCTTCTTGTATTGACGGGACTAATGTTAATGCGGTACATAAGACAAATATTGTAAGTGAGAACGCAAGCTTCCAGGCGAGGGCTAGGTCTAATTAAAATGATCAATTTTAAATCAAAATAAGCTTAGGCCTACTCAGACAGCAGCGTAGGCCTGTCAGCTTCCGTTTTTATGACAAATAACCTACCGAATGTGTTTACTGTTATATAAAACAAATAATGATTCGCTTCGTTGAATGGAACATTTCATCTTTAACCTCATGAAAATATTCATACCATTGCACTCATAAACATTCATTATTTGTATAATATCAATACATGAAACAGAGATGCGGACATCTGGTAAGTCTTCCGTCATTTCATCAATATGGCGACGTCCATATGCATGTGATTGTTTTTCTTTTTAAAGCCGATTTTGTCTTACGCGGTACTTTTTTCAAGCACAAGATTTTTAAATATCGCGGGATATGTTTATTAAGTGTTATATATCCATGTAAAGCCGATGTGTTCATCTTTACAATGATACTAAATGTGAAGCAATTTCTTGCTCCAGTGCTCAGCTACTTGCTTGAGAACATGGGGAGGTCACAATCTGAATGTGCCAAAATCAACATTATTTCGTGCTCAAAAGAACATCTTTGTCGTCTGTTCAATGAATTAGTGTTACATTGACCACTACCATGACTACCAGTGTAGTGCGATGATCTATTGATTTTAAGCACAAAATAGTGTTGATTTTGGCACTTTCAGATTGCGACATCCCCATGTTCACAAGCATGTAGCTAAGCACTGGAACAAGGGATTGCTTCAAATTGAATATCATTGTAAAGATGAACACTAGATATTACACTAAAAGAACGTATCCCGAGATATTTGAACAAATTGTGATTGATAAAAATGTCCGATTTTTGTTTGCGCAGTTGATATAATCATTAATTACACATGGGTCAGTACCCTGCCTGGGTTTCACATCCGTCCCATGCTGACCCATGTGTAATTAATGATTATATATCATGCTCTACCTTCAGACATTGAGCATTTTTAGTAGTTGATGAACTTGATCTACATTTTATATATGGACACAATCATGACACAATGAAGGAGCGGAGCCATCGCTATACGCGCAAATGGATGAAAATGATTGAAATGCCCGGTAACGCGCAGTAGCATCCTCACGTGCTCGTTGACGCTGCTGCCTAACTAATTTGGAGACACTTATGCTAAGATATTTGGCGATGGCTTTGCTCTTGCGGGAGCTATTCCTAAGCATTTTTAGCCCGAATCAGGAGGAATTAAAGCCTGAATGGAATTTATGGAAAGCTTACCCAGCTTTTGCTTCTCTTCAAGTTCTTCTTTCTCGAAATCAGCCACATCTTTTTTCAAACTTTTAACAACCTTCCGCATTCCCCATTTGGTCAGTTGTTCAAGTAATTCATCAAAAACACCCGGATTCATGTCCTCCAAACGATCAAGAAAGGCATCGAAACCATCTGTGTTGGGCCTACTCCTCAACTGCCCTCTCTCGCTCTGAAACGAGGTCAAATTTAACGCGTAAATCTGTTAACAATAACGAGATTAATTTACACAAACCAGTGACATTTAAATGCTAAGCCGGTATTTTCAATTGAGGCTATATAATGTGTCTCGGATTAAAATCGATTAAAAGACACCATCCTAAAATGCCCCGTAGTCTCAAGCGCTGTCATGAAATGACTCATCAACAGTAATACCTAATTCGACACTCTCAGTCCCAGAAACTAGTATCGAATTGAAAACATAACTGAAATTATTTTTCGCCCAGTAATCTGGGCATATAGTTTGGCTTTGTGGTTGGTATGGGGTAGGTCACAGGTTAACTCTGGTGTTAAAAGTGTACTTTTTTTGTGGCTTATCATGAATTAAGTGGCAAAAATATGCCTATGTCACATCCGATTTTTGGTCGAACGAGGTAAAACGATGTTGTATTTCAAAAGTTACAGAAAAATAAATAATAAAGTTGGATATTTTCCTGCATTGATTGGGTTTCATTTGACAATCTGTTGACTATCACACCAGCACGCTTAGCGCCACTACCAACAGGGGCTTTTCCACAAAAACAAACAGTACCACACATGTGCTGAATCAAGTAATTAACAGCTGGGGTCGTCTGGACTTCTAATACATGGTTCTATATGGTAGAGATAAGAAGAATTTTCTTGAAGACCCTGTGATTTGTTTCCTACACTCTCCAATGTTATCAGTACAGGACAGTGTTGCAATTTCAACCACAATTATGTATACAGCAGTAAACCAGGATTTCTAATAATATATTATCTTTATTGACAATAATAATAATAATAATAATAATAATAATAATAATAATAATAATAATGGTAATTTATAAAGCGCCGGTATCCGCCGCAAGCGACGCTCATGGCGCTTCTCTGCATAACAACCAAAATAACATAAACACGAATAGGAATAAAGATGAGGAGAGTCACATCAAGCAAATGCTTCAGAGTACAAATATGTCTTCAAGTTTTTCTTAAAAATATGTACAGAGTTTGACAGTTTCACATATTCAGGCAAGCTATTCCATAGTTTCGGTGCTGCGACTTGAAAACTTCGCTGTCCCCACTGATGTTTAGCCAATGTTTCCTGAAGAAGACTTTGTTTTGAAGAGCGTAGCCCGCGATGCCCTGGCACATATGGTTGAACAAGAATAATGAATATTTTAGGGGATGAAAATACGCTAAAAACCATAAACTAAAGCCGTCTTTTAAAATAGAATTAAATTTTGAATGAAAGTGACAATTTCACTAAGAATAGAATGGCACACACAAGCAACAAATTGTTTTAAAGTTTAGAAAATGCTCAGCATACCATAACATGCACCTACCGTTTGCCTCCATCAGCAAAATGTGTATGCAGCGCTTTCAAATCTGCAAAATCCTATCCCTACAATATCGTTCAATTGCATTCTAACACAATTAAGCATATACCCCAAATTTGTTATGGTGAAAGAATTACCACATGCAAGTTCCTTAACATTTAAGTGTAGAGTCATTTCTAATGCAACATGTTATAAAAGATCTTATGTTTATGTATTGTCTGCACTTAAGGAATATATGTATAAAACAAAATAAACTCACTAAAATGAATATCTCATTTGTATTCTTAGTATTATTTACAAACAAATATAATAAGTGCTGTCTTAAACTTGAATACCCCAAACCCAAACTGTAATACATCAAGTCTTCAATCCGATGTCTCTATGGTATGAAGATTCTACGAGGGGCATTCAATAAATACCTGCAACCATTGAAAATCTCTGAACCGTGACAAGTGTCAGTAAAATAAACTTATGATACTTAAACTGTAAGTCTTGTCTTACTCTTTTCTCACAGAAAATTTCGATTCCGTAGATCATTCTTATCATTACATTTCAACACTGTGAATACCGTGATCTCAGGGCACTGGTTAGGGAATTTAAATGTTACAATGGCGGCAAATTTGAAAAACAAGTTCATGGTATGCATTCAGATACATGCGTTAACAGTGTTAATATTGGCGCTTGATTTATAATGCTGATTCTTGTCAATTTTCAGTGCCCAGAGACCATGATGTTTATAGTACTGAAATAACATGATACAAAAGACCCACATGTTTGAAATTTTCTGTGAGAAAGGAGTAAGACTTACAGTTTTTAAAAGTATCATACGTTTATTTTATTGACACATGTCACGGTTCAGAGATTTTCAATGGTTGCAGGTATTTATTGAATAACCCTCGTATGTATGTAACACTGTTAACCATTTGCTAGTCCAACCTAGTCCAAGTCAGTTAAAAGCCTCAAAGATCCCACTCAAAGGGTTCCTTATTTTAAAAGTTCTAAAGTCGGATGGGTTTATAGGTTAGCATCTCTCTGGTTCAATAATCCAACAAAATAAGTTCAATAATCCAAATTTGTATATAGTGTAAAAAAATTTAACTAGTCCGTAACTGATAAGGCTCAATAATATGAATAATGAATGGATCTTACATACGAATATTGCAAATTTGTATAGGTCTGAAAGATGAAGAATTGATCCTTCAAACACACGAACAAGTTTTTTTATAATCCATTGTCAGATGAAAATCTTACCGTTTTTAAATAAGTTTTCCAGATCGACAAATAACAACTCATAAGAGTCAGACTAAAGAGAACTTTTTTATGATTCGGAATAAAGAACCTCATTTCAAATTTATACTACAGAACCTGCTTTAATATTTAATTGCAGACCCTTTCTTAATAATTGGAATTTAAACATAATCATAATATTGGGACTTTTTCAGATAATAATAATAATAATAAATAACATTTATACCGCGCCTTTGCCTAGGGATACAAAGCGCAAAAAAAAAAAAAAAAAAAAAATCTTCAGATTATTGAACCTTAGGCCTAATTACGTTAATACTATAAACCTTAGTACTATAGAACCTTATTTTTTCGTTATATAGAACCCTTCGGACTTTACAACCGTGACTCCGAACATGTCACCAAAATGGTCTTCACTTCATTGCAAGGAATTTTACTTGATACTGGGTTTTCCCTTTTAAAGGGAATTTTTATTATAACATAAATCGTGTCGATGAATTCATGAAATCATTTATGTTGTTCACAAGCATATACAGACATAGTAAACGTTGTGTGGATTATTTCAAAACAGACGTCTTGAAATTGATGTACATTAGCAACCTAAAATGCTGGAAATGAATTTACAATGGTCAAAAACATAAATCTAGTCATTTGTTTATGCTGTTATCATAATTATTATTTAACCAATATATGACTTTTCACTAAAAACAAATTAAACAACATCGACCCCCCAAAGATAAAGGGTCGGTCGGAACCGTAGAAGAAGCCTAATCAGTTTTATATCAAAATACACTTCAACGCGTTTGGTAATTCCATTTTGGCCATTTTCGAGTTCAAGCAATTATGGACTTGACTTTCACATTTGCAATTTAGATTTCATTGTTCAGTGTTGCTGATGCCACGGTATCAATATTATATAATAACGTTGAAGCCTATGCTCGGAAGAGGGGGAGGGGGGGGGGGGGGGGGGGGGGGGGGTTGGGGGGGGGGGGGTGTAACATACCAGTTTATTATATTCTTTGTCTGAACGCTCTTGATTTCCGCCTAGGCTTGCGTCCGGGTTCCGATCACGAATCCAGCCTCGAACTTCCTCATTATCTAGGCTATTTCTATGTCTCCGTAATGTAAGAGAGCGGCATTGTCCCAGTGATTTGGTCCGTCTTGCATGGTCGTGTGATTTATGGTCAGTCATTGTAAATTGATACAGAGTATTCTGAAAAAGAAGACATAGCAGAATTTAATAATATATAACGACGACAACACGTTATAGCATGGCCCCTGCATGGGTATAGCTACCAACACACCTGTGCTAGGTAATATTCCATAGAATAATATATAGGCCTCTCGCCCTCTCTAGTGACCATCGTAGAACCTAAGATCCACAGTGAAATATGATCAAAATTGTCCCAATTATTCGAGGAAAAGATCACCTTTTTAGCATGATAATGTATACATAAATAAATACTAAATACAAAGTACTGTACCTGCGAAAACTGCTGAAAGACAATCGTCAGTTCATGATAATTCTGGAGTTGCAACTTACTGGTAGAATAATGATCAGGGAATTTACCACATTTGACGTCACAGGCAGCTATAATAAAAACCCTTTAAAGGGGAAGTGCTAGTACAAATGAAAGACTTTGATATTTTTTAGGAAAGCATTTGGTAGAATAATGACATGTAATTGGGTAATCAGTATTGGCACAAGAGCAGGCAGTGAACGTATTGGCAAATTTGGGCATGATATCAAGTAATGAATATGAAGACAAATTTGCAGTAGTTGTCCGTACTGTATATATGTGAAAATCAGACACAATTAGGCAAGATATCAACATTGAGCTTGTATTTGATTATTGTAGTAGAGATCTTCCGCTTAACAATGGTACTCTTTTTTTAAGCGGAGTTATATAATTTTTCAGTTATAGTCTTTATGAAAACTCCAAACTGAGATATCATCCTTTAAAGATGTACTTATAATGTACTAACGATGTACTTTTATTTGTATTTTTTTATTTTTTGGTTTGAATTTTTAATCTGAAACTTTCACATTAATGTTATAAACACTCTGAAAATTAATTATTTACAAGAATCACCTCCAATTAGGGTTTGGGCTGTACTCTTTTTTTAAGCGGAGTTATATAATTTTTCAGTTATAGTCTTTATGAAAACTCCAAACTGAGATATCATCCTTTAAAGATGTACTTATAATGTACTAACGATGTACTTTTATTTGTATTTTTTTATTTTTTGGTTTGAATTTTTAATCTGAAACTTTCACATTAATGTTATAAACACTCTGAAAATTAATTATTTACAAGAATCACCTCCAATTAGGGTTTGGGCTATTACTCAGTTTGGAGCTCTGCCCAATTCGTGAATTAAAAAGAAATTTGGAAGAAATGAAACAATCATTTGATCTTGTTGTGTGCATTCATTGGCGGCGTAGCTACAGGTAACCCACCAAGGGTCATTCGGGGGGGGGGGGGGGGGGGTGCAATTAACAATTCAGGGGAGTTAAAGGGTTTTATATATACTTATCTCCAATTTCATGGCGTTTCTCGTCGTGGGGAATCAATACCAATCCTAATCACCTAAAGGCTTTGTCCCAGGACCTACCGGGCCGGGGCCCTTATGTAATGTGGGCCCTGGACCCCACGCCACTCTCGTGCCCCCGGGATGACAAGCCTCCTGGCTACGCCCATATGTCGCAAACAATTGACTTCAAAACTCATAAAACGACCGCCAATTTTGTATTTATTTCATTAAGCCTACCAAAGAATGGAAATTAACTACCCAGTACGATTTGTTTGTGCAGTTATAAACGATATCTCCATCTTTGGCAAACACGAGAGTAAACATTTTAGAACCACCATCTCCATAGGCTTTATTGGTATAAGTGTTGTAAAAATCAACACAGATTGTCAGAGGTATATTTGCTCAATAGTGAATTAAAAAGTACAATAGTTTTTAAACGGCTTTCGTTGAATAACAAAATAACAGACATAAGGGACACTTTCTATGCGGCTAGTTTTACCAGAGTGATATTACCTATTACACCTCCCTGGTTTTGCCATATAAAAAAGATTTTGCAAAAACCTTTTCTAAACTTTCAAAGTCTTATCTCAAGAATAACTGACCTAATACTAGACGTGCTTGTACTTATGTTAATTAATTTCTCATGGTGATTCGAAATATATGATGATGAAAGCCAATAAATTAAATACGTTTGTGAAACATTTTGTGAATTGTATTTTGCGTGTGCATAACCGCGCGCATGGACAGCGTTAATCTATTCTATATTTGCCTAAAATTATCAGTTTGCTTCACCCCTCCATTTCTTTACATTGCCACAAGCTAGTGGATATTTATCGCTTTGTTTACCTATCGGAGTAAATATACTTTACACAGGCTAGGCAAACAACTGCGGACATCATCTCAAAATTTCACCCCGGGCGCTAAACAACTGAACACATCTCTCGTCCAATCAAAGCCATGGACATAGATGGATTAGGCGGCGCTTGTAAGTGACCCTGATGCAATACACATAGCATCCAAGCGTCACACTTCTCGATCAACCAATATACCCGTATGAGAGTGTCATTTGGCTGGACCCGTTCGATAATTATACCGATTTGGTCACGGTTTCCTGAACCAAGTGACTCGAAGTCATCGCGTACTTGGAATATTGATTTTGAATTCAGGCTATAAGAGCTAGCTATCGTGATAGCTAGCACAAAAAGGTCTCAGACGAAATTTGCAATAAACAATAAATGTTGCCCGTCGTTCTGTTGCTATAGGCAAATACATGCATTGACCCGTAACTCACACCCACCACTCTCTATTGTTGGGGCGCGTTCACTATAGATTACAGAATGAAGGTAAATATCTGGGATTTTCCCAATACAAAATGCGGCCATACGGAGCAGGGATCACATAATAAAATTCCCAATATTGTTACGATTTTGACCATTTTTAAAATTCTCGTTGTCCTAATAATCTTAAAATAATGGAATCGACCGACCGGCCGATGTATTTTCGACAGAGGCTTAAGGGGGACTCAAGGAAGTTTTTGATTTGATTTTTTGAATTTTGTGAGTGATGTAATTATTGAACTATTAATCAAATGCATATAAAAGTATACATTATTTGGAAAGAAAATGGATCAGAGAATCCAAATTTGGCGTCAATTTTGTCCAAAAATGTTGATTTTGTGAGAAAATCACAAAATTCACTTTTTTGACCCAATTTTGTTTGGAAACAAGCTAACAAAAATAATTTTGAGTGAAATATGCCCAAATTGCTTGATGATGATGTAAAGAAACTAATGAAGGGACAATTTTTTTTGTGGACACTTTTTAGTCAAAATTTAAAAAAATATTAGATTAGGTTATAAAAACACTCCCTATGTGAAAGATGTCTTCCATGGATTTCAACTAGAACAGCCCGTCCCGGGCAGCCCGTACCAGATAACGCTAACTTAAGGGTCGGTTAGTTGGCTATAAGTCACAGCCCACGGTCAGAACCCGGCGCCGCCAAAGTGTCTGATATCAATCTCAGTTCAGTTCAGTTCAGTTTATTTGATTTAAATCTGGAACTATAAGGACATGGATCCCTTGTAGTGTCATGAGTATAGGACCCATCGTCTTATCTGGGAAGTCCCAGTCCTATAGACCATTTCAAATTGAGATCGGAAATCTTCGGTAAAAACAGGTCACGTGGAGTAGGTGCGTTGCGCGTTCTTCGCAACAGTTGATCGCATTCACAGCATTGTCCTAGTTGGTTGTCCGCCTCAGTGATTTACTATGTTCGCATACACGCGTGCACACATGAGAAGTAAAACGTGGAACGAGACTATTTTGTTTTTTTATCAACAAAGGCGCTGACGGACGAATTCCAAATGTATCGAGCAGACGGTAAAAAGTGAAAATATTACCCCAAATCTCTTTCATCTCACTCGTTTTTGTAACTGAAATGCCGCAACATCAACTTTGTGAGGGATACAATCTATCACCATCACCAGCGCAATCTACCACACGGGCAGACGGGTGAATAACACGTTGTTTTTCTCAGGCACATGGCCATGACCTGTCAGGAGCTGACAGGTCATGGAACCGAGTGTCAAACACTCGGCTAATCGGACACATTCGGAACCGATCGTATATTTTCGGATTTGAAATGGTCTATACATTTAGAACAACAAGTCTTGAGTTCTGCGCGTGCTGCGTGTTTATTTCACTCGGGCGTTGCCCTCGTGAAATAAACCACGCAGACGCGCGAACACCGTTGTCGATTGGTGATGCACACACGCTGAAACACGATTTAATCCCGTTCAACAACGACGAGGGATCTGAGTACCATTTTATAATAGACAATGCAAAAAACAACCATAGATAACAACATAGCTTATTACTGTACTTCATTATTAACAATTTCATTCAATTTTCAGAAATACATAAAACTGTGAAACGACCAAATTAAAATTATAATCATGTTCCTCAGGAGTCGATGTAAACAGTCCATTCCAAAATCAACACTCTGCGGTTGCGCCACCGCGTATCGCGTAAATATGACTATGCGCGTATTGCGGTTCGATCAGCGTGCTAGTTGCCCATATCAGCGTTGTTTAATACAAATCGACAACGCTTTGCTACTGTACAAAAGGTATGGGGGAGTTGTTGAACCAACAATGAAGGCCATTCATAACCCGCAGTACGAACCCGGTACTGCTCGATATGATGAATCGTGAGCTACGGATACGGATTCCTAGTTGTGTTTGTTCGTTAAATAGCGTGTACCACCCGGCCGTCAAGGCTTCACAGTTTCGATAGTTCCCAATCCTAGATAGATGCAAATGAAGGCCATTTAACTACTGGTATGTATCCCCTGTGTGTTTAAATAACGTGTACCACCCGGCCGTCAAGGCTTCACAGTCTCGGCAGTTCCCAATCCTAGATATATGCCAATGAAGGCTATTTAACTACGGGTATGGATGGATCCCTTGTGTTTTTAAACATGTTAAATTTAAATAGCGTGTACCATCCGGCCGTATAGGCTTCACAATCTCGGCACTTTCGTTCCAATCCTAGATAGGGCCACATGAAGGTCATTGTACTACGGGTATGGATCCATTGTGTGTTTAAATTGCGTGTACCACCCGGCAGTGAAGGCTTCATCTCCCAGTCTCTGAAGTCCAAGACAGACTTCGCCGAGATACTGACGACGACGCTTCTTCTTGACAGTTCCAAATCCTAGATAGAGCCAAATGAAGGCCATTGAAATACGGATATGGATCCCTTGTGTGTTTAAATAACGTGTACCGCCCGGTCGTATAGGCTTCACAGTCTCGGCAGTTTCCAATCCTAGGGGCCACATGAAGGCCAAGAACTACGGGTATGGATCCCTCGTGTGTTTAAATAACGTGTACCATCCGGCGGTGAAGGCTTCATCTTCCAGCCTCTGAAGTCCAAGGCAGACCTCACCGAGATACTGACGACGTCGCTTCTTCTTGAGTTTTGCCCACAGCATTACCTGAAATAATAAAACGAAGACGGTGAAACAATTGAACGGTCAAAATTAAAAGAGAAACAAATACCACATTTCAAATTGCAAGCCAGTCAGTCAATTATTCACCCACTGCCACTGATATTACCGCCACATCCGAGTTATTCTGTTTGGGTTCCGAGATCACCATGAGTACGATACATCGAAAGGCAAGAAGCACAAAGCCAACTGCAGATTTTGAAAAAGCGAGTGGTACCACCTCAAATTTTACACGGCATCTACAACGTGTTCACAATGCAACTCAAAACTGCTTTTGATGATTGATGAGGTCAATTTTCTTCCCTGTTTCATTTTCATAGCCTTATTTTACTGACATGCTTATTTCAATGTAAGTACTCCCAGTTCCAAAGATATCGTCAATTTAGTATTGCTTTAAAAAAAGTGAAATACAAAGTTTATTAAATTATATCCTGGCTTTCATCAGAATTATTAGCCTTAGCAATAGCAATGATTTACTTCTTTAGCTTGATCTGTTGTTGTTCGTCCATCGCAAAGCAAAGATGACGATGACAACAAAGATTAGTTAGTTGAATTTGATCTATGTGTCCAAAGATGACTAAAGACCAATCCGGGCAAGGAAGCATCTCCCACATGTGTGGCACTTGTGATCAGTATCTGGCGTTGTGACACTTGCTGCTCTCTTCTTGCGGACCTCACGTTTTCCTCCTACACTCTTTCTAATTTAAGTAATTTTGCATGCAAATAATTGCAGATAAGCAGTTTGTAAATAAAAGAACAACCACAAAGACAACACAAGCCTAATAAGTTAGTTACTGAACTGACTGTGATTATACTTTAATTAGTAATTACAAGTAAACAGTATAGAACTGAAATTCTGATTAATAAAACGTTGATATAGTATTGGTTAACTGCGTCTTGAATTTGATACATAAGGACTCGGACTCGGACTCGGATATTGAGGACTCGGACTCGGACATAGAAATTGGCAAAGACTCGGACTCGAGTCCTTTCCTCAAGGACTCGGACTCGGATGATGAGGACTCGACTCCAACACTGCTAATTACCCCTGATCATTTCACGATCATCAAGCATGTCAAGGCTTCATCAAATAACGGTGAATCGATGTTTGGTTACCTGTAAACTTGTTTTTGTATCAATATCACAGGCGGCGTACTTGATCTTGTGCTTGGAGCTACAATGCTGCCCTAATTTCAGTTTCTTCTGCAGTGACGGTTGACCATTGTGTATGAGGCATGTTTTCACGTACATCACTGTTCAAGACAAAAACGTGTTAATGGCGGTGTTTTATCACAAATTGAGAGCGTGACAGTAGTTTTAGGGTCACTGTTATTTTATATGATAATGATTACATAATCACATACCGTGGTACCGTATTTTGTTATCTATTCAGACAAGGAATCAGCGTCACATATCGTCTTCACAATATCAGGTCTGTGATATGGTATCATTATGACATTTGTTTTGTGGGTTTATGGGTTCTAGGCTAGTATATAGAAAAGTAGAAGAAACATTTCCCTTATTCATTTCATTGGCCGCCTGACTAACCTCCAATAGCTTTTGTACTTCTATGCTGGTCAGAGACAGTTGTCTTTTTAACTTGTCCAATACGTTGATAAAGGAATTGTTTTAACATTCTGAAACGTCGGTCCCCTTGTGTTTGTTTTTTTGCCTTTTAAACATTGTTAACTGTCCCATCCTTATAGTTTATTATTGCACACCTTTTTAGCTATCTCCAAATATCCTCCCATAAAAAAATTGTATTTTTGAGTATGACATTTTAACGTCCTCATAGCTCCAGAAACTTAATACATCAATGTAACTACTGACGTAGATGACCACGTGATAAAGATGATTATTTCAATAATTCTCTGGCTTAATAATATGTTCAGACTATGTATATCGGTGCGCTAAAACTAGTGATAGGTTTTAAATAATTACACCTACCATGGCTTGTGGTAGGTAGGTTGAGGTCAGCCATAGAGAGCACCTGTATTTCTAGTTTACCCTTGGTCACCTTGAGTCCCAATTTGATGCTTCCGGCTGAGACATCTGAAACATTAACATACAGGCTATGAATCAGTAAGCGTTTTCATCTTTGCCCTTTCCAATTTGTCAAGCTTTGGACGTCCATTATGGTCCGGTTCATCACTTAGTGGTCCTGGATTATATTAGAGATTATAACTGCTATATTCGAATAGTTGTTTGATCTATTCCATTCTCTACCAGGGTAGTACGATGTCACGACCACCGGACAATGAATATAAAAATCTTTAATTTGTTTTGCCTCTGATTCACACAGGTTTGTTATGGCTGTGAATGGGTGTGGAAACCCTACTCAAGTGTGTCCTACTGTGATTTAGCTAGGTCATGTTTTTCTGTCAAAATGAACGCAATTTATTTTCAAACGATTACCCTAAAGCTGTAAGGTGAGATATGTAAGCGTTTTAGCGCCGGAGGAAAAAACACACCAGGAGATTGTATTACCAACCTTTTGAAGAACGATGGTTAAAGCAAAGTGTAGGTAAAAGTATCTGAATGAATCTAGACGTACGTGGTGGGTGGGTGGGTGGGGGGGGGGGGGGGGGGGGGGGGGGGGTAGAGCTCAGTGCAGCGCTTAATGGAATTTGTTTTATAACTTTATACTCACTGAAACTGTCAGGATGTGCTTGTCCCGGGCCAAGTTGAACGCCAGCTAGCTCCTGACCTTCGGGGGTCGCTCTTCCACCAGTAATATTATGAAGTGCTGCTGTTAGACTATTAGCAAGGCTGTGGGAATCAATATTCCTACTGCTGAAACAATATTTGTATGCTTTTTAAAGTATGGCTGACACAATGACACTAGGAGAGCGTGACATGTAGTCTATTTGGGTATGCAACAAGCGAGGGCTTACTTCGGTTTGAGTCGGTTTGAGGGAAACTCGGGAAATACAACGAATGAGCAGTTGGGTGTGCTGAGTTCGCCATACCGTATATAGGTATAGGTAATAGGCTTATTGTCGATGGATCACTACTCAAAAGAATGTTTGGATTCGGTTTCAACTATCGTGAAAAATCTAAGATGAAGAATCAAGTTATTACAAAAATGTTCACTCTTCAAACAAACAACTTATTCCAAGTTGTTGTATATATTGTATGAGTATCAGAAGGTAGGTGATTCAGAAGGATCACGAAGGGTTTATAAAATGTTAATCCTTTAACCAAAACTAATGGTAGATAATTAATCATTATAGCACTTATATAAATAATATTAAAATAATATCCCTGTAATGGGATCCGTCGTAAGCATGGTAAAGTAATGAATATGGCGTGAGATGTATTCTTCTCAGACCAAAAGGACAGAGGGTAATATTTCATACGTATAAGTGACTTGTACGTAAGACTTACAGTCCCCAAAGTGATCATTTGCATCATCGTACGTACTAGCACCAACGAAAAATGAAGTAAACCAATGCAAATAGTTCCATAATTATATCAAAATACTTGCATTGGTTTCAATCTAGTTTTTAAGATTAAGATACATATTGTGATGAAAAATGTTTCTTTGGCGTTGGCGACAATTGTATAAGTCTTACGTACAAGTCACTTATACGTATGAGCCATACGTACTAATTTTGCAGTGCTTTCTTACCTTATTGAACTTCTTAGGCTCTCTGACTGTGCCGTGCTGGCTATACTGCTTCTACCAGAGTGCGTCATTGTAGTGTATCCCGAAGCGGTCAGATAGGCACTATACTGGCTAGGATCGTCTGAAGCCGTGTAATCCGCACTACTTCTGTGAGAACTCAAGCTCCCGGTATCGTAATATCCTGGCACGTCTAATAAAGGCTATCAAATTAGAATGTGTTGATTTTATTGGCGTTGGTCGCAAGCCTAAATGTTGAAGATGTCCCGTATCTCTTGTTTTAACACTAAGGGTGTCACTTTGATTTCATTGAAACTCTAATAATGAATCTCTCTTATCACACGTACGTTACCAGTTGTAGTGACCCCTAATCCACTCAACCGGAATCAGCTTTACTTATCCTCATATATCTGTGTGTCACAGCATTTAGGTTTGTGATTACTGAGACGAGTTTACAGGGTTGCACAAAGTTGTTTCTTCCCCAGGAGCAATGTTTTGAGCGTAACATTTCCCCACCTATACTTACAGGTTTGATAAAAATCAGATTACAATATTGGATTAGAATTTTTGTTAGGGGAGGATGAAAAAAAAATGATTTGCACGAAGCGCGCAACTTTTTTTGTGGCATTTTACGCTAAAATGGTCAAATTAATGTGGTCTAATTTAGTACGAAAATCTGCGCAAAGCGCGAAAAAAATTGCCTTTTTATGCTAAAATTGTCGATTTTTATCTAATTTTAACTAAATAGAATTTGTTTGAGGGGGTGGGGGCACAAAAATATATTTTGGGGAAATGCCCTCCCCTTTCCCCCTGTAGCGTCGCCACTGGGGAAAAGCAATAAAACAATAAACACATTAGTATACCTGCAACCACAGCTCATAACCCAAAGTTTGCATTATTTTCTCTTCATCTTTTTTCACCCTTTTCCCCAATACTTTTTCTTTCTCCACTTGGCATTATTTCCCCAATTCTGCTCATTATTTCCCAGAATCGGTGCTCCCTGCTCCCGCACTTTGTGCAACCCTGCGAGTTAAAAGCAATCTTTTGTAAATATAATTGGTAGAGTATTATAATGCGATAAGCCTACAAGTGGACAACCCAGTCCTTTTTTTAAAAATCATTTAAAGTAATCTTTCCTATTCCGGGCGACCCCTGAATGACATAAGTGCCCCACGGTTGCTGATTAAAAAAATATGTTAATTTATAGAATGGTTGCTCATACACAACGTGAAAACCATTACTTCTTCATAACACACTGATGATTTTGTATGGTAGTAACGATATAATTTCTTGTAACCAAACACTCACTCAAACAAAATTTACATAACTTTGTACCTGACTGTAGTTGAAATAAAGCTGAGGCTGCCCTCTATCGTTGGACAAACGTCTTAAGGATGAAGTGGATAGAGATGTGCTCGAGTCTAATGGTAAGCCATGGTAGCTACCGCAGCTGTCAAAACTGTTCATTGGCACAACTAATAATGAGATGAAAAATATGAATAGAGCTTTAAAACTTTCTACGCGGCTGTTAGATTTACCATATACAAAACAGATATTTTAGAAATATTTCCTAATTTTCAAAGTCTTACCTCAAGAATTACTAAACTAATTCTAGGCATTGTACTTATTTTTATTACATTTCTCATGGTGACCCCATATATCGTGAAGAAATGCAATAATTATGACATTTTTTAAACATTTTGTGACATTTTGGAACTGTCATCTGCAGTCGCCTGCCGCGTGGACGTGGAAAATGTCAAATTGAAGACGCTAGTCTCTTCCACAGGGAAGTGGACAAGACAAACGCAAGAGCAATACCTATCAATTGAATGCTTTTTTATCACTACAATTGTGAATTTTGATTTCTTTAGTGTCGTGCATGAATTAGGTCAATACATAAGCATGTTTTGTAATCGAACCATTAGAAAAATCAATACAATTGCGTAAATGTTGATATGCTTACTATAGCACTCCACCTGCAGGGTTGTACCATTATTCACTCATCAACATCATCAACGCGCGAGGATTGATTTGTCTAATTCTTCTCGAACAGTTTATACATGTAAGCACTTATTGACTTATTGAATATATAATTATTCGTAGAGGCCTGCTACCGATATTATTGGCAACCAGCCACTCCCTGTGACCTTATCAGACAGTCCAACGAAGGTATTGAGACTAACTACCAGAGAGGATTTGTTGCTGCTTTAATCATACAAACTCATCAGTTTTTTCGGATGACATATTAGCAAATTTTTGTCTTTCATTCATTATTTCCTGATCTAGTTGCCACTTCAAAATCAAAATGCACAAATGACATCTCTGAAGATGAGCCAACGAGTTTAACACAACCTCTGTTAGGACGGACGGAAAAAATAGGTTGATCGGGCCCGGAGATTGTTTTTGTAGAAAAAGCATTGTCCTCATAGCTCTTAATACCCGTGCTTGCTTACCGACACAATGTGAGCTGCCGTGTGAACTGGCATCACTAGGTTTACGTTGCATCTGAGATATAGCATTTAACCGGAGAGCCTCGGAGAGCCAGTTTTCTGTAAACTTTATATTAATAGAATTTAGATTGCTTACATTGTCATTACAAGAAAGATATAAAAGAATGTACTGAAGCAATTGTTTAATATCTAATAATCGTAATTTAGATTTAAGCTTTTAATCATGAAGCAAGCTTATTCTATACGTATGCATGGTATGTGTTGAATGAGTCAATGATTTTCAATAGCGCAATTTTACAACATATTGTGCCCCCTTATCCAAAAAGGAGTCTGTAAAATCCCTTTCTTTGTTCTCCAATCATACGCCGAAAATCCAGGTTTTGTCGAATGTATGACAGTGAAGAAGACTGCTTTATTTTGTTAAACAGCTGTTCAGCTCTTCCACGAATATTTTTAGATTGACATAAAGTTCAAAGTTCTATAAGTCTTATCAATTGTTAGAATTCCGAACATTTCAAGGGTATGATTTCCTTATACTTTTAAGACGCATATTATTCACTTGGTTGGGGTTTTTACGTCGATTGAACTTACCCATTCCCAGGCTCTATATAAAGGGGACGCTGTCACTTTTCTCCCATTGACAAAGTACAGGGGCACGTTTTTTTTAATCATTTACATTTGAAAGAGAACAAATACGGACAAAAGTTTATGATAATACGTGAAAGATGATCAAACTCTGCAAAATACTGAAGGTTCGAAAGTTATCATGGAAAAAGAGAGTTGTGACCCGTTTTGACCTTTCCCGCGAATGAGACTTACGGTGACCTTTTCCCTTTGAGTAGTGAGGAAGTTCACTGGAACAGCCGACTGACCAATCAGAGGCAAGTATACACGATCTTTGACGTCATGCCGATCGTGTGAATATCCAGTAGGCGCCATTTCACAAAAGAGAATGCCCAAAATGCTACCAAATGAAGAAATTAATTTCAGTTACGCAGCATTGACCAAATGTGAAATTTTCCGAATCAATATGTCAATTTGCGTAATTTTGAATATTTTTCATCTGCTTGTGTAATGGCAACATCGATGAAGTTTCTGTGACTGTTGATCTATTTTGTTAGTTCTGGCCAACATTATACTCACCGAGTTACAACGATTTCCTAAACTAGATTTACGGTGTAGCATCTCCGACTTGGGACTGCTAGCAGGTATCGGTACCTCAGTCACCAAAGTGCTGGCTCGTCTTCTAGCCATTGCACGAGAAAATTGAGGACTATCTCTGGCTGGATAAGATTCTCTGCATCCATGTGGCACACGGTCTCGGCTTCTTGAGAGGCTACCTTGGCGGCTATCTCTGCAATGATGTGAGTAGTGAAACATTTATAAACTGGTCTCATCGGACAAGTGTCGTGTTGAGAAAGGCCACACTGCAAAACTAGGACGTATGGCTCATACGTATAAGTGATACTTTGCGTCGTCAAAAGTAATAAGCACCAATGACAACTGAACTAAGCCAATGCAAATAGTTCCATAATCATATTATACTAGCGGGCATCCGCGCTTCGCGCGGACCCGCTAGAAGATTTCACGGGGAGGTAAGTAAACAAAGCGTAAGAAAATTTGATACAATATCAAGAACATGTCGTACATGTATACATAATCCAGACGGGCCCTAAATAATCCGAATATCGCATGTGCTTTTGATAATCCAGGTATACATGTGCCTTAAAGTAGGTAGGCCTACCTTTGTCTTTCCAGCCTCCAGATACCTATGTAGGCCTCCCATGTGACCTGAAATGCAGGTACCCGTTGTCCCATTATATCCAGGGACCCCATAGGCCTAAGCCCTACCCTAATCCAGTTACCACAGGTGCCCTTAATGGCACCGGATACCACATAATCCAGGTACTGCAGTGTGCCGTTATATCGAGATACACAGGTGCCCTTACTTTATCATTCAACCGGGTGCCGAAGATAACGGGCACCGGGCAGTAATAGTCATATCACAATAGGCAGAGGTGAGTAATATCAAAGCGTTATAAATGTTTATATAAATATCAAGAGTTTGTCCTTATTCAGGTACCTAAAGTGCCCTTGATATAATGTAAGTGACATGGTACCCTTAATACACCATGCGCCTAGGCCCAATGTGCTCTTAAATAATACAGATACCCATGTTCCTAACTCAAGTACTCCACGTGTTCTTAACACACCGGTTGCCCATTATAGGCCCTACCCCTCACAGATGGCCTTAATAACCCAGGTACCGCATTTGCCGGTATTATATCCATACCAATGACCAATGTGCCCGTATTATATCCAGTTTATAATGGAAAGCGCAGGTATAGGTGCCGAAGCTATAATAGCGGGTGGTTAGTCACATCAAAACGTATAAAGATGAGGGTATTGTAAAACAGCCAGGCGCGTCAGCAAGAGTATGTCGTTGATACACTGCAAAAACACCGGTGTTAAAAATAACACCATTGGTGTTGTGAGAGGTCCACACCCAAAAAAATTAACATCGGTGTACCGGTGTTAAATTTTTGGTGTTATATCAACACCATGTAGTGTCATTTTAACAACTGCAAGTGTGAAAAATAACACTGTAAGTGTTAATGTAACACTGTAAGTGTTAATGTAACACTAATTGGTGTGGACCTCTCAGAACACCGAACGGTGTTATTTTTAACACCGGTGTTTTTGCAGTGTACTCCATGTATCCTAGGTGCCCTTAATACTGACATTGGTACCACAGTGCCCTTAATAATCCATATAAATTTTACCATGTGCCCTTTAATAAATCCATGTATGCCATGCATGTATAACACATGGTGCCCTTGATTATTCAGGTACCACCCCATGTAGGCCTACTTTAATAATCAAGATTGTGTATTAGTGATCCAATATAGGACCTCCATGGACTACCGTATGTGGTTTATCTTGAATCGAATATTAAGGGCACCCGTGATAACTGTGTATGCAGCTATTAGGGCCTACGTGTATTAATAAGGACACCTGAATGGTTATTCAGGTTCAGGTGTAGGAATACTTAAAATATTCAGAGTATCTGGATTGCCTTAATATCCCCTCCCCCATTACCCCCTGTCAGCGCATGTCCCTACCCATTTTGTACCCCAAATAATACAAAATTTGTATTTTAATGTCAAAATTGAAAGTAACTTAAAATTAGCTTTAAAATGTCTCCCCCGATTCTTTTATTGCCCCGCCACCCCGTTTTCCTCCTTTAAATGTTGATGCTGGTGCTGCCACTGCCCATGCACATACTGTATCCAGGTAATAGGCTGCCCATGCACATATACTGTATCCAGGTAATAGGCCTACGTTCTGAGCGTTATATATGGGTTCTATAGTTTTATAGTCGGTCGTTTAGTTTTATGGTCTGCGGAGTCTATCATCAAGATCACTTGTACTATTCCATGCTTGTACTTAAACACATAAGTGTGCCATCCGGATTTTGTTTGGCCTATTTACTTAAATACATTCCTCCAATAGGCATGTAGGGCCTAAACGTATGTAGTCCCTTTGTCATGTTTGTTGTGTTCCAAATAAGGCCTCCCGAGATACTACCTAATACACCCTTAAAATCCAGTTATCACAGGTGGCACACCTGCGCATAGTATATCCAGGTAATTTGAGACGATCTGCGTTTTATATAGTGACCCCCCCCCCCCCCCCCCCGTAATCCAGATACCACTGGTGCCCTTACTAATCCAGACAGCAGACACTCTATGATAACCATGATAATATACTACACGTTCCGTTTATCCAGATGCCCATGTGCCCTTATATCCAGATTATCAAGTAGGGAAGTGCGGGGAGGAGGAGGTGGCTTTAGGGTATGATGGGGCAATACCGCACGTTCCATTTATCCAGATACCCATGTGGCCTTAATAAGGCCGCCTTACTTTATCCATATTATCAAGTAAGGGAAGTGCGGCGGGAAGTGCGGGGGAAGGGGGCTTAGACCTTAGGGTATGATGTGACAATCCCGTAATTTACGTGCTATAAGCCGCACGGCGAATAAGTCGCAGCACCTCAAATTAAGATTCAGATCTCATCGTATACAGTAAGCTGCACCGCTGTATAATAAGTCGCACAAAGAAAATGAAAGGGTGTGTGTGGAGAATGGGGTGCGTGTGGGGGTGGGGGTCAACCCTGTTCCACCAGCCCATAGCTTCATGACCAGCATGGGGTTACAACTGCATGAGTGACTCCATCAAATGTATTTTCCTTCAGTCACTTCAGTCACTTTAATACATGTTATCCTGGATACGGTTTGCGCCTTGCTCCCAGTTTCTTTATTAAAATAAAGGTCTTGGCTTTATGATTAATGTTTTGTTTGTGTCTTGCTCTCGTTACATTTTATTGTACTGTACGGTATATATGCACCGCGGAGCAACCGTACGGACTGCCTGCTTTCACTGCATGCCCCGTTTACAACAGTTTTCGCCACAAACGCGTACACACTTTGTCTGCGTCATTACGTGTGCGCCGAATCGCGTGCGCCATGTTAAACGCGGTCGCGCAGCAACAACGGTTGGTATGGTACCGCAAGTTTCTTTATCGTTAGTAAACTCCGCATTCATCTATGTTATTAATGTGAAAGTGTCACTTTAAGATCTGCGTAAGAGTTTTTGTTTACATTTAGAAAATGTCGTAAAATATTTTTATTTGTTGGACGTATAGTCCCGTATAAATGCTTGTTACTATGCGTTCTTTAAGATTAGCAAACAGCCGCATATACAGAAATGTAGCTATATCCCTGAAGAAAATATTTTGGGTGAAGACCATATGTCATCACTCATTCCGTAAACCACAATTTGTGTCCGAACAGTAGCTACCCGAGTAAAAGAAATTCAACATTTCGGATTTTCACATGTGATCCTTTCTGCGCATGTCTGAAAACGGGAAAAAACGGGCATTGAACTATCTAATTAGCTCGTGTATTAGAGGCGCAATTACCACGCTTTTTCAGTTGAAGAGGGACGCGAGTGTAAAATTATATTGAACTATCTAATAAAGCCATGTTCCGAAAATTAGTATATAGATAGACATGTGTATTGTTCTCAGTTCAATGTTTAATGTTGTCTGTACGTTCATAACGTATGACGATGGAAAATATTACTTTGGCGACTATCGTATAAGTCATACGTACAAGTCACTTATACACATGAGTCGTACGTACTAGTTATTCAGTGCTTCCTAATAAATAAAGTTGGAGGCCAAGGTATGATGTTAACCTTTACATTCACAACTTGAAACACGACAACAGGGAGGATAGGAATAGAGGAGATCTGACACAAAATAAGCCAAATGGCACATTTAAACATCCAACTGAACACTGATGTACAAGGAAAATGCCTGAGAGACTATGCCCCAATATTTACATTTACAATACAGGCATGTTGAAGGGCACATAGAATTGGACAATTAGTTGTTTGCTGTTGTGTACCAAAGATATCACAAACAACTATCTGTATTCTGGAAATTAGTGCTTCTTGTCTGGGCCATTAATGTATGGTATGAAAATGGTCACGTGCCTTTTACACCAGGCGGCGCATTATCTATGGTTAAGAATTAAGTTTGATATTGCAAACAAACATACAGGGCAGTAAACACATCTCCTGAAAAGCCGTTCCAATTTGGGTTTACAAATGATTTTGTCGTTCACATGCATTTCTGATGTTCAAAGTTGAACATCTTCCTTGTTTGTACGTACGCCGGAGGGCGGTGGCAGAAGTAGCTTTTACTTATAACCCTAGGTGTCATAAGCTCTTCTTACGCCGGTGCCAACATTGAAGACATTAAACACATAATAAAAGGAACTTAATAATTACGATATTCGAACAATTTACCTTCTCATCATACTTATATCTCTGCTGCTAGATGCGCGACGTTCGGAGGCACTTATATCTCTACTGCTAGATGCGCGACGGTCGGCGGCAACATTTTCCCTACTACGGGCTGTCTTTAAGCTACTGCTTCGGCGTATGCACAAATCTTCGTTATTTGGAGCAACGGGTGTATGTCGAAAACTATGACTACGTCTAGATGAGGAGCTCCCACGTCGATCAGGAGCAATTGTAACGGGTGGCAGTAGAAAGTCACCAGGTTGATTTTGACTCTGACGACGTCTGACGAGTCTTACTGGTACGGGCTCATCCTGTGTATTTTTTTCGGGGCTTGAATCTTCTCGAGCGTTGTGATCTGTTGTAAAAGAAGAATAAATGAAAAATGAAAATGATGTTTGGTTGGTTGCTTGATGTAATGGGTGGGCAGGGCCACATTTTGAGAAGATGGTGTTGGCGCTGCACTTGCACAACCACGATGTGCAAACCACTGTATTTTGACTATTTAAGAGAATAATAATCACCAATCATATACATTAATCTCGCCAGCGCAGGAACTAGAACCTTGGCCAACGGGAAAACGGGATAATAAGCAAGTTCCGGGATCATTGGGCGTAATCAGACCCTTCAAACAAGTTAGCATTTTGAGGAATATGAGCCTAGCAGTGACTGACCACCACAAGCAGAGGAGTCTGTACTTTTGCTGTTAGCCTCAAACGCTGGGGAATTATTTCAAATTTTATATTAAAAAAAAGAGTAAAATAAGAAGAAAAATGTATTTAAAAAAAGTAGATGTGATATGGGAGCAAGAAATGAATTTAACATAAAAAGGGAAGACTTGTGTCACATGAAGGTAGGTGGGTACAAACTTGCCTACAGTTGGTTTGCATCATTTAGGAAAAGATAACTTGGGGAAGAAGTTGGTCAGACGACGGTAGCGCTGGGAAATAATGTAGGTATTTTGAAAGAATAGACACGGTATTATGTCGATGAGGTTTAAGTGTTTTGATTATCCTTACCATTCGCATCTATGTTTCCATAGGCCATCTGAATGTCAGGTGTTTCCGACCTGCGACGTCTGGTGCTGCACCGTCTTTGTAATGAAGGCGTCCTGGAAGGCCGCGGTGATGCAGAACTATCACGTCTCCTGTATTCGCCGGCTTTCAAATCCGATCGGGGCCGAGAACGCTCCGATGATCCACGGGTAAGTAAAGAAGGGGGAATAAGCTTTGTGGTACTTGCTACGTCAAAGGACGCTCGTCGAGGTTCCCGAGGGACATGTGGACGGTTGCTGTTTACCCGGCAGCTGCCCAGGCGACGAATACTTCTAGGACGCTATAAAATAGAAAACAAAACAAACATGTAACTATTTACAAAAGCATTTGTCTCATTCCAAATAGTTTAATTTGAGTCTACTAGATAAGGCTCACTCGCCGCTGAGTGGCTGGAATTCCGCATTCAATGACTGATAATTTTGCATCTAAACACGTTACATTAATTAAATATAGGCCTATTGTCAGGGAACATTTCCATTGCGCTCGATGATGTCGCAAGAAGCTTAGTCTCTTAATACGCTTTCCAGTAGCAATGTTTATTCATCCCGTTTGAATTGGGTCGAATGGAATTTGTATACCGTATGTCACCTGTATTCTAAATATTTTAATAGCAGCTAAGATTCTCACCCTTTAACACTTTCCACGCGGCAGGTATCTGCAGACGACATTCCAAAATTTCACAAAATGTTTCAAAAATGTAAACACTATTTCATTACCATACTTGGAATCAACATGAGAAATTCATTGAAATAAGTACAAACGTGCCTAGCATTGGTACAGCAATCCGTGAGATAGACTTTGAACGTTGGGAAAGGTTTCTGACAAATCTGTTTTGTATAATCAGATAATATGATAAAAGTTATAGCGGTATGGAAAGTGTTAAGGAAGCACTGCAAAACTAGTCAGTGTGGTTCCTACGTATAAGTGACTTGTACGTACGACTTATACGATAGTCGACAAAGTAATATT
The DNA here is from genome assembly GCA_035610835.1 of Ophiura sarsii. Taxonomy (NCBI): domain Eukaryota; kingdom Metazoa; phylum Echinodermata; class Ophiuroidea; order Amphilepidida; family Ophiuridae; genus Ophiura; species Ophiura sarsii. Next base: position 23,018,875 of record CM069448.1, on the reverse strand, counting down.
TGGCGTCACAATACGTACAAGGACCAACGGAAATTGATTAGAGACCAATGTAAATAATTTTGTAAATAGAAATATTTACATTAGTCTCAGATCAATTTGCATTGGTACCCGCACGTATGATGATGCAAAATACTACTTTGGTGACTATCATATCGAATGTAAGAAAGTGACAGCCCTTGGAAACCGCCGGGACTGCAGCAACATGGAGATACGCAATAACCGTATGTAGTTTGGTCAAAAACCTCAATTCAGTGACAGTTCTCTGGCTAGTAAGGTTTGACAATTGATTTGACTTCTATGGAGTCCGACCTTTTAGGACAAAATTAGCCTCCATGTCCCTCACAAAAGTGTTAGGAACTCCCAATACAGCAAATCCAAAATGACTGCCATACAGGGGCCCCAAAATTCAGAGTGCTTCAATTAAGCTAAAAATCATATCAAATTGTTCGGCTGAGCACAAGAGTTCCGAAAGAGTATAGTGTGCCCCACTTCCGATGTTTGGTTAACGAGTTATCGGGTAAAACGTAAAAAGGTCGTTGACCTTTGCAAAGGGGGTCAAAATCTACCTACCTGTTTTTGATGTTCATCCCCCGTATTTGCCCGGTCATCAAAACGTCTACGAGATGATCTTCGTTTGAGTTTGGTGGAATCTTGGCGGCTGGATTGCGCACCTGATGCATCTACGCTATCACATCGATGGACCTGCAGAATGATTTGACAATGTAGTAGGATGATTATCATTATTCATGAATAGCAAACGGAGCATGGTAATACTTGAACGTGGTTATAGAGGTTATCCGTGCAGCCAGGCGTAACGAGCACCAATCCGGCCTAATCTGCTAATCTACAGAGTCGGTACATGATGTCCAGTCCATTGTGCTATCAAATAAATATCAAAAAACAGGTGTATCTTCTTTCTGCAAAGCTTAAACACCTTTTAGTATTTCCTTAAAGATGGCTGTTGATGTATGGATAACCTCAATTCAGAGGAGGCAAATGAAAACTGAAACAGAAGACTTTACATCTATTTCAGAAAAAACAGAGGTACTTCAGACACATTTTAAATGGGGACAGTGTGTGCACTAATCCAATCCAGATGAAAGCTGTGTGACATTGACAAACTTAATCCACCATCACTGAAGTACTAATCTTGGTCATAGATCCTTGTACGATAAGTGTGTTCGTCGATTCGTATCATCTTTGCCCAACCGGATAACTAAGAAAGCAAACTCTAAGCATGAAATCAATCAATAAGTCAATTGAAGAAAAGAATCGAGCATTCCAAGTATTGAAACAATACTTCCACTCCTTCACTGCCAATCTAAGTGTTAATGTATTGATTAACGGATAATTAACACGTGAACGCGTTAATGCTCTTAGATTGTACCGTAAAGGTATAAGATGTGTTCATTAAGTTTCATTAAGTGTTCACTTATTAACACATTAACGCCTGATGAACGCCCGAAAAATACAAAGATTAACGTGTTAAAGAGTTCATATTTGAACACACGGACATGTTAAAGGCATCCAAAGTATTCAAATATGAACACTTAAACATGTTAACCTACGTATTTTTCAGGCGTTCATCAGGCGTTATTGTGTCAATACATCCTATACCTTTACTGTACAATCTTAGAGCATTAACGCGTTCAATTGTTAATTATCCGTTACTCAAATCATTAACACTTAGATATTTGCAGCGTACTCACTGCCTATGAAATTACTCTGGATACATGCAAATGTCAAAGATCTCACTTATAACAGAATAATAAGTTTCTAGTACGTAACATTTAAACGATAATTGCAACGCCATGTATTATAAGAATGATACTATTTTGCATCCCCGTAAGTACAAGCACAAGTCAAATGAATGTTGATCTAAACCAATGCATTTATATCCGTAATCAAATGAAATGTTTGCATTTGTCTCAGTAAGGCTGCTGCTTATACGTAATGGTGATGCAATATATTACTTCGGTAAGTCTTACGTGCAAGTCACTTGTATGTAAGTACTAGTTTGGCAATGCTCTCTTATTCAAACAATGCATGTGTTCCGGGATCTGTCTGGGGATGTGTTCATCATCAATTCCAAACAAATAAACAGGTGGATATTATCAACAACAAAATCGTCACGCTATGGAATTGTACCTGTAACTGTGGCGGTCGTATCCCTTCTTGACTACTGCAATACCCCTCTCCACACGTCTGTGGCGTTTCCATCTCTTTCTGTTCCGGCATTGTGTGCGAAGGAGAAATATTCAGACTGATCGGTTTAGCTGGTATACACTTGGTCTCCCCTGCAGCACCGGTGCTACCACCTGTTTGGGCGTGGTACCATCGTCCAGTGACGCACAAGTACTCCCGCTTGAGTTCGCAGATTTTGCAACGCCATTTTGTTGTCTCATTCTTTTGTGTGAAAAATTAATAAGACGGTGACAATATTTATTAATCGCATGTTGAGAGTCGAGTAGCCGAGTGGTGCTTTCAACTCATTAAATGTATATTATACTAGACTCGAATTGACACTCGAAATAATTAACAGGCGACAGTTCCTTCTGTTTATATTTTCTTTAATGCGTAAAAAATATTACAACAAATCACGTTGAATATAGATTTCATAAAACTCATTTGTCGTACGTCACGCCAAAATATTCTAAACTGTGCTGTGATTGGTCAATTCAGCCCGTAATGATAAATAGCTAGCGACGGTGATATTAATCGTAGCCTGGTTGGCCTATATTACCCAAAACATCATACCAACTTTGATTGACAGTTGCTTAGGGAATCTGAAATACCGCAACACTGAACACAGCTGGTGTTGATTAATACCAGTCTTAGGTTACTCTGCATTTTTGTTGCAATCTAGAATAGTTGAGTGTCATTAAAAGCATTAATGAAAAATTGAAGAGACATGATATAAGCCTTTACACTATCGATACGCAATAAAAGAAAGACATTTAGGCATAACTATAGAGTGTTTTAAAAATCATCCAATTCTGAAATTTCACGATAACTTTATTGTTTTGGTTTGTTTTCGCCAAGCACTTTTAAATGTCAAACCTTTACGGTTACCATATTAACGAAGAAATGTGCACAAATAACCCCCGAGTAATAATGACTTAAAATGCACAATATGTCAGTATTGCTGACGCAAACTCACCGTCTTTGCCTTTTCATCCGCCGTAAATGATCCGCACATTTGACACGCGGGAATGTTGCAATCCTGACATAATTGCACATCGTCTGCGGATCCTTTCTGAACGAAACACAGCCTACACGCCGACTGAGATACTTCTTCTAATGAGGCGATCCTCGCCGACAGCGTCGATTCGTACCTCTTGATCATTTTCTCTATTTTACTGAGAAAAAACAGACACAAAGCCATGATTACCAGTTGATTAGATTACTGTCAACGTGTGATCGTGAACCAATCAAATTTCGCGCGCAACCTGGAGAAGCAAGATAATACTATCAATGACAATAGGTCTGTAAGGAGCACCTTGGTTGCCAATATAATACACACAATAATTACCTAAAATGTGTTCTGAATAACTACAATGCTCGGCCCCTTTTACACAGCAAGACTTTTATTGCTGTGTAATATGATAAAGAACTATCTTTAAAAGTGATACTGAACAAAATTGGTGTTTACCATATTTTCAACGTATACATTTTGGTGTATGTAGAAGAGCAAATGTAAGCAATGGCCCCACATACATTAACAAGGTTAATGAACTTAGTGATTAGAACTAGAATTAGTGAACAAACTAGTGACTCTCTACAAAGAGCTCTGATGGGTCAATAAATTGGTTCACTACAAGTGGTGTTTTTTGATTGATTAGCTCCTAAACACAAATCAATGGGTTTTCATTTTATTACATAAATGTTAATGTTGGTAAACAACCTGATCAAAGTTTGGCTTAAGACCAAAAATACTGAAACTATAAACGAAATCGAAAACTGGGATAATTAAATAATATGGAATTATTGAGTGTATTACGAGCAAAGGTAATACATTGTACTTTACGGAATGGATAGAAATACGGTAGGTCTTGTTTATGTGTCAGACAATTGGGAAATGTATACATTTGATGAAATAAAAAACAATTTTTTTCATCCAGCCAATGCTTGCATACAATACATAGCTGTAAAACAGACAATACCTACTTTGTGGAAGAATGAAAAAACAGGCATTACATCGGATGATATATCGTTTAAGTATAATTATAATGGTAACACTTCATTAGAACTGTGTACAACAAATATATATCCCTACAATATTTTTGTATCAAAACCAAAACGAAAAAAGAAAGAAAAAAAATTAAAATCGATATTACTTACATTGCTCTCTGCTGCTCCTGAGTTTCAAAGGTCAGTTCTTTCTCCATCACTTTCTGAATGACCTCCAGCTCCTGAGAGGTCAAATGGGAAAGGTCAACCTCTGACGGCGTAGAAGCCGTCGAAGAAGCTGCCTTAGAGTCTGATGAGAGCGTTTGCTTCGTCTGGGGACAAAGGTGAACATATTAATGATGTACGATGTTATTTGTTTCTAAACATGCGTTCTTAAAGAACAAATACAAACTGTACGTAAGAGGGGCATTCAATATATACCTGCAAGCATTGAAAATCTTCAAGCCTTGACACGTGTCAGTAAAATAAACTCATGATACTTAAACTGTAAGTCTTACTCTTTTCTCACAGAAAATTTCGAACACGTAGGTCATTTTTATCATTACATTTCAGCACTTTCATGACTGTGAATACCGTGATCCCAGGGCACTGGTTAGGGAATTAAATGTTACAATGGCGGGAAATTTGAAAGACAAAATTATGGCATGCATTAAGATACATGCGTTTACAATGTTAATATTGGCGCTTGATTTATAATGCTGATTCTTGTCAATTTTTAAGTCCCCAAAGACCATGATGTTTATAGTACTGAAATGACATGATACAAATGACCGACATGCTTGAAATTTTCCGTGAGAAAGGGTTAAGACTTACAGTTTTAGTATCATAAGTTTACTTTATTGACACATGTCACGGTTCAGAGATTTTCAATGGTTGCAGGTATTTATTGAATACTCCTCGTATAATCTTTAATACCGTCAACATCTGAAAATTGTGAAGAAAATGGGTGAAAATACAATAAATCATACCTTAACATTCGCATAGAACAGTACTTTCAGTCTCCTAACGGTATATAGCTCAAAAGGCTTTCACGTCAAATATCTGCGTATCATTAGTTACAATTTAAAGGCGCGATAAAACCCGACTCGTATATATTGAAAATGGTTGTTTTTTATTGGACTCAATTAAAATTAAATGGTCTCTGATGCCCTTGAGGTACGTTCCCTATAGGAATAAATAGCAAATCGATATTCAAAGACATTGACTGTGTCATAAATTATTTTGTAAACATCATGAAACAACAATGGCGTCGCGTGTGAGTGAGATTTAAAAATAATGTTCATTGCCTCGACATGTTTTCTGTCATCAAAACCGATTAAAATATCATCTTACGATATTGCCACAGATTGTTATCGCACGTTCAACACGTGATTATATTATATACTTATCTGAAAATGGAAAATATGTATAAACGGTAATTGTACTCACCGAATGTGTGTTGCCCATCTTCTTAATTGGGTAAATCAATCTATAAAGGTTATCAAATCCAGCCCGATGTCTTCTTGATCACTGTGGATAGACATCGATGTGCAATTTCCAAATGCAATATCAACATTAATGGCGCGGAAATAATGGCGCGTAGAAACGAGCCAAACTGAATGATTTGTCGTCGTAAATATTATGCTCAAAATTTGAGCTTCGTCGGTTGTCGAAAAACACTAAGGTATGACCATAACCATCATATGTCATGTCCTAAACTATATCCCATAATGCATTTCAAAATGAAACATGCTTAATAAACATGAAAGAAATGTAAATAAAGTACATAACAGACAAATTTGTGTCGGCATTTTTAAAACAAATTGTATCCACCCTTTGTGGCGTGGAATATATAGAGTAGACTTCCCCACTGAAAAATTCTCGAGACGAAATGCATCACGGGATTCTTTGAAATTGCGTTTGTACGACTGAACTCATTACCGATAGTGCGGTTGAAATGTATCACTAACTCACTATTGTCACACATCTAAGGGTTTGTAATCTGTACCCTCCTTTTTTTACCGAGCACCTGACAAAACTAAAAAAGCAACCTGAAACTCACCCGACTCTTGTTTCTGATACGCGTTAGCTTTGTTATCAATGTAAAGTCTATCTACCTTCCGAAGAACCATAATGCGGGAGCAAAATCTAAGTATATCTAAAAATAGATACGTGGATGACACACAATTCTTAAAATATGAAACCGTATTTTGTTGCCGTACTATTGTTTGGTACTCTTAACTTGAAAGCTCCTTAGATATGTAGGCTCCATCATCTGTATATTTTTCTACGGTTTTTCGCCATGGATATTCATGATAGAATATGGGTCGTATAACGTAATCGAGATTTTATATTGTCACTATGTTTGTTGTCCCAGATCTGGATGAAAATATATTCCAATAACAACATAGTATACTTCTGTAAATGTAAGGGTAAAAAGGATATACAGCGATACTCGGCCTCTTTCTTGATTACTTACAAAACGATGCATTAGATCGTTGTTTGTTTTAGAGATTGTTATAGAAACTAACCAACATTTTATCTTATTGACATTCCTCTTTATTAAAGAACACATTCGGTATAATGTAAACAACAAATGCATATTATTGATTTTATTAAGTATACATTATACATTGGTATAGGCCTATTCGTCATACAGTTTATTTCTCATCGGAAAAACGACTGCAGAGCTGTCATCAAATTGCCAGGGTGAAATATTATGCTCGCAACCCAAATAGGCCTACAGTACACAACGGTAATAGATATGGCATCAACATTACCTTAAAATCACAAAATACATAATTATTGGTTCTGCGGAGCTTGCAGTTTGCTTGTCCAAGCAGGGTGTATCTAATTGTAAAATTGAATTAAGTTAACAATAAAAAATATTTGAATGCTTTATGACAAATCGTATTTGGACACAACTGGATATCACCACACGTTCAAACACTCACAATATCTTTCCTTTTATTATTATTCATTTGTCAGCTTTGTATATTTCAACCGATTAATTATGTTTATTTTTCTTCTGCAAAATGATTAAAAGTGCGCTGAAAGATAATATATTACTCTGTTGATATAATCTTGAATATTTTATCAGCTCTGAAATTTGCGAAACTCAAACAATTTTTGAGCGCAGATAAAATCAATTTGTAAGAAATTATTTCTATGATTATGATACGCATCATAAGATTAGCTTAGAGCCACGGATTTGATCAATAGTGACCGTTAAGCTTGCTTTCTACATAACACGGATTCTTTCTCCATTTATCACAGTAAAGCAGGTGCTATGGTTGTAATTATGGTAATACCTTCATTTCGGTAGTAACTTATATTTCATGTATAGAACCAGAAAGAATTCCCCACATTTAAAATTAGGTCATTTTAACGACTCAGTGACATCCGAGTATACATGTCGTCAGTCATGCCTGTATTTGCCAACACAAATTCTATAACATTTAGTATCGTTTCTAGTTAGTTGTTTACTTGGTTAGCTAGTTAGTTACAATTGCAATATTAATCGTGTTGGTTTGTTTTAAAAACAATTCTTGTTTTTCACTTTGCTGCCTAAAACGTTGCATGACGGGCACATGACGGGATGGCAATACAGCATTTTTGGTAGTCAAGTAGAAACGCGATGTGCGTATCCAATTAGCGATTGACCAATCGGCGGTCGCGCCTTGCTTGCGTTCTTCCGGGCTGGCACGCTCGGCATTTTGCCTCATTTGTGCGGCGATGGCTTTTGTACGGGGAAGATTTGTGTGCGGCGCGTGGTGATAGAAGCCCAGGTATGCTACATGTAGGGCAAGGGACGATTGACTGTGTGGAAATAACAGAAGATTTTTTGCGTCTGGAATTTAGATGGGAATGACGAAATTTGCGGTGAGTTATCGTTAAATTTAGCATCGAATCCATTACGTATTCTACAAATGTGAATGCATCATGTTAAATAAATTGTCGGGTTTAGTCAGTGCTAGTTTTGCGTGTATTTTTAATGTAGGCAGATAAAATACGGCCTCTTTTCTACAGCTTATGTTATCAAAATGATATATTTGTGCAAATGTGTGCATGCGATAGAGTGAGACACGGTGATTTTCTGATAACTTGTGAGATCATAGGCATGTTTTGAATGGTTATTTCTTGATTTATTTATTGATCTATAACGTCAAGACATTCATATTTTGGATCTTCGTAGGCCTATACATGGGCTTATCGATTTGTTTCTTTTAGAGATTGATCCGGCAGGTTTAATTTAGAGCGATTTCTAATAGCTTTACAGATAATATTCATATATAGGCCTATAATCCGTTTATAAAATTATCGTGAATTAACGTGTTGTTGATGAGACTTGACGATTGTTGTTGTTAAGAAGTGTAAGCCAGTTGACGCTGTACTAGCGTGTTGTTGTGGATAAAATGTAGACCCAATTCTTATTACTTTTAAAACAGTGGCCTGTTATAAAATAGTATACAAAATTGCGAGTTCAATTATTTATTCCAACATTTAGAACGCCTTTCTAAAATTACGAGTGGCGTGTGACCGGAAAGAGGCTTATCTTATATATATTTTCATTTTGACAAATTCTAATTCATATTTCAGAAAACCAAATTGCTCACTTTTATGATGGATCGATGGGAAATATTTGTTGTTGTAAGCAACGCCCAGGATTCTTGTCGAGTCGAGTTATAACATTGTTGTGATGAATAGTAGTTTTTAACGTTTCAACATGATGCTTGAGATTTTTTTAATTTTATTTTTTTAATAAAATACCTCGCAAACTTAAATGAATTGCGTATTTAATTTAGAAATGTTCATGCAATAGAGCAATTGATAGAGTTGGGCCTATGGACACGATGGATAGACCTAGACTTATTAATTAATTTTATTATTAATAATGTGTTGCATAAAATACATAGGACTTTTGGTGATGATCATATTTGTAGATGCATTCCCAAACTATTGTGGTGGCGTTTGTGTATACAGACGATGGCGGCCACGCGTCTCGGTCCTCTCGGACGACCCTAAAGGGCAACGGGAGTGCACCATTTTGAAATATTTTATCAGTCATCGCCCGGTTAAAAATGAAAATAATTCAAAAAATAGCATTTACAATGGAGTTGGTTAGCCAACTCCAACGGTTTTGGATTGGAATTTTTTCTTCTTCTAACCTATGATGAATTTGTCAAAATGATAAGATTAACATTCGCGATTACGTGTTATTCCAAAACGAATTCAAAAATTAGATTTCGCGTGGCCACCGTCGTCTGTGTGTATACATATACATGTATAATCGCCACCATCGCTGGAGTTAAACAGGGTCTAGTGTAAAGTACTGCCGACAAAAATGGCCGAGGCATTTTTAATTTTGATTTTATCTGCTAATCATATTGTTGGGTGAGGCTCACCCAGGGGCGGATACTGACTGAACTGTTTTTATCGAATTTGTAGGCCCATATGCAGTCTGATTGAACATTTTGAATTATTTTTGTAGGCCCTAAGCCTAGGCCTATTTGTCATGGCCTGGTTACTTAATCTTAGGAAGATTTAACAACAAAACCTTAGATCAATTGTGCGATTTTTGGATTTTTGGTGACCAAATTAATTGAATAAAATGCCGGCTGCTAAATTTGATGTACTTTGTGTATAATTGTATATTAGCGGGCTTTTGCGAGTTGTCGTCTGCTAATTAGCGATAGGCTGATAGAAATAGCAGATAATTTGGTGAAATGTCGTCTACTAAATTTGGCGCACTTGTTGTATGGTATGTGAAATGTCGTCTGCTAATTGGCGCGCTTTTGTATATTGTTAGAAATAGCGGATTATTTGGTGAATTGTCGCCTGCTAATTTTATGTACTTTGCTGTATCTGTGTGTATAAAAATATTGTTGAATACATGACTTGATTTAGTATTCTGCAGCTCGAAGGTGTGGTGGAGTTCAATCTTTGATCTTGTAGGTTGTACCTTTTGAAGGTAAATTAATTGCTTTATGCGTATAACACATTATTTCGTCATTTCTATCATAGTACAAAAACAATGGCAATGCACGAGATTATGTCGGTGTTGTGTTTTTTATTCATAATTTGATACGCAAATGAAAAGATGATGAAACAGTGGAAATAACAGTTGGTGTGACATTGGGCGATATAATCATGATATCATAAGGAAGGACGGCCAATACACTACCAACCCACCAATATTGAATGAAAGATGGAAGTTTAATTTTTTTGGTATGAATGTAAGTGATATTGTCCAAACTGTTTATATAAATATATCTTGCGCAAACGCCCAGCTTTCTTAGGAATTTTAGATTTTGAAAATCGGACATTTCTGATGGAAATTTCAGATTTTATTGTAACGATGGTAGATTTCAAGTTTTTGTCGCTAACACCTTTAAACAGTAAACTAATTCTGAAATGTTATTCGCATTATTATTGCACCCTCTTCTTATTTTATTAGCTTTTTGATAATAATCGATTGTTGTGTGCATAGAAAACAAAGATTTGATTGAATAGAGCAGGATTTGTTTAGCTTGAGTGGTTTTAACCTTCCTTTATTTGACGGAAGATTTGAATGTAATTTACGAGGCGCGGGGTTCATTGTTTGAAATGCTGGTAGTGCAAAAGAGAATAGCTGTAAAGATGAATTACGTGAGCCAAAATATTAAAATACGTTTTTCATCGATTTTCGATTATATCTTGCCACAGCCGACATAAAAAAAAGATATCTCAATGAAATTAACGCAATACGTAGGAAACATGTCCACCATCATATCGCAAGTGTTTACATTTGAAACACTAGGCTATTTGTTTTATGTTTTATAAACCCGGTATATATCATTTTGAGACACCCTGTATATGTAAAGGAGGTCAAAATGTGTCAATTATATATGTATTATGTATTTTAATATACCTTCTTTGTATAATTATACCAACAGGCAAACCACGAGGAGTTACAAGTGTTAAGTTTTGGTTTTAGTTACAAGCATTGTATTGTATTGTAGCGTATGAAGTATCTAAACACATCAACAAAAGTAAGTCCCCTCTCAACAGTTCGTCATAATATATACGTACATTTTGAGAGTACAGTTTTTGTCTTCCATTTGAGCTCATTCGGCCATGAAGTCATGGACATCTTTCATTTTCAAACAACACTTAGGAAACAGTCATAAGATTATTTCTAACTAAGTTTTATTGATAAAATGTTTTACCTTACGATGTTATGACGAACTGTTGACATGGTTGAGAGGGGGACTTACTTTTGTTGATGTGTTTATTTGCGGGGTTGTTGTTTGGTACGCAGTTCGGTCTTGAAGTTGTTCAAATATTAGTACGAGCATTTTATGAAGTTGAAATCTTTGTAAATTTATAGCTGTAAATAAAATGCAGAAATTAGGTCATTAGAGTGCTGATTTTGTTGTTGTTGCTGTTGTTGTTGTTGTTGTTGTCGACTTGTCGTTCCGTCAGATAGCGAAAAGCGCGGGGTTCTGCCCGGAACGAACCCGGGTGCCTTATAAATCATTCAGGTTTCCTGTTCAATACCTGAGCCCTCAAAAGAACAGGTGGTGTCAGATTCAACAATTATCAGACCCACTAGGGTCATGTGTTTTAAGCTCGCCTCCTTTCGCGTTACACACGGATTTTGGCTTTCGCATCATGATTTTAACTTTACACATTTATATTTGCATGTATAGGGGAATATGGGGCAACTGGACCGTGGGGCAAGTGGTCCGAAATGAAGGATTTTGTAATTGTATAGGCATACTGCTTTCTTTTGAACAGTACGACTTTTGTTGATACTTGACATATATCCTTACCTCTACAATCCATTACATTTGGAACTTTAGGGTATTTACACATGTGATTTTTCTCCAGATCTTTGAAGCCAACTCCTTGAGTGACTGATTGAAAATTCACAGATAGTATGGGCGATATATGAAGATGGGTTTAGATCATGTTTAATGTACTTCATATGATTGACAGATATGCAACAGTAAATATAAACATGCAGTACAGTCGTCATAAGATTCTAGGTGCATATTGCATTTGATGGGTGCTATATTGTAGTGTGCTTAGGGACTTTCCGAAATATGATTAAAACCATAGGTTGTGGTTGAAATGACCGTAAAATGGGGCATATTGCTAACTTGGGACATTGGTGGTTTGAATTTCCGATCAATATTATCATTTAAAGAATGTTTCAACTTTATCATTATCACGGTTATTCATTTGGTAGAGTTATTAGTTTATGAATTTGCAAATAACAAAGTACACCATTTCTTATTTTATCTAAAAACACTCGTCTACTTGTAAGACCCGAACGCCGTAATATTTGCGAATTCAAAGATACTCGCTGGCTACAGAAATCTGTGTAATGGCTAAAAACAAAAATGCAGTTTTCCCTTTTTTTCTTAAATGTATTGGAGTTATTGATTATTATGACAAATGCTGGTATGTTTTAAAACATTTTGACGTAAAATTTATTACGTCACAGGCGTCTTTGAATAATGTTTCATCTCGACAAAGTACTACGTCATTTGTTGGGGCAAGTGGTCCGAAGGGGTATGGGGCAACTGGTCCGCAAACATTATTTGTTAGTGTCAATAAAACATGACTCGGTATTGAAATGTAAATAGAATATGAAATAATTCACATTCTTTCTAGTTCGTAGACATTTTGGGGCATTTCGGGTCTAATACCACTATTTCTGATATTCAAGGATTACAATATGACATGAAATTGCTTTAGAATGGTTTAAAACCTCGGTATTATGAATTACATCTTTATTATATTTTAAATGGTGTATGTAAAGGTATTTGCAATGACGAAATATCATGATTTATGTATTTTATCCACTGCTTTTTGTGTATATTAACCGTCGGGTCATCATTGTCATATTGACTATCTTCCCCTGTAACATGAAAAGCTGGCTAAATATCAAGATGGTTTATTATAAGTACTAAATGATGATTATATGAAGTAAATAAAATCATTAAAGAAAGGGGTAGACAAATGTATGGGGCGTCTGAATATCACAACCATGTAACCATTTAACTAGGTTCATACCGTTTTATCTTATAAACGTGCAGTCGAAAATTGCGCTTGCTTTGTACACCATTAGTATAACTGCTTTGTACACGTTTACCACGAAAACTGTATAAAACATAAGTTTCATGAGACCTGTATCCTTTTTACACGTTAAATAATATGGAAATGAGTTTGTAAAGAAAATACTGCCTAGTTTCCGTGTTGTCAATCGATGATTTCTGTGTATTCTAACCGTTGGAACATATAGGACCAGTTGCCCCAATGATGGGGTAACTGGTCCGTGCCAAGTAATGTTTTTAGTTAGTGGTAATTGGCCTTTTGTTTGGATATTTTTTAACATTGATTATATGTTATATGTAAACAAATACATGGGTGATATTTTTATAGCAATTCCATAAATATTTACACGAGCTTTAAGCTTTTATATCATGAAATATGCTTAACCGGACCAGTTGCCCCATCCCCCCCTACCCCCCTGAGGTAGTAAAAGTATACATTTTCTGAAGGGAAATTGCATGAGGAAACCAAATATGCCATTAAAATTATAGTACGACCAAGAACTAAAATGGTATGATCGGAAATGTTCGGAAAATATCAGAGTTTTTTAATTTTTAATTTGAGATCCATATATTTTTTATACCTACCCCTATCATTTTTTTTTTAACATATTTGAATTTCTCATGAAATTACCCATTAGATGATATATATTTGTTAAAGTTACTACGTCGGTATGGTAATTATACCGGCTAGTGAATATCTCCAATTTTTATTTTATATATTTTTAGAATTTTCAAAATTATTGGTTTAAGGATGAACCCTTCCCTGATATAAACTGCATTTCTGAATTCCTCTAGTTACAAGCTTTCCAAAAATGTATACTTTTGCTCTCATAGGTTGAAAACTTTTTCTGTTATAGTCATTTTTATAAATCCGGTAAATTGAGGCTGATTATTCATGTTGACTGTGTAGCGAATAGGAAGAAAGCTGATGATCATTGTCTTATCCATAATTAATTAGTTGTTAATAATAGTTGACAAGTCTGTTGAACCACATACTTAAAGACTACTAAATATCCTTTGAAATGGGACCAAAATTGTGTTTTTAACATTAGGGGATGACTAGTTATTGTAAAAAGAACAAAGCATGGGATTATCCCCATTGAGTTTGTACAGGCGGCACCCCTTCCAGCGGCACCCCTTCCAGCACCACCCCTGGTCCCCAAACATCAAACAGCTGTATCTCCCTTTCTGTATTAGCTATACCAATACCATTTGGCAGGCAGATAGCTTGTTATGAGGGCTTTAAAATGATACCAAATTTGTTGAGATAGCTTTTGTGGTTTTAAAAAATATTTGAGGAAAATGACAGCATAAAGCTAAAAAATGTATCGGCACCACCCTATTGGGAGGCGAGTTCATAACGCGTGACCCTATACACAATACAAGCCCGCGCTCACGTGACACAAGTAAGCAAGTAAGTAGGCCTAAGTAAGATATTTATTTAGTTAATTATTATTGAATAATGATAGAAAATAAAATTGAAAAGCTTGTCGACGTCCTCTGAAAACGATTTGTGTTTCAGTATGTCGCCCTCTATGTTTGGAATAGTAATTATCTTCATCTTCCACAATTTCCAGTCACCAATACAAATTATCCGTGTTTTGGAAGAACTGCCAACTTGTCGGGAATTTAAACTTGTTTTAGAATTTCAGAAAGAAGACACACGGGTTTTATGATAGGCCAATTTGGTTACGTAGTTCGTGCAATGAATTGGACGTCATGCACCGATTTAATTGAATGTATAATATCCCGGGTGCGGTTCCCCTTTGTAGACCGTTGCGAATGGCTACATGGATAACCTCGATTCCACCACCGACAAGAATTGAAACAAAAATGACGGATATTCTTGTCCTAAAAGAGACAATTTTCGCCCTATGCTGATTGGATACTAAGGTCGCTTTGCGAACATGGTCATTTCCGATGACGTAATTTGCGTCATGTGTTCAATCGAATGCAATGAAGTCAGCAACGACCTCGCGCGACTTTCCAAAATGTGGGACTATTATAGTTGCTAGGCCTGAATCTCTGCAGTTGACTTCAATCGAAATAGTCCGACGCGCGATTGGTCGTTTAATCTGTCGAGTTGCTATGAGCGATTTACGTTTCATGGTCAACTCGTGCGACTCCAACTCGCCACAATCTGCGACTGGCTCGTATACATGTAATGCGCATGAGGCCTATAGTTAAATTATACTTATATGACATCATAGGTAGCTTTATATAATATATTATAGGTAGGACAATTTTTCGTGTAGGTAGTGTCCTAATATGGATAGAGAATATACCATAAAATAGAAAAAAACAGATCGATTATTTTCAGGAAACATACATTGGCGTGACAAATTATGCTATGCACCACTATTTTAGTCTATTTGATTCGTATATAAGAATTCCATAGTGTTTTGTTGTTGTTTGTTTTTATAATTTGCTATTATCTAGACGTGTCTTCAAGTAGGCCTATGTCAGGATAGATGGTGAGATCTATATCAAAGCACATCTTTAGCTTAAAAGCTATGTTGCAATACTCCTGACTGTAGTAGTTTGAAACAATAGAAATAACATTGAAAGCATTCTACGATAATTCTCTACTGACGAATAATATGAGGAATTCCTAGAGTTCAACAATATAGAGGGTTGTAAGATAACCAGCAATTAAAAAGCATCTCGAAAATAAATGTTAAATGGCAACAATGTAAGAACACCATAGATTTCATATACATACAAAATAGCCCAGAAAAGAGGGGGTACATAACCTTCAAGATGTTCGGGTAGATTTTGGAGTTTGGAACTTCGCTGAGAAAATTGGTGAGTTTGTTGATCTGCATACCGCCCTCAAAATACTCAAAATACCACAACTACGAAATTGTTACAATAGCAGTCCAGCCGATCTCATTAACAAATAGTCAGTTGTTAATTTGAAACAGACTCTTAAAAACATTTAGAAAAGCGAGGGAATTCATTAATTGTTCTTGACTAATTTGTTATGCCTGCCGTCACAACTACGAAATTGTTACAATAGCAGTCCAGCCGATCTCATTAGCAAATAGTCAGTTGTTAATTTTAAACAGACTCTTAAAAACATTTAGAAACGCGAGGGAATTCATTAATTTTTCTTGACTAATTTGTTATGCCTGCCGTATTCGATGCCACATTTGAAACTTCTCTTCCAATCTAAGTCGACGTGGTTTAGTCTATACTAGTGGTCTAACACTCTGACCTAACACTCTGTCTTTGGTTTCGCATAAAAACCTCACGAGAATACCAGACTCGTGTAAAATAGACAACGTCAACGGGTCATCAATTTTTAGATAGGTCTAATCAATTTTGGTGCCAGCTCGGCTCAGTAATCACATCACACGAACAGAAAACTGAAGTTAAAAAAATATTGAATGGCAGTGAAAAATAGTAAAAATCGGTTGTTTTTGTCTAGAAATTATATTTGACGTAAATTACAAATGTAACAGACCGGTGAGTTGAAGACGAACAATTAATTAATTAAACTCATCAATTGATGGATCCAATCATGACATAAATTGCCCGATTAGGAGCGCTATTAATTCGGTCTGGTGTTATCAATTACTACGAGAGGATTTCCCAGTGCGCGTGTACAACCAGGCAATCATATTTAAATTCGGGGCGTGTACGAGCGGTACTACTTGCTAACTGCATGGGCGAGTTTCCATTATGTTGCAGCCGGTTGGTTGCACACGAGAATTATGTCATATAGCAACCAGCTTTGATGGAAGGCGAATATTTAAATTTGGTGACGTTTTTAGGGCACCAATTTATAGCGCTGCTAAGCGGGCCTTGTAGCCTAATGGTTAAAAAAACCGAAGGTATGTCTACCCGGAGGTCTACCATGCTCAAAATAACACATTGATGTCAGGAATGTTTACATTTTATAAGCTGATTAGCACTAGACTCGTGCCTCCTCAATAGCCCAAAACTGTGACCTTCTGATTGATCCTCGGAAGCCGAGACCCTGCTCTAGTGTTATTCCGTCGGACACAGCTCGGTACTAGAGCTATAAGCTGCTATACTTCTGATGATTAACCTCCTGCATTTGAAAACGTCCATAAACCTAAAAGATTCTTACAGACATTTATGGAATTTCATAAAAACGCTTTGCACGCGAATCAAAACTCAAAAGCACAGTGACATATGCTTACGAGATGAAACCTAGAGCTTGATTCCCAGCCTAGCATGCCTAAGACTAGAGGTAGAGATGTCTTTAGTTTCTTTTTTTAGTGGAAGACAGGTTTTAACATTTTCTAACGCGGTTATCTAATTTACGAATACTATAATCGGAACATTTTGGAACTGGTCGTGCAAATACGAATATGATTGATTATTTCTTTCAATTTGTTTTAGAATTTAGAAACAAACCCAGTTCTATTAATCATCTTGATAGAGAATCCATCTTCGTCCCCGAATGCAGGACTGAAATCATTAGCTATCAGTTGTTAGTATATAGTCTTGCAAGTCCAACACAAGTCAAAGAAAGATCAACACATTTCTTATTATTATATTATCAAATATTCTTATATATTGGGCGTGGTTTAAAATGTCAACCCATAATATCCATCAATTTCATTGGTTCTGTGGTTAGTTTTGTTGGATACGCGCTATAGATTACCAGACCGCTAATCTATGGATCTGGGCGGGGCTTAATTCACACCTTTGATGATGCCGGAACTACATTTAAAAAACATCGCCTCGTCAATAATTGTAAACATCCTCGTCAATTATTGTAAATCGAAAGTAAGCTTATTTTACAATACAACATTAGGTTATATTCATGTAATTAAATGTAAATAAAAGATAGAGGTCCATTTAATGAATAAACGCTAATAGTAATAAGACATGTAAAAGAAAGAAGGACAAATAAAAAGGGTGCCTAAAAGCCTATTTTCGTCTGCTATATAAATATTCGTATAGGCCTAGCCCTAGGCTACATTCGTAATTACTTGCAATAAAGTGAATATGGAAGAAACCACAGCAACCACAGCCGCCTGCGGCGACCATTCACGACTCAAAATATGGTACAGCCTATGCATTATGGGAGCCTTCTATAGCAAAACATCGACGAACCATATATTATTCTCTAAATAAAAGTCATAAACATTTGAAAAGGTTTGTTAGACATTTGATTCCACATGGTAGTTTTTTCAAACGACGTTATAGGCTATTTAGTCAAAGAAACGATTGATGAACAATTTTGTAGTTTCAAATGTGGCAATGAATTAATTAGAATATTACGCAGGCTCTAAAGCATACATGCAATTGAGATCTGGATCAAATAGCTTACCAGCTTATAAATACATCACGGGTTAGGCCTACCGTTAACTGTACACGTATACGTTCCTCAAAAAAGTTACAACCAGGTTAAGTTCTAAATACGTTTATAACTCCAAAACTATATCTCCTACATACAAATATCTGATTATACATTTCACAAGAATTTTCTCCTCTTTAAAATGAAATATAACACGTGAAGAATGACTGTGTACTTTTATTCAGTGTGCTGCATTCCTGTGTAGCTATATGCAGCAATGGAAATACCCACATGACTTTCCACCCGGGGTAGACCAACCCTAAGTCGACCAACCCTGGGTGGACTAGGGTTAGGGTTAGGGTTAGGGTTAGGGTTAGGGTTAGGGTTAGGGTTAGGGTTAGGGTTAGGGTTAGGGTTAGGGTTAGGGTTAGGGTTAGGGTTAGGGTTAGGGTTAGGGTTAGGGTTAGGGTTAGGGTTAGGGTTAGGGTTAAAAACAGTCCCGGGGCTGGACAGTCCCGGGGCTGGACAGTCCCGGGGCTGGACAGTCCCGGGGCTGGACAGTCCCGGGGCTGGACAGTCCCGGGGCTGGACAGTCCCGGGGCTGGACAGTCCCGGGGCTGGACAGTCCCGGGGCTGGACAGTCCCGGGGCTGGACAGTCCCGGGGCTGGACAGTCCCGGGGCTGGACAGTCCCGGGGCTGGACAGTCATGTGGGTATTTCCATCGCTGCGTATTTATACATGTACTCTTTCTTTTAAAGTATTTAGTAAAGCGCTTTGTGATCCTTTCTATGTATTGAGACGCTATATAATTAAATGCCTGCTATTATCATTATTATTAGTATGACTTATAGTCGGTCAATCTTCACGTGTAATATCTCATATTAAAGAGGAGAAATTTCTTGAAAATATCATAATTTAGTGCTGGAGTTAAAAATGTATTTATTACCTTGTAAGTTACTCTTTTGAGGGCTGTATTTTACTGATCAATATTCCCTGTCGGGATATCGGGATAAGGTAGGTAAAGGTGTGTAGTTATGGATAAGGTTATATTTTAAGAGCAATGATAAGGGTTATTTGAACATTGACGATAAATGTACAAAAAACGGCTATGCTTATATAGGATAAGGTTACGGTTAAGAACGGGATGTGGTACGACTGGGGGGTAAAGATGGAGTAAAACAATGGAATGGGTAAATGGGTACAGTATTATACGTTCTTCTTTCAGTTACATAACGGTGCGACATCAGATCAGTGAAGGATTTAACTCACCCGGTGGAATTTGTCTTTCGTTCTTCCTTGTGAAAGCCAGTACGGGAACGATGAAACGAAACATAGCCTCAATCCCTCAACTTAGAATTTTTGCTCGGGAATTTATCCAAACCTTGGTCCTTCTAGCAGGTGAACCTCTTGATGAGCGCCTAGTGATATATTCAGAAGGAAGAAAACAAAAAGTTCTCCAATATATTTGCATATTCCTAAAAGTAGTAATAGTAGTATCTGAATGCGATGCAAATATTCCAACCCATGATTTTCAAGTTCAAGATTATAATCAATCGTCATCGATCATTTATTGACACAAATACTAGACACAGAGGTTGTGGAAGATTGGCGTTTTATTATCATCAATGAAATAGCCATAAGCTGCAATAGACCATATCTCCTTAAATCACACGCTTGATCGGTAATCCAACCATATCAAAATAAGTAATATAAATACCTCAAAATTGCTTAAGTAGAACACCGCAATTGTGCCTTGTATGCAAACTAAATTTGTCGTAAAATAATTTGATCGCTTGCTGATTAAGCCTTCATTGCTAATGGGTAGGGAACGGCCTATGGTAGACCGTATTGTGGAGCGACAAGCGAGGAAGTATCCTGTTCGCTGGACCACGCGCGCCGATTAAACCTGCATAGATCTACTAAATAATCCTATACATGTAGTATATTCAATGCTACAATTCATTGTTACGCTAAATAAAATAAACATTAACTTAACCCTAATCCAACTTTAACCCTAGCACTAATAGTCCTAGCTCTTACTCTAGAAACCCCTCCACAAAAATGATCCTCATACCATAATATTAATATGCGACGTAAAAAGTGTTTTTGTCCAAATGCTTTAACGCTCCATGCCCAGAGGTAGGTGTCACCAAAGTAAAAAAATCAGTACCCTGCAAATTCTCACTTGAAATTGTGACAGATTTTTACACCTTAACCGCGTTAAAGAGTGCCACAAAAAGTTCACAATTGCTGAAGCACGGCGGGGTGAAAATAACCGTGAATAAATTCTGTGGGAGTGTGTGATAATACTGCAAGCCAAATTGATACAAATGGTGTGGAATTGATTCAAAAATAGCTAAAATGCATACAAGCATACAAGTAGTGTATCATCGTTTGCATATACAAGAGGTATAGTTAAGTAACATTTTGGCCAAATTTGATGTTTTTGTTTAAAAATAATTAAATGAAGTACTTTATACTCGCATTTTAAGATCTGAAAAACATTTTTGCACTTTACACGAGAAAATGGTTATGATGAAAGGAAAAGGTCTAGTACACGATCGTATTAAAATTCGATGTCTGCTAATTCTGCAACATTTGAATGAACACACTCGTATCTAGGCCTAACTGAAAAGGTGGAATGTGCCATCTTTTCATCTATAAGTGGGCGAGTCAGAAAGAACGGCCACTTTTTTCTCAAAGAAGTCAAAACAAGAAATTTAGGCATGAACATTCAAAACCAATGGGGGTTCTTAAAAGACCCATATTTGGCTTTTTTCAAAATTTAAATGTGTGTTGTTGAAAATCGACCATTATGTATGTTACGCTAAATTTAGCGAAGCTTCACATTTTAAAGCAAATCCACGTGATGGTCGAATTATCCTTAAATTATTATAATTAGATTGAACACGCTTTCTTAAATCAACTGATATGCCTCTTTTTAATGTCTTTTTCTTACTCTTAATTCCACAGTTTTTGCATTTAATGTTTATGTGACTTTGCAGGTTATTCATCAATTTCATTGGCATTTGTAAATTTTCCAGCCAACAAATTGAATTATTGCCATTACGTGGATTGGGTTTTAAATGAGGTATGTACTAAAATTGGGGTGACTATAAAACTAAGACCCTAAGACCTAAAACCCACTATAAAACTAAGACCCTACCACTATAAAACTAAGATCCTCACTATAAAACTAGGACCCCCGCACTATAAAACTAAGATCCCCACTATAAAACTAAGACCCCCACTATAAAACTAAGACCCCCAACCAGGGGCGGACTGGCCACTGTGGCGTTGTGGCGATCGCCACATGGGCCGCTTGATTTTGGGCCTCTCAGGGCCGGTTACTCAAATTTTGTGGCCGTGCGAAAATTTGTGACTTTACGAAATTTTGTGACTGTGCGAAATTGTGTGACTGTGCGAAAATTTGTGACTGTGCGAAATTTTGTGACCGTGCGAATTTTTTTGACCCTACCCCCCCCCCCCCCCCCCCCACTTACGTGAAATTCACGAGGTGACTGACTGGGAAAAAAATTGGGGTAACCTTTTACAAACATTTACTACCGGGACGACATACTTCTGCCTGACATGGTCAAAAAGGGCCGCTTTAATAATTTTGCCACGGCCGCTTTCAGGTCCCAGTCCGCCCCTGCCCCCAACTATAAAACTAAGTCCCCAACAATAAAACTAAGACCCCCCACTTTAAAACTAAGACCCCCAACTATAAAACTAAGACCCTCCCCCACTATTTAGATGTGTGGCCCGGTCCGGAGGTGGGTGAAACGCGAGAGTAGATACGACTGGCTTTATAGCCCTGCGGTGCGGGGCTCATCTAAATTGGAACCACTAAGCCGGAGGAGTTCTGTTAAGCCGGCCACCTCGCCCCCAGGCCGCGATGTTCGTTACCGTAAACATGGTAAACAACATTTGATACCTTGACGGAGTAAAGCGCATAGCACATGTACATTGTAAAGCAATACATTTATACAGTGTTTGGCCAAAAGTGTGTACGGTTAATAAATTCGCCTCCGGGCCTGCGGTTCTGTTTCTTACTTGCCCTACCGGGGGTGCCCGGGATAGACTTGTGAGCAGTTAATGGGGAGGTGGAAGGGACGGTTAGGTCTTAGTTTTATAGGTTTTTTTGAATGAATGTTGTCCTTGCATTAGCAGTATAATTGGTTTTGAATACTCTCTAAATGTCAAAGAGCAAAAATTTCACTCGGAACTGGGAGCGATTTTATAAATTACCGCTCGAATAGACAGTTTAGAATGAATCGCTCCCATACGAATGAAATGTTCGGTTTTTTGCACTGACATAATTGTTTTATGCCCGTGTTATGTCAGCCTGTACGACACGGGTTCGGTCTGAATGTTATTCTCATATTATTCTAAACAGTGTATCCTTTTCAACATCATATCGGTAAAGTTTTTATTGTGCACATTGCAAACTATAAACTTTGTTTTAAATAGAATGATATGCACATCTCAATGATGCGCGACCTGTGTGATAGATCCTCTTTGCAAATTCCATGCTCATGATGTAAATAACACAGTGGTCATATAGCAAACACCACACAAAAAGTATCGAAACACGAAAAATGATCCAATATATAACGGCTCGATATGTATTAATCGAAGCAAATAATCCAGTGCATAATTTTGTTCTGCGTATTTTGACACCTCGATCGATGAGATACGATGTTGCGGAGCGGAGTTATTGTAATTTCAATGGTCGTGGGTCCAGTTTCAAAAGTGACAATCATACTATAGAAAGAGGTTTGCATTATTGTTAAGAATGATCAGATTCGTGCTTTTCAATAGGGATGAATGTCACTTTTGAAACTGGACCCACGATCATTGAAATGACAATAACTCCGCTCCGCAGTCCGCAACATCGTATCGCAACGATCGAGGTGTCAAAATACGCAGAACGAAATTATGCACTTGGTTATGTGCTTCGATTAAACATTCCCTTTCGAGCCATTATATATTGGATCATTTCTAAGTTTTTCGATACATTTTGTGAGGAGTTTAGTTGTATAATACAGTACGATATGTAAGCCATTTCTTAGGCTGGAGGTGATGAATACATCAATGTACTGTACAATGAAGGAACCTCCGAAAGTATTGTCACGCCAAATTAGGGAAAACCTCTGCTGAAACATACTACATGTAGGGCTGACTAAAAAAATATTTTAAAAATGGGTTATTGTACTCTAATAACACGACTAATACGGGGGTTGTCCGTCTGTTCCCCATGTGTCGGACCCATGAATGCCTTTTTAAGTAGATATTTCACTATCGATATCAATCTTATTTCCATAAGCCTACGCCTACAATTCTTAGCAACAATGCCCATCACCATGGTAACCTCCCAATATAAATCAACAATATTCACGAACAGAAAAGAAAAAAGAAAGGAAAATTACAAAACTATCCCCTTTCGTTGTTAAACATCTGGACCAAACCTCGACCTCTAGCAACGAGGATACGCACAATATCCAAAAACTATTGATCCTTAACCCGCCCACTCGCGGTGATTTCACGTTCATTTTATACTTCGTACACTTGACAGCGGTTCGCAGGTACGAATGATCACTAAACGCACAGCAGAAGCCCCGCGTCTCATCTAGGATTGTCTCTCATCAACATGCTCAAGGTATAATAACTAAAGCTTTATAGCCCAAAAGCCACCACACCCCTGGATAGGAACCAGCCATGATAAAGGGAGCTCGAATAGCAACAGTCAACATACAACAAAAGTTTTGAAATCGAACTGTGCGTGGAAGTTCAAGTGACGTCATTAAAATACTAGAAATACTACGCAACAGAGAAGTTGGAAACTTTTTGACAGTATCAATAAAGGCTGACTAGCTACATACACACTGCATTGCTGGTTTTAATTTCATTCACGAGAAAAGTTGGTCATCAAGCGCACGTGAATGTGTTTTCATGCGTGCACTTGCGGCGTTCAAGTTGAGAAATTATTCATTTAAACAACACAACGAGGAAATAACTGAAAACAACTAAATTTGCGACTGTTTGGGATATTTACGATATCTTTTTTGACATTTGAAGTTTCTTTCAAAAGAGTGACGACTGCTGAAGGTAAGTGAAAGATTTCCATTAATACAATTTCGTTATTATACATATATTTTCATTAAACATCACTTTTGGATTTTTAAATAGATATTTATACTATTATTATTAGCCTGTTATTATTTTAATTTCTAATAAGAATTATTATAGAAATATTTTTCAATCCCTGTTGCACTGATCCACTGTTTGAAAGTAAATGCCATTAAACAGTATATTGCAACCTTATAGAAGTTTTAAAATACAAATCGTATTTTCCTTCCTTGATTGGTTTTATACGAGGCATGACAACATACATGACATTGGGTAGTGACTTTATGTTTTTGTTATTGACTTGATTCACATTGGATAAGTTGTTCATTATTTTATGTTAAATCGATTGTCCTATTTCTAAAATGATATGAAATCATTGTGTACGTTGTTGGTTTCTACTATACCACATCTTGAAGTTTAGAAATGGGCGGGGCTGAGTTGCGATCGGCCACTAATACCAGTAGCACTTTCAGGATAACATGGATAAACATGGTATGTTATCTAACGTGGAATTGTTGTCCCCTTACACGACTATTTCAGGTGTGTTTTTAACTAAAGAAGATGAAAGATAGTAGGTTTATACAGATGCGAAAACGACTCAAAACCTGTTAACGAATTAGGCATCAAAACCTGAGAACGAATTAGGCTTGAATTCGTATAGTTCCTAACACACTGGTTTCAGACACATCGAGTTTATGTGAGTTATAATCTCAAATTCACTTACAAATATAGTTTGTAATCATTTAACTGAAGAGCCTACGGGCGAAAGCATGCTTTTGAATAAAGATGACAACTGAAATCGTATCTTGATGAGACTATTATTTCTTATATTTCAACACTGTGTTGAAGACAATTTAATTGTACTATTTATAACAGATATAGTTTGTATATATAGTTCACAATTGTATAAATACAAATTCAAAGTTTAGACCTTCCGAGAGAGGGAGTCGTTACTCTGAGTTTCATGCCAGTAAGGCAATCGTTTGACGACAAGATGATGGTATTATGGCTGAATCGCTAACATCTACAAAAGTGTGAATATACTTTCAAAGGTGTCAGCTATTAATTGTAGGCCTATTAATATCTATTTTGCATACACTACCGTATTTTAATAATGCAATAGTATTACTGAAAATTGCCGTTTCCCTATGCAGTTTTCACATGCATCCTGTGATAATCGTTTTAGGAATTATTCTCTTATAGTTCGAGGCACTATATTGCGTTATTATTATGACTAGGTGTATCATATTCCCAGCCTAAGAAATGGCTTACATTTATATCCTAGACATTGCATTATCATAATTACACCACTGTGTTATTGCATCATGAACATGCATTGGACCTGAGTTAGTTGGTTGATACTGAGTTGGTATAGTTGCTAGTTGGTTGGTCGCCAGCAAGTTGGCTCCATGGACATCGATTGGGGGTAGTCAGATATTGGGGTAAACAGACTGATCTATTTCAGATATATTATTAAGACATAATTATAATAAGAGGGCAGCGGATATGACTACGTGTAATTATGTAACCTTCACCGTTTACCTGGATTTGAAACGAGGCTGTGCGGACAAAAAAATATGTATATCTATATATAATAGAAAAAGTTTTATTTATTGAACCGCTTATAGTAGTATTCTTTCCTGTATGGTTAGCATGGTTAAACGTTGAGCTAATTCTAATGTCATAAGCTAGACTCTATCATTTCTTAACTATTGTTCATCTTGTGTTGTCACGACATTTCTACCATTTCTATAACTTACCCAGGCCATTATTATCAAGATTATAACAGTTTACCATTAAAACATAATCGTGCTAATACCGTAGTTGGTGTTATCATACTAGGAAAATCTTGTCATACACGGGAATTGGTCGTTACTTGTAACTTAATTATGTGTTACAGTTTAAATGGAGATGCTGCGTAGTTCAAATACAATTGCACGTTTTACCACTAACAAATTGGTGACTGATACTGCTTGAACATATGAAGAATACGGCTATAATTTACTATTAAGTTACTATATATGATATGATATTTTTCAACCATTTCCATACAATGGCCATTAGAGTGTTTTCAGTTATAATCAATGTTGTACAAAGATTATACTCAACAATTCAGAGATTCATATGATAATCTTACTTTTCAAATAAAATATACACATCTGGCAACTAGCAGACGGTATATGTCGCCTGATTACTACTGTGCGCAAAAGTATTATTTTCACGAAATAAACATGTTCACAATTGCATAGAAAACAATTTCTCGTAGCATGGAATCTTCGCGCATCAACATATTTCTTGTATAAGTAAATAGAACGGTTTGTGAGTATAAACATTGGCGCGAATGTTTTCCAGAACATTTTTCTCTAAATGATCTGTCCGTATAAATATTTTATGATTTTACGCTCTACATATAGTGCGATTGGCACGGTTTCTGTACACAGAACAGAAGTACAGACCAAAACGGTAGACTCAAATTAAACAATCACAAATACTTGTTCAGTTTTTATTAGCTTTATAACGTTATTCATATTCACAGCTCAATCCGTTATGCTAATACATTAATCTGGTTTTAAACCAATCGAACTATTTGATTATGAATTCATTGATAACTGATTATATGAATTTAAAACTTAGCAGTCTTTATATCAATATTTACCCCATGCCGTGTTTATAATACATCTGTATAACAAAATAGTTTTCTATAAAAGAATATTAAGAATAAAAAAAGTCCATTTTTCCATAATTCGATTGTCACTGTGGTGTAAT
>CM069448.1:22624155-22991327 GCA_035610835.1 Ophiura sarsii | reverse complement strand
CAAGTCTTTGCATAAACACATTATGCATTGCGTGAATGGTTCTTTCATTGCATTCACTCAATTGCAGCGACGAATTTGACGAAGCTTTATATTGTTACCTTTAGTGCATCATGTAGTATTGAGTAAGACGACATCCTACATGTCCTAAAAGCATTTTAATAAGCATTTTATTTAAAAATACGACTGTAAAATAATACCAGCAAACCTGCTTGTTATTTGGTATATAGGTTCTTCTTGTTCAATATTCTTTTCTGAACTTGATTCAAACTATCCTATCCCTAGCAGCAAATCATTGTTTTGAAATATAATCGTTAAGGATGCGCCAGTGGCTTGACCAGACTGATAGACTTTGTTGAAAGATATTCTTTTAATACGCCACTGATTAAGGAAATTCTTATTGTATAATATAAATTTCCGACCATACATTATCACGGTCACGACCCTGACTTAAGGGATTAATAGTAAACGTTATAGCATTTATTTGAGTTACAGGCACACTGGCCAATAGCCTATACTTGTTTAAATGCCTTTTTCGTATATACTTGGTCTTGATTAGGCCTTCTCTCGATAATCATTGCGTAGTGCAATTTCCGCTCCTTTTTAACTCGGACAATATTAGATTAGCTTGTACAATAAATCACATTCACACCTATGAATAATTAAAAGTTTAGGGGAGGGGGGGGGGGGGGGGGGGGGGGGGGGGGTTAAGACTATAAATAAATAATTAAGTGATTAAGTATATGAAAATGAAATACATAAACGGGGAGGCAAATAAAAAATAATAATAATAATAACAAAAAATATTTTAAAAATAAATAAATAAATAAATAAATAAATAACTAAATAAATAAATAAATAAATAAATAAATAAATAAATAAATAAATAAATAAATAAATAAATAAATAAAATAAAATAAATATTTTTTACCATTTGGAATGGATATAAAGTATAACTTTATATTTCGCTCTGTATCGCATTGAGCACTCTGCAAGAAGATTTCTTCTAGTAAATAAATGAATATGATAAATAAATAAATAAATAAATAAATAAATAAATAAATAAATAAATAAATAAATGAATAACACAATAAATAAATAAATAAATGAATAAATAAATAAATAAATAATAAGTAAAGATGTATACAAATCAATAAATGATTATGATGCGCTCCCTTTTCTTTCCATCAAGACAATATATATAGGCCTATTATTATCGTTAAATGGTTTTTTTCTTTTTCGTCTGCTACCGGTAACGTTATATCACAAATAATATGTTTTGAACTAGCTGGTGTTAATGCGCTTGTCATTTGCTGTCCCCGCTCCGGGGACCCTGGCCTTGCGGGGACTTAGCGGGGGAAATTACTTTGCCGAAAAGGTATATCCCCCGCTATCTCCAGGTATTGTCCCGGGGGTACGGGGCACTAAATATCGGAACATCCCTGGTACAACCCCGGGTACAGTCCCGGCCCCTGACAGCCGGGCAAAATGTCACAGCCCAGGCTAATACAGCATTGGGTAACAGTCCCGGGTACATCTCGGTACGACAGCCCGGGGGGCCGGGCTGCCTAATTGTACATCCCCGCTAAAACCCCGGCTATAGTCCCGGGTACCGGGGCATCCATTTTGAGTATTCCCCCGCTAAAGTCCCGGCTATTTCCTCGGCAAGGCCAGGGTCCCCAGGAGCGGGGACAGCAAATGACAAGCGCATAAACCTTTAATTATCTGATGACAATATCAAACTTTTGACCTATGAAATATTTCACGCATAAACACGTAAGTAAACGTAAACAGCCGAATTAGCACAACTATCTCCATAGACAATGGATTGAGTTTCAGTTGAACCCCAAATCCGTGGGATCTCGCGTCAAATATGACAATAGATTAAATGAACTGAATCCAGAACAACAAAATATTAAACAAAGTGTCTACAATTGGTAGATGATCTAGTCACCGAAATATTTGAGGCATACTTTGACTTATCAAAAGCAATTTTCAAAAGTTATCTGTCAACATAGCCAAATACCAGATATATCTTTGATACATTATCTAAGGACATATAATTCTAATGCATTCTTAATCCGGTACTGAATGTGATATCATTGTTTGCGATATGAGATCCATGGGAACTGTGTCGATGTCTAAAATGAAAGCATATAATGGGATATTCTATTTGAAATCCATACAACCCTATTGAAGACATGACCTTATTCTTCCACGGCACAGGGAGTGTATATTTCAAATGGAATCACCCATGCAGGTAACCCCATTTGAAATTCACATTCCCTGTGGGGAAGATTAAGGTAGTATCTTCCATAGGGGGTGTATGGATTTTAAATGGAATAGCCCAATACTCTGCGTGCCGTTTCACTAACGGTTTTATGTTTCCTATGGAACATTTGACACACTGACACAATTATACATAATACTAATAGTAATACATGCAATCAATATACGGTATGTCTGACTCCATTTGAAGTATTGTTTCATGGTTTTTATTTTCAATATTTTATCGGCAAAAATACTTTCTTACTTGGAATAATGACACGTAACTTATTTATACTATTGTCACATGGCTTTTGAGAATTTATGAATGCATTTGAATTATTGTTTCATGGCCGGCTTTTATTTTCAATATTTTATCGGCAAAAATACTTTCTTGCTTGGAATAATGATACACGTAACTTATTCATACTATTGTCGCATGGCTTTTGAGAATTTATGAATGCATTTAAATTTGATATAATAACAATAATTGACATACCGCCTTATTTAATCGAAATAAAGTATTTTGGGTGAAGCAAAGCCTAGTTCTGAATGCTGATGTGCAAATAATTATTATACACTCACAATAAAATTAGAACGAGAATTACTCACACGTGTACTGTGTATAATAAAAGCCTGACACCAGGCAAAGAGCAATGAGATTCATAAATTGGTATTATCTTAAAAATCAAATCTTAAAAGTTTACAACTACTAATTCAGATACGCATTTCCTTTCTAATGTATTAATCTTTAGATGATGTGTACGGATGAATTTGGTCAACATTGTATTCATATTTAGAGCCATTTCTGTATACCATTCCACGTAGAAAAGAAAGATAAGACGAGGAACAACAAAATAATCATCGTTCTGGTTTTAGGTTTTATTTCTCGGGAAGTTTGGGAATAACTGTCATAACAAACCAATTGTGAATAAATCTCTCGCATTACATCAGTCATAATTATGTACAAATCAGTTTCGATAGAATCTTGTCATCTTTTTCTCGTAGTGACAGAAGGACAGGAAATCTCATATCTCGTTTTGAAATTGGTGTGACACAGAAACTGACCCGATGCGTGGTTTGTTACAAATTCAATTTGTGAAATGTGTGGAGTTGTGTTACTTGTTACGGAATAATGTCATGATTTTCGAAATTTGAATTCGTGACATAAGGGATTTAGCACTCACTGGATATAGTAAAAGTAGTTCAAAGCATATTAACACTACCTGTATATCACATTATATTCAGAACGGCTGTCTAAAACCAAAGTTGCAACAACGTCCACTAAATATTACTTTTCCATAACAACTGACAGAGATTTTGGAATTTTCTTTTTACCTATTCCTACGGCTACGCCTCTGTAAAAATGGATAGTTTCCTAGTTTGACGTTTCACTGAAAGATATGTAGTTACATTTTCCAGGAAATGTAATGACGTACACATCCAGGTGCTGGAACAATAGCAATAACATGATAACTATTATACGTTGGAGGCATGCCTCCTTGCCCCAATCCCTACCCCGAGGATTCGAAATAAGGCTATTGATGTCATTCTATGCCCAGCTGTCATAGCAGGTAGTGGATTAAGACTGTATAGGGTTATTTGTGTAAAGTGTAAGTGTGAGTCTTTATATGATAATGTGATCAATGCCATGATGTTATATAGGTAGGAAAAATTAAATGTTATATACCTTTGTCAATCAGTGTTTTAATGTATAATGAAATGAATTTCACACTGCTGCCATTTATTCTGTAAAACTGCTGCCATTTTATTCTGTAAAAGACCATTACGAATGTTAATTATGAAGGGAAATATAGAATTATTTATAGGCTATGTTGGATTAAAAACCAAACTAACGGATCATTTGATTAGAGTAGCCTATTCTGATATCTGACAAAACAAGCGTGCCATCTAATCCACATTGAATGCTAGGCCTGCGGAAAAAGTGCTATGAACCCCCCCCCCCCCCCCCCCCCCATGAAAGATAGTAGACCTTCCTCTTCCCTACAGGGGTGTAAATTTCGGGGCGACTGTTGAATCCAGCATACATTCAAGGAAACGATGCTAGCCTTTAATAAAGTTCATGATGGAATAAAGCGTAACAACGCAGCTGTTTATGCAAGATTTAAGATTTGTATCTATAGTCGAGGATGCATGTTGCATTACCATGATTACGCAGCATTTGCGCCTAAATTTCAAATGGGCTACCAGCTGCATGGGTGACTCAATTAGAAATCTATACTCCCTGTGTCATGTGTGAAGAGCGTGTATGGTCTAGTGGATAAGACGCCGGTCTCGTGATAAAAAGGTTGTGAGTTCGAGCCCCGCTACGGCCAACATGTTTGTATCCTTGGGCAAGGTACTTAGTCTCAATTGCCTCGTGGTTCAGAAGTTACGTATAAATGGTGGTATCGTGAATCGGAAGAGCAAAAATCCGAGCTCGTTAAAAGGTCACAAACTCCTTCGTAAAGAGTAGGGGATCATCCCGGTCTGTCCGTATACTCACTTTCCTAGGTTACAGGGAACTTGGCGTTACGTCCTAACTTGAAGGATCCTGCTAAGTATCGATGTAGATGTAGATGCAGGTGTGGAAGATTAAGGTTATGTCTTCCATGGGGTGTATGAATTTCAACTGGAATAGCCCAATGTGACGTCAGAGCCTATTCCAAGTAACACGACCTGGTATTTTTCGCGTAAATGCTGCGTCTATCATTGGAATACGCACTGTATGTCGCCATCGGCGAATTAGAGTATGAGCCAAATCATTTTGTATGTTAAGGACGCGACGCATCAGTCGAGAAGACTGATGCTACTGTTCCAAAAGTGTATTGTCTACTAAATAAATAAATAAATAAATAAAAACATGCTAAAAGCCACATTGGCGTTGAGAGATATACCCCAAATCGCTTTGTAAGACTCATTTATAATTTTCTAGCAATCTTAAGTTTAAAAAAGAATCGGGAATAGTGTTTTAGAAAACCTTATGCCAATTTCTAGAACTGTTTCTTGTTGGTGCTATTTCATTGGAATTCGTTGCTAAAATCACAATTCGATTTCTCCATCACCCACTCAATTATACAACGTATCTGGACATTTCGTCAACCTATATTTAATATTGTTCATTGCAAACAAGGATTTAAACTTACAATTATATCTGATCACTTAATGGATTACTTGCACAATTGGTGTTACTACCAAGCAAAGATAAACAGTTTCACAAAACCTGCTTGCACGCAATCGTCATTTAAAAATGAAAGCGAGGCTCGCCCCTCTTATCAGAGTGCCCAAACGCGTCACGCGATGCACAAACCTGCGATAAACCACCGACGCGATAGTGCGTGGGAGGGGGAGAGCCTCGCTTACAATGGTTCCATTTGCACCGTTCAAGTAGCGTATACTTTTTGTTGTTGATTAGCATTACTTAAACCGCTCAAAACGTCATATTTTTGCGAAAAAAACATATATTGGTCTCAAACTGAGCATAACCAAAATTTCCAAAATATAAATAATATTTTTGTTGCAAAACTACAAAAGAAATCTGTATTCCATAAAATTTGATAAAGAATATGAAGCGAGTGAATGGAAGGTAGGCCAATGTTTCTATGATTAATATTTCATTTCATATTAATACTAGGGATATCTTAATGATAAAGCATCAACGTGATAGAGGTTATCAATGTAACGGATTAGCTGCCATTTCAAGATTTTCAGAAAGAGGACACACCTGTTTTATGATATGTAGGACAAACTGGTAACACGATTCATGCAATGAATTGGATATCAAGCACCAATTCAATTGAATGTAGAATAGGCCGGGTGCGATTCCCCGTTGTAGTGCGTTGCGAATGACTACATGGCACAGGCTACATTGTTAACCTATTTGGGATGATTGGATGGATCTTGTGTAATGTAAACTCTTCATACTTCATAGTTTTGGTCTTATGCTCAAACACACCTTTAAAACGTAACAGAATGAAGTTAAAGGTACACCGTTACATGTGTATTTGAATACATCTTGCATTACATGTTACTTTATGCATGTTATGTATGAAAAACAGCTCCAAATAGAGTTTGGTATCATATAATTGTTGTTGTGCTCTCTATTCATTATGTTCATGATACCATGCAGCGCATATTCAGATCTTGAAAAATTTGTATTACATTGTTTTGTTCTTTTCATTAATTTCACCTTGTTGAGCCGGCAATATTATATGGTTTTAGAACAATTTCCTAATTTGTATGACACATTACACAATGTATACCACAGTCTCCACTTTAACTGATGGGTGAAAGACATTGTAATTCAAATATTTGTATCCAAATCGATCATTTCATGTTCATTTTATCTAGAATATTTCAAACCTGCACGTATGTGATACCCTTCGCGTGAACTATAGTGTATAAGACCCACTGTCATCGACTGGCTACATGATGTATCGACAATTGACAAGGCAATAATATGGGGGCGAATCTATTAGAGCATGGCACTTTTCATATGGTGTATTGAACTTAAGTGTAAAGTTTATCTAATTTTTGTATCGCATTGCTTGGTATAAACATGGTATTATTAAGTAGTGTTTTGCAACGAGAAATAGACCATAACAATGATGAGTGGGAGAAGAATTATGTTAGGAAACAAAATATTATTTATTTTACACCTGAAATAAGATGTTTTGTGTTTAGCTTAATCCTTTTAAGTGTTGCTATAGATTTTATTTTTATGCAAAGGCAAGCGCATTAGTAAGGCAAGGCTTATACATGTACATGCATATGGTTCATCGTGTACGAAACCAATAGTCCGAAGGGAAGGTATTTGGTTGACAAAGATGCAACATTCCAAACAGTAAAATGTACTTATTTCTTTGATAAATGTCTTAAGTATGATTGTTTTAGAATGAGAATAAAGGTACTTGTTTTTAGACCGTACCCGAGTTATATTGTCTGACATAAATGCGTTCAGTAGTTTGATTTTTTGCGTAGAACAACTCCGCCTACGGCGTCGTTGTTCTACTTTAAAATAATCCTATCGTCCGCATTTATGTCAGACAATATAACACGGGTACGGTCTTTAAACAATACCTTTATTCTCTAATTATAAATTATTAATATTTACTCATGTATATCGGCTGCTAGAGGCTCTCAACAAAGGCTTTGCCTACTAAGTGCTCGTTCGTTTGGTATCCCTGTAAGCGCTACATGTAGCACAGTCCCTGTTGTCTAGTGGATTATCCTATCGCCGCGAATGCGAGAGGGACCGGGTTCGAGACAGTGTATTTTAAGGTCTTTGTTAATCTGATTTACGCCAGTTTGTCCGAGTCTATATTATTTATTCATTTTACTTACTCGGCTGGTATCATTTGTTTGATCCTCGCGTGCATTTAATTGAGTTTCGCTTGTCATAGATTCGGCTAGAATCATGCTTATTAGGTCATTATTGATTGTTAATTATTTTTGTATATATTATATATAAATAGAGTTTGTCGTTTCATTTGGGGGTTTGGGCCATCAGGTGGGGGAGGCCGAGGCTGGCCGAGGAAAATGCCCTCTGCTCTTTCTAGGGTGCACTACACTAAATGGGGTTTCCCCTACCCTTAAGGACGGTGTTTAAAACTAAAATCGGAAAGTATGCATCACAAAATCCTCAATTAAAAAGACTTGACAGTAATACCATTGCGTACATGCCTATGATTGTTAATTAATTATGATTAATGGGACATCACCTACATGCACCCTGACTATAAACTGTGAATATCATCTACAATCAAGGAAAATAATAGTTGGCACACTTGACGCAACTTATTACAAATATCCCTGTGCTCGCAATTGAGATCAGACTTGGGACATAGCACTGTTTAATAGAAAGCAAAAGTCTCCCCCTTTCTTATATCCTTCCCCATCCCACATCAATCAATGTTGGGGGACCTACCATGGCTTCTGATAATATGACTCGGATCAACATTGCCTCCGGGGAGAGGGGCGGGTTTTTTTCCGTAATTAAGACAAAGTGTGCCAACCTTTTTTTCCTTGATTGTAGGTCAATTTTGAGAGATCTTTCAAATTTGTGCTTTTTACTGGAAACATTGGCAATTACGGCGACATTTCCAAGCTCGTCAGAGAGGTAGTCAACTCCATGGGCATATTTTGGAAAATCGATCAGGTCAACCTACCTATTTTTTTCACTTTGTGGTGGGGAAATGTGATCATCTTTAGAAAAAATGACACTACGGGGTCCAATTTCGCAATTTAGTGGTCTAAAACAGAGTTTTATATCAGTGTTTTTGTACGTATCCCTATGGAGCTCTATTTAGTGGTGTGACCCCTTCTAGTAACGCTCACATGAGTGTCGTTGTGGCTGAAATATTTGCGAGGTATTTTCAAAACTTAGGCGCGCCACTTTAGGTGATCGTATTTGAGTCTGACAAAAAGGAGGGATTGTTAGCAGCATTAAATAAACTGCGCCAATAAAGTATCTAAACACTTACAAATGGTCAGATTTATCGGAACCTGAAATAGTATGCAAAAAAAAATTAATGAATTAGATTTACAGGTATCGTCTGCGCATTTTGATACCTCTTGCGCTACGATGTTGTTTGGCGGATTTATGGGCACTTGCGTGGCTTAAGGTAGAATTCAAAAGTTGCAAAAGCTCCTATTCACCCCAATTCCAGAAGGGAAGTCACACAAGCATCACACACAGACAAAATCAAGACAAAAGACACCTATTTGTTCTGTTTACTTAACCATGATAATTAATGATTGATTAATTATTGATTTATGCCTTCCATCTCTGACCCTTTTGTTTTGTTATTGACAATTTATGCTGATATTCATCGCAAACGATTTATCCAACACGCGACAAACAAATCATTTATAAAAGGCGGGCAAAAATAATGCTGATCTTATTCGTCACAGTATAGGGGCTTTTGCAACTTTTGTATTCGAGCCTCAGCCACTCAAGTGCCCATAAATCCGCCAAACAACATCGTAGCGCAACAAAAGAGGTGTAAAAATGCGCAGAAGATAACTGTTAATCGAATTAATTAATTATTTCCTTGCATAGTATTTCAGGTTCCGATAAATCTGACCATTTGTAAGTGTTTAGATACTTTATTGGCGCAGTTTATATACCGGACCCTGAGTATATTGCAGTTTTTTCCCATTCCTTCCCCCAGTCTGCAATCGTCAAACCTTATTTTGAATGACACGTTTTGCCTGGTCGAATCAAGCTGATTGTTATTGATCGAGACTATTCACGCGGCACTAATCCTTAGTGATTCTTGTATAGTCAACCATGACACCTCAATACGATTGGAATAAGCAGGTCCATCCACCCTAACCTGGGGTGTCAAACATGACAATAGCGAATCAATAAAGATTAGTGCTGAGTGAGTGATCTATATCAACAACGTACGGTTTGATTATAGTCGCTGCCAAATAAGCGTGCCGCTTAAAATAAACTAGACCTGTGATTGTGTCAAAAGGCAATTTGACTCTATTTTGTTACCTGACTGGTAAATGTTTAGACTTTTGTCAGGGGCAAGAGACTCTTTTTTCAATAAACCTGTAGTAATTATTTGTTGGTAGAAGTTATTGTCATGATGAATCAAGAAGCATTATAGAAACGTACTCGGGTTAGGACATGTTGAGACGTTGACCAATAAGGGGTTACGGCAGCGGGGTCAAGATGGGAGTAGTTCTGGTATTTAATCAGCACTACTACTATAAGACTCTGGGATCATCAATGTTTGAAGTCTTCAAAATGCCATTTTACTTCTTAAGAATATGGGACCTATAACCAAAAATGTATAAAGTAATTATGAAATTTAGCAATGGGCATTGAATTTCATGAATTTAGACGCAGGAAACTAGCATATTGTCACGTTGGGTATAAGAAAAAAGCCTGACGTGAATACGACACAGAAAACCAATTACAAATGAAGACAAAACTTGTCTACACAGTCTGTGTATCATTTATGTATTATTAGAATAGGCATATGACCATATAAAATGCAGCAATGAAAATACCCACTTGACTGCCTACCCAGGGTTGACTACAGTAGGTAGAAACTACAAACTGTGTTGACTTATAATATCTCTAACTCTAACTTTTACAAAAGGAAATGAATCAGTTGAAAAAGTGGTCCTAGTGGAAATCGAACCATGGACCTCTGCATTGCAAGACGTGTATCTCAAGACTAGCGAGGGGTGAACTGGACAGGACATGATTTTAATCCCTCTTATTATTACGGAATAAATCAATACACTATTATGATCAGTACACAGCTCTGCGACACACATGATCGTCAACCCCGGGTTGACAGTCGTGTGTGTATATCCATTACCGCATATAAATATCTGTCAAAGTTGACTTCAGAATAACGTAAAGTTTAGATATCTTACAATAATAGAAATATGTTTAATTAAAACACTCTAGCTAAATTCAAACACTCCCACATTTTGAAAATCGAAGCTATTTGGTGGCCTTATTTAGAAATGAGACAATTAGTGAAGTCTAACCTCTCAATATCTTCCTTAACCCTTGTATTTAAAAGACAATCCTTTTATTGGTCATATTATATGTACGTGTAAATTTGGAAATGTATAGCAGAATAAGATAATTCAAAATTTAGATTGAAAATCGACATTTTGATATATTTTATTAAGCCAAGTAAGTGTATATAGCCAAAGCGACCTGATAATTCTTTAGAAAAAGCCAAAACTGCTGACTTTGCAAATTACAAAATCTGTTGAAATTCAGTAAAAACAAATTATAAGCCTATCAAGTTATGCTCATTGATTTAGAAAAATCGCAGTATGAACGTTTGATTTAATTCTCTAAAAGCAAATGTTTATGTTTCACACATTTTATAGATAACTCAAAATTGCTGACTTTGAAAAATAGGATATTAATAGCGTGTTTACTACGCTTGGTTGAATTCCCTGTCATATATACCTTATCACGAACGAGGTAGGTAACAAGGGCATTAGACGGCGGTGGTGTGGCATTTTGTTATTTTGTTTGGTCATACATTGCTATACGTTTCAGTTAATTCTTAATGGCAAGTGTTTATATTTAAGAAAATACAGAGATATTCCACATTAAACTTTCCATAATGACGTTTTAATCATCTCGTATGACTAAAACCCACTTTGCTTCAGGAAGTGTTAAATCATCCCTTTTGTGTCAAGAATTAATCCTTAAAGTCGCGATGACCAATCAGGCGCCAGTATACCAAGCCCGCGAATGTGCCTTTGTTTTCTATTGCATTATGGGTGCGTTTTTCTGTTTTGCATCATAATTCTTGGCCCTTGGGAATCACTACGTTTTTTGGTGTCAACGAATCCAGAAGTCGGAAATTCTTGCAACCTGATCGCCACTGCTTCACGGTCCAAAATAAAAATAAAAGTATACGATCAGCATAGCAAGCCAGTAATTTGCCAAATACCTTGCCGAAAGATTCGGTAAAATTTCGCATTAGCCATCTCAAATTTGATCCGATAGCGAATCAAAACAACACTATTATTCTTCGCCGGTAAGCTTTAGCCCGGCAATCTGAATACAATTTTGCTGAGGAACTCTCGGAATTTTCGTCAAGTTTATCTTCTAACTTTTGCCTACTGTTTCAACGTCTTTGTTGAGTTATCAACAAAGTTGACATCTCTATAATTAAGGTACTGTGACTGTTCTGGGGTTTAATAAATCGTCATTGTTGTTAAAGCCCTACGATTTGGTTTTCTATCACCATGGCTCCGGGAAAACGAGGCCGTGGGACGAAAAGGAAAGCTCCCGAAACTTTGGTTCCAGCACCTAGAGTTAGACAAACTCGTCTTCAAGCAAGACAACTGGGCCAGCTTTTGGGCAATAATCCCGGCCCAAGCACAAGCTCGGCAGGCGGTTCTGATAATCAACCCATCCCGAGACCAACCCGTGGTAGACCTATCATTCGTGGCGGAGGTGGGAGACAACGGAGATCGGCGGGGGTATCTAGAGGAAACAGCAGCAGCAGAGCCACTAGCCAGAGTGCGGGGCCAGCACCGATGTCATCAAGGGCACGGCGGAATAATCAGCCAACGGTGAGCCGTGCGGTTGACGAGAGAAACAATGGCGTCGGAGATAACATCATTGTGAACGACGCAATCAACGGAAACATCGATGGGGATTGTGGTAACGGTGAGGAGCAGTTTTTGCCTGGAAATCCTGGTGGTGGAGTTGGTCAACTTCAAGTGGACGTGCCGGAGGATGTTCCAAACCCCGGTAACAACGCAGCACAACCAGGGGCGAATGTGCAGCGTCGCCAGTTTGCATCATATCTAAATGGTGAGAATCCTGTACCTGTTCAACAGGCTGCTGTTAATCATACATGTCATAATAATAATAATCATGTTAACGATTTTAATATTGGTTATTCTGTTGCCCAAAACCCAACTTCAAATTCCGTTGCATATCAGCCAAGTTCCGTGGGCCAATTAGGTACTAATTTATATGACATCCCCACAATGCCAAATACCTATAATTCCAATCAGGTCGGTCAGCGAATTAATACCACTAGTATTAGTCATGATAGCACTACTCTCAATAATGACAACAACCGTAACGCTGCCGCTGGAGGAAATTTCTCTGGTTTTTCATCGGGGGGGATTAGCTTTCAACCACTGACCTCCATATGTAGCCCAATTGGGGAGGAAATTCCACAATCAGTAAAGGATAAGATAATAAGGGGTGACTACATTGATTTTGGGGTATTGATCGATAAAGATTCCGGCCAAAATATTCCACCCGGTGACCTTTCAGTTAAGGTCAATTCTTTAGGTCAAATTGTTGTACAAGAAAGGGCTAACACAGCCAAGATTACGTCAGTCCATACTTGGACAAATGCATTTTTTGTTTTTTCGGCAATATACCTAAGCGCACATCCTAATCGCGTTCAAGAATTGCTCAAGTATGGCCAAATAATCCGTACTGCTGCTTCGCGCTTTGCTGGTTGGGGCTGGCGCGATTATGACAAACATTTTAGACAAAGAATGCAGATTCACCCCGAGAATTCTTGGGCCACTATTAATGGTGAATTGTGGGCTTTATTTGTAGCCGTTCCTATTAGTCTGAATTCTAATATGGGCAATACTAGTGGGTCTTTTCGTGGGTCTCAAGGGTTCGGTCGGGGCAACTCAAAAAGGGGTGGCCAAAGCAATTTGTCGGGGGGGAGAAATAGTGGAGGTGTATGCTACGCCTTCAATAGGGGCAACTGTTCCCGCCCGCACTGCAACTTCAAACACATCTGCCAAAAGTGCTTTAAGGGTGGGCACACAGCCATCAAATGTAAACAAACAGTCAAAATTGAGAGGGGTAACTCCACCACTTAGGGATTCTCTTTACAAACAATCCTCGGTTACGGATTTTGTAAAACAAGTTGGGTGTCGGTCTCCTAGTATGTCAAATTGCATTTGTTGTATTTATAATTCTCCTATAAACACAGATAAGCTGTTATCTCGGTTAGAACATTACCATGATACCGCAGCGGCAATTAAGCTTAAGGAGGGTTTCTCCCACGGCTTCAGACTAGGCTTTAAAGGGGAAAGGTACGAAAGGGAGTCCATCAATCTTAAGTCAGCTTTAAAAGATCCCGAAAAAGTGGTTGAAAAGATTTCAAAAGAAATCAAATTGGGTCGAATTGCGGGCCCATTTGTCAACAAACCCCTTCCAAACCTCAGCATATCACCTGTGGGCCTAGTACCAAAAGCAGAGGTTGGCAAGTTTAGAATGATTCATCATTTGTCATTTCCAGACGGGGACTCAATAAATGACGGGATTGACAGGGATCTTTGCAAGGTTAAATATTCTAATTTTGACGACGCTATCGCCATAGTAGTTCGGGTGGGGAAGGGAGCCCTCATGGCTAAGGCAGACATTGAGTCTGCCTTTCGGTTATTACCGATACACCCAGATGATTTTCAACTCTTAGGCATGAAGGTTCAGGGGTTGTTTTATGTGGACAAAGCCTTACCTATGGGGGCCTCTTGTTCTCCTGCCTTTTTTGAATTATTTTCTACTTTTTTGGAATGGGTTACTAAGTTGGAGGCGGTTACCGAGGATATATCACATTATTGTGATGATTTTATTTTCGTAGCGCCTCCAAGAGGGCGCAATTCTTGTCAACAGTTGGTTAGGTGCTTTGAGAATATTTGTAGTGAATTGGGGGTCCCTCTTGCCCATGAAAAATCCGTTGGGCCTACAACCAAGTTAGTATACTTAGGCCTTGAGATTGATACTGTTAAACAAGAAGTGTCTATCCCCGAGGCAAAACTTGTAGCAATAATTGCAAAGGTTAGGACGGCTCTCGCCGCTTCTAGTCTCACCCTAAAAGAACTGCAGTCACTGATAGGCTCGTTGTCATTCGTGTGCAAAGCTATATCGCCAGGGCGGGCTTTTTTGAGAAGACTAATAGATTTAGTGGGTGGTGCGAAAAAACCTTGGCTCCGCATAAGACTGCA
Organism: Ophiura sarsii; assembly: GCA_035610835.1. Lineage (NCBI taxonomy): Eukaryota > Metazoa > Echinodermata > Ophiuroidea > Amphilepidida > Ophiuridae > Ophiura > Ophiura sarsii. Next base: position 22,976,576 of record CM069448.1, on the reverse strand, counting down.
AAAAGGGGCTAAGTATGATCTCAAAATGTGGCTCATTTTCCTACAGGTTGCGCAATAATCCCGGAACAATTTTGGAGGGACGAATGCGACTTACAGCTGTTCACAGATGCTAGCGGGGGTATCGGGTTTGGTGGCTTTTTTAGGACCAAGTGGTTTCAGGGAAGGTGGCCTCAGGGTTACGAGTCTCCCAATAAGTCTATCGCTTGGCTGGAATTTTTCCCAGTAGTCGTGGCAATAACATTATGGGGGGATGAATTGAGGGGCAAACGCATTTTGATACGTTCAGACAATGAGGCGGTAGTGGCAATAATCAATAAGCAGACGTCACACTGTCCAGATATCATGAGGCTTGTTAGATTTTTTGTGCTACAATGTCTCAAATTATGTCTATCTCTTTCTGCGCGCCACATCCCGGGCAAGTTTAATGACATAGCCGATTCTTTGTCCCGATTTCAGATTGGTCGCTTTCGAGCACTGGCGCCAGACGCAGAAACATTATCAGCGCAGGTTCCGCAGTTTCTTTGGACTCTCTAGATTTTGAAGCGCGGAGACTGATTGAAGGGTCGCTGGCCAAGAGTTCACAGGCTACTTATAGTAGGGGAGTTAGTAGTTTTATTGGTTTTCGCACTGAATTAGGCCTTAGCAACGAGTGGCCGGCACCAACACGGCATGCGATTCAGTTTATATTTTTTTTATCATTGGGAGGGAAAGCCCCCTCTACAATTGAGACCTATGTTTCAGCATTGTCTTATGTGCATAAAATAAATGGTTGGGTAGATCCTACGGCTAATTTTATTGTGCAAAAATTGAAGGAAGGCTGCAAACGTCAGGACAGGAGGGTAGATAGTAGATTTCCCATTACTCTGAATATATTATGCCAGCTGTTACAAATCCTACCTAGTATCTGTAGATCTAGCTACGAATGTAGTTTGTTTAGGGCAGCCTTCTGTCTTGCATTTTTTGGTTTTCTAAGGGTGGGGGAGTTCACCGCAGTTTCAAAAAAGGGGGATGTTTCTCGGACTATTTCAGTCCATGATGTCAAAATAAGCCCAGATCAATCCAATATTCAATTATTGATCAGGTTTTCAAAAACTGACCAAAAAGGTGTATATATCTACTACCTTGAATATCGGGGTAGGCCCGAACATAAATATATGTCCCGTTAGGGCTATGGTGAATTTTCTTGGGGTCAGACCTGTTTTGGGTGGCCATCTTTTTATCCGTTTCGGGGGGGATCCTTTGACAAGGTTTCAGTTCAGCAGCATCCTTAAGAAGGGTATCAAGGCTATAGGCCTCTCGCCTGTTGATTTCTCTCCACACAGCTTCAGAATTGGAGCAGCAACGTCTGCAGCAATGGGCGGTTCCTCAATTGATGCAATAAAATGTATGGGTCGCTGGCAGTCAGCAGTTGTCAATTCTTACATTCGCCCTCATAAAGTAGTCATCCCATCTTTATGGGCTTGAATTTAAAATTCTATAATTATTTAACCCCTCTCTTTTTTCTCTTATTTCTTCCGTTTTTGCTTGGTTTTTTTCGTTAATTTAATTTTTTGTATAGGTCCTATGCGTACTTGGGTGATCGGAGACAGTCTAATCTCTTGGGCTGGTGTGTCCAAAGTTCAGTTGGAAGGTGGTGGTGAAGTGTCATGGAAGGGCATGCGCGGCGCGAGGATGGCAGGTGTCACCAACAGGCTCAAGCGGTACCTCGATGTGGGTCCATTTCCTACCACCATCATCCTCCATCTGGGCACTAACGACATATTTACAGATAAGAGCTGGGTAGTGCGTGAAAGAGTGCGGGATAACATATCAGGTATTAGGCAGCTTCTGCCAAACACAAGAATAATATGGTCTAACATCCTGCCGAGGCTATTTTATTACGGTGAGACCTCTCCAGGGGCGGGTAGGCGCATTGCTAGTAACATAAACGCAGAAGCGCGCAGAGCTTTGAGTACATTTGGTAATACATGTATCATTAGTCACGCTATTGCCCTTCACCCGTCCAAATTTAGGCTGTTCAGGCGCGATGGTCTTCACCTGAACGATGATGGTAACGTCGTGTTTCGCTCAAACCTAGCTAACGCTCTCGTTTTCTTCAATCAAAATTCATATGCCACGGCATTTCCACCACCGTCTTAGGTCGTGTCCATTTTTTCCTATTCAAAAGGGGGGGGGGGGGGTAGGTTAAAGTCCCTGTATGCGTGACTTTTGTGGCAGATTTTGTATAGAAAAAATATAAATCCAATTGAAATTGTAGTTTTTTAGTGGAATCATCTTTGGTGTCAAACAAAATGACAGAAATTTATTAATATAAATATATAAAAATTATCTATAAAACATATCCGGGTGCATGTAAGCATGTACCTATTTTTGAAGATAATACACAATTATCTTACGGACTATGAACTATTGACTGTATAAATAAGAACTATTATAAAAGACTCTTATTACATGAAATATCGACCATTCAAGGTCGAATAAGTATGTACGCAAGGCATCGGCATCATCCATCCCGTTTGCTCAATTCCACACGCTTTTCGCGCTGGGGAAATTGCTGGCTTTAACAGATAAGCCAACATCGTCACAGGCGCATCTTCATATTCTATGTCGCTGCGCTCTAGGAGGCCTGTTGCCTGAATAGTACATATCGCTGTTATGGGTAACAGCGTGTGACACCAGCTTATAAATAATTCATAATATTTAAACATGTCTATTATTATTTTGTAACGTCACGATATGTTAATTATATCATATGCGAGTAAAAAGGAGCTTATCATTCGGCGTACAAAATAAATTTGAGATTCGTTGTGACCACAGCGTGTATTGCAAAAAGGCGTTGTGCTTTGTATTTAATACTATCTGCCAAGCAATGACGTTTTAATCATCTCGTATGACTAAAACCCACTTTGCTTCAGGAAGTGTTAAATCATCCCTTTTGTGTCAAGAATTAATCCTTAAAGTCGCGATGACCAATCAGGCGCCAGTATACCAAGCCCGCGAATGTGCCTTTGTTTTCTATTGCATTATGGGTGCGTTTTTCTGTTTTGCATCATAATTCTTGGCCCTTGGGAATCACTACGTTTTTTGGTGTCAACGAATCCAGAAGTCGGAAATTCCCACCCACCCATCCCCATTTTTTCTCTTTGGGTGCCTTTTGGGATTTTTCCTGTGAAATACCTTGGCGGTTCTGAGGCTATTTCCCTCTTCTGGTTCCCGGTTTGCTCCATTGGGCATCTCGGCGGGTCAAATTATATTCCATGGGCAACCACTTTTGGTTGTGTCTGCTCATGCGGTTCCCAGCTTGCTCCCAATTGGGCTTCTGGTGGTGACAATTCCATGGGGGGTTTCCCTTGGCTGGGGGTTCCTTGGCATCCCATGTGGTGTTTTTATTTTGTGTCTGCTTTTTGCATTCTTCTAGTATGATAGCTTCTTTCTCGTTGGGCAGATTTTGTATAGAAAAAATATAAATCCAATTGAAATTGTAGTTTTTAGTGGAATCATCTTTGGTGTCAAACAAAATGACAGAAATTTATTAATATAAATATATAAAAATTATCTATAAAACATATCCGGGTGCATGTAAGCATGTACCTATTTTTGAAGATAATACACAATTATCTTACGGACTATGAACTATTGACTGTATAAATAAGAACTATTATAAAAGACTCTTATTACATGAAATATCGACCATTCAAGGTCGAATAAGTATGTACGCAAGGCATCGGCATCATCCATCCCGTTTGCTCAATTCCACACGCTTTTCGCGCTGGGGAAATTGCTGGCTTTAACAGATAAGCCAACATCGTCACAGGCGCATCTTCATATTCTATGTCGCTGCGCTCTAGGAGGCCTGTTGCCTGAATAGTACATATCGCTGTTATGGGTAACAGCGTGTGACACCAGCTTATAAATAATTCATAATATTTAAACATGTCTATTATTATTTTGTAACGTCACGATATGTTAATTATATCATATGCGAGTAAAAAGGAGCTTATCATTCGGCGTACAAAATAAATTTGAGATTCGTTGTGACCACAGCGTGTATTGCAAAAAGGCGTTGTGCTTTGTATTTAATACTATCTGCCAAGCAATAACCCGTATCATTAATTTTGCGTGATCAATTATAGATGAATATCGAAGATGGACACGTACTTCAACAAAGCACAATTGAAATAGTTAGAATGTTATGTTAGTTTTTATCAAGGTCTCATGAGGAGACATTGGTTCGAATCATGTTTACAAACAGGATATTAGGTCACGCTCGGAAAAACGAGCGACGGAACAGTACAAGTATACCCGATGAAGGCCGATGGCCGAAAATTTGTACAATAAATTATATATTATCACGGCATTTTTTCCACTTTTGACTTCATTTATTTGATAGTACTACAAGTACGGATACCTACGTCAAGCTACAATCAAGGAAAATAATAGTTGGCATACTTGACACAACTTATTACAACTATCCCTGTGCTCAGGTGCTCGCAATTGAGATCAGACTAAGAAAATAGCACTGTTTAATAGAAAGCGAAAGTCTCCCCCTTTCTTAAATCTTTCCCCACCCCATCCCCACCCCATCCCCACCCCCATCAATCAGTGTTGGGGAACTGCCAAGGTTTCTGATAACATGTCTCGGATCAACATTGCCTCCGGGGAGAGGGGCGGGTTTTTTCCGTAATTAGGACAAAGTGTGCCAACATTTTTTCCTTGATTGTTGTTTGTTTATTTTGTTTGTTGGTTGATTTCTGGATTGGTTCCTTTGATCATAATATTTCGGGTTTTGGCACGCACAATATTCAGAGATAATATTATACCAACAATATGATCAAATACTTACCATAACGTTAAGTACAATTATCACAAATCTGCTGCTGAAATCAGTTATGGTTTTTGTTTAAATACAAACAAACACCAACTTCTTGTCCTCTAGTACACCCACAGATATTAGCGTGTGTATTAGCAAATTTATATGTCATTGAAAAAACCCATATCGTACCAAAAAAAATGCTACATTGTTGAAAAAACAAACACACAAAACAAACAAAATCCACCTATAAATCATGTCCTTTTTATCGAATCAAATTCGGCAACGTTTGGTTTGATCTTTACTTGAATTCAATTGATTCAAAGATAAAATCAATGGAATGCCGACAACAATAATTCCTATATCAGGTCCGATATTTCCCCTTACCTTAACGTAAAATATACCATGGCATGATGAAGTTACTAGACTAATACAGTGACGTTAAGGACTCTTTTCACTGTCAATACTTTTGAGCTGCAAATTATTCAAACGCTATATTTTGATCATTTCCTAATACAAACAACTTAATTCTGTATCCAATTGCTGTTCCAATTTGAAACATAAAGTAGATTTGTCAAAACTTCAATATATGCGCTACTGAGTTGTGGCCCATAACAGGCAATCGTCTTCATTTTCCCTCTGATTTGGTTTGCAACATATTTTTCAGAATGTCTTGATATTCATCGAATGTCTATGTTCTCTATCTGTTTGAGCTTTTATCTTATTCCTGTGCCACACCACTTTCATTGGCTTTTTCTTAACCCTGCCCAAGTGTGTTTACTTGTATTATCAATATTTTCTGAGTTGCAGTGAACCAATTGATTGACCCATCAAAGCTCTCTGTAGAGTAGAGAGTTACCAGTATGATTTGTAATCACTCAGTGCATTAACTTTGTTAATGTCTGTTGGGCTATTGTTCTCATTTTGCTCTTTATATACAAAAAGAAGAAAACAATTGACATAAAAATGATGTTACAATAATCCACCATCAAGTTTAAAAAAAAGAAAAAAATTCAAAGAATAATAAGGAATACACGAGGATCGAACCCGGGTTTCTCGATTGCCAGTGACATTAGGCAACATACGCACGCCACAGAGATCGACGAGTGAATCTGGGATAGTTTTATTATCAAACCATTGATCCATTTATTTACAACGAACGGATTTTTATCTTGACATTTTGCCATTTTATACCATATTTCTATGTTACTCTCGCACAAAATGTGTTTGTAATGTAATTATAGTCCTTATTTTTGAAAGAACGGTAACCAACTTTAAAATTTTCGAACACAAAAAATGGCGTCATTTTTACACGGACTTTCATTGCTCGACTGGACGTGGTATGACATGTTGCACTAATCATGTTATTTAAATCGACGCTTGACGTAGCGACTGACGACACATTTTGTATAATTCTACGGAACACCATTCGTGTTAATATGATTGCTGTTTGATACATGTACACACATTTGACGCATGCGACAATTAATTTTGTAACGGGACGATGCGAACAAATGGGGTGGTTGGAAAACATTGAACCATGAACATCAATTTTGTTGTTGATCCCCCCCCCCCAAAAAAAAATAGGGTGTTTTTTATCCCCCCCTTTTAAGAACCCTATTTTTGTTGTTGATCCCCCACCCCCGCCCGTTCATGTTCTTTAACAAAAACAATAACATCATTCTGTATTGGGAGGGCAGAAATCGACCAGAATTGCCGTGGTGAAACTGCTTGATTTCTGCCCGGTAAACATGTTTCTTTGGCTAAAATAACCCGGTAAACTAAACGTATTGCCTTGATTTAGGTGGGGGTGGTGGGGGGGGGGGGGGGGGGGGGGGGTCAAAACAATTTTCCAACCGGGAAATCTTTCATTTAAAAAAATAATTTCAATGACTTTATTCCAACCTCACTATGGCAACTGGGGCTCGGCAACTGCGAAGTCAGTGGTCAGCAGGACAGTTCTAGATGCTTCTTTACGTTTTCCTTCTTCCTTATGTATATTTTCCTTTTCCTTTTTCCTCTTTCCTCTTTCCTCTTTCCTCTTTCCTTTTTCCTTTTTACCCTTCCCCTTTTCCTTTTCTCTTCCGTCACTCAATTTTTTGTCAAGGCCCCCTAACCCCCTCTGGCTACGCCACTGCGTTAGGTCCCCAGGGGGACTACAAAAAATCCTAACCGTACCTTAGTCGGACTAAGGTACAGTTAGGATCCTAATATTTTCTACAAATTGATAACCGACATTCATGAGTAATCTCTGCCATGAATTTTCAAAATATTACAAACTGTATGAGATAAGTGAACACAACATCCGGTTGGAATGAATATAACAAATAAATCAAAATGTTTTGATAATCTTTGACCAGATGAATGAGTTGAGGGCTTTAACAAAAATAACTGTCCTGGGAGACATATAATATAGTAGGGATTTCCCCCGAAAAGTACGATCTTTTTAACCAATTTATTGAAAGAGTCTTAGTAGCGTAATTAGCAGTTCTAAATGCTTCTAATTTATGCAATGCTATTCTGGACATGGGTGTTAAATGCAAAAGGATAGCAGCGTTTGCGTCACAAGACAAGCGCGGTGTGTTCTGTTTCTGATGCTTAATACGTATAGGAAAAGCCTTGAATCAAACGTTCTTTGAGAGGCGTAACCCTTAACTGTCACTGTTCTAACCCATCTTACCAGGTATGTATCGCAAGTCACCCAACATAACAAAAAGGTTACACTTCACTTCAACAAGAGCGTGTTATTACAGTGTTTATTTCGAGAACAAATTATGTTTCAAATCAGACCATTCAGACTGACTGAAGGCGAAGTATTAGGTTCCCGGATTGAGTTTCGTATCATTGTAATTTGTACACATCTGGGGTAACTTTTACCGTGAATACGTGGATGGTTTCTTTTATTTACGTCATAAATACTGGAGGCAATCTTGGGAGCAATAATTTATTGCAGTTTGTTGGTACATAGGGAGATATTATGGCGCTTCGCCACATCTGATTTAAACAGGCGTGAAATTTAGTAAACTAGGGATAGGCGAACTTATGGTTTTCAATTCAATTCTTTTGTCTCGACTGTCACAAAATGTGTGGAAATATTATGGGAAACAGGCAAAAACATGTTTTCGGGTTAGAAAAGAGTAAATATCAGCCGCCTATAGGGAGCGTCTAACTATACGCTTAGGAGTATAGGCAGACATGTAAACAAACTTACCTGTAGGCCTACAGACAGAAATCAAGTAAATTCTCCGACATTTCCAATGCACAAAAGTAACAAGTATGGATTTATTATTGTTGATTTCAAAGTTAAAGGTGTGTGAGGTGATCCAATCTACTTTTGCCATTAAAATTGAGATTTTGGCATCAGTAGAAAGTTTACACAATATTAAATGATATTAAACCTGAGAAATGTCTCCTTCAGATGTTACCATGGTTAGTAGTGCGAATTTTAAATTACTTTGGAATATACTGTGGTTTTTTTGTTATGTGGAATAGAAAACGTAAAGTTAATTCATCGGGGCTCCCGTGCCCCTTAAATGAACATGATGAATGCTTCTTTATCTATGCCATACTTATATGATAATTATTCAGATCTAAACGATATCGGATTATAGCCGTTCAATAGAAATGAATTTAATTATTTTAAGATAGCAACTGTAGAGTTCATAACACCATAGACCAATTTCATTATAACATATACATACAGTGATATGATAGCAACTGTAGAGTTCATTACATAACACCATAGACCCATTTCATTATAACATACATTCAGTGATAGGATAGCAACTGTAGAGATAATAACACCATAGACCCATTTCATTATAATATATACATTCAGTGATAGGATAGCAACTGTAGAGTTAATTACATAACACCATAGACCCATTTCATTATAATATATACATTCAGTGATAGGATAGCAACTGTAGAGTTAATTACATAACACCATAGACCCATTTCATTATAATATATACATTCAGTGATAGGATAGCAACTGTAGATTTCATTACATAACACCATAGACCCATTTCATTATAACATACATTCAGTGATAGGATAGCGACTGTAGAGATCATTACATAACACCATAGACCCATTTCATTATAACATATACATTCAGTGATAGGATAGCAACTGTAGAGATCATAACATAACACCATAGACCCATTTCAATATAACATATACATTCAGTGATAGGATAGCAACTGTAGATTTCATTACATAACACCATAGACCCATTTCATTATAACATATACATTCAGTGGTAGGATAGCAACTGTAGAGATCATTACATAACACCATAGACCCATTTCATTATAACATATACATTCAGTGATAGGATAGCAACTGTAGAGATCATTACATAACACCATAGACCCATTTCATTATAACATATACATTCAGTGATAGGATAGCAACTGTAGAGATCATAACACCATAGACCCATTTCATTATAATATATACATTCAGTGATAGGATAGCAACTGTAGATTTCATTACATAACACCATAGACCCATTTCATTATAACATATACATACAGTGATAGGATAGCAACTGTAGAGTTCATAACACCATAGACCCATTTCATCATAACATACATTCAGTGATAGGATAGCAACTGTAGAGATCATTACATAACACCATAGACCCATTTCATTATAACATATACATTCAGTGATAGGATAGCAACTGTAGAGATCATTACATAACACCATAGACCCATTTCATTATAACATATACATTCAGTGATAGGATAGCAACTGTAGATTTCATTACATAACACCATAGACCCATTTCATTATAACATATACATTCAGTGATAGGATAGCAACTGTAGATTTCATTACATAACACCATAGACCCATTTCATTATAACATATACATACAATGATAGGATAGCAACTGTAGAGTTCATTACATAACACCATAGACCCATTTCATTATAACATATACATTCAGTGATAGGATAGCAACTGAAGAGTTAATTACATAACACCATAGACCCATTTCATTATAACATATACATACAGTGATAGGATAGTAACTGTAGAGATAATTACATAACACCATAGACCCATTTCATTATAACATTATACATTCAGTGATAGGATAGCAACTGTAGAGTTCATTACATAACACCATAGACCCATTTCATTATAACATATACATACAGTGATAGGATAGCAACTGTGGAGTTCATTACATAACACCATAGACCCATTTCATTATAACATATACATACAGTGATAGGATAGCAACTGTAGAGTTCATAACACCATAGACCCATTTCATTATAACATATACATTCAGTGATAGGATAGCAACTGTAGAGTTCATTACATAACACCATAGACCCATTTCATTATAACATATACATTCAGTGATAGGATAGCAACTGTGGAGTTCATACATAACACCATAGACCCATTTCATTATAACATATACATTCAGTGATAGGATAGCAACTGTAGAGATCATTAATACATAACACCATAGACCCATTCAATTATAACATTACATTCAGTGGTAGGATAGCAACTGTAGAGATCATTAATACATAACACCATAGACCCATTTCATTATAACATATACATACAGTGATAGGATAGCAACTGTAGAGATCATTAATACATAACACCATAGACCCATTTCATTATAACATATACATACAGTGATAGGATAGCAACTGTAGAGTTCATAACACCATAGACCCATTTAATTATAACATATACATTCAGTGATATGATAGCAACTGTAGATTTCATTACATAACACCATAGACCCATTTCATTATAACATACATTCGGTGATAGGATAGCAACTGTAGAGGTTATTACATAACACCATAGACCCATTTCATTATAACATATACATTCAGAGATATGATAGCAACTGTAGAGATCATTACATAACACCATAGACCCATTTCATTATAACATATACATACAGTGATAGGATAGCAACTGTAGAGTTCATAACACCATAGACCCATTTCATTATAACATATACATTCAGTGATAGGATAGCAACTGTAGAGTTCATTACATAACACCATAGACCCATTTCATTATAACATATACATGTATACAGTGATAGGATAGCAACTGTAGAGTTCATAACACCATAGACCCATTTCATTATAATATTATATACAGTGATAGGATAGCAACTGTAGAGTTCATAACACCATAGATCCATTTCATTATAATATTATACATTCAGTGATTTCGTTATACATTATACATTCAGAGCTTATATTTTCAAATCCTTCAAAACCATAGAATGCACAAAGAAATTGACAATGATCTATTATTGTCTTTACCAAAATGTCGTCAATGAGGGCTTGCTTCGACCAAATTTCAATCTAGCGCAATTATTCAACCCTTTTCCCATAAATCATTACACTTTAGAGTTCCTCTGTATATCTAATCTATTGAAACAATTCCCTTTTTCAATTTTGATTTTTCTCGGCAATCTCTCAATGTCCCTTTAACAAGCAAGCCGGTGGTGGAAAAAAATGATTAATTGAACGGGTCCAACGGCCCAACCATCATATGCAAATGAAAATTCGATTTGTTATATGACTGTGGAACGTAACCTATATTTTGTTCTTAATCAATATCAACAATTAACACCAAAAGGTCCCTTAGAGGAATGTGTGCCTATTTTAGAATGTATTTTCATACCTTTAAACTGTCAACATAACCTAAAGGTACTAACAAATATGATGGTAAATAACTTAGAAGGTTTGTCTCGCATATTTGGCGTCGTTGGATTGTGCTACCCATGGTTGAATTGATATAGGTTGGTCGGGGAGAGATTTAGAGAATTCTTAAGGGAAAAGATTCAATGAGAGACGAATGTTTCTCTAAATTATTGGGTTACATACTTTAATCTCAGTGGACCTAACCAAAAGTACTATTTGAAAGGGCCGTTCTGTATTATTAGCACCTTTTTTTCTCTCTCTCTCTCTCTTTCTCTCTCCCATGTATTACAAAAAGTTTGTAAATCACTATAGCAAAAAGATGTAGTTTAAAAATGCTTTCTTGACGTTGTTAGTGTTATTACTATATTGTTGGATTGGAACTATGTGGATCAGATGTGCATATGTCCTATAGACTGTAGGCCGTGCATGTTTTATTCCTTCAGAAAACAATTCTAGCACTCTCCATCTAGGGGATAGATGAAATGTGGCTTAAAATGAAGCTAATATATGCCTGATCAATATTTTACCTTATCCCACGTTCGTAGGTTGCACATTATGACCCTAGACCTCGATTTAGGGTCAAAGGTCACATGTGTTTCAATGGGAAGTCAAAAACTAAATTTAACATGGTAAAAAAACTAAAAAATGAGCTATTGACTATGAAAAGTATATTTTATTGTTGGGATGAGTGTTTTAAACAAAAAAGTCAATCACAACTTTGATCGTAGATCAATAGTTTTTGAACTGTGACCTTTTGAAAAAGACAAGTTGGCCAAAATAGGCCATTTTGGTCATTTGTTTGCAAAATTAGCACAAAAATGACATGTTATCATCATTAAAAAAATATTTTGACTCAATGTGAATTGATAAACCATGTTATAATGTTGGTTTATAGATGAACTTTACATTAAAAGACATTTCAAAAGTCAATGGTGTCCGCATGCCATGGCAAACAGCTTTAATATCCTTCAAATTCATCGAAAATGGGTAAAATCTGAGTCAAATTTAAAGGATTTGAAGGATATTAATGCTGGTTGCCATGGCATCAACATACCATTGATTTTTGAAATGTGTTGTAATGTAAGGTACATCTATATACCAACATTATAACATGGTTTATCAATTCATAATGAGTCAAAATATTTTTTTAATGATGATATCATGTCATTTTTGTGCCAATTTTGCGAAAATATGACCAAAATGGCCTATTTTGGCCAACTTGTAATTTTCAAAAGGTCACAGTTCAAAAACTATTGATCTACGATCAAAGTTGTGATTGACTTTTTTGTTTAAAACACTTATCCCAACAATATAACATACTTTTTATAGTCAATAGCTCATTTTTTAGTTTTTTTACCATGTTAAATTTAGTTTTTGACTTCCCATTGAAACACATGTGACCTTTGACCCTAAATCGAGGTCTAGGGTCATAATGTGCAACCTACGAACGTGGGATAAGGTAAAATATTGATCAGGCATATATTAGCTTCATTTTAAGCCACATTTCATCTATCCCCTAGATGGAGAGTGCTAGATTGATTGATACAGACCTACGTCCCAGTGTCTACTAGTTGAAGTGTTCTAACGTCAGCTGGACCAACTTTGTGTTAAATTTTGTCCTTTTTTGCGCGCTTCGAGCGAATTACTTTGATTTTTCATCAATGTAAGCTTGAATATGCTCAATTTGTCACACAAGATGGCTTCAGGAACTTTTTCCTATATCATTTTTGTTCAAAAACTGAAAATACTTTTTTCAACATGTTTCAACATAATGTGGGCACGACCCTGTTACTTCCGCCAACTGCCGATTTGTCGCACTATGGTATATTGGGAAAGGCTATTCATTATTGATTATAATGAATACACCATAAGTATTGACAGTAATAGTCAAAGTCGACAACATCAAACTTGACCATCTAACCATATGCAACTTAATCTTCACCACATACGAAAATAGTAAATTGTAGATTTTTGTGTCAAATGTTCAAACCTTTTCACTTACTTAGGCGCGCGAGAGTCGTGTTTAAAGCACAAAAACGTCAGCATTTGAAGTTTGTTTACATTCATTTTGACACATAAAACCCCGGAAGAGGCATCTTAAACTCAAATAATGAAGCTAATGGCCACTAATGCCTCCGCTTACAATATGTGGCTATTATTTTAATGAATCTACTATAGGTTCTTATTTTTACAAGTGAAATTCATTTACCCCCTACCCTACAACCATACGTGCACCTTTAACCAAGCTGGCAAAAAGAAGCCAATTTTGCTTTAGGCATTACAATTTTCGACAATTACACTTTGCGTCCCCCTTCTCTGGAAGCTGTCAACGCTTTTAGGTTCAACGACCTCTAGGTGATGAACTAAGCACTCTACACATTCTTAGACTACTGGTAAATGATTGAACCTAGACTACAGGCACGCATTTGTGTACGTGCTTTTATTTCAAGAAAAATAAAAAATATAATCGATAAATGTTAACGTAATATTGAATATATCGCTTTTAGAATACATGAAATGTTTTCGTAAAATGTAATTAATTGATTTTTAAAGTTCTTATACTTTATTCATTTTGAAAAGAATAAGTTTGTAAGAGTCTCACTTTCATGACATTTTTGGTAAAAAACCCAGTTTATTGGACCCTGTATTTGACAAACAAATTGAAAGATAAAAATATTAAAGCACGTTTTTTGTTTTCTTCAGAATCAGGATAGGACACCCAGAAAGAAAAAAAACGAGAAGAAAAGTTGAGAGCCCCGGGTCTAAGATCTAGGCCTATATATTATATATTTAGAGTAGATATTTGTGTGTACGGAAACAGTAGTTAATTGTTATGAGACATATTATAATAGATATCAAACGAAAATCTTCGCTAGTAATGATTGATATAGGTGATCTCTAACAGTTGTATTCAGATTCTGTTGTCGATGACATACCGGCATATCTTCAAAGTAAGTAATTCGTTCATCTTTGTGCAATGACGCCAAGAGCATAATATTAGTTCAAATGAATGAAGTATACCTGTAACATAAGTATAAGCTATATGCACAGTCAAAGACGACGACTTAGAACTCGCGCGTGAAATGCTGCGTCGATCATCATACACTTTGACGTCACTGCAAACATTTAGATGTCCGAAGTATAGGTGTAAATCGTGCCTTCGCACTAATATGCTATGGATATTGACGTCACACATCAGTGCACAGACGTTTGAACTAGGCGTATTACCGGCATAGTATTCTGAAGCAATTTAACTAAAGACATCAAAAAAAGTAACTCGGCTGTTGTAAAAGCACCTATAATTTTAAAATTGTTACTCATAGTCATATTCTAAAAATGAAAATACCAGGAGACGGAAAATTTAATTACGGTGATTTTGACACCTTGTTTGTTAAAATCGATAATGTATTGTTGTCGCGGTATGTGCTTACAGATGAAAAGTGCCCATTTCCATAATGTATTGAGGGAAGGATAGCGCGCAGCTTTTTGCGTTCAAATCACAACTTTTGCTTATAATTGTTCATAACATTTCAATTTACAAATTTAATAAGAGTGAGATAACATGTCTGTAATTCACACCCTTTTTCAAGAAATGTGCTTGTTTAGATTCCACTTTCGCAAAAAATGTGTTACTTTACATTTCTCTATGTAGATGTTAACAACCGGTTACATAGGATCTGAATGAATGTTTTACACAAAGTGCCAACACAAATAATTGAGGCCTTAAACTTGTGATGTCGTACCCATTAATCATCCTATTCTTTTAAATTGTAAAACTTGATTCATTATATGGAATGCTAGTTCCATTGTGCTTACAGAGTGGGAAGATTAATCTATTTTTTTGACGATGGCGGGTGCAATCTCGAGGCATAATTAGGACTATTGTGATCGTATCTATATGAACAGATAATACACGCAATAATAGTCTGAAACGTGCAATATCATGATTTTAAAATAATAGATATTCAATCCTTTAAAGAGATTGGGATCATTTGCTTACAAATTGGAATTGTAGTCAAGCAAGCAGTGTTCTTTTGTGGTTTTTCGCAAGCATAGTCTTTGATCGGGTTTTTTTTGATCAAATCTAAAACTGGCACCATAGATTCTCGTCGAATTGTAGTTCAACAATATCCGATGAATCTCACTGCTCAGTAAGACCAATCCTTCACAATGCAATATGGAATATCACTGCTCAGTAAGATCAATCCTTCGCAATGCAATATAGAATATCACTGCTCAGTTAGACAATCTTTCAAAATGTAATATAGAATCTTACTGCTCAGTAAGATCAATCCTTCACAATGCAATATAGAATATCACTGCTCAGTAGGACCAATCCTTCACAATGAAATATGGAATATCACTGCTCAGTAAGATCAATCCTTTCCAATGCAATATAGAATCTCACTGCTCAGTAAGATCAATCTTTCACAATGCAATATAGAATCTCACTGCTCAGTAATATCAATCCTTCACAATGCAATGTAGAATCTCACTGGTCAGTAAGATCAATCCTTCACAATGCAATTAGACTATCACTGCTCAGTAAGATCAATCCTTCACAATGCAATATGGAATCTCACTGCTCAGTAAGATCAATCCTTCACAATGCAATATGGAATCTCACTGCTCAGTAAGATCAATCCTCCACAATGCATTATGGAATCTCACTGCTCAGTAAGATCAATCCTTCACAATGCAATATGGAATCTCACTGCTCAGTAAGATCAATCCTTCACAATGCAATATGGAATCTCACTGCTCAGTAAAATCAATCCTTCACAATGCAATATAGAATCTCACTGCTCAGTAAGATCAATCCTTCACAATGCAATATGGAATCTCACTGCTTAGTAAGATCAATCCTTCACAATGCAATATGGAATCTCACTGCTCAGTAAAATCAATCCTTCACAATGCAATATGGAATCTCACTGCTCAGTAAGATCAATTGTTCACAATGCAATATGGAATCTCACTGCTTAGTAAGATCAATCCTTGACAATGTAATATAGAATATCACTGCTCAGGAAACCAATCCTTCACAATGCAATATGGAATCTCACTGCTCAGTAAGATCAATTGTTCACAATGCAATATGGAATCTCACTGCTCAGTAAGATCAATCCTTCACAATGCAATATGGAATCTCACTGCTCAGTAAGGTCAATCCTCCACAATGCATTATGGAATCTCACTGCTCAGTAAGATCAATCCTTCACAATGCAATATGGAATCTCACTGCTCAGTAAGATCAATCCTTCACAATGCAATATGGAATTTCACTGCTCAGTAAAATCAATCCTTCACAATGTAATATAGAATATCACTGCTCAGTAAGATCAATCCTTCACAATGCAATATGGAATCTCACTGCTCAGTAAGATCAATCCTTCACAATGCAATATGGAATCTCACTGCTCAGTAAGATCAATCCTTCACAATGCAATATGGAATCTCACTGCTCAGTAAAATCAATCCTTCACAATGCAATATGGAATCTCACTGCTCAGTAAGATCAATTGTTCACAATGCAATATGTAATCTCACTGCTTAGTAAGATCAATCCTTCACAATGCAATATGGAATCTCACTGCTTAGTAAGATCAATCCTTCACAATGCAATATGGAATCTCACTGCTCAGTAAGATCAATCCTTCACAATGCAATATGGAATCTCACTGCTAAGTAAGATCAATCCTTCACAATGCAATATGGAATCTCACTGCTTAGTAAGATCAATTGTTCACAATGCGATATGGCATCTCACTACTCAGTAAGATCAATCCTTCGCAATGCAATATGGAATCTCACTGCTTAGTAAGATCAATCCTTCACAATGCAATATGGAATCTCACTGCTCAGTAAAATCAATCCTTCACAATGCAATATGGAATTTTACTGCTCAGTAAGATCAATTGTTCACAATGCAATATGGAATCTCACTGCTTAGTAAGATCAATCCTTCACAATGCAATATGGAATCTCACTGCTTAGTAAGATTAATCCTTCACAATGTAATATAGAATATCACTGCTCAAGAAACCAATCCTTCACAATGCAATATGGAATCTCACTGCTCAGTAAGATCAATCCTTCACAATGCAAAATAAAATGTCACTGCTCAGTAAGATAAATCCTTCACATTGCAATATGGAATCTCACTGCTCAGTAAGATCAACCCTTCACAATGCAATATAGAATATCACTGCTCAGTAAAATCAATCCTTCACAATGCAATATGGAATCTCACTGCTCAGTAAGATCAATTGTTCACAATGCAATATGGAATCTCACTGCTTAGTAAGATCAATCCTTCACAATGCAATATGGAATCTCACTGCTTAGTAAGATCAATCCATGACAATGTAATATAGAATATCACTGCTCAGGAAACCAATCCTACACAATGCAATATGGAATCTCACTGTTCAGTAAGATCAATCCTTCACAATACAATATGGAATCTCACTGCTTAGTAAGATCAATCCTTCACAATGAAATATGGAACTCTAAAAGTGCAAAATACACTGTCAAATGTACTGGGTGAATCACAATTATTTGGACCTAATTTGATAACGTCATTAAAAATATGTTGATATTATTAAAACAAGTGTAACTCGGATATGCTAATGGTTTGTGGTTATTGCTCTTTACAACCCACTGCTTCACGCTGTCACAATCTGTACTGACTTACACCACATAGTTATATTTAGTTTTAAATTTGAACGCAACGTCTCAGTTGTCAGTAATCAGGATAATTAGGATAATTAGTTGGGTAACACCTCAATCCAACCCAGGTGGGAATGTCGTAGTCATCAGAGGAGGCATGCCTCGTTGCCATGGAAACATATAATTAATGTGAACTATTTATATAAATATAGAATATTTGATTTATTAAGTAAAATAACTCGTTGTATTCGATTACCGCAACCAGACTGAAATTGGTTTCAGTCCTAATATTATCTTAACACTCCATGAAGTACATGTACATTGTATTAAGTATAAATCGGTTCCTTATTAATTCAAACAAAGGTGTTATAAAACAATGTGTTTCACATCTTAAATGTATATACATTTAAAAATTATCGCCATTTTCACTTACGTACAGAGCGTACGTAACTCTTTACCCCCCCCCCCCCCCCCCCCCCCTCGAGTTACGTACGCAATAAATGGCGAAATTTTATTTTATTTTGTACTTACAAAAAAAAATCTCGCCTCTCAAGATCGCCATTTAAGTTACGTACGGTTGGGGTATATTTCGACCGCCTCCCCCCCCCCCTCTTACGTACGCTTTGTACGTAACCGAAAATGGCGAAAATTATGGACGACCCCTAAGTCAATCATACAGAAACTGTACCTCGTATAATTATGTTCTCCCTCCGCGTACTTGTAGTATTGTACGTCACAGACGGGCGACTTTTGGAAGCAAAATACAAAGACGTTGTACTTTTGAAACACAATTAGTTTTATTATGAGAATGCTTCCAACTAAAATGACTACAGGATTTTCTATCCAAATACCGATTGGTTTTTTTAACAATTAGGTTATCATATATTTTCGATTTTCATACATAAGGTAATATAGAAAGGAAGAAGACACGTCCATACAAATCTCGAGTATAGCAGTTGCCCGGAGTAGTTGTACCTGATGTACATATACATGTATCATTCATAATTTTGAGTAAGCTAGCAAACAATTCACAATTAGTATCAATATGCTATATACAATAAAACATTTGTTTGTTCATAGTAATGATTTCTGATTTTTCATGATGTATCTCAAGCTATCAAAGGTAATGTATATAAAAAACAAACATTCGGGATACTCTGCAATAATATTGTATACTAGAATTCGCGGTTCGTGGGTTGGGCGGTTCTCGGGTTGGGAGTTTATGGGATGTGTATATAATCTTAAAATTCAGTTATCACAGGTGCCATTAATATTCCAAATCCCCATAATACAGGAACCTCATGTTTCCCATGTGCATATCCATGTAATTCAGTACATGTGTTATTAGGCCTAGGTTTAGGGTTTTATATTGGAGTCTTAGTTCAGAGGTCTTTTAGTTTTAGAGTCAGCGAGAGGAGGGGTCTATCGTCTTGACTCATGATCATCTGTGCCCAGTCTTGAGAACTGTGTGTCGACATTGATTATTCCTCTGTATAAAGCATGCATGTTTGCGCACACCGATATCCATATCTTGGAAAAAAGGGTGCTTCAGGGGTTCTTGGCTGTCCCGTATGGAACCCTTTATAGAACCTTTATAGGTTCCACAAAGAACCTTTAAAGGTTCAAAAAGAACAAAAAATGCGTCTTTAGAACCTCTAAAGGTTCTCTACAGAAGTTTTTTGGGTTATTTAAACTAAAAGAACCTTTAATTTAACACTAAGGGTTCCATATACGGGACAGCCAAGAACCCCTGAAGCACCCTTTTTTCTAAGAGTGTATTACTCATGTATATTGGCCATACGGGTATGTGCGGCTGTCAATACCCCTTTTTCACGTCTTTCGGCCGCTCCGTAAGACCCCCTTTTCATCCACTGGCAGTTCCAAAAGACCCCCTTTTCATCCATTGGCAGTTCCCTTAGATCCCAAATCCAGTTCATAAGGCAACATTTTGCTTAAAATTCAGTTTATGAGACACAATTTTGTATAAGAATTCAGTTCTCTAAGACCCCAATTTCGGCGACCGTTCAGTTCGGTAAGCCCCTGTTTTCAGACTGCCCAGCCGCACACCCCTACCCTCTTCACTATAATTCCAGTACCCCCCCCCCCCCGGGCCTTTTTCTCTCTTTGTAAGCCACCGGACGGCTTCCTTTTACCCACCCCATGAAAAGACCACATTATAAATCTATGGAAAAGACCCAGTTTGCGCCACGAACGCGTACGCACCTTACGGTCTGCGGCATTACGCGTGCGCCGGCAAACGCGTGCGCCATGTTTGGTTTTGTTTATACGCGATCGCGTAGCAACAGTTTGTTGTCTACGTGGGGCGATGATCCCTGTGCATAGCGATATATGGGCAGATAGGCAGGGATCTGCACCCGAAGGCATTGGACGGACGGACAGACAGAGTCGCCACAAATAGTATTTAGATGTTAGTTCTAAATATGGATCTTGCGAGATACCCTGCACATGTACTTCGAAAAAATGGCTTGCTGAAACATATTATTTTGGTATAACATTTAAGAGTTTAAAAGTTCAGATGCTTAGTATAGTCGCATAGATAGGTACATGTAAGTAATGCAATTGTATACCATACCGTATATTATGACTATGTTTCTTTAAACCAGTTAAAGACAAAACTACATGACGTTAATGGTACCAAAGAAAACCTACGACGAAGAGAGCATAGTGTGTGGTTTTATTCGGTAAATATCTTGAATTTCATCGTCAAATCATATCGAATGTAATGAATGTTACAGTTTCGCGCAGTTTGAATCGGGGTTATGAACTGCAGTGGAACATATACATACATGTATACCGTAAAGCAACAGAATTTCACTAACATTTAATTTGCTAATTTCGTTAGGACCTCTATTCTCCAAATTAAAATGCCGCTAATTAAGATTGTATACATAAGGTAAAATATGCAAGATGATTCGAATTAGTGAAATTAAAATGCCGCCAAAAGATGGTGTTTTTGCAAATTCGTAGAATGTTAGTGTTTTACAGGGTGTATCAAAAAAAACGCAACACTTTTTGTCGCGAGCTCTCCGATTACGGCAAATCACAAATCACTCTGAAATTTATATATTCTGTTAGGTGTACTTATTGGCTATCACATAGTCAAATTACAGCGATATCGATTATTGATTCGCTGAGATATCAACGATACACGCAGACAAGTGCAAAACACGTTTTACATCGTTTATCCTGTATGCCTGATTTCCTTGTCAGGTGCTAGCATGACACTTTAATAACTCATTGGACTTAAATAATTGGAATTAAACTCATCATTCTGAGACGAAAATATCTTGTTAAAGGTATCAAATGTCTGGCTATTACAGTATCATATCAATATTAATTAAATCTGGCAATAAATTAGTTGATAGTTAATGACACAACTTGAAAATCCAGATTACAAAGTCTGTTTGCAAATCCTATCTCTTTTTCTCTCGTTAATGTCATAAATAAAACTGAATGGCACATTATTCAAATGATAAACAAATAGAATAGTCCAGTAAAGGAAGTAATTGTTTGGTATGAATCAGTCATTGTTAGTTTGTTGGGAATGAGACATTATGGTGCTGCTCGACCCTCAAAATGCTGTCCTTGTTTTAAGATGCATCGATTATGAACTTTACTTTATGAAAGAACGTACCATAGACCAACGACATTATGTGGGGATCATAGCAATCGGTGGTTCAGAACTTAAAAAGGGTGATTGACGTATTCAAATGGTCGAATGATTATCAGATTACACGATTCAATGATTTATGTACCACCTTACTCAAACAAAGGAAATTAAGATAAACCATTTTAGACATTAAAGTTACATGGTTATTAAACTGTTAAACCATAACACTGATCGGACAGGAAAATCCAAGTTTTTAGAACGAACGATGTAAAACGTGTTTTGCACTTCTCTACTTATACCTTTAATATCTCAGCGAATAAATAATCGATATCGTTGTAATTTGACAATAGCCAATAAGTAGACCTAACAGAATATATAAGTTGTAGAGTGATTTGTGTTTTACTGTAACCGTACAGCTCTCGACAAAAAGTGTTGCGTTCTTTTTGATACACGCTGTACAGTATCATTCAAGAATATTGCGACACACACACGTGTTGTTTTTTATCAAATATGTTTGTATTTTTACAATGGTAACCATTTTATATTCCAAGCTATAAATTGGATGGACTTTGAGGTGCCTTGCATGAATACTGTTGATAGTTTCAGGTGTAGGCCTATCTAACGAATTTCCCTGCGCTTAAAATACATACTTCCATAACTGTAGATCGAAACATACCAGATACATGATCAACGTTGTGAATGTATGCTAGCTATTAGTATTACATCGTATAGAAATACTATACTTTTTCTGACAAATGATCTAATCGAGACGGGCGCGGAATTCTTTTTTTTCTTCAAAATCTGGGCAGACATGGACATGGCCGGGAGTTTAAAGGTTCATTGATTGAGAATAGTCGCAGGTACTTGGGTAGTTAAGTAATGCAATTGTGTATAGAGCTATATGTTTCTTAAAGATAGTTAAAGACAACACTACATGACGTTATTGCAACCAAAGAAATCCTACGAAGAGAGCACAGTATGCGCCCAATGGGATAAATGTCTATAACTTCATCGTCTAATCATATCGATTGCATTAAATGTTACAGTTGACGCGTAACTTGAATCTGGGTTAAGAATTGCAGCAGCTGTAGATGGGCCTAAAGTGTACAACATAAAGGCTTTCGAGTCAGAGACTTTAGAAAAGTAATGTTACAGTTGATGCGTAACTTGATTCTATAGGTTATTAGCATGGTTAGGAATCGCAGCTGTAGATTATACAACATGGAAGAATTATTTAACAGATAAGAAAGTTTAAGCAATTCTCAGGTTCTCAGATAAATCGGCGACATAAAGTGACAGTATAACATGGTCGTATACATTAATTAGCGTGACCACTGGCACAGTGCGGGGTAATAGTTTTGTTCCATAACGCGCACTTCTGCAGTGTGTTTGTCTTACTGCGATTTGCCTGCGTGCTTATGCGACACAATACTTTGTGACGCATGGCGTACGCGTCGCACGGGATTGGGTAGAATCTTTGTGTGTTATTCGATACTATAAGCATAACAGGGGTAAAATTTGACAAATGTGGACAATAAAAGGTAATGATTTTAACAGATGATGCCTCAAGTACAACTGTTAAGAATGAAAATAAAGGTATTGCTTTAGAGCGTACCCTTGTTATATTGTCTGACATAAATGCGTTCAGTAGTAGTATTTCTTTGCGTAACAATTCCGCCTGTGGCGTCGTTGTTAACGCGGGAACGCTCTAAAACCAATACTTTTATTCTCTAATCGACACTCACAAAAGCATGTTTAATATTATACAGACGCATGTGTATTCATACCACGCTTAAGCCAAATAAAGAAGGTTTGTCTCAGAAACATTTTGCAAAAAAGCTAAGTGCTGTGCGATTTTATTTTTTTAAATTTTTTGCTAATCCAAGCTTACAAAAAAAAGAAGAAAAAAACAGAAGAAAAACAATACGCCTCAGCGCGTAGACCTACGCGCCGTAGCTCACTTCCACACACCAATGCGGGCGGGCTTCTGAGACAAACATTCTTCTTTGTTTGGTCTTACAGTAGTGACTATTTTACATTACTTACCATGTTTTACGTTATGGATGTATGCTATATTACGTTGCATAGAAATACAACACTTTTTCTGACGAATCTTCTAATCAAGACAAATGGTTTGTTGCACATCCTACTTCTACATGCTGTCCCAAAATGATTAGTACCCATCGATATCTAAAATTCATTAATATTTGTCATCATTAAAGTCAATGAGATTCAGGTCGACTCCGTTGTATTTTATTCATCAGTGGCGTAGCTCAGGGGGGGGGGGGGGGGGGGGGGGTCAGGGGGGGGGGGGAGGCAAATGCCCCCCTGACGGGAAAAAACCATTTGTGCCCCCGCCCCCAAAACCCATTTGTGCCCCCGCCCCCACCCCCTCTAAAAATATTAATAAGGGGGAAAAAAAGAAAATAGGGGAAAAAATGATAAAAGACCGAAATTGTGTGCGGGCAACTGGTTATGTGTGGGCATATTCAGCCCAAATAGTCAAATATAAGGCAAAATTGTACATATAGTACATGTACTGTGCGATTTTTTGGGGCAACCTTTTGCGAAAATTTCAGAAATCTTGCCCCCCCCCCCTGAAAAAAATCCTAGCTACGCCACTGTTATTCATCTTTGACATACTATGAATACCTTTCACTAAAATCTTATATTATGAATATTGGACTTATAATTATGAGG
This sequence comes from Ophiura sarsii, assembly GCA_035610835.1. NCBI lineage: Eukaryota > Metazoa > Echinodermata > Ophiuroidea > Amphilepidida > Ophiuridae > Ophiura > Ophiura sarsii. Next base: position 22,952,056 of record CM069448.1, on the reverse strand, counting down.
TTACACTCCATTGTGTAAGACATGGGGATTTCACCTTTTTGGCAAAGTGCAAAATCAAAATGTGTGGGGGTGTGTGTGTTAAACTTGTTCAAAGAAACAAAAATATTCTCTCAATCTCTTGTCTGATATTGTTCTTTTCTATTTTAAACTGTTGTTTGTTATGGTTGTTCAAATGATTAATATTCTTCATTTTGGTTCAATTTGAAGAATTTAAATGGATAGTCACACATGAGTGATCACAAGCTTTGTTTCTGTATTATGAGATAGTTTTGAGGCTAAACACTTGAGGGACATTTAAATAGGTAAAGAAGTGGTCATGGGTAAATTAACAGTGGCTTCTTAGACTTCTTTTTACATAATGGGGTTGGGTTTCTTACAAACGTGGTGTTAATGATAGCCTCTTACTTATTAACCCTAACTCGAGATCACCACACGGCAACAGATTTCTTTTCCGACCCCCAAAATTCACCAGAACCGGGATTTGAACCACGGACATCCAGTACCAGGGCCCAGATCTTAGCCACTACACCACGGCTGTCAGTCGACACTCGGCGATTATATTCGCCTCGTTATATAGCCTGGGTCCGCTTTGTAGCCCAAAAACCTACAATGGAGTGTACTTAGTATCTTGAGTTTGATAAATCCGATATTCATGATCTAAAATTCTTATCCTAGCCACTACACCACGGCTGTCAGCCTACACTCGGCGATTATATTCGCCTCGTTATATAGCCTGGGTCTGTTTTGTAGCCCAAAAACCTACAATGGAGTGTACTTAGTATCTTGAGTTTGATAAATCCGATATTCATGATCTAAAATAAAAGGGTAAAGTATGAACACGATGATGAAAAAACAACGGACCTGCTCCCATTGATTTTGATGATGAAAAGAAATAATAATAACTTTGGGCATCGATTGGTATTAATCATTTTGGGACAGCCTGTACTACTCTAGATTTAGGCGTACACATTATTTATACGAGTTTAAAAGTTCATTGATTTAGAATACCCGTAGGTTCACCTTAAAAGTTAAGTAATGCAATATTATATAAAACTCCAGTATTATGTTTCTCTAATAGTAATGCACTACTTAAAGACAAAACTCCATGATGTTATTGCAACCAAAGCAGTCATATGTAGAAAGCACAGTGTGCGATAAATTTGATCAATTTCAATAATGGAATAGGTTACATTAATGTTACGGTTGCCGTGTAACTTGAATCTGGGTTACGACACCAACACACTAACTTCATGGTAACAGAACTTCTATACCAAAGAGCTCCAGAAAATGTGATTGTACGCTAGATAACTTACAATACTTTACCGGCCGAGTGCACCAAACTGGCGCAATTTACTATAGAGATGCAAGCTACCTCGCTATATTAGTAATTATGCTCTAACTGCAGCGTAAATTACTAGCGATGTAATTTTGAGAGCAAAACTGGAGAGTTAGATCAGAATAGTAACTAGCGAGTCGCTAAGTGAGGTTATTTAATCCATATAAATTAACAACGTCCTATATTTAAACAATATGTGTCACATGCGCTAAATGTTTACCATATCAGAGAGGAAAATAATGACGTTATTGGTTTTCCGTAAAATAAAAACAAATGTTGACGTCACTCCCGGGGTCAAATGTTAACACGGTTAATTTAAATAATGAGCCACGTCGAGCTGGTCTGGGAGACAGATAAAATGACGAAATTTTGAGTCCGAAAATGTCAACGATTTTTACAATTCTCTGAAAAATAAGGACCATCATTACATTACAAACATTGTTTTTCTCGAGAGGCACATACAAATTTTGCACTTAAAGGCATATTATGTGATCTTTTCCAGAGAGCGCCCTCTATTCATGATTTTTTTTTGATCATAAATCGTACATACATTTCAAGTTACAGAGCGATACGATTCATAATTACCTCAAAATCATGGTTTTAGAGTGAATTTAGAGTGAAATATAAACTGTCGTGCTATCCCGACAGTTTATTTTCACTCTAAACCCATGCTTTTGAAGTATTAATTAAGAATCATGTCGCCCTGTAACTTGGAATGTATGTACGATTTATGATCAGAAATGTAAATCTGCAAGAAAATCTGCTTTCATTTTTTTTTCGATGTTGAGGGCGTTCCCTGGAAAGATCACATAATATACCTTTAAAAGGTACAATTTTCATGATAAAAAGCCGTCCTTTGTAATTAATTAGTAAATGGTTTAATAATAACATGACGCGTCTTCTACCGTCCAACCCTTGTGGCCGCATACTGTGATCCTGGGGTAAATAATCGGAAAACACGGGTTCGATTCCTGTGATTCCCTTATTTTTTAGTGTAGCTTATTCCGATTTTAATTTACCTCCCACTTACTAGCGAGGTATGCGCTATTCTTCACCAATACTCGCCATTGGTGCACTCGGCTTCATGTCTACCGTATAGGGGAGGATGGGGCAACTGGACCGGTTAAGCATATTTCATGATATAAAAGCTTAAAGCTCGTGTAAATATTTATGGAATTGCTATGAAAATATCACCCATGTAACTGTTTACATATAACATATAATCAATGTTAAAAAATATCCAAACAAAAGGCCAATCACCACTAACTAAAAACTTTACTTGGCACGGTCCAGTTACCCCATCGTTGGGGCAACTGGTCCTATATGTTCCAATGGTTAGAATACACAGAAATCATTGATTGACAACACGGTAACTAAGCAGTATTTTCTTTACAAACTCATTTCCATATTATTTAACGTGTAAAAATGATACAGGTCTCATGAAACCCATGTTTTATACAGTTTTCGTGGTTAACGTGTTAAAAGCAGTAATACTAATGGTGTACAAAGCAAGCGCAATTTTCGACTGCACGTTCATTATAGATAAAACGGTATGAACTTAGTTAAATGGTTACATGGTTGTGATATTCAGACGCCCCATACATTTGTCTATATATACCCCTTTCTTTAATGATTTTATTTACTTCATATAATCATCATTTAGTACTTATAATAAACCATCTTGATATTTAGCCAGCTTTTCATGTTACAGGGGAAGTTAGTCAATATGACAATGATGACCCAACGGTTGATATACACAAAAAGCAGTGGATAAAATACATAAATCATGATATTTCGTCATAAAGATGTAATTCATAATACCGAGGTTTTAAACCATTCTAAAGCAATTTCATGTCATATTGTAATCCTTCAATATCAGAAATAGTGGTATTAGACCCGAAATGCCCCAAAATGTCTAAGAACTTGAAAGAATGTGAATTATTTCATATTCTATTCACATTTCAATACCGAGTCATGTTTTATTGACACTAACAACTCATTTTCAAAATGAATTTTACAATTTTGATTAAGTTTTTGCAGGCGGTCCAGTTGCCCCACACCCCTTCGGACCACTTACCCCAACAAATGACGTAGCACTTTGTCGAGATGAAACGTTATTAAAACACGCCTGTGACGTAATACATTTTACGCCAAAATGTTTTAAAACATACCACCATTTGTCATAATAATCAATAACTCCAATACATTTCAGAAAAAAAGGCAAAACTACATTTTTGTTTTTAGCCATTACACAGATTTCTGTAGCCAGTGAGTATCTTTGAATTCGTAAATATTACGGCGTTCGGGTCCTACAAGTAGACGAGTGTCTTTAGATAAGGGATCACGTCAAAACTCGACCGCCAGGCAACCGCCGGTTACGGCCGGTTCCGCCCGGTTCTCACAAAACGTGTCGTCTGTTATAATATACACACATAATGAGGTCAAATAGTTACACTCTGGTGAACACGACCGGTTGATAGTGGCTCGTCACACGCGTGAGCAATAAAATCTTGAAGTAATGGGCTCAGTTGACAACCAGTACAATACAGCTATTGATTTTCGCTGGGGTTGGCTTTTTCAATCTGTTTATAGCTCAATTAACTTTTTAAAATCAATACCGAAAGTCTATGAATGTTTTTTTTTTATAGAACGATTATAGAGAGAGCTATTATGACCGCAAAGTAACAGATTGATAGTGTAAATTGGTATGGTTACAGCATTAAGTCAACCGGCGGTTGTTCAGTGTTGCATGCGCGAATATTCATATACCAGTACAACATTTGACCTGAAAGAACCGAGCGGAACCGCCCGTAACCGGCGGTCAACGGGCGGTCGAGTTTTGACGTCTACCCTAAGTAAGAAATGGTGTACTTTGTTATTTGCAAATTCATGAACTAATAACTCTACCAAATGAATACCCGTGATAATGATTTAAGTTGAAGCATTCTTTAAATGATAATATTGATCGGAAATCCAAACCACCAATGTCCCAAATCAGCAATATGCGCCATTTTACGGTCATTTCAACCATAACCTATGGTTTTAATCATATTTCGGAAAGTCCCTAAGCACACTACAATATAGCACCCATCAAATGCAATATGCACCTAGTATCTTAAGACGACTGTACTGCATGTATATATTTACTGTTGCATATTTGTCAATCATATAAAGTACATTAAACATGATCTAAACCCATCTTCATATATCGCCCATACTATCTGTGAATTTTCAATCGGTCACTCAAGGAGTTAGCTTCAAAGATATGGAGAAAAATCACATGTGTAAATACCCTAAAGTTCCAAATGTTTTGGATTGTAGAAGGTAAAGATATATGTCAAGTATCATCAAAAGTCGTATTGTTCAAAATAAAGCAGTATGCCCATACAATCAAAATCTTTCATTTCGGACCACTTGCCCCACGGTCCAGTTGCCCCATATTCGTTTAAGTGTTGTCAAAAACTGAAATATATATATTTTTTTCCACATTGTTCACCAAGAACTTGATGACAAAAGTTGCACTAACAATTTGAGTGCTATATCAATGTTTAGCATTGTATGTCATGTAATAACAGGGACGATATATAAACATGGTTAGGTAAAGTGTTAACTTATCACCATCCCTATCACCTGAAATACAGCGATGCCTGACTATCACTCCAAGAAAAAAAGGGTTCCGTGAACCTTTTTCTGTCCTGTATGTAGAACCCTAAGAGTTCTTAAGGTTCTATAAAGTACTTTAAGGTTCTATAAAGAACCTTCAAAATTTAGGTAGGCCTAGGGACTTTCTTCATGGGCTCATCACAAAGTTTAAAAGAGTGAAAAACAGTGGTTACAACATTAATCTTTTTTGGCTTTACATAATCATTTTCTGGCTAAAGATACTTTTTCCAAGAACCTTAAAAGGTTCTTTACTAGGGTTCTACAAAAGGTTCTTCACTGGTTAAGGAACCTTTTTGGGTTCTTTCCTGATAACCTATGGGTTCTTTGTAGAACTTAAAAAAAAAGGTTCTTAAGCCAAGAAAATGGTTCTTTGTAGAACCTTAAGTATAGTGAAGAACCATTTTGGGAAACTAATAAAGAACCTTTTAAGGTTCTTGAAAAAAAGTTTCTTTAGCCAAAAGATAACTATGTAAAACCATGGCAGGTAAAATACCTGCCATGGTAAAACCAAAAAAGATTAATGTTGTTAACACTGTTTTTCACTCTTTTAAATTTTTGATGAGCCCGTGAAGAAAGTCCTATCCTAAAGGCCACCTAAATTTTGAAGGTTCTTTATAGAACCGTTTAAAGTTCTTTATAGAACCTTAAGAGCTCTTAGGGTTCTACATATACAGGACAGAAAAGTGGAACCCTTTTTTCCTAGAGTGTATAATAGCAACTCCACTGGAATGAAGCATCATTTTCTTGTGGTAAAATCGCCCACGATGTGTTTGTTTCAGATATTCAGTTATAGATTTATGAATCAGGTATAGCATAATCATACCACCTAGAACCGTTTTTAGTTAAGATGTTGTAGTTGTAGCCATTGTCGATCTTTACTGAAAAGGCCATGTTATGTGTCGCAATAACCTTTCCCTAAGAACTGTATTTAGTGACTTTAAGGTAGGTAATTGTTTTGCCTAAAACATGTAAAAATCCGTGGTAAAACACTACTATTCCCAGTTGAAGAATCATCATAGCGTTTAAGCGTGATAGAAAAACACATTTGGGGTGTAAAACAACCACCCCAGTTAGACTATGGTTTAACAAACTATTGTCTTCTTCAAAACGAGGTCACTGCACATCACAGCCTGATAAAGTAAATACTTACACCACAGCGCTATCATCACCTGACAAATGATGGTACATTCAAACAATTGTTTTAGGTTTGAGCTCAACTCTTAAGTCAATTTCTCGGTCACATTCACGTAGGCCAAAAACGAGAATTATAGGCTATACATGCAGCCAACAAGTAGGTCTAAGCAATACCAACACTTTGAATATGCGCGGTCTAAAATAACATCAGTTGGTTAAGTAAGGCAAATATATTACAACGTTTTGTTTTTATTCATTTTACTTTACTGTTTAAACGATGATTAAAATACCTTGTTCGACGACATGCGATAATCAGTGTACAGCATACCATGGTAATAATGTGCAATGAAGTATCAGGTCCTAGCCTACAACTCACGTTATAACACGAAAAAGGAAAAAGCAACCAAATTTGATGGTTTTAGTTATTACTGAATAGTTTAAAATTAAAGCAACAAAGAGTCAAAGATATAGAATACACAGCAAATAACTTTGGATCACTCAGAATAATTTCATTGCATCATGTCCTCCTCCTCCTACACAAGGTTCCCGTCGACTGCTACAATCAACATCTGTCGTCTGGAACAAATAGATCGTACGTAGCCCCTTATTCCAGAAATCAGAAATATATATCAACACTCTTTTATCAACTGTAAATACAGTATTGTAAAATCATTTCAAATCCCAATTTGTCTCATTTTGTCTCAGTCTGTGTGCTTCCGGTTCATTTCTATATAAGTCATGGGTTCGTATGGGTCTCGAACCACCGTAAATATTCTAAATATTATGTTGGGGACGATAAAAACTTCATACTAGACCTTTTAAGTTTGGAATGTTTTCCATGACCATTTTAGTTTAAAAACTGAAAGAAAAAAACCTGAAATGTTTTGTGCGCTTTGCTCGCATTTTTCTTCAGATTTCAACATTATAATCTGTTTCGAACCACACCAAATACTCTTAATATTATGTTGAAGACGTTAAAAACGACATACTGAACATTTTTAGTGTTAAAATCACAATTTTTGCGCGTCTCGCGCGCATTAGTTTCAATGTTTCAATAATTAAACCCCCATTAAAACACCCCTGCATACGCCCTTGTCCATACTCTTAACAATTTTAATTGTAATACATGTATTGTATTAGTGCAATGTCATGAAGGGGTGCGCCCAACCAACCAATCCGCACGTTTGTGCAAGACGCAGCTCGCGCGGTATGCAAATTGCTGTCCGAAAGTGCTCGAACATTTGGACGGTTTATTCCGCACAGGACGATTAATAAGATATAGCCGATGTTTGTGTGAACGCGGTTCTGTATATAGTTTTTAAAGACTATTCCAGTAAAGAGTTACGTATTCAGGATTCTGGTATTCAATTTCAATTTCGATTGCGCTGCAATGAACTCACTGATCTAAAAGTCAGAATATCGATTATATTTGGCTAGACGAAAGTTCATTATTTTCAAAACTATGTCAATAAACGCCAGAACTATAGAAACGTTGATCGTTCAAAGTTATTATCTGAAGTTTTACACGACGCGCAAAATGTGGGTTAGTTCCCTCCACGATTATTAGAAATCTACATACAATAACAATATCCCAACCCATGGGTGTAACATTCTCGTTATAGATAGATCAAAAAGGTGCCATCGTAGTTTACTTTCTGCCCACTTCGGGCTTAAGGCTACTGAAATTCGATTTCCCGTTTCCCGTCACCCACGTTCTATACTTCTGCTAGGCCTATACTTTTTGCCAACACTTCATTTTACAAATGTTAATTTTCTTAAGATTTTTAAATTAATAATCCAAACTTTGAGCTTTAATTTAACACAGGTTCTTGTAATAATTCTAACCATTTTTTATTTCCTCGACACAAAACAAGCATAGGCATTTGTCAAACTGTTTGAAAGTGTTTATTATGATGTTTAACTCTTTCCGCGCGGCAGGCATCTGCAGACGACATTCCAAAATGTCACGAAATTTAAAAAAATGACATATTGTATTGAATTTCAATACCCTATTTGGAATCACCATGAGCAATGCATTGAATGAAGTACAAACATGTTTAGTCTTGGTTCTGTTATCCTTGATGTAGACTTTGAAAATTGGGAAAGGTTTCTGAAAAAAATCTGTTTTGTATACGGTATGGCAAAACTAATAGCCGCGTGGAAAGTGTAAGCAAGAATCCACATTTTACACTGTCTTAAACTTAAACAATAATGACATTGTGCCAAATAATGAATTATGAATAATGTAGTAGTTGCCTCCATTCAGACATAAACAAATGTGACGGGAAACATGGAACCGAGTTTCAGAGGCCTAGTGATTGAATCATACACATTAACAACGTAGGACCCACTTGGGAAAAAATATATAGGCCTCCTTATACAGTTATAATAATATTGAATTTTAGTAAACGCCTGCACAATGGCAAAGTTCATCTCGTGGGTAATGTGTAGGCAAATTGGTATCACGTCTGTTTTATCGATGACAGTCATTGTCAATGAACATGTAATAATGTTTAAAGTGTTGATGTCCCAGCAGGAGGGAGTGGGAGTGGACACTTCCAGGACTGGTTGGCGAGATTGCTCCCTTCAGTCGACTAAAAACCCAACGATCTTCTCTTTTTTGACCTTTTTTTTGAACATTTTGGGAACATGTTTGCAACATTTGTTGAAAGAAATTTGAAATTTTGGAAATGTTTAAAATCTTTTGAAAAAGACCCCCGACTCTTCCTGAGACATCCGTTTGCCCGTACAACATGGTTTTTTTTTTCTCGTCCCTTTATGTAACCAATAAAATAACCTTTAAAAGGGAAGTGCTAGTACAAATAAAAGACTTCGAATAGTTTTAAGAAAATCAGTTATAGGCTATATCAAGGTTAAATAGGCGATAATGTGCCACAATTTGCTTTTTAGGATACGACATTACATTTTGAGCTACGTATGATATCAGTGTCACTAATCAGTCAATCCGCAACCAATTTGACTACATAAATGACGTCAGCGTTGAAATTGCAAAGAAAACCCCTTTTTTCCTACCAAGTGCGGACAAAATAAGGCAAAATATCATATTAGCTACGGCCGAGTGCACCAATGACGGGTAGCTGAAGAATAGCGCTACCTCGCTAGTAACTGAGGCGTAACCCAAAATTTTGAGAGCGCCAATGCGGGGTAAGCTACTAGGCTAGTAACTGGCGGGTAATTTACGCTAAATGTTATACCTGACCGGACCCAAGAGTAAGTTGGGGCATAACGTTTTATGCCACAAGTCAGTCGATTCTAACAGTAGCGTAAATTTGTTGTGAACATTGGAGGGGATGATTCGCTGATGCTGAAGGACCAATTGCGCTTGCATGCCCAGGGGGTGTCTATTTGAAGTTGAATGTGACCCCTCTTAAGTTGAAAGATTTTATATTTTTGAAAATCCATTCATACAATTTGTTGTCAAAATTTAGATCAACTCCTTTTGCCCATTCAAACACTAATCGCACCGACTTTGGGTCATATTTTGACCAAAATGTACTAATTGTCCAAGGATCTTAAATAATGACTAAATAAATAAACTTATTATTGTTTTTATTAATTAAAAACCGATAAAGCCAAGTTTCAACATTATTGTGAGTGGAAGGGTAGAACTAGAAGAACGAAAAATAAATAAAAGCATATCGTGCCGCGCGTGGTCTGGGGATCGAACCGGGGTCCTGCGGTTAACAAGCGAAGGACAAGGTATCCACGCCACGGAAGTATTTGTGCTAAGAGATGTGTTATAATTTTATATAATTGTTTCCATCGGGTGCTTGTGCTTGTCATTAAAATTGTGCTTTTTGGTGCAATGTTTGTATGTGCCCCTCGCCCAAAATATGTTTGTAATGTCATGATAGTCCTTATTTTTGAAAAAGCTGTAAACAAACTTCGAAATGTTTGGCCATAAAATGGCATCATTTATTTCCGGATCGCAGGCCGACTCCGCGTGATTCTTGATTTACACTCACCTACTACTGACGACACGTTTTTAATATTACGGAGGTCCATTCACGTCAGAATTTTACAGTAAACTATATAGGTTAACACTTGGCATATGCGCCAATTAATTTTGTAAGGGGACGATGCTGATTAATGTGGATATTTACCTCGCTAGTTGCTATTCTGGTGTTACTCGCCAGTTATGCTCTAAGAATTACATCGTTAGTAAGTTATGCTACAGTTAGAGCACAACTACTACTAGGGAGGTAAGCTACCTTACTATTAAGTTACCCGTCATTGGTGCACTCGGCCGTAATGTGTCCTGATTTGCTTTTGAGGATACGATATCACATTTTGAGGCACGTATGATATCTGTGTCACTGATCAGTCAATCCGCAACCAATTTGGCGACATAAATGAAAACACTTTTTATTTCCTACCAAATGCGGACAAATAGGAGGCAAAATATCATATAATGTGCCCTGATTTGCTTTTTAGGATACGATATCACATTTTAAGGTACGTATGATATCTGTGTCACTGATCGATCAATCCGCAACCAATTTGACGACATAAATGGCGTTCGCATTGAAATCGCAAGGAAGAATTAATGGGTGTTATTTCAGCTAATTCTGGACAAAATAGGCTAAATATCATATACCGTAATGTGCCCTGATTTGCTTTTTAAGATACGATATCACATTTTGAGGTGCGTATGATATCTTTGTCCCTGGTCGGTCAATTCGCAAGCAATTTGACGACAGAAATGACGTTCTCGTTGACATCGCAAAGAAAAACACTTTTTTCCTACCAATTGCGGACAAAATAGGCAAAATATCATATCGGTGTCACTAAATCGGTCAATCCGCAACCAATTTAACGACATAAATGACGTTCACATTGAAATCTTAAGGAAAAATTGCGGTTTTTTTCTTCAACAAATTCCGGACAAAATAGACTACGGCCGAGTGCACCAATGACGGGTAGCTGAAGAATAGCGCTACCTCGCTAGTAACTGAGGCGTAACCCAAAATTTTGAAAGCGCCAATGCGGGGTAAGCTACTAGGCTAGTATCTGGCGGGTAATTTACGCTAAATGTTATACCTGACCGGACCCAAGAGTAAGTTAGGGCATAACGTTTTATGCCACAAGTCAGTCGATTCTAGCAGTAGCGTAAACTTGTTGTGAACATTGGAGGGGATGATTCGCTGATGCTGAAGAACCAATTGCGCTTGCATGCCCAGGGGGTGTCTATTTGAAGTTGAATGTGACCCCTCATAACCTGAAAGATTTTATATTTTTGAAAATTCATTCATGCAATTTTGTGATTTTCTTAGTCAAAATTTAGATCAACTCCTTTTGCCCATTCAAACACTAATCGCACCGATTTCGGGTACATATTTTGACCAAAATGTACTAATTGTCCAAGGATCATAAATAATGACTAAATAAATAAACTTATTATTGTTTTTATTAATTAAAAACTGATAAAGCCACTAGTTTCAACATTATCATGAGTGGAAGTGTAGAACTATATAAAAGAACGAGAAAAAAAAGCATATCGTGCCGTGCGTGGTCTGGGGATCGAACCGGGGTTCCGCGGTTATCAAGCGAAGGACAAGGTGTCCACGCCACGGAAGTATTTGTGTTAAGATATGTGTTATAATTATATATAATTGTTTCCATCGGGTGCTTGTGTTTGTCATTAAAATTGTGCTTTTTGGTGCAATATTTGTATGTGCCCCTTGCCCAAAATATGTTTGTAATGTCATGATAGTCCTTATTTTTTAAAAAGCGGTAAACAAACTTCGACATTTTTGGCCATAAAATGGCATCATTTTTTCCGGATCGCAGGCCGACTCCGCGTGATTCTTGATTTACACTCACCTATGACCTAGCGAGTGACGACAGGTTTTTTAATATTACGGAGGACCATTCACGTCAGAATTTACAGTAAACTATAGGTTAACACTTGGAATATGCGCCAATTAATTTTGTAAGGGGACGATGCTGATTAATGTGGATATTTACCTCGCTAGTTGCTATTCTGGTGTTACTCGCCAGTTGTGCTCTAAGAATTACATCGTTAGTAAGTTATGCTACAGTTAGAGCATAACTACTAGGGAGGTAGCTTACCTCCCTGTTAAGTTACCCGTCATTGGTGCACTCGTCCGATATCATAAATGTGCCCTGATTTGCTTTAGGATACAAAATCACATTTTAAGCTGTATGATATCTGTGTCACTAATCGATCAATCCGTGACCAATTTGACAACATAAATGACGTTCGAGTTGAAATCGCAAGGAAATACTCTGCCCTGATTAAAATTGCGTTTCAGCACGCTACAACTTACTTTCTGGAGGTTCATATCGCCAGTAGTGGCTATAGTTTTATATAATAGTTTTGTATAATGACGCTTTTTAGACTGAGCTATTTACCAATCGTCTGGGCCACCGGGAACCGTTGACCGCCTAGTGGTTCACTGTCAATGCTTGCAGCCACCCGTCTGCCCCTTGTCGCCGTACGCCGTGAACTTGAGCCGTTCAGTATAAAGATTTGTATTAAAGTTTAATATTGGCTCTGTATCTCAGAGTAATTGTCTTTGACACTGATGGGCCGCTCGCGTTTATTAGAAAATAAGTGAAATAGTTTTCCTTATTACGCTTTATTTATTCAAGTAATTGGTTTACATCTATTGCCTTTTATCTCCATTTGCTTTTGTTTTTGTAAAGTAATAACTGTGATTGTTGATGTGCGGAGCACGTGTTTGCGACATAGACCCATAATGACGTCAAACCCAACCCCCCATGCATAATATCTAGAATTCTACATTTATTGAACTTAATCTACGTTCTACTATACTTATTCGCATTGTTATTAACTGACAAAAGTAAGGGACCATTTTTACTACAATGATATCATATCATCATAAGTTCTTTCTGATTAATGATTTAGTTATGAATCTCAATGGCAAACTATCGCGTCAAATGGAACGAAGTGTCATATTTACTACATTGAAATGTGTTCGTTTTAAGTATTAATTGTCTGCCAATCTTGTTTACATTTTACCATCTCAACGGTGTAAATTTAAAGGGCACTGAGACTGAGAGATTGCCGAGAAAAATGAAATTTAGAAAAAAGGTATTGTTTCATTGTTTCAATAGATAAGGTATACGTAGGAACCCTGAAGTGTAATGAGTTATGGTAAAACGGTTGAATAATGGCGCTAGATTGAAATTTAGTTGAAGCAAGTATGTGGTGAGTGATGCTGATAAAATCGGGAAATTTTACATGATAAACGGCGAATTAAGGTGGGTGCAAAAAAAATGATTTCCAGACAAATTGCGCCAACTGGGTGCAATTCAACTGAAAGATAGGAACATGTGGATGAAAAATTTGATCCAGCACATGTAGGAAGTTCTGTAATATAGAGAACATAAACCTACGTCCTCATAGAGCAGTGAATGACAGGTGTATACTGTACGGTAGGGCCTAATATACGACATTTGGGAATGTTCATTGGTAGGCCTACTTTGAAAATGTAATAATTTAAAGGAATATCGCTTAGATATCGACTTATTAAAAAGTATTTGATAATCTTGCAGATATCGTCTATCGACTTCAAAGCCAAACAGATATCCTACCATCATCACAGAATTCAGAGGATTCACTCTAGTGCCAAGATCTGTCAAAATTACAACATCAACAATTTGGAAAGACGATGATTTCCACCCGATAGAATGACGTTGGTTCCCAATTTTAAATACGGTTCCAAATTTGAAATACGATTTATTCCGTCAAACGGAATAAATCGTATTTAAAATTGGGAACCAGCAATTATAACGTCATTCTATCGAGTGGAAATCATCGTCTTCCAACAATTTGAAAGGAATTCTAAGTTGTTATGTTTATGTCAACATCGTTAATATAGCGCACAAGCTCCAGTTTCTTTAGAGTTCGTGTCACTCTACTATAGGAAGTTTTCGGAAGCTTTCAGATTTATTTTATGACGTCATGATTCCCCCAAGAGAAAGATAGACTACATATCGTAATCCCAAATGTCGTGTAAAGTATTATTCTAACCAATAGTAAGGAAGTTCTCCGCTGAAAGTGTTTGATATCAACTAGTTTGCAATTAATAGCCAAAGCCTCATAACGTCAGAATAGCATTAGATCGGAAAGCGGCAAACCGTCTCACTTTAACACTTAATCTCATTAGCTGATGGCGTATATCGAGTTTTGGGAAGGAGGGACGGGGGCCGGGGGGGGGGGGGGGGGGGGGTACACCGTAAACATTTCATATTTCAAAATGTAACGGTAAAATAAATGTTGTGCAGCCAATCTGCCAACAAATGCCAATTTAATTTAACTTTACACTGTAAAAAAGAAGTCAAATACTGCGAAATATACCGCATACGGTATTGTTGTTTGTGCATTTTTAGGTCGTCCGTAGGAAGAGACCTTATGGCAGCATCCTTCGTGTGTGTTGTGTGTAGTAGTCTGTCACTCTGTCTGTCTGTCAACAATTTGGTATACACTTTTTGTTTTGTCCATTTCTTTTCCATACAATTACCAAATGCAATCAAACTTCGGTCATAGATGCAACATGGAAACCTTCAAATGTTAATGAGGTCAAAGGTTACATACCAAGGTCAAAGGTCATCTGAGGTCAAGATGTAAAATTTAGTATACACTTTTTGTATTGTCCATTTCTTTACCATACAATGACCAATTGCAACCAAACTTCGGTCATAGATGCAACATGGAAACCTTCAAATGTTAATGAGGTCAAAGGTCACATACCAAGGTCAAAGGTCATCTGAGGTCAAGATGTAAAATTTAGTATACACTTTTTGTATTGTCCATTTCTTTACCATACAATGACCAATTGCAACCAAACTTCAGTCATAGATGCAACATGGAAACCTTCATATGTTAATGAGGTCAAAGGTCACATACCAAGGTCAAAGGTCATCTGAGTTCAAGATGTAAAATTTAGTATACACTTTTTGTATTGTCCATTTCTTTTCCATACAATGACCAATTGCAACCAAACTTCGGTCATAGATGCAACATGGAAACCTTCATATGTTAATGATGTCAAAGGTCATATACCAAGGTCAAAGGTCATCTGAGGTCAAGATGTAAAATTTAGTACACACTTTTTGTCTTGTCCATTTCTTTTCCATACAATGACCAACTGCAACCAAACTTGGGTCATAGATGCAATATGGTAACCTTCATATGTTAATGAGGTCAAAGGTCACATACCAAGGTCAAAGGTCACATACCAAGGTCAAAGGTCATCTGAGGTCAAGATGTAAAATTGGCTGCATATATAAAATTGATTACATTTAAACAGATGAAGTACAATTGCAACCAAAGTACCCATATGAACGGACGACCTATTTGGGACCGCTGTCCCTATTTTTACAGAATTACTTTAGGAAACTGTACAATTGTACAGTGTCCCGTTAAATTCTACAGCTATTTACTGTAAATGATTACAGTACAATGTACATTTTACAGGGGTTTGTTGGCAGATTGGCTACCAGCCTTTTTACCGTTCATTTAACAACTTGTTTTTAAACAGAGTATTGTGGAACACTGCCACCACTAGTCCTTCATTCTCTGCGCCGGACGACTAAAAATGGACGGAAATTCTAAAATGCTAAAATAGGGACAAGGAATAAACGCTAAGGAATAGGGATGGGGAAGTAGAGAGAGTCAGGCTAGGACACGGCGAACGAGAGAAAATAGTGGCGTAACAAAACGAGTGGAAAGAGTGGAAATTCACTCGAAAAGGAGTGATGGGGAGTGAAACGCAGGGCAACCCGTTTTAGGGTGGAACATTTCCACTCTAATATGAGTGTGAAAGTTAATTTTTCACCCTCAATAGAGTGGAACATTGTCATATAAAATCCCCTTTCACTCCTTTTAGAGTGTCCTGAGTTTAACTCCCTCAAAGAGTGGAATTCCACTCTTTTACATTTAGAGAGTAGAGGGGCAGGGGAGAGCAGAAGGCTGCCAGAAGGCTTTCCCACCAAATGAAATGTCAAACTCTATGTGTATACAAAAAATAGTCGGTCATGCTCCCCCTCCCCTGATCACAGGTCTGTCCCCCCTCATGCCCCACCCCCACCCCACCCCAATTGAATACCCAAGTTACGCCACTGAGAGGAAAGAAGATGGAGTGGGAGAAAGGAAAGAGATGGAGGAGGGCTTACAAGGCATTTGATTGGTTTTATTCATCATAGAAATGTGAATGATGTTGACGCCTGCAATTCCTTCCCCACTACCCCACACCCGACTGACGAAGCTGTGGCTACCCGTTTCAATTAATGCTGTGTTGATACGTATCGTATTAATACAATTCAAAACTGTATCAGCACTACATTATAGGAGCATGTAGGCCTATTGATGGAATGCCAAATGCCATCATAGGAAAAGACATTGGCAATGGGAATATAAGCAGTTGATGTGCGGGTGTGTGCGTGATTTCAAAATGACTGAGCAGAAAATGGCTTTAAAAGGAAATCTCTCAGACTATGACATAAATACTATTGATAATAACATAGGCCTATATCAACAGATGAAACTCAATCTCAATAATCATGATAATTTGTAACGGAAATAATTATCGGGTAAAAGGTTAAAGGTGTGAAGATCAAGATAAACTGATAATGAATATCATTAATTGATGAGATTAATTCTAAATTTTTAAAGGCGCCGTAAAATTGTCTGTTAGGCCCCCTGTGTCACGTGAACTTTTTTCTATAGAAATAAGACCGGCTTTAAAGGTTCGCCATAGTTCTACCTCCTTGAAAATTAAAATGGGTGACGAGATTCCTCTGCCATTTCCAAAGTGGAATGCGCCCCGCCCCTTTACCTTCTCTCTTAAATCAATACCGAAGGAAAGATTTTAAAAGTTCAATCTAATAGTCTGGGGACTGTCCGATGTATTCAGGCATAAGAAACTTCAGGAAAAAAACAGGAGTTCCTGCTTTTTTGTAGTCAAAATTTACGCAGTTTTATTTAATTTCAGCCTGTTTTTTGCCTTTTTTGCCCAATTTCACGCGCTCTTTCAGGAATTTTCACCACTTTCCTGCTTTTTTCAAAAACTCCATTCCCATGCCTGTGTATTGAAATTTCACTCTATTAGATTGAATATTTTTAATCTTTTAAGAACTTTCCCTCAGCAAGCACAATCTTTAACATTGATTTTTCAATCTTTTGATTAAAGAGAGTTCATTAGCTTTAATGTCGCCTTTCTCAGTCGCAAGCAATCAATTTTGGTCCCCCTCTACTGGACCAGGTGCTTATCCCATAGGCCTACTTGTTAAGCCTTGTATTTCCAACCTCCGCAAATCTGGTCTAGGAGCATAAAAGAGGGTCAGAATATCTTGCGTGCCTCTCATAAAGGATATCACCATCATCGTGATCTAGACTTTGGTAACAAAGTAACCGGTATTAATGTACCATCTGGTTTGGGATAGTTCTCGATATCGTATTTTTCATAATAAATACCTATATATAATTACTATTCAAAATATATAGCCTATCCAGTAACAAAAGGATAATTGATAATGTTGATGAATACGGTATTTCCTGCTTTAATGATTGAACACAATATGTCCTTCTTTATCTCTCCTTTATCACAGTAAACCGAGACAAAGATGACGCCGTACTCCTATCTGTTTGTGCTGGTGGCCATCTTAGTCCCATCATCCCTTGCGCAGTACTGTTCTACACGCCCTCAAGGTTGCTGTCCCGGTAGAGTCGATTCGTGTAATGTACCGTACAAGGGAACATTGTGCTACTGTGATGCATTCTGCGAGCGAACTAAAACCGATTGCTGTCCGGATTTCTTCAACTATTGTTTAGGATATGATATTATTAGTACACCTTCCCCAATAAAAGGTACTACAGTTAGTTCATTTCACTTCTAGAGATCGACGTCACTGCGCCATTGAGTGATTGCATATAAACGCGCTCGTCTTCACGACATGCTTGTGTATACAAACACGCGCAAGCACAATTAATGCTGCGCTTGTAAACGTGTATAAGCAGTGATAAGGTTACGTCACTGTCAAGAGGGAGTGATATAAACAACATTATTTCATGATTAAAATCGTAATTTATTCATCAACTGCACGGTAAATAAATGTTCTTATATTTCAGTTTTTTCATTTGCGTTAAATTTATTTTCATTCATCGTTATACACATTTATCTCATATCATTTCACAACATCAAATATATCATTAATTATATCAACAACAACAAAAAAGATCGACACATACATTTATCAAATTGTGATGTTTCAAATCTTAAAATTTTACTATGAATGTTCATGTTTATATCATGAATTCATATACAATATATCAAACATGATTCGTCAATTCTTCCAAATTTAATTTGAGACTAATAACTAAGAGAGAGGAAGCTCGGCTCTACAGCTATTCATCACTGTGCACAAGGTCTGGTGCGGAGATTGTTTAGTCAATCGCCAATCGATTATCATCATTCAGTTTAATTTGTAGCACGACCTCATTATTTGAGTGAGCGCGCTATTTGAATCCAGTATTATCCACAATGTCGCGGCGGCCTGGATCGCTGCACATGGCAGGTATGAATGGGCGCTTCTTAACTCTTTATAGTTTAATGTAGGGCCTAAACGCTGAATGTAAACTATTTATCCACAAAAATAGCCTAGTAAATGTAATAAATATAATAGGACCTGACGTTTCGATTCTAACAGAATCTTTATCGAAGGTATATTAGTCTCAGCTACAATATATATTTTTGTGTTCATGTTTTTTCTGAATCAATATATAAAATTTGGTCTTACAATAACGTTTATTCCGTCAAAGATTTGATGAAAAAGCACACTATTTCCAGTCTGCGTTTAAACAGCCATTTCAAGGGGAAATTATTGTTATATTATCATTTCGTCGCTGTTCTGACATACCGGCACATCACAACAGAATTAAGTAAAGTGATGTGCCGGTATGTCAGAACAGCGACGATTTGTATGAACATTTTGCATGGAACAAATCTACTACAGTCATGTAGCAGAACTTATATCTAAATGTACCTGCTTTCTTTACAGTGGGTGCTTTTCATTATTACATTTTGATGTTTTCAAAACTAATGGAGGATTTCCCAAAAGAACATGTAAGATATTAATAAAATAACTTCCTTGGACATGTTTAAGCCTATTCACGTCCTCGCACATTAAAACGAAATGACTCAAACTCAATTTGTCCGTAGGTAGAATCGATAAGGGCACACTTTTAGTTAAATGTGTTTCCCCCTCTTCATATTATTAGACCTGTATAAATCCGTAGAGGAAGTCGAATGTTTGAATCCTGTTTTATTAATACAAATCTAATAATCAAAATACTTGATCAGCAAGTTGGATTTCCAATCATGACACGCTATGTGAGTGGATGAATAGGCTACTTTCAGTTTAAAAATATTGTCGGTGTTTAACATTGATGATGTATTTATACCGGGATTCTTATACATTAATCACATCCTTTTGAGATGAAATCATAATTGAAATCAGATTACGCGTAGTTCAATAAGTGTATTTATGTTTAATGAAATTACACCAACAACTGCTACAAATTTAATAAATTGAAATAATGGACTAGATTTCATTAAGTGGCGGATATAAGATAAATGACGAAGAGAGTTAAATAAAGTAGATTACGTGCTCTAGTTGGAACCACTGGGTTTGTGACGTATACATTGAGGTAAACTAAAGCTCTGCAAAAACCAATGTTATGTCTCGGCAATCATTAGACAAGATATGTGCAACGAGCTTAGGAATGTCAACTCAGGTGCAATACGGACGAGAAACGGCAAATAGATATCTTAATAACACTACTTAGGGAAGACATCAAAACTCGACCGCCCGTTGACCGCCGGTTACGGTCGGTTCCGCCCGGTTCTTTCAGGTCAAGTGTTTTACTGGTATATGAATATTCACACATGCAACACTGAACAACCGCCGGTTGACTTAATGCTGTAACCAGACCAATTTACACTATCAATCTGTTACTTTGCGGTCATAATAGCTCTCTCTATAATCTTTCTATAAAAAAACACAATTCATATACTTTCGGTATTGATTTAAAAAAGTTAATTGAGCTATAAACAGATTGAAAAAGCCAACCCCAGCGATCAGAAAATCAATAGCTGTATTGCACTGGTTGTCAACTGAGACTTGAGAACCCATTACTTCAAGACTTTATTGCTCACGCGTGTGACGAGGCAGTATCAACCGGTCGTGTTCAATAGAGTGTAACTATTTGACCTCATTATGTGTGTATATTATAACAGACGACACGTTTTGTGAGAACCGGGCGGAACCGGCCGTAACCGGCGGTCAACGGGCGGTCGAGTTTTGACGTGATCCCTTAAGTAAATCCGGTATCCCAGATGCGTCACGGATGCTCAGAACATTGTAAAACGGCAATATGTACACATCAGCATTCCCCTATATGCAGCACAAAAATGATATAACATATCACAACATATACTTTATATAAGACATAAAAATAAATCCAGGTTTTATATTAGAGCAATTACGAAGCTTTTTTTTTCTTCCTTTTTTTTTATTTCTCATTGAAACTGAACAAAGGGGTTGTTTAAAGCCAACAGATATCAATGAACTCTTACGCCAGACCAGACAATATTTGATTCGGTAATTCACGTCTCGAACCGTTTTTTCTTCTTTCTGAAACAGCTGGCTGTGCCTTCAATGGAGAAACATACAGCGAGGGACAAAGCACCAAAGTCAATTGCCAAACGTGGTAAGTTTACGGCACATGATATTAGTATGTAAACTCTTTTTGTGGACAATTCATTATTGACTATTAGTTTTTTATTGCGTTCTATTGCCATTGAAAACCTTTCGGTGTAGTTTTTCTATACATTTTAATATGACAATTAGTTGTGTACACGATTTTCGAACGGTGCTTCCTCCTTCGCGTACTCCATCCAAGAGACCGAAGTAAGGAGCATGATCGCACCATTTTCACCATTTAATAGCAATACGCTTTTCACGCTCATTGTGCACATTTCTTTCGAAAACAGAGCATTAATACATACAATACTTTACCTTAATAAAGCCAATAGACAGGCCTACCTTGATACCATACGCGATACGCTTTACAAAAAACCCGTCTTGATAGGCAAGAGTAACAAGATCCTGACAAGAGTAAAAGCTGGTGATAGGACGTTTATTGTCTGAGCGTCCAAGTTATGGAATGATCTACCTCATATTAGACAGTCTGTGTCTCTGTTATTGCTTTCAAGAAGGCAAAAGACATTGGTCCCCCTTCTATAAACGTGTTTAAATTTATATTTATTATATAACATTAACTTCTGGTGGTCTAGTGGACTTTTTTCCTTCGAAACGTCTGTTGCTAAGGTTGTCGTCATTGTTTGTATTTGATACAGTACGTGTTTACCTAATTTCTTTGGAGGATACGAAATGACGTGTACGGACAAACCGTGTTTAATACGAGCAGACCTCAATAAAAGAATCAACGACGGAAGACATGGGTAAGTCAAATGACAGGAATCGAACCAAGGCGCCACCGACGTGGCATGATTGATGATGGGATCAAAACGCTAAACGATCCAAAATAACCAAACAAAAGAGGAACTTCCCCTCTTTTTCTTATCGTGTCCACATATTTCAATCAAATCTGATCACAGTCATTAGCACATTCATTGAACTGTGATCAGATCTACAACAGTGCATTCCTTATCCAGAAGAGAGCATCTCGGTAGGTTATCCATAGTTTGTAGTTTAGAACAACATTGGCAGGTCACGTCTACATCCTTCAGGTTCCGTTATAGTGTCACTTTACATCGACCAACTCCAGACCTGAGGCGATTGAGGCATCTCCATTCAGTCCAACTTGAGTCAGCACCACGTGGGAGTTCTTCTTTAGCTCCTATTGACGTGGATATTGGTGCTGGATGGTTATCAAGCCTTTCTTTCCATAAAGACTTTTTTTTGGATGTAAGCTGCCCTATTAGGTTCCACTGTAATCTGTGGGATCTTAATCATGTGTTACTGAGAACAAATCTAGACATGCTGCATCAGTATTATTAACTTAGTAATTCGTAGTACTCAAAAGTGTTAGGGTTAAGTTGTTTTATCACGTACAAGGCAATACCAAATCATTTCTAAGAATCCAGAATCCTAATTGTTCGAAGTCAAGACGTATATCCAGAGACGTAGAAAATTGGAAATCGTCATTTTAACACTCAGGCGTCTGCAGACGACATTTCAAAATTTCACAAAATGTTTCAAAAATGTCAAAATTACTGTATTTCATTATCATATTTGGATTCACCATGAGAAACGCATTGAAATAAGTACAAACATGCCTAGTGTTTGGTCAGTAATATTTGAGATAGATTTTGAAAATAATGAAAGGTTTCTGAAAAATCTGTTTTGTGCATGGTAAAAATAATAGCCGCGTGGAAAGCGTTAAGTTATCTTGGAAGTTATTCAATAACTTTTTTTCGGGGTTTTGAATGTTACGGTAGAACTTATCGAAAGTATTAACTTTGCCTTCCAATTAATTTGTATCGGCCTATACAGTCATTAAAGCCTTTTGACCTATTTACGATAATTTTAATTCAGCGTGATACCATATAGTCCATTTTCATTTCCTTCTGTCTAGAGGATATATTTTTTTAATAGTGCGAGACATTCTTGATCATGATAGTATAGCAACATGATTCGAAATGAAAGGGCTTTCCCTATTGTCAAACTTTGCGAATGACACAGCTTAAACACAATCATAGTGCAAAGGCGCAACTTAATGTCACATTTTGACACATTTAAAGGTTGCTAAGGAAGTACATCAAAACTCGACCGCCCGGCAACCGCCGGTTCCGTGGGGTTCCGTGCGGTTGCAGCCGGTTTCTATTGTTCTAAACAATGATATGCGGTCCAAACGGGCGGAACCGGCGGTTGCCGCGCGGTCGAGTTTTGATGTGCTCCCTAACTTGGCATCCTCTTTGGCCTCTACATGCGTTATCTTGCATCTTGCATTTCGAAACTGTTCTAGGATTGACCATAATAAGCTGTAAATCCAAAATCACGGCACGGCGATAATGTGTACTCCAACAACAAAAGTTGCAAGATCAAATAAGGCCTCATACAAGTTCTTATCCTTACAACAGATCAAAAGGATATGATTGTTATTATTTTTTTAATTTTAATTGATTCAAGGTTATCACTATTATCAGCTGTGTTAATGTTGCTAGACATTCACATATTAATCAGCCATTTGAATATTACCGTTTCTGTACTAAGATCAGACCTTTCTATCAGCAATCGTGAGTCTCAAATCAATCTCAATTTCAAAAGGTTACACACTCTTAAATTGCCTATTCAACCTGTCTAGACAATCATGACAATGGGTACTAACATTTTTATGGTAATGGATTTGGAATGTGCATTTGACCTTTTCAATTTTTTGACTAGATTTCTATTTATCTCCCTCGGACTAAATACGTAATCATTTTCAAAAGGTAGTTATAGAATGTGAAGCCTTTTGAATTTCAGATTGATTAAAGACTCAAGATTGCTGATAGAAGTAGCTGATCTTAAACACGTTTACGTTTAAGAACGAATCAAACATTCAGATACTGATAAAAGTATGACTCTTTAACAACAACAGCTGTTTACCTAACAACTTCCAGGAAATTAGAATTTTAAAAAATGAATCAGTTTTCATTGGATCTGTAAAAATGGATGACAACTTCCCTATGAGTCTCTGATCAAAGTACCAAATTTGATCTTTTCCATGCTTTTAAGTTGCACTTATGACATTGAACAGTCAGGTACGCGGAGAAAATATAATCAAGTAAATTTACTGGACACCTGACTCCTGTTGTCTTGGTTCGGTAAATGAAACAGAAGAAACATTCCGGGATGTGAATCCATTGCTGTACAACAGTATAGGAATATAATAAGGGGAACGCACGTAATTGAAAGAAAGCATGGTATCGCCTCCTCTTAGACACATGTCCAGTAAATTTACTCGATTAAATGTTCTCCTTGTATCTGACTGTTGAAGAATCTAATGTCGTCTGTTTCAGATGGCGTGCTGGTAATTACTCCTTTCTGTATGGATTAACGCTAGACGAAGGTATCAGATACAGGCTGGGAACACTTGAACCGGCGGAAATGGTATCACGAATGTCAGAGGTCAAAATAGAGTTTGATGATCCAATCCCCGAAAGTTTTGATGCCCGAGATAAATGGCCGGGAATGATTGAGAAGGTTATGGATCAGGGGAACTGTGGAAGTTCTTGGGCGTTTTCAACCACAGGTTAGTGTGATACGACATGGCTCAGTGACTCTACTGGGCTCCGGGTTCGATTTGTAGGGCCCCCAGCATTGTGGATCTGTAGAATGCACGTAACTATTTTCGAACACTTGGAAGGGGCTGTCTACGCTTAGGGGGGAGCATGAATCACTGCTCCTAGGAAATGACAAGGGTGTTTGAAGTGGAAAAGTAAGAGGAAAAGAGAGAAAGAAGAAGATAATGGGATTAAACACTGAAAGTTGAGGAAGAAATTAACTTATACAACCCGGAAGATTAATCCGTTAAAGGCAAACTTGCAATGATTCAATCACAATCTAAATGTCACATTCAAATTCTATTACGTGACATTTTGTCAAATAGCATTTTACTGACTACATTGGCAATGTTTATCAAATTGCCCATCTATCTCAAGCACGATATTTACTTTTGATTATTCATGAAAGTTATGTTCCTTTTCTTTCCTTTTTTTGAACTGTTGGTATTGTATGGGTCAACTAAGGTGACATTTGTATAGCAATACTAGTATACAATGTATATAGAATCGTCTAGGCGCAAGAATTCCAAATATGTCTAGTTCGAATACCTTGTACATTTCAATTAAATGTATAAGCAATATCACACTTAATCTTATTTGCTGTTTTGTAATACTAATATTTGTTATCAAACTTCTGCCTCAACGTACTGAGTAATGGATGTTGGCGGCATTTACTACGAACGAAAATGTAGACTACCCCATAAATAACTACCAATTCATAACTACAGCATATTTCGGCAATCAAACAAACATTTTCATCTTTTATACTCTTTCTTATTTAAGCTTATAATTATATAATTTCTATCTCATTCCAAATGATTTTTCTTACAAAATGTATTTTCTTGATTTAATATCTACACCCATGTATTAATTGAACGAATCCGGCAAGTGATTTACTCCTTTGTCTATGCGACCACGCAGTTTTCGAGTTCGCGACGAGCGGCGCTTTGAAGTGAATGCACTACTACGCGGAATAACGCGATTTTACGCGTGACTTATCCACCACGGCCTGATAGTGGGCAGCAAAGAATATGCAGCGAAAGACGTCTTTTTGATGATTTACATATTCAAAAATAAAACATGTCCCACTTTACAAGAATATCAGATATAAGTTACACTACAGCCGTATGACAATACACTATGCTACGTGGTTTCCTTGTTGGGTCTAACATAAACAATACTTTGAATTGATTTGTTCAGCTGTTGCATCAGATCGCTATGCCATCCAGTCTGAAGGCCTTATGGACATGATGCTATCAGCACAGAATCTCTTATCCTGTAACATTAAGGGTCAACGTGGATGCGATGGTGGTCATCTGGATAGAGCTTGGTGGTACATGAGAAAACGAGGGTGAGTTTATTAGAGTTTAGGAGACAATCTGTGTTAGGGCGGTGTAATGTTGTGCCTTTCGACAGAATCCGTTTGAAAATCGCTAATTAGGTATCTTGAAAGACCAGGGCGAAAGGTTAACCGAAAAGATCCATCATTCCTTAAAGATTTTCATAATTATTTGTACCTACGCTTGGTGGTGCAATGTATTTTAATCGTCATCTGGTAAGAGGTACTTTTACTCTGGAATATTGAGAATTGCCTTCGTAGCTCCGCCTTAGTGTGTCCCTGTACACGAGGTTATGAAAATAATGCCTTTGCAGTGCCGCCTTGATGTGTCCCTGTACACGAGGTTACGTAAGTAATGTCTTTGCAGCTCAGCCTTGGTGTGCCCTGGCCCTGTAGGTACGTAATAATCTTCGCAGCTCCGCCTTGTGTGTCCTACACGTGGTTACGTAAGTAATGTCTTTGCAGCTCAGCCTTGGTGTGCCCTGGCCCTGTAGGTACGTAATAATCTTCGCAGCTCCGCCTTGGTGTGTCCTACACGAGGTTACGTAAGTAATGTCTTTGCAGCTCAGCCTTGGTGTGCCCTGGCCCTGTAGGTACGTAATAATCTTCGCAGCTCCGCCTTGGTGTGTCCTAAACGAGGTAAACGAGGTTACGTAAGTACTGTCTTCGCAGCTCATCCTTGGTCGTTGGTGTGTCCCTGTACACGTCGAGCTTACGTAAGTAATACCTTTGCAGCTCCGCCTTGGTGTGTCCCTGACTCCCCGTACACGAGGTTACGCACGTAATGCGGGAGTTATCGTGGTAATGTCTTTTGTGTTGTGTAATTCACGAGAGGGCAGCATTTTAGGGAATGGTACGAGCAGACGACAACGACTGTCACGCGTGCGCGCGTACGGGGCTGACAATTCGTATGATTACTAATGTACATGCACAATAAGCAGTGGCGGATCCAGGATTAAAATTTACGGGGGGCTGACAAAAAAAAAATCGTAAAAGGGCCCCAATTTTTTTTTGCCGTCAGCTCGTGAAATTCAGCTAAGTGGGGGTGGGGGGGTGGGGGGGGGGGGGGGGGGGGGGGGGGGGGGGGGTAGCGATGTGGTTGTCCAAAAACCGGCAAAAAAAATCGCACGGTACAAGTGGCAAATGTACCGACGGAACCTACCTATGTCTCTGAAAAAGGTAAAGTGGTACACAAAAAAGGTATATTGTCAAATTTTACGGGGGCGCGTACACAAAAAAAGGTATAATGTAAAATTTTACGGGGGGCGCCCGCCCCCAAAGCCCCCCCCCCCTGTATCCGCCACTGATAAGTATACGCATTGACAGTTAAGGGTACTAAAATAGGCCGTGTTCCCACATAGAACAAAATCCCGAGTAGTATTTTGTTGAATCATCGTTGTGACGACCACTTGTGGGAACGCAACTTTCAAGTGGGTCCCGGTCCTGACTAGGCCGGACTAGGACAACTCCTACCTATGGGAACACGGCCTAAGAGATGTGTTGAAGGCTGCGCCCTCAATTAGGATAGAAACCGGGATTTCTACATTGTTACGAAAAATCAGCCGTCTTTGTGCAATAAAACTTCGTTTCAAAATATTACATCCCCGGCTCGGACAGCATTTTATGGTAAACAAGCATTACGCTATTTTTCTTTTCGATTCTAATTACAAACGGAATTACATAGAGGGCGTTTTTAAAAAAAAGTTTCAATAAATAGCGATGATATTTCAACAAATGTCAACATTGTTTTAATCAAGTTTTGCTGTTTTTTTGTGAGTAGAAACAACAATAATGGCCAATTATAATGATTATCTTTAATATTAAGTAAATTTTGTAAACAACAAATATTAAACATCTGTTAGTACGCCTTTAATCCCCGAAAGCAATTCTAAAAATAGAACTTGTACTGGAATTGATTGTCAAACTCCATCGCTCTAGAATGAAACAATTGAGTTGGAACAGGGCATGTGATCAATTGGGAGTTAATTGATGGGTATTTGTGATTACGTGTTGAACTTACACTTTTGGAAAACTATAATTGTTAGCATTTAGCTGGCACTTACGCTACGAGTCCCTTGTTGTTTGATGTGTTATTGCAGAGTCGTCACTGACAACTGTTACCCATACATGAGCGGACAGGGCAAAGATTCAGAAATGAAGAAATATACATGTATGTTACCCGATACGCAGACAGAGCCATGTCCAAATCAAGGAGTAACATCAGATAAATACCGTACAAGTCCACCGTATAGAATATCAACAAAGGTAACACAATAGACAACTATTGCATTTAGCATTATGTCTGATCCCGTCCGCAACTTGTTTCTCAGGACCACAAATTATATTTATTCCGTCATGATTAGATTTATGTGACTTGTGTCCCAGGACCACAAGATCAAAATAGGGTTAGCGCCAGCGTTAGGGTTAGGGTTAGCGTTCGGGTTTAAGCTAGTGGCCATCCTTGTTTTTACCTCCCCGACCTCGAACTCCCTGAGTGTTTTGACATATATTTGTTCATGAATATAATTTCAGCGGTGTCAAAATATGAGCTTGTGATCCTGGGGCACAAGTTGCGCTTTATTCCGTTGAGGGCGCCAAGATTGAATACATCTTGTGGTCCTGGGACTAAAGTCACATAAATCTAATCATGACGGAATAAATATAATTTGTGGTCCTGGGACACAAGTTGCGGACGGGATCAGATATATTCATCATATATTATGGTTCATATTGAATTTTGAAATGTGACATCGCAATCATATAAGTTATATGTGACCGTCCATAACGAATCCAGTGTTAAGTCACCATTTTTCAAAATGGAAATTTTGATTTAGTTAAAATCTACTTCAAATAAGCTTGAAAATAATATATGACATGTAGTTATTGTTTGGTTAATAAGTACTTAAATAATCAAAAATCGTTCAAGTTTATTTCACGAATGTAATAAGGTCAAATATTGAACAGCTCAGAAGTATGAAGAATTTTTATGATTAGTGCAAAGTTCACCACATTGAAAAACTACATCACTCTCGTCTCGGCTACATACTTATAGCCTCGTTTTCGGAACACTCTCAGTTGGATAGCACGGCCCTCTTGACGTAAGTGCGCCAATTACGAATAACGTCTATTGCTCTGAGCATGCTCAGTTAAAATTCACACCCTCTGTTGACGTAAATGCGCCAATTATGAATAACGTCTATTAACCCTAACACTCCCGGTGGATTTTCCAACGAATTTTTTTTCAAGCAAAAAAAGCATACACAACAAGAGGTGCCCCGGGGTTTGAACCCACGACCTCTCGGTTGACAGTCGAACGCTCTACCAACTGAGCCACGGGGGAAGCTATGCTGGGCCCATGCTGGGCGAGTGTACTCGCCCAGCTCGGGGCCATTATTTCACCCAAAAACCTCAGCGCCAGGTGGAACCGACAGGCTGGGAAATGGGATTTCATGGGATACGGGGCTGTTAGGGTTAAGTTATCGATTTATAATAACATGTTTGTTACAATGATTAGCGTGGGCATACTTTTGAAAATCATGTTATTGCGTTGTAGGAAAGGGATGATATGCTTCTAATTCTGCGATGGATAATTATCGGCATTTCATGAGCAATGTATTTTTCTTTCCTGTCTGTTCAATGCTTTTTACTTGACTTTTTGTTGATAATAGTTACTTTATTCTGTTTTAGGAGGAGGATATACGCGTAGAAATATTTAAAAATGGCCCTTTACAAGGTAAGAAAATATACAAGCTTTCTCTCCTTTCCCATGTTTGATCTCTAATGCTTCCCTCCCGTATTGACACGAGACTACATAATGACCCAAGAACAATATCAATATACGGGTACATGTATGTATCAAAAAAGACGATTATGCAACTTATCGATGTTCTCGTTGGACCGAACAGCCCATAATCTGATGATTGGATTATTTTAATGTCTGTCATACCAACATTTCTTTCACATGGCCATGTGTTTTGAACTCACCACCCAAAAAGGGTGGCGGCGTTGCATTTTTTGGTGACGAATCATCCATCTCTCTCTATTAACTCAACAACTAAATGTAGTAGATCTATGGTTTAGGTGTCATTTGAAAGCTTATTTATCTAGCTACACTGTGTGAATAAAGCAGGTATTTCTATAACTGTTTGGCTGAGATATGATTGATTATATTTCGAAAGTCAGGGGTGGCGGCGGTCGCGGTGGCGTTGTGTACAATCTCTTGGGGAATATAGAAAATGTTCCCAATTCTACGTTCAAATTACAATAACTCCTCATATCTGTATGGTACAAACATGATTTTACTCTCATTTTATAGATTGTTTTATATTCTATAAGTTTCTGTTTCAACAAACGTGTCAACTATTACGTAACTATTGTAATTACGAATCGATTGCATTGTCCATGGCTTTTTCCCTATTCAATACACAGCGAACTTGCCCTAATTCATCGGTTTTACATACATGACTATAACAACTGAATTATTCAACCGATGATAGCAAAAATATACATTTTTGGAAAGCTCTCAAATAGAGGAATTCAAAAATCTCGCTTAAATCATGATAGGGTGTATAGCCAAAAAATATATATATATGAAAACTCTAATAAATATGAAATGTAAACGTTTGCGCTCATTTAGGCTACTTCTCGATATAGTATATTTCAACAAGTTACCCTTGACAACCAGTATGTTCTGATGGGTAAATTGCATGAGGAACTAATATGCACTGTAAAATGATGATTGGGATAGGAATAAAAAAATATTGAGCTTTAATCAAAATATGAAGAAAAGAAAATCGATATTCTTCGAACATTCTTAATCACAAGATTTAACCATTAGGTCCTATGCAAATTCCAATCGCATATTTGTATTCCTTGTGGGATTACCGTTCAGAAAATATATACTTTTTATGGGGTAGAACAAGTAATTATTGCGATATGCTAATTCGAATCTCAGATGGTGTAAAATGTAAAATTCTAGACATGCAACGGGAAGGGTGGCGATTTCAAAACACATGGCCACATAGATTCTCAAAAAGGTTTTCTTTTTATAAATGTTATATAATCAAATGTATCAATTGAACACCCCTGTAATATGTTACCTCTACGAACTATTCCACATACTACTACGTAACATGACATGATTTCAATAATGTTACAGCATCATTTGAAGTCAAGGAAGATTTTTACTCGTATCAAGATGGCGTCTACAAGTACTCCAATGCAGCCGCACAAGACGACGCTGAGTCGAGGGAGACCGGCTGGCACTCAGTTCGAATCATAGGATGGGGTATTGACAGATCAGATCCATGGAATCCGAGGGACTATTGGGTGAGTAAACTTATTGTTAAACAAGTGGTGGTTGTGATTTATTATAAGGCGAAACGGCATATTAATGCGTTGCTTTCCAGAGTAATGGAACAATTCCATTTATACTCCATATTTATCAAGACTCCATCGACACTCGATACGTTTTGGCCTCGATATTTGTTTAATTGAGGCTCGATAAAATAGGCGTTAGCATGGTTAGCGCTCGATATCATCAGTGTTACTAATACTATGGGGAATCTTAAGTAAATACACCAAGGATAACAATCATTATCATGACTATCATATCGAGACCGTAATGATCGAGTACTCGATACTATGAGACCATAATTATTAAATAAATAACCCGAAGTTCTATTTACATACATACACCACTTGTCCTTCGTTACAATTAGACAAGTGCTATCATGTTGCTCGATAAAAAGATCCTTGCTGCTCGATCATACGGGTAAGTCTCGATATTTTTTTCAAAGAATCTCGAGAAAAAAAACCGCATCGAATCTCGGTACAGTCTCGATATTTGTATCTAGTATAATGGAACTGTTCACGATGGGGCTATAAAAATATTTTGTATAACCTAGCGTACAATGAAAGTGGATTACTGTGGAAAACATTTTGAAAATGTCACTATGGAAATATTTGCCATGGTGTCGTAGTTTTATGTTAAGGGCAGTGTCAACCCGGCACTTGTTTCAAAAATTGAATTTCATATTTCTCTATTTTTTTATACTTTTATATGTATTCTATCATTACCATCATAAGTAACTAATCGGAAGCGATTATTTCCCGTTCTTTTGGGTGATTTAAAATTGTTGTTTTGGTAAGTTTGAGTCAGAAAAAGGCGCATGGTTATTTGGCGGGAAATTAAGCGGAGTTCCGCGCTTTTCAAATGCTGCGACAGCTGTTCGATCATTGCGTCTCGCGCTGAATCTTCCCGTGCGTAATACTAGACGCGCCGCTTAATATCCGCGACGTAGACGCGAAAAACAAAAGAGCGCAAAACAATGTCTAAAAATGTAAACAAAGGCCAATCTTACGATCATTTAAATTTCTGTTTTCTTCCAATTTCTTCACATTGTGACAATATAAATTGAATATGATAGTTTATTTTAATTGTTCATAATAGTATACTCGCCTTTCGGGTCACACGCCCGTGTATTCCGAGAACATTTAGCTTTAAATGGTGGAAAATGTCAATATTTTTACTAAATCGCTGTTTTCTAGAAGTTCAAATTTGAAGGAATTTTACGATTTTTCAGACAGCATAACTAAAAAAATATCAAACTATCAGGTAAGCTTTTACTACCATTGTGTAGAGGACTTTCAGCGCTAGGAGGCAATTTTTTATTTTTTCGATTATGGATTTTAAACTCGAGATTTGCATCCATTTCTAGCGAAATGTATCCAAAAAACCACGACTTTTACACTTTTCCGATGTTTTTAGCGATATTTCCAAAACTAACCCTTATTTTGGAAAAAGAAAAAATTGCTTCCTAGACAAAATTGTCTTGTTTACAAAAATGTTTATTAGAACAAATTACCATTTTTTATTTTATAGTTATGCTGTCTGAAAAATTTGGGGTAAATAAATCGCTTTTTGGTTCATTTCTCAAAATTTTGTTTATTTGGTATCACATTGATATCACCATTGGATTCCTTATCAAATTTCCTTTCTATAAATGTATACTTGTATGTACTTTTATTCAATATTCTCAAACTTGGAAGCAAAAGTTGATCAACAAAATAATAGGGTTGACTGTCTTCCGTGGATGATGCTATATAAACTGCGCCAATAAAGTATCGAAACACTTACAAATGGTCAGATTTATCAGAACCTGAATTAGTATGCAACTTTAAAATTCGACTTTAAGCCACTCAAGTGCCCATAAATCCGCCAAACAACATCATAGCGCAACAAAAGAGGTGTCAAAATGCGCAGAAGATAACTGTGAATCGAATTATTTAATTATTGTTTTGCATACTAATTCAGGTTCCGATAAATCTGACCATTTGTAAGTGTTTCGATACTTTATTGGCGCAGTTTATTACACCGTCAGCGTAAAAGTGTATAGAGTGTAGTAAAAGGTCACTTTTAATGTTAACGGAGCACAGAGTAGGCCTAGTATTAAAGGAAGTGTCCCGCAAGCATAAAAGTGTGCATTATATGTTAGAAAAATAACTATCAAGCCCAACTTTTGTAATTATATAGAACAAAACACCACACTTATGACAAAAACAAATAAAAACCGCAATCTCTCAACATGCACTTTTTAAAATTCGCGGCGATCGAAAGTCCCAGTGTCGATGATGTCATAGTTATACAATGCACATGCGCAAATTTTAGCACCGATACCCGTGACGTCATCGACACCGGGACTTTTGATCGCCGCGAATTTTAAAAATTGCATGTTGAGTGATGGCAGTTTTTATTCATTTGTGTGACTAGTATGGTGTTTTGTTCTATATAATTACGTAATTTCGGCTCGATAATTATTTTTCTAACAAATAATGCTCAATGTTGTGCTTGCGGGACCCTTCCTTTAAGAATCTTTAGGGCCGTGTGTTTTGAACTCGCCACCCTTACCGTTGCATGTCCAGATTTTTACATTTTACACCATCTGAGATTCGAATTAGCATATCGCAATAACTATTTGTTCTACCCCATATAAAGTATATATTTTCTGAACGGTAATATCACAAGGAATCCAAATATGCTATTGGAATTTAGATAAGACCTAATGGTAACATGTTGTGATTAAGAATGTTCAAAAAATATCGATTTTTGTCATATTTTGATTTAAGCTCAATAATAATTTGATACCTATCCCAATCATAATTTTACTGTGCATATTTAAGTTCCTCATGCAATTACCCATCAGAATATAATAGTTGTTAATGGTAAACGTGTTGAAATATACTATATCGAGAAGTAAATGAGCACAAACGTTTAAATTTCATAATTATTAGAGTTTACAAGTATGTTTTTTTTGGTATGCACCCTATCCTGATTTAAACGGCATTTTTGAATTCCCCTATTTGAGAGCTTTCCAAAAATGTATAATTTTGCTATCATCGGTTAAATATTTCTTTTGTTATAGTCATGTATGTAAAACCGATGAATTAGGGCAAGTTCACTGTGTAGCGAATAGGGAAAAAGCCAAGGACAATGCAATCGATTCATGATTACAATTGTTACATAATAGCTGTCACGTTTGGTGAAACTGAATCTTATAGAATATAAAATAATCTATAAAATGAGAGCAAAATCATGTTTGTACCATTTACAGGGATGGAGTTATAGTAAATTGAACGTAGAATTGGGAACATTTTCTATATTCCCCATAGTAATTGTATTTATTATTTGACATTCACCAAACATATAGGTATGGTCAAAGTACACAAAGATAAGGAAACAAACAAACAAACAAACAAACAAACAAACAAACAAATGTACATAATTATAAAAAATATCATATACCATTTAAACTCCTGAAGATGTACGCAACTCAAACGCAGAGTTTACAAAATTAATAACTGGACGAATGCAATCAAATTCGCTAACCCTCATTATAGTCAAGAAAATGTCATTGTCATCTAAGTTATCAAGATCATATATTTCACCAATTTCAGATATCATTTTAGTACGCATATCATTATAGAGCGGGCATTTCATAATGAAGTGAAATTCATCTTCGATAACATTTAGATTGCATGACATGCATATCCTTTCATTTGGGGGGATTATCGGGTATACATAGCGCCCCTTTTCAATCATGAGTGAGTGAGCGCTAACTCTTAATTTACAAAATAGAGATCTACGAGACTGGTTAAAAAGAACAATGTAATTTTCCAAATTACATTGAGATTGTACACAACGCCGCCGCCACCGCCGCCGCCGCCACCGCCACCACCCCTGACTTTCACAACATAATCAATCATATCTCAGCCAAACATTTATAGAAATACCTGATTTATTCACACAATGTAGCTAGATAAATTGGCTTTCTTATGACACCTCAACCATAGCTCTACCACATTTAGTTGTTGAGTTAATAGAGAGAGATGGATGATTCGTCACCAAAAATGCAACGCCACCACCCTTTTTGGGTGGTGAGTTCAAAACACATGGCCTTAGTAGAAGCGTAACAAAAGCGGTGCCATCGTAAACATGGTAACTTTAGCGGAAATCTCTTTTCTTTAGTGGATGTTCGTTAATGGTGGAGCCCGCTGAAGCGTTACGACATGAAGCATTGACTCATCAACTGCACAATACCCACTTCATCATTCGTTTCAACGTTAACCCTGAGCAAGAGACTGACAATCCTTCCCACATTGGTCAATTATAAATACTATAGTAGTACTTTATACGGAGCTATCGGTGATCAAAAAGTCAAACTTGTTTTTTTTCTTCTAAATAGGAGATATTGACACCATTAAACCACAATACGATGTTTCAATGCATACGTTTTTGAATTGAATCTACTGTATGAACCATTTTCGTTTCTTTTTCCAAATTGCAGCTATGTGCCAACTCCTGGGGAAGACAATGGGGAGAGGACGGTTATTTCCGCATCATCCGGGGACAGAACGAGTGCCAGATTGAATCATTTGTACTTGGAATATGGGCACACTTAAAAGAAGAATTTATGCCACAAGGATGAAAACATTGAGGAACCACAAAAACAATTTTTCTGTAAGACTTTTGTACGTTGATAATACGGTAGATGATATAACAGATAAAGAAGGTACTTTTTGAGCTTTGCAACTGCACTCATTGAATGCCAGGATCAATTAGGAACGAACAGGTATCGAGTCTCGATACCGCAGTCTCGATAATTTGATCGAGTATGTAACTGTTTCCTTGTTCTTTATATCATAATATGATATACATTACTTCATCTTCGATCCTTTAGATCTACCGTATATGATCTGGACATAATATTCGTCGCTGTTCTGACATACCGGCACATCACAACAGAAATAAGTAAAGAGATGTGCCGGTATGTCAGAACAGCGACGATATGTAAGCCCGTGTTTCGTTTTGGACTCGATATTTGTTAAGTAACCAACTATACATTGACTCACAATGCTCTCTGCCCTCTCTAGTTACGCCCCTGATGATAAATGATTTGGGCCGCACTTCAAAACTAGTACGTATGGCTCATACGTATAAATGACTTGTACATAAGACTTATACGATAATCGCCAATGTAATATTTTGCCTCACTATTCGTACAACTAAATATGATACCAATGCAAATGGGTGCATTAAGATGTTCTCATCACCCGCGCTGATTTAAAACACTTGATTCTACGACTACATAATTTTTCCAGTGCAACGCAGTTCCACGACATCTATTTATTATGGATATACCACCGTATTTGCATAGCTCTCAGTTCAAGATTCTTTGAGGCTTGTACGTTTGGTGATGTAAAATATTATTTTGGCGACAATCTTATGTCTTATTACGTAAGAGCCATGCGTAACAGTTTTGCAGTGAGGTCTTAGTCGATTGCCACATAGATCCAAACGTCAGCGGTAAATGCTGGTTATAACCAGATCACTTTTGAAGACATTCTTATATGATTCAGTGAAGGAGGACTTTGGAGAATTCATTTCAAGTATCTAGGATTATACGTGCCCGGGCCCGGGGTGTCCTTGGACAATGTTGGGTATGTCATTTGTGAATTTTATTTAAAAAAATACCTTTTTATTTGGGGATATGAATCAAATCTTTCTTTGCAGTTTTGTTTCCTATTCGCCCCACTTGTCCAAAGCCCACTTTACGGTATAGTAATTGATACCGATATTCTCTATCGGTGCGTTTGTAAGTCGAAGATTACATTCACCAACCAGGAATAATCCGGATAAGATTTATTTTTAAATCATCACCGGTTTTGACGATACGTTAGTTTATATATTTTTATATATATTATAAAACAGTTATTTATTATTATCCATTCTTATATATTGGGCGTGGTTTAACATGCCGACTTATTATTTGATCGGTTCTTAGGTTATTATTTGTCTAAAACATACATGCACAATAATTATAAGTTCTCCGTATACATGGTATAGTAGCCTAGAAATCGAATAATCACATCACTTTGATCACCTATTCTAAAATTATATATCAACACTTTCATAACCAAATGTTTGTTATTGGGGGGAAATTAAAGTGATGTGTGATTATTTGATTATAAAAATAAATAAATAAATCTATAAATAAACGAAATAGTTGTATCCCAATATAGTTACAGGTTTCCTATAATGTATTTTAATTATTTATCTATGAAAGTGCATAAGGCCATGTGTTTTGAACTCGCCACCTTCCCGTTGCATGTCCAGATTTTTACATTTACACCATATGAGATTCAAATTAGCATATCGCAATAACTACTTGTTCTATTCCATAAAAAGTATATAATTTCTGAACGGTAATCTCACATGGAATCCAAATATGCTATTGGAATTTAGATAGGCCCTAATGGTAACATGTTGTGATTAAGAATGTTCAAAACATATCGATTTTTTTCCTTCATATTTTGATTAAAGCTCAACAATATTTTATACCTATCCCAATCATAATTTTACTTTGCATATTAGTTCCTCATGCAATTACCCATCAGAACGTATGGTTGTCAAGGGCAACTTGTTGAAATAATTTAATATCGGGAAATGAATGAGCACAAACGTTTAAATTTCATATTTATTCGAGTTTACAAATATATTATTTTGGGTATAGGCTACTCCCTATCCTGATTTAAATGGCATTTTTGAATTCCCCTTTATTTGAAAGCTTTCCAAAAATGTATAATTTTGCTATCGATTTATTGCAAATTGAACGTAGAATTGGGGACATTTTCAATATTCCCCATGGAGAATGTACACAGCGCCACCACCGCCGCCGCCACCGTCACTCCTGACTTTCGAAATATAATCAATCATATCTCAGCCAAACATTTATAGAAATACCTGATCTATTCACAAAATGTAGCTAGATAAATCAGCTTTCAAATGACACCAAAACCATAGCTCTACCACATTTAATTGTTAAGTTAATAGAGAGAGATGGATGATTCGTCACCAAAATTGCAACGCCACCACCCTTTTTGGGTGGTGAGTTCAAAACACATGGCCATAAAGAAACATGCCTTAAGCAGGATTCGATCCAGCTGTCTCAAACGTTCGATCCGTAGGCTCATACTCGGGAAGGATCCATAAACTCTTTCTTTGTTGGAGGTATTGTGACTATTGTCAATTTAGTGGCGCTGCTGAGTGGTCGGCCAGCCATGGACCACGCCAACATTTAAGATATAGGCTTATCGTTGAAAGCCAATAGCGTATAAAGAAAAGACTTTAGTCACAATTTCACTAACCGCCCCCTAACCGAATGCCAAGGCGCGAGGGTGATTGCGCAAATGAAAATGTCCATGGAAAGTCTAAAGACGAGCCAGCCATGTTCACTGATGACAACGTTGCAGAAACGTATCGACATTGGTAACGTGACCGATAAATGTTTGATATTACATAACCAATTTAGCGGTCAAGCCCTTTGATTCCAGCAGGTTTAAGAGAGGGCACCATCGTAGTGTTTCGCAGACCAACAAATCAAAATGCCTTATTGAACCTCGCTGCAGCCCAAGTTTCTTTGCGCACCTGTTTAATTTAAAACTAATAATAAAGAGTTGTTGGAAACTGCTTATTCAAAACACTAGCCTGTTGGTAAAATATCAAATTGTAAGGGGCATGCGCTTTCGACCCCATCACTCAGGATCTTGTTCAAGGGCAGAATGAGACAATACATACGTACAAACACTTATATATATTAAAAACATAAACATACGCACCTAGGTAGAAAGACTAAAAACAAAGGACAGGTCGCAAAACAATAGATTGATTTAAAAACAATGTACGTATCTCGTCTTATTCTGCCTTTGAAAAGGATCCTGATAGGATCAAAATCTCAGGCCCCTTTATACAATTTGACTGTTAAATATTTTCGATAGGCTTAGCTGGTCAATGTTTCTGTATATAATGTTTACTTAAATGTACTTATTAATAAACTAACATTACTACTAGCGAAAACATAAACAAAGAGATGCCAAAATTAAATCGTAAGAGATGACTTAGCACATAGTCTGTTGTTGTCTGTGTACATGAGTTCAAGAGTTTTGGAATGTAAGAGGGTTATTCAATAAAGTCTACCTCCTCCCTCATAACATCGCTAATATGAATGTCAGCCTCACGACATTTGGCATGATCATTATCATAGCTCTGAATCATGGCTACATATTGATAGTAAAGGGTAATTGATATCTGCGTCACTTTTGTTCCAATGTGGTCAAAGCCAGAGAGAGATTTTAGAAAACAGAAACGAAAAATTACTTTCAAAATAAATGCATGTTTTTCGGGGGGTTTTCTCCGTATTGTACGGTTAGACATAAGAGCACGATTTTAATAGTGAAAATGGCTGCTATCTAGATATCTATAATATTGTGATATCTTGTATGAATAATATTATAAACAATATTATTAACTCTTGTAGGCTTGCAAATAGTTTATTCAAAACATCATGACTGTACGCGATACGTGCGACCCAATCAAATGCCGCCCTTTACATGTTACGCACAATTAAATAACCGCAGGTCACTAACGGAAATTTAAAACCTCAGGAATATACGCGATACGTGCGACCCAATCAAATGCCGTCCTGGAACGCACAAATTGTGTGCAGGTCACTAACGGAGAACCAAGTATCTCCGCGTAAACATTAACAACCCGCTCATAATGCGAAGTTCGATCACCAAAACAATTCGCGTAATGCCACGAACGCATGGCGTATTTGCACAACGCAGTAGTTACGCGATATGTGAGTGGTTTGCTTGCATGCTTTTCAATAAGATTGATCAATTTGTAATGGGAGAAGCATGGATCAATTGGCGTAATGTGTATCTTTTTAAATAAATAAGTAATGTCCGTATCCTTAAATGACTATTTTAATTGACGGTTTTGAATGAGGATAATGACTTAGATCAGTTGTTTTGTCGGTAACAATGAAGAATCAAATATTTTACTTTTGGACCTCGGAATTTCCCTCGAGGATACACCACTCATGCAATTCCTCAGTTCCAAAGTGAACATGTTTTGATTCTTCATAGTTTACCTCTAAACAACTGATACGCAGTCATTATCCTTTCAACCAAGTAACCCGCGTAAACATTAGTAACCCCGCGTATCAAATGCGTATCAAGTTCGATCACTAGACAGTTCGCGTAATGCCACGAACGCATGGCGTATTTGCACAACGCAGTAGTTACTCGACGTGTGAGTGGCTCGCGTGAACGATTTTCGTTGTAATGGGTAATTAAAGCATGGTTAGTTAAATAAGTAAGTATAACGTCCGTATCATTAAATGACTATTTTAATTGACGATTTGGAATCAGGATAATGACTTTGATAAGTTGTTTTTTCGGTAACTTTGAAGAATCGCAAATATTTTACTTTGAAATCCCGGAATTTTCCTCGGGGCTATGCCCCTCGAGCAATTCCTCGTTAATTCTTCACAGTTCTCTCTAAACAACTGATGCCCAGTACTTATCCTTTAAATATCCTCTCGGAGGTATAATATTGCTATGCCTTTAGCATATTGGAATACTGCTAATCGGTCAAATTCGTTGTTACAATACATGCCACAGTGATTCCTCGTATGTTAAATCTTTAGCATAGTAGTCACTTTATGAGTTTTCTGTATGTGAAACCTTCAGAATAGTCAATCAGATAGTCCGTAGTAGAAAAAGAAATATTGGAGAGACTTGGGAATACCTTATGCATATAGTCCTGTTTTTTAAGATCTCACTCAATTCTCGTGAAAATCAAATGACTTTTGCGTGTTCCTATGTAGGTGAGGGGTTAGCTTAATGCATGTCCTTATCTAGTTCTGGCTAATCAGATGGCCTATTATTTCAGATCAAATCAGTCGCTTTTATCGTAGTCTGTTAAAGATATTTCTGAAATTTAGAACGGTTATTGACCAATATAGTAAGTTTCGTCTTTTATAATATTGGCGAAATGATAATATAAGCACTTTGAAGATATATTGCTGTTTGTGATCCGTTTTCGTCACACTAAGGGCGCGTTCCCACTGTGGCTGTTTGATACCAGGACGTGGACTCGATGCTACATCGAACCTACTTCCAAGCCTAGTGGGAACGCGCAATAAGGGGGTTCGACCCTACATCAACGATGTAGGGTCGAAACCTACTCGAAGAGGTAGTCTCGCACCTAGACTGTAACTCTCAGTCGCCCTCTTACGTCGCTATCTTGCAGGCTCCGACGAGGGGACTGAGGGACATACGTGAAAAAAAGTGGCGCAAAATAAACCCGTAAATGTGGGTTATAGATCCGGGTACTTTTGTGTATGATAATGAGCTTGGGCTGTTTGGGCGGAACGGTTGCAGGGTGGACGGGCGGTCTGTGCGGTGAAACTTGTTAGCGGCCGCACCGGCACAAAATACAAAATTGTGTGGTAGAATAATTGATTTTCTTTTGTAATTTGGACGCTGATCTTGAACTCTGCAATGTATATGAATGCCATGACGACTTCAGGATTGACCACAGCTGTGGATCAAGACCCCTGGTAAGCAATTTTTCAATCATAATGTGAGAAAATCCAGGGGAAATGGCCCGTACACAATGACCGTAAAGTAGCGAAGTGGTGTATGTTTTGCCTGCCCTGCCAAATTCAGAAGTTCTGTTCATGTATAAAATAAAGCCTTTATTTACTTATAATTTAGGCTTATGTTTTTAAACAATACCTCTGAATACAAACAAATAAGTCAGGTCATCTTCAACTCTAATGCGATGCAGTCACCTGCTTTATTGGAGTATAATAAATCGAGATCCAGAATACATGCATGCAAATCTCGAGCAACACCGTTGAACAAAAAGGTCATTTTTTTTTGCACTGACTCCATTCATTATTGTATTGACAATAATTGTAAACTAATTAGTACCATACTACTACTAGGCCTAACTTAAATATAACTAGACTTTTTGGCTATATCTTGCCTCACGTCCCGTACGGAATAAACCGTGTATAGCTGCAACATATTTTAATTGGTTTGAGCATGCGCACATTGCCGACTTTTTAAGAGAGTCACCCCGGGTGGATCTGTTCACATACAGTACCCGTTTAAACTTCTAAATAAAGGTTTGTTCACACTGTGACTAGGCGATATTTGCCATGCGAATGCAGTGGACAGCTTTACTTCGCCGCAGTGTGCGGTAATTCAGTGTGCGGTAATTCATCGTGGGTCAACGCAGATCACTTCAGTGCTGGTGCATGCGATGACAGCCATCATCATCCCCGTTTGGCAAAATAGGAGAACGCACTAATGCACAGCAACCTGTCACAAAAGCAGTTTAATACTTTTGACTCCATTGCGATAGCGCAACGCAACGTAGGCATATGGTAAATAAATAGTGCGAACAGAGCTGAAGTGTTAAAGGTGCGTTATCGTAATGGAGTTAAAAAATGTTTAACTGCCATTGCTGCAGTCTGCGACACATTGCGTTGATGCTGGCGTTCTCCTATTTTGCCACACACGGCGCTGACTGCCATTGCATGCGGTGACATGCGTTGACCTGGCATGACCTGCGATGAATTGCTGTACATTGCGGCGGAAGCAAGGCTATCGCATCGTACGGCAAACATCGCCTAGTGTGAACGAACCTTTAGGTCTAGGCCTACACACAGGTAGGCTAGGGGAGGTATAGGCCTAGGCCTATTTATCATTACCGTAACTGGCCCGACGAGCAATCTTTGGATGAATCATCGTCCACAACCATAAGACTTTTGTGGACGCAACCATCTTTGTGCTACATTCAACAGGGATTATGATTCAAAACTTTAGATACGCATATTTTACACTGCCCCAGAATGATGCCCTGTATTATCACATTGGCGTAATGGCGTTAAGCGCATGAAAATCAATTGCGAGTTTCCCGTTACTTTTTTTCTCAAAGTGATGAGGCGACTTTTTCATTATTCATTATACATTATTTGATCAGATTTCATTATTGAGATGTACCGTATTATCCCTATTAAGCGCCCAGGACCTTATAAGCGCCCACCCCTGTTTTTCTCAGCATCCTCAAATGACCACTTGTACATATATTTCATTTAGTACATGAAATGGTCAGCCTCTCCTCAAATGACCATCAAATGGTCAGCATCTTTAAATGACCATCAAATGGTCAGCATCTTCAAATGACCACTTGTACATTTTATTTAGTACGATAAATGAGTTTAAAAAAGGTAACATAATAAGCGCCCACCCAAAATGACTTTGCTAACCGCCCTGGGCGCTTAATAGGGATAATACGGTAAATGCATGTTTGATCAACCCATATTGATACGGTGCTCATTTAAATAATATAAAAACATGTTTTTAAGGTGTTTTTGCAGAAACGAATAAATGCATCAT
Organism: Ophiura sarsii; assembly: GCA_035610835.1. Taxonomy (NCBI): domain Eukaryota; kingdom Metazoa; phylum Echinodermata; class Ophiuroidea; order Amphilepidida; family Ophiuridae; genus Ophiura; species Ophiura sarsii. Next base: position 22,908,411 of record CM069448.1, on the reverse strand, counting down.
AATAATGTTCACGGAAGGTAGGTTTGCGATTAAAAAAGCCTTGTTTTAATATGAGCCTAGTTCTCACAATTCATATTTTAAGAAAGTGAAAAATGTGTTCAAATTGATAAAACTGGCAAAAATTGTGTTTAAAAATAAATAATGAATTTCTTGGGAAATCTTGAAATTTTGACGCGGGTAAAAAAAAGTGATGCGGGCGGGTAACGGGAAACTCGATATCGACTCTCATGCACCTTACGTGTGCTATAGTTCGAAGCTATTTTGTTGTTATTGGCAGAGATGCAAAAATCTATTGCATGTGACGATTTCACGATTGACCAATTAGCCCTTGCGCATGGATCTGTGCTGCGTGGTGCCATGCGTTTTGCGTTTGGGTGGGAGCTGCGCCAAATTGAAAATATTTGGCATCGCAGAGTTGTATCCTCTTTGATTGTGTGATTACATATTTTATCTCTTTGTATTTTGTTTTTTACAGAATACCTACCTCCATATGAATTAACTACTGGTGAACTTGATATTCTTCCAAACTAATGAAGTTAACATTTGACAGCAGGTAAGTCACTATATAGTTTAATCAGTTCCAAATTTGGCGAGAAAAGTTCGGTTTTTATTAATCTGTTCGCAAAAGTAATCCAAGCATATTTAGCGTGATTTGACATACGCAATGTACATTGACACTGAAACATATTGCGCCATGTGAGCGTTTTGCGTGTGACGCTCTTCTGAATTGATTCACTGCCTGTAAACAGGTTTCGCCATTTGGAACTGACTGACCTAAAGTTATAGTTAGTTTTATATAACGCATCAAAATATTCTAGCCATCTGATTGGTGGATAGGCTACTTCATCAGATAACATAGTTTGGTCCAAATAAAATAAAATAGTTTGGTCCATTTCATGCTTGACGTCACTTCCCTTTTTTTTTTTGTCTTTCAAAATGTACTATTGACCAGGCGGTCAATAGTACTTTTTGAAAGACAAAAAATGCCCTGCCTCGTACGATTTTGCCATAATGGCTTGAAGGATCGACTTGCCTGTAAGATCTTTTTCATGTTTAATTTGATGAAAATCGCACACAAATATATTTTCCATGCGTTATATAAAACAAATATGGACTGCTCTTTATTCGTGAAATGGGGTGAACTATTGCCCCCAAGGTGATTTGGAGACCCTAAGCCTACTATTTTCCCTCAGCCTTTGGCTTCAGGAAAATAGTAGGCTTATGGTCTCCAGATCACCTTGGGGGCAATAGTTCACCCCATTTCCCTCATGAACAGTCCATATTTGTATAATATTTGCTTGTCATAAATCATCATGAAAATGGAAATAAATGAATGAATAATAATGAATGCATTTAAAAGGGAATATCTGATGAGGTGATGTTGGAAAAAAGGCTGTAAGCTAAACTTGGAAATTTGACACATTGGAACATTATCAGGCTTCAACGGTGGCGGCGCTACAGGGGGCTTTCCCTCCCCCCCCCCCCAGAAAAAATTGCCCCCCCCCAAAAAAAAATCAATTTAGGTAGAATTATACCAAATTTGACAATTTTAGCATAAAAAGGCAATCTTTTTCCATGCTGCGCCCACATTTTCTTACTAAATTAGGTTAAATTAGACCAAATGTTGAACATTTTAGCATAAAACAGCTAAATTTTGCGTGCATTTTCATACCAAATAGTTACTAAAAGTGGCTTTGTATTTTATACAATAATCTGATATATTTCTGTTTTTCTTTACAGTTTCAGAAGTCTGGATTGGGGCAACAACAGGCGTTACCAGGGATGGCACACGGGTTGCATGCGTGGCAGTTCGGCCCCTATATAACTGAGCTAAAAGAGTCTGCGTGCAAATTCTTAAAATTTTCCTTCGCATACTTTTGACTTTTGAGGACCAAAAAGTGGTGATTTGGCACATTCAGATTGAGACCTTGTACTCTCTTGATCAAAATAGAAGGCAACTTGCTGCCAACAAACTATTTTTCATGATGCAATAACAGTGGTGTACTAGTGCAGTATGATTATACTGTCTTGAATAATATGAGCCATTACTTTGGCTGGTCAGGAGAGGATTTGGGAGCACTGGAGGATGTATATAGATACATCTACATATTCTCAAGCAAAAGAAACATTTAAAGGCATATTATGTGATCTTTTCCAGAGAGCGCCCTCTATTCATTATTTTTTTTAGAAAGTAGATTTTCTTCCAGATTTACATTTCTGATCATAAATCATACATACATTCCAAGTTACAGAGCGATACGATTCCTAATTACCTCAAAATCATGGTTTTAGAGTGAATTTAGAGTGAAAAATATAAACTGTCGGGATTCCGACGTTTATTTTCACTCTAAATCCATGATTTTGAAGTAATTAAGAATCGTATCGCCCTGTAACTTGGAATGTATGCATGATTTATGATCAGAAATGTAAATCTGCAAGAAAATCTGCTTTCAATTTTTTTTTCGATGTTGAGGGCGTTCCCTGGAAAGATCACATAATATACCTTTAAAGCTTCAAGAATATTGACATCTTCATTCTGTTTAGTAGGGAGGGCCTGGGCCAATATGTAATTTTTTGTGTGTTAAAAGCAACATAAGACTTGATTCCATATCTTTATGGTATAAAAGGGGTCAGAAAATCTAGGGTTCCTTTTTGTTGGCACGTAGTAAGGGTTCCTGCTCAGTTCAAAATGGCTGCCACTATAAGGGGTTTTTTTTTTTAAAGTTTCGATTTAATATGTGTCAGCTCTAGGATTAAGAAAATGTATAGTTTGCCCTATATATCTGATGTTTCGTTAACAAGTTATGGGGGGGGGAACGTAAAATGTTGTTGACCTTTATATATTTTGGCATATTTGTAACCAAGATGAACAACAATTCAAGGTATTATTTGTTGAAATCAGACAAAGTTGAATTGTTGACCCCACATGCTAATCAACAACCTTTTAACGTTTGGCGTGGCTGAGATACCTCTGTAATGAAACATTTGACATGGGGCAAACTATACATTTTCTGAATCCTTGCGCTCGGACAATTGTACACGTTTGTATGCTTTTTAGTTATATTAAAACAATTTCTATTTTTGACCCTGTATAGTGGCAGCCCGGATTGCATGGGAAACCCCCCTCACATATTGAAAAAATACATCCCCAATTTTTCTGAACCCTTATACACCATAAAGATACAGAATCAAGTCCAATTTGGCTTTTAAAGGCGTATTATGCACTATGCAGACCTGCCAACTGTCCCGCATTCAAAAAACTAGAACTAGTACGATTTAATCATATTTAGTCATAATTTTTTGCAGCAGAAAATTGGTTCAGAGTTATGTCATTAGCTTGTTACGATAATTTGGATAAAGTGTACTTTAGGTACCGGATGCGTCAATACTGGTACACGTTGGAATAAAGGTGCCTCATTTTATCTGTATGATGCTGTTTATTCCATCTCCGTCAAAGACTTGATGCATGGCTGGGACCTAAAATGCACTTTTCCGATAATTCATCCTGTTGTTTGTAACTTGGGCAAATTGTTTAAATTATGCAGGCTAGAGTTAATAGTTTGATAGAATAAAAGTGGAGTCAAAAGTACAGTCTTTGGTCTCATATTTGCCAAATTGATATAATTGTAAATAGACTATGAACAGCAATTCACAAAGAGGTTAAGGCGTAAAAGTGTAATTCACTTTACACTGAGTTTGGATTTTTTTTTACCCGCCATTTGCATCTTCACGATCACCCATGCAATTACCCGCTGTGGGCAGGTACAGGCAGGTGCTATTTCCAGGTAGATACATGCTCTTACTGTCTTCTGAAGATAGCAGGATGTATCAGCACATTTTTTGCCACATTATGGCATGAGGAGACTAAATATATGTGACTCATCTCATCGAAACAGACAGACCAGTTGTCTCCATATACAGTGACGGATTCAGGATTAAAATTTACGTGAGTACCAATTAAAAAAACCTTGGTCAGCCCCCCCCCCAAAATAAAATTGTAAAAGGTCCCCAATTTTGTTTGCTAAGTGAGGGGGGAGGTAGCAATGTGGTCTTTCCAAAACCGGCAAAAAATATCGCATGGTACAAGTCGCTAATGTACCGTCGGAACCTACCTATGCCTCTGAAAAAGTGGTACACAAAAAAGGACTAGTGTCAAATTAAGGGGCCGCTCGCCTACTTCGCCCCCCCCCCCCCCTGTATCCGCCACTGATATATGACAATTGAGATTTGAAATTCATGTTAAAGAACTGTTTGTTAGCTTTAAAACGACACCTAATTTGTCAAAATTGACTATGGAATACAGGTTTTATGCATGCAACTCCAACGGTTGAAAATTTAAAAAAACACCTCAACTTTTGTCATTATTGGCAGATGATCGAGCCTTGTCGACAACTGGTTGGTTTCTAGTGATGTGTCACATATCTTCAGTAGATGCCAGAAAAGTTATCCACATTTTAAATGTACATGCAATAAATGCATTGGTAAGATTGAATTATTCAATACAAGGATTAAAGGCACACCCAGTAAAAAAACACCACTTTTTCACGAAACCCCAAATGCAACCAACGTTTTGCAAATAAATAGCATTCACTATCTATCCCAAATGATCAACTTTACTTTATGATAACGTGCAGACACCAATTCAGTCTATCTTTGAAAATTCATCAATTGTTGACATTTAAAATAACAATATATTTAGAATTTTGTCAAAAGTGGGTAGTTCTGCCTATTTACAACATTTCGGAAAGAAAATAAAAGACCATTGTCAATTTCTTAGAGCATTTTTTGAAAGAAATCTTGTTTTGAAATCACTGAATGTACCTTTAATAAAGGGAAAGAGAAGCACAAAGTTGTTTTCATTTTCAATATTTTATTTTATATGAGAAATCTTCCTGATTACAAATCCATTTCAAACCATGTATGTATCATTGGAATAGAAACATGAATACTGGTAACATATTTTTCTCTCAATTTATTTAATAGGCCTGTACATGCACAGGTAGTTGTAATTCATTGAGACATTAAAGGTATATTATGTGATCTTTCCAGGGAACGCCCTCAACATCGGAAACAAAATTGAAAGCAGATTTTCTTGCAGATTTACATTTCTGATCATAAATCGTACTTACATTCCAAGTTACAGGGCGATACCATTCTTAATTACTTCAAAATCATGGTTTTAGAGTGAAAATAAACTGTCGGGATAAACACGACAGTTTATATTTTCACTCTAAATTCACTCTAAACCATGATTTCCAATTAGGAATCGTATCGCTCTGTAACTTGGAATGAATGTACGATTTATGATCAGAAATGTAAATCTGCAAGAAAATCTATTTTCTAAAAAAAATCATGAATAGAGGGCGCTCTCTGGAAAAGATCACATAATATGCCTTTAAAACATTGACTCATGTTATAAGGTACATCATTGTAGGCCAGGCTTATTTTGAGACATAAAGTAAGGACAATTGAAAAGAATATGTACCTCTTTCATCATATTTTCACAAGTATTACATGAACTTTCCAAAACTAGGTATCAATCACTGAAAAGCATGCACACTTAGGTAATGAAAAAAAGAAACCCTCTTGTACGGGCAAACGAATGTCTTGGGTCTGTCGGTCAGACTTTCTTTCTTTATTATTTTCCCTTGAAAATGACTATAGAAAAGCTGTAAAAATCCCCCCAAAATTGTCAAGTTGCTTTTTTTTGGGCAAACAAAACATTTTGGGTGTCTATTTTCATTTACACATGAAAATCAATTTCTAAAATAATTGGTCGGTCAGGACCGTCGGTACAACAAGATTTCTTTTTTCGTTGCCTTATGGTAAAGTGACGTACTGGCCCAATTTGCTTACACATTGGTTCTACATAAAGGTACATGTACTCCCGCATGTACTATGTACATTAAAAAGAGTCTTATTAAAAGTTGATAAGAGTCATTTCAAATTTTCTCACAGAACCATAGCACAGTGCACAATCTGCAGTGCAGTCCAGTGTGGTAGGCAATACCACACTTTTCCACATAGCCTCTTAGGAAACATCTATCAGGCATAAAGTTTTGCTGTTTTCTTACTAATAAAACAAATTTGTTGGGAAAAAGTGGATTTGATTGGGTTGCACAACTTTAAGGGGGGACTCAAGGAAGTCAATTTTATGAATGCTGTAATTATTAAACAATAAATAAAATGCATATAAAATTATACATTTTTGGAAGGGATGTGGGTCAGAGAATCCATTTTTGGCATCAAATTTTGACAACAATTGTTGATTTTTTGAGAAAATCACAACAACAACAAAAATCACTTTTTTGACCAAAAATCGGCACTAGATTAGTGTCTTAATAGTATAATCAAGCAATGTTGGGCATTTTTTACTCAAAAATAATTTTTTTAGTGTGTCCCAAATAAATTTGGTCAAAAAAGTGATTTTTTGTGTGTGATTTTCTCAACAACAAAAAATGTTTAGTCAAAATTGACGCCAAATATTCTCTGACCCAAATCCTTTCCAAAAATATGTATACTTTTATGCATTTGGTTAATAGTTCAAAAATTACAGCACTCGATAAATTCAACAAATCCCATCAAAAACTTCTTTGAAAGTTTGAGTCCTTAAAAAGGGCATGAAATGTGATGAGAATCCTTCATTCTCAGAATCCTGCAAGAATCCTAGTTGATGTTTGAAAGATAACATTTTAACACTTTTTATATGGAGGAGAATCCATAGATTCTAGCAAAATTCTTTGCAATGTGAAGAACTTTCCCCCCACCCCTTTATCAGCCTCTTCTTTTATGGTGTCTGGTTAAACTCAACAGTCTCGGGGGAAAAGAATATATCTTTGGAGTCATAAATCAAGGAGGAGCATCAGGTGAGAACCATCAGCCTATGCCACACAGATGGGTTGAAGAAATTCAGACATCAGAACCTGTAAATAAAAACAGAAATAACAGATGTTTACAATTTCGTTTAGTACCCTTAAAAACATTATAATCTGCGGTAAAATAATTAACCTTAAATCTAAACCATAATATTTGGATGGAGAAAATTAGTAGTCTTAAAAGCAGTTGCTTATGATTTCATCGGAGGGGGAAAATCTTAGACAGGATAGATTTTCTAGGTCAAAAAGAAGATTTTACCAATTAGAACGCTAAGGGCTGACAATTGTTTTGTTTTCCTGCCCAGGAAGCCAGTTCACCCAGGATAATACACATCCTAATTTTCCCAGTGCCCAGCCTATGGGATATTTCGCCTCTACAAATATGGCAAAAGATTGTATTAATTTTAATATGGTTCAGTATGTAGTTTCAATGCTCTGCATGTACTGTCCATACACCAACAGTTGGGTATGTAAATGATCATGTTCTCACTAAACCAAGGTCTGGTCCATTTATGATTTATGATAGGAAAATGTCATTAAGCTACACATGCTTACCAGTCAGCAGGATCAGCCAGAATACCAATATTTCAAATCTTTCTGGAAAACTGAGTTATGGATCTTCATTTCCTGTTAAAAATACAAATTATTACATTGAATTAAAAGCATTGTAGTTACAGAAAAATATTTTATCAATATGAGCTTGGGTGCAGCCTGATGAGACTAGCATTTTTTTGCAGAAGCGCTTATTTGTTGTCATGGTTAGACTGTGAGTTAGTTGGCTTTAATTATTAAGCGTGTCGTGAGCAGGCTGTGCATACTGCATCATGTACTTGAAGGGCTTTGATAGTAAACATTGAAGTTAAGCTCACATTTTCTGAGTAAAAAATCAGCTAGCTCTACATGTATAATCTAATCAAAAATTGAACAAATTTAAAACACTGCACGCAAACAACACACAGATAATCCAAGCGTATAAGTGCGATTTTGGCACACGTAAACAATGACATTGCGCGCCATATTGCGCGTAAACAAGTTTTGCCAATTTGGAACTGACTGAACTATAGCGTGTGCGCAAAGCGCAAAAACTAGACGCTTCTGAAAAATACCAACATTGTGCTCAACATATTCCTTCAAAACCTGACGATCAGCCCAACAAGCGCATGGGCCTAAACCGTGCATGTTCGCTTGTATTGCTTTTGCGTGTGGAGAGATCCAAAACGTACACATTTTTAGGCAATTTGGGATTGATTTTTAACAATAGATTAACCTTGCTCAGAGTCATGCCCAGCCACTAAGGTGCGGGATCGTACACTATCGCAAATAGCCGTGTAAATAGCAAATTAGCGAAGGCTAATGTATAGTGTATAATTGATAATGATAATGAAGCTATTAAGGTGTATACTTGGCAAATTCGCTAATAGAAAGCAAAATAGCCCGATAGCGTTATAGCGTGCAAATAGCCTAATATCTTATGATTAGCGGCGGCTATTGTATAATGCATTTTTCAAGTAGCTTGCGCTAATGTATAATGTATAATTCAAGGTGCTAATGTGGCTAATTCCTTTTTCAAAATTGATATATCGCAATAGCGTAAGTAGCCAAAATATCTTACGAGTAGCGGCGGCTATTGTATAATGCATTTTTCAAGTAGCTTGTGCTAATGTATAATGTATAATTCAAGGGGCTAATGTGGCTAATTCCTTTTTCAAAATTGATATATCGCAATAGCGTAATTAGCTTAAATATATTACTATTAGCGTCGGCAATTGTATAATGCATTTTGCGAGTAGCTTTTGCTAATGTATAATGTATATTTCAAGGTGCTAATGTGGCTAATTCTCTTTTTAAAATCCAAATATCGCAATAGCGTAAATAGCCTAAATATATTACTATTAGCGGAAGCTATTGTATAATCGATATTTACATTAGCGTTAGCTATTGTATAATGTATAATTCAAGGGGCTAATGTGGATAATTTGCTATCAAGAGCTAATACGCTATAGTGATAATGAAGCTATTAAGGTGTATAATTGGCAAATTCGCTAATAGAAAGCAAAATAGCCCGATAGCGTTATAGCGTGCAAATAGCCTAAAATCTTATGATTAGCGACGGCTATTGTATAATGCATTTTTCAAGTAGCTTGCGCTAATGTATAATGTATAATTCAAGGTGCTAATGTGGCTAATTCCTTTTTCAAAATTGATATATCGCAATAGCGTAAGTAGCCAAAATATCTTACGAGTAGCGGCGGCTATTGTATAATGCATTTTTCAAGTAGCTTGTGCTAATGTATAATGTATAATTCAAGGTGCTAATGTGGCTAATTCTCTTTTTAAAATCCAAATATCGCAATAGCGTAAGTAGCCTAAATATATTACTATTAGCGTCGGCAATTGTATAATGCATTTTGCGAGTAGCTTTTGCTAATGTATAATGTATATTTCAAGGTGCTAATGTGGCTAATTCTCTTTTTAAAATTCAAATATCGCAATTTAAAATCCAAATATCGCAATAGCGTAAATAGCCTAAATATATTACTATTAGCGGAAGCTATTGTATAATCGATATTTACATTAGCGTTAGCTATTGTATAATGTATAATTCAAGGGGCTAATGTGGATAATTTGCTATCAAGAGCTAATACGCTAATTTGCTTTTTGGTAAGTATTATCTGAATATCCTCGACCAGGGAGATAATGTACAGCAAATTCGCTATTTTAAAATTTATAGCGAAGGCTAATGTATAGTGTATAATTGAGAGTGATAATGAAGCTATTAATGATTAAGGTGTATAATTGGCAAATTCGCTAATAGAAACCTAAAATACCTTGATAGCGTTATAGCGTGGATATAGCCTAATATCTTACGATTAGCGGCGGCTAATTGTATAATGCATTTTTCAAGTAGCTTGTATTAATGTATAATGTATAATTCAAGGTGCTAATGTGGCTAATTCCCTTTTCAAAATTCATATATGGGTTAATGTGGCTAATTTGCTATCAAGAGCTAATACGCTAATTTGCTTTTTGGCAAGTATTATCTGAATATCCTCGACCAGAGAGATAATGTGGCAAATTCGCTATTTCAAAATTTATATCGTAATTGCGTAATTGCGTAAATAACAAGATATCAAGAGCTATTACGCTAATTTGCTTGTTGGCCTGTAGGCGTAATATCTAAATACCACAAACATGGAGATAATGTAGCTAATTCGCTATCAAAATATCATTATTTCAGAATGAAAAAAGTGGTTTTTTAACTACGGGGCATCCGGCTATTTGGCTAATTGGCTATTTAGCTAATTGGCTATTTGGCTAATTGTCTATTTTGGTCTGCTACCGTTAATTTCTAATTTGTTCTAGGTGGCGCAAATTAGCCAACATTTTACCAAACGTTGGTAATTATTTACCCAACAACGGGGCTGTTCATAGTTGAACCAACGTTGGGTAAATTGTTTACCCAACGTTCTCTTAATGTTAAAGGTTCTTTATAGAACCTTAAGAGCTCTAGGGTTCTAGTAGGATGCGTCGTTATTAAAGGCGCCCGCCCCTTCTTAAAAGCGTAAATTTAAGAATATTCCAAGGGCCCGGCCGCCCCCGACTTTTTTTTTTAGAATAAATTATTAAGGGCCTAAGAATATTCCAAGGCCCCGCCCCGACCTTTTTTTTTAGAATAAATTATTAAGGGCCTTTGTATGTTTGAGGTATAGGCAAAGGAATTTGTAGAATACATCCGAGGGGTGGGGGTTGTTGCCCTTAAAAGGCGGTAAAACCGGTCTTTTTTAGTGTTTTATCCGAGGGGGGGGGGGGGGGGGGGAGGGGGTCCTTAACCTGCTTTACTAAATGACATGACAGATGATGTTGCGTCGTTCTTAAAAGCGTAAATTTAAGAATATTCCAAGGCCCCTCCGACTTTTTTTTTAGAATAAAATAATATAGGGCCTTTGTATGTTTGAGGTATATGCTAAGGAATTTAACCCATAAAGAAAGTCCCTAGAGAACAGAATGCACCAACACCCAAGATATTTATTTTCAGTTCATAAATCATAATAATCCAAATTCACCTACTTTACTAAATGACATGACAGAGGATGTTGCGTCGTTCTTAAAAGCGTAAATTTCAGAATTCCAAGGCCCCTCCCCCGACTTTTTTTAGAATAAATTAATATAGGGCCTTTGTATGTTTGAGGTATAGGCTAAGGAATTTGTAGGTTACATCCGATGGGTGGAGATTGTTGAATTAAAAATGTGGTAAAACAGGTTTTGTTTAGTGTTTTAGTGAATAAGAATTTGTTGATCCGAAGGAGGGGTGGGGGGCGGTCCTTTACCTACTTTACTAAATGACATGACAGATGATGTTAAAGCGTAAATTAATGAATATTCCAATTACAAGAATGTGTTTATCAGGAGGGGAGGGGGTTCTTTACCTACTTTACTAAATGACATGACAGAGGATGTTGCGTTGTTCTTAAAAGCGTAAATTTATGAATATTCCAAAAAAGGGTTTATTAGATGTTTGGAGGTTTTTTTTACTTAGGTGGTAAAAACAGATATGTTCGGGATGGTTTGCAAAGGCGGTGTTACTAAATTACATGACAGATTATGTTGCGGGGGTGGGGGTGGGGGGGGGGGGGGTCTTTTACCTGCTTTACTAAATGACTTGACAGAGGATGTTGCGTCGTTCTTAAAAGCGTAAATGTATGAATATTCCAAGAACAAGAATTTGTTGATCGGGGGGGGGGGGGGGGGTCCTTTACCTACTTTACTAAATGACATGACAGAGGATGTTGCGTCGTTCTTAAAAGCGTAAATTTATGAATATTCCAAAAAAGGGTTTATTGTATGTTTGAGAGGGTTTGTTTTTACTTAGGTGGTAAAAACAGATATGTTCGGGATGGTTTGCAAAGGCGGTGTTACTAATGACATGACAGATGATGTTGCGGGGGAGGGGGGGTCCTTTACTTTACCTGCTTTACTAAATGACTTGACAGAGGATGTTGCGTCGTTCTTAAAAGCGTAAATGTATGAATATTCCAAGAACAAGAATTTGTTGATCGGGGGGGGGGGGGGGGGGGGGTCCTTTACCTACTTTACTAAATGACATGACAGAGGATGTTGCGTCGTTCTTAAAAGCGTAAATTTATGAATATTCCAAAAAAGGGTTTATTGTATGTTTGAGAGGGTTTGTTTTTACTTAGGTGGTAAAAACAGATATGTTCGGGATGGTTTGCAAAGGCGGTGTTACTAATGACATGACAGATGATGTTGCGGGGGAGGGGGGGTCCTTTACTTTACCTGCTTTACTAAATGACTTGACAGAGGATGTTGCGTCGTTCTTAAAAGCGTAAATTTATGATTATTCCAAGAACAAGAATTTGTTGATCAGGGGGGGGGGGGGGGGGGGGGTGCTTTACCTACTTTACTAAATGACATGACAGAGGATGTTGCGTCGTTCTTGCGTTGTTCTTAAAAGCGTTAATTTATGAATATTCCAAAAAGGGGTTTATTAGATGTTTTGAGGTGTTTTTTTACTTAGGTGGTAAAAACAGATATGTTCGGAAGAATTTGTTGATCCGAAGGGGGGGGGGGGGGGGGGTGCGTCCTTTACCTACTTTACTAAATGACATGACAGATGTTAAGGCGGTGTTACTAAATGACATGACAGATGATGTTGCGGAGGGGAGGGGGGGTCCTTTACCTGCTTTACTAAATGACTTGACAGAGGATGTTGCGTCGCTCTTAAAAGCGTAAATTTATGAATATTCCAAGAACAAGAATTTGTTGATCAGGGGGATGGGGGGGGGGGGGTGTACTTTACCTACTTTACTAAATGACATGACAGAGGATGTTGCGTCGTTCTTAAAAGCGTAAATTTATGAATATTCCAAAAAAGGGATTATTGTATGTTTGAGAGGGTTTTTTACTTAGGTGGCGTCGTTGTAAAAGGCCACTCCCCCGTCATTCTGGTCTTGTTTAGTGTTTTAGTTAACATGGTGAACCTGTACTTATTGATCCGGGGGGGGGGGGGGGGGCAATTACCTACTTTACTAAATGACATGACAGAGGATGTTGCGTCGTTCTTAAAAGCGTAAATTTAAGAATATTCCAAGGCCCCTCCCCCGATTTTTTTTTTAGAATAAATCAATAGGCTATAGGGCCTTTGTATGTTTGAGGTATATGTTAAGGAATTTGTAGGTTACATGCGAGGGGTGGGGGTTGTTGAACTTAAAAGGCGGTGAAACCGGTCTTTTTTAGTATTTTAGTGAACAAGAATATGTTGAATGTTTTTCACTCTTTTATTATGACGAGCCCATAAAGAAAGTCCCTAGAGAACAGAATGCACCAACACAAGATATTTATTTTCAGTTCATAAATCATAATAATCCAAATTCACCTACTATACTAAATGACATGACAGTGGAATTTTTATGCTCGTTCTGGTTCTGGTTGGGACGCGTTTTTTTGTGTCAAACATTTCGATACTAATGCTGCAATATCATATTATATTTTCTTTGGTATCCTAAACAACTAATAGAGTATACAATTGTTTCAATTGATAGCTGCAATAAACGTGGATTAAAAGCTGATAGACAACAACTATATTAACAAGTTGTACGCTCGTTCTGGTACGGGTTTGGAACGTATTGTTTATTAACAAACAATTAGATACAGAGTATATTTCTTCATTTGTTGACATGAATTTGCCAAACATTAAAGTTGATCGCACTACATTTGAAAGTATCTATTTTGTTGATTTTGTATGCATAAATATGTATTCCTGGTGCGTTGACGTATTGGTTAAAAGCGTATGGTGCCTTAAAAAGAAAAGACGATAGATACAAACTATATGCACAATATTTTTATGCGCGTTCTGGTTCGGGATTGGAACGTGTTTTTTATTGTCATCATTTCGATACAAATTATACAAATGCTGCAATATCATATCATATTTTCTTTGGTATCCTAAACAACTAATAGAGTATACAATTGTTTCAATTGATAGCTGCAATAAACGTGGATTAAAAAGCTGATAGACAACAACTATATTAACAAGTTGTATGCTCGTTCTGGTACGGGTTTGGAACGTATTGTTTATTAACAAACAATTAGATACAGAGTATATTTCTTCATTTGTTGACATGAATTTGCCAAACATTAAAGTTGATCGCACTACATTTAAAAGTATCTATTTTGTTGATTTTGTATGCATAAATATGTATTCCTGGTGCGTTGACGTATTGGTTAAAAGCGTATACGGGGTGCCTTAAAAAGAAAAGACGATAGATACAAACTATATGCACAATATTTTTATGCGCGTTCTGGTTCGGGATTGGAACGTGTTTTTTATTGTCATCATTTCGATACAAATTATACAAATGCTGCAATATCATATCATATTTTCTTTGTATCTTAAACAACTAATTGAGTATACAATTGTTTCGACTGATAGCTGCAATAAACGTGATGATCAATGGATAGTGTAGGCCTACACTATAAACCAGGAATATTTAAATTTTGATATACCACACTACATAGCATACTCTCTAAACGTAAAAGAGGTAAAACTCAGACTCTTTTGATAGCTCTAGGAGGGACAGCTCTTTTTGGAGTGAAGTTCAGTCGTTATTGGAGTGAAGTTCACTATTTTTAGATTGTTTGTCACTCTTTTCAGAGTAAAAAAAATACTCTAAAAAAAACAGCGAACAATAACTCCGAAAAGAGCGAACTTCACTCCTACAACGAGCCGTCCCTCCTATAGCGCTCTCGAAAGAGTAAGTTTTAACTATTTTACATTTAGAGAGTAGACTGTCACCTTTAATGACTTTATGCTTGTTCTGGTACGGGTTTGGAACGTATTGTTTATTAACAAACAATTAGATACAGAGTATATTTATTCATTTGTTGACATGAATTTGCCAAACATTAAAGTTTATCGCACTACATTTGAAAGTATCTATTTTGTTGATTTTGTATGCATAAATATGTATTCCTGGTGCGTTGACGTATTGGTTAAAAGCGTATGGTGCCTTAGAAAGAAAAGACGATAGATACAAACTATATGCACAATATTTTTATGCGCGTTCTGGTTCGGGATTGGAACGTGTTTTTTATTGTCATCATTTCGATACAAATTATACAAATGCTGCAATATCATATCATATTTTCTTTGTATCTTAAACAACTAATTGAGTATACAATTGTTTCGACTGATAGCTGCAATAAACGTGATGATCAATGGATAGTGTAGGCCTACACTATAAACCTTTACCAAAATAAATAGTACACATATGAACGTCCAAAAAAGGTGGCTATTCCATTAACTAAACTTACCCCCTCTAAAATAAAAGGTTGTTCCATCAAATAAGCTTACCCCTAAAAATGGCTATTCCATCAATAAAACTTACCCCTCCTTTATTTCAGAGGTAGTAAGATTATTAAATGGAAATTCATAGGGAGTAAGTTTATTTCATGTAACATCCTTTTACTTCAGAGGGAGTAAGTGTAGAACAGCCTTTTATTTCAGAGCGAGTAAGTGATTTTAAGAGAAAGCCTTTTTAATCCAATCAATAAACTTACCCCTCTGAAATAGAAGGCTGTATAATCAAACAAACTTCCCCCCTCTGAAATGACTATTCAATCAATTAAAGTTACTTCCTCTGTAATAAAAGGCTTCCCCATCAAATAAACTTATCCCCTCCTTTATTTCGGCTATAGACATTTCAATATCATTTCAGAGGGAGTACGTTTATTTGGTGTCACCTCCTTTTATTTCAGAGGGAGTAAGTGTGAAACAACCTTTTATTTGAGAGGGGGTAAGTTTATTTAATGGAAATAAAAAGCTGTTCCATCAAAACCCCTCTGAAGTAAGAGGCTGTTACATCAAATAAAATTACTCCCTCTGAAATGCCATCAAAAAAACTTACTTCCCCTGAAATAAAAAAGAGGGTAAGTTTATTTAATGACATAGCCATTCCAGGGGTCAGTTAATTTCAGGAGTTCATCAAACGCCTACAATAATTGAGTCCGATGAAAGTGTGTCAATGTGTCTAATAAAGTATGTTAGGTTACGGAAACACCCGCCAAATAGCGCGCTAGCAATGCGTCCCTGTGCAATGACATCAGCAATAGGTATATTCATTCAAAAGCTAAATAGCCTAATAGCGCGATGACCACGTAACCCTGTACAATAATATCATCATTTGATCAATCCTACAATAGCAAAATAGCCTCACAGCGCAGTAGCCACGCGACCCAATAAATAATATTATCATTTGTTAAATTCCTTCAACAGCTAAATAGCAAAATAGCGCATTAGCCACACGACCCTGTGCAATGATATAATCATTTGTTAAATTCCATCAATAGCTAAATAACCTAATAGCCACGCAACCCAAAGCAATGATAGCACCATTTCAAAAAGGCCTTAAACTGCTAAATAGCCTAATAGCGCGGTACACACCCGACCCAGTGCAATAATATCATCAATTGTTAAAATCAGTCAATAGCTACACAGCCAAATAACGCGTTAGCCACGCTACCCTGTGCCATAATATCATCAAATGTTAAATTCTTTAAATAGCTAAATAGCTAAATAACCCTGTGCAATGATATCATCATTTGATAAAAATCCTTCAATAGCTAAATAGCCAAATAGCGCGTTAGCCACATGACCCTGTGCCATAATATTATCAATTATTAAATGCCTTAAATAGCTAAATAGCCTAATAGCGCGGTAGCCACGCAACCCTGTGAAATAATATCATCATTTGTTAAACTCAACACCAAAATAGCCTAATAGCGCATTAGCCACGCGACCCTGTGCAATAATATCATCATTTGATAAATTCCTTCTATAGCTAAATAGCGCGGTAGCCACGCGACCCGGTGCAATATACTATCATTCGATAATTTCTTAAATAGCTAAATAGCCTAATAGCGCGATAGCCACGCGACTCTGTGCAATTATATTCTCATTCGATAAATTCCTTCAATAGCTAAATATCCTAATAGCGCGGTAGCCCCGCGACCCTGTGTAATAATACAATTATTGGTTAAACTTCTACAATAGCTAAATAGCCTAATAGCGCGTTAGCCACGGGACCATGTCCAATTCCCAATTCATCATCATTTGATAAATTCCTTCAATAGCTGAATATCCTAATAGCGCGGTAGCCACGCGACCCTGTCCAATTGATAAATTATTCAATAGCTAAATATCCTAATAGCGTAATAGCCCCGTGACCCTGTGTAATAATACAATCATTGGTTAACTTCTTCAATAGCTAAATAGCCTAATAGCGCGTTAGCTACAGGACCCTGTCCAATAATATCATCATTTGTTAAATTCCTTCAATAGCTAAATAGCCTAATAGCGCGATAGACACGCGACTCTGTGCAAAATATTATCGTTTAATAAATTCCTTCAATAGCTAAATATCCAAATAGCGCGTTAGCCACGGGACCCTGCCCAATAATATCATCATTTGTTAAATTCCTTCGATAGCTAAATAGCCTAATAGCGCGATAGCCACGCGACTCTGTGCAAAATGTTATGATTTGATAAATTCCTTCAATAGCTAAATATCCAAATAGCGCGGTAGCCACGCGACCCTGTCCAATTGATAAATCCATTCAATAGCTAAATATCCTAATAGCGCGATAGCTCCGCGACCCTGTGCAATAATGCAATGATTGGATACACTCCATCAATAGCCAGATAGCGTAATAGCGCAGTAGCCACGCGACCCTTTGCAACTATATCATCCTTTGATAAAATTCCATCAGTAGCTAAATAGCCTAATAGCGCGATAGCCCCGTGACACAGTGCAATAACACCATCATTTGTAAAATTCCTTTAATAGCTAAATAGCCTAATAGCGCGGTAGCATCGCGACCACAATTAAATATAAACACTTAAAACAATAACATGCTGCTGCATGCGTAAAACTTTATCATCGCGCCATGCAAAGTCGATCATAAAATAGTCATGAATGGTACTCACAGAGAAGAGAAGTAAAATCTAGTCTGATTGTCTGTGAAATATTAAAGGATCTCATCTCAGTCATTGTATTTGATTTTAGCATTCATTCGCAGCTCGACATAAATATAAAAAGTTTCGGATTTTCTGAAAATAGAATGTAGGCCTAGCCATTTTACATGTTTTCTAAGACTAATAAAGGGAAGCTAGGCCTCCTTGCACATTACTTCTTCATTCGTTTGGTATTGGAGGCCGTTTCTGTCCAAGCTAAGTACATTGAAAGCCTATACTGTTACATGTAGGTATTCTCTGTCAAATTCATATTTCAATTGGCAAACCACCGGAGGATTTTTTAAGAAGGAAAATTGATCAGCTTTTGTGATAGGCTTTTTTATAGGCCTAATAAAATATAAAATTTATCATAGACCTACGAACTATTTTCAACGTAATAAAATCATACTATCGCTGTATAAAATTAACAATTTTCATGAAAACCATTTGGCCAAGATTCT
Source organism: Ophiura sarsii (assembly GCA_035610835.1). Classification (NCBI taxonomy): domain Eukaryota; kingdom Metazoa; phylum Echinodermata; class Ophiuroidea; order Amphilepidida; family Ophiuridae; genus Ophiura; species Ophiura sarsii. The sequence goes on along the minus strand of CM069448.1, from coordinate 22,890,046 downwards.
TGTTTTATAACTGCTCTACTAATAATTCTTTCCGGATCTTCCTTAAAAACATTACTAAGTATTACTTGAAGAAGTTCTGTACAAACCTGCTGCGATTACCGGCACCGATGTTTGTTTATGTCTGCGTTTTTCTCGGTCAGTTGATCATTTTCCTGGCCGGCCACTCTAATTAATCAGCGCCCAAACCAGCCCAAACCAACGAAATTAACATTATCTCGTGACGTAATTTCCAAATAAGGTAAATATTCATGAGCTGAAATGCGCCACTTTTTTACCTGCGTGTCTCCCAGTCTTCTACATTTAGTACAGCTTTAGCGGCCGTACGGTAATATTGAAGACTGGGGGATGTAGTCTAGTCTCGCACCTAGGACGTGGTATCAAAATCGCTAGTGAGAACGCGTTTTACTTATCGTATGTGGACTCGTACCACTTGTTCCACAATAACAAGCGTGTTGCGCTGCGTCAGACTGCGCCGCCGTCCGCCGCGCGCTTCAAAATGCAATTTCACGCGGCCAAATGTCATGCACGCGTGGTATTTACGCAGTAAGTACGCACGGCGCACTCGCTTAAACTTGTAAACAAGTAACATCCGGGTAAGTGGACTCGATACCACATCGGTATTTTGATGTATTTTAATCGCACAATGAGAACGCAACATCACTGTTATGCATGTAGACTCGCACCTAGGTTTGAGTCCACATTCGCACAGTGAGAACACGCCCTAAATGGACATTCGGTTTTCGCTGCATCACTAGAACAGCAGTACAACCAGTACTCAGACCAATTTACTATGCATTGGTAGTTGAGATTCAAAGCTACAATTGTGGAATATTTTGGCTTATACTGGCTTATAATTAGTACAGCGACGAGGTTATGAGGTAGGAGGTAGAACGTATTGAATGAACCTCGTATGATTCGATATTTGAATTCTGCTGAAGATTATATTCGGTACCCACAAATTCTAACAAGATGCCCACGAATTATCGGAAATGTTGTTGGAGCTCTGTCACTTTGTGCTCACCACTACCTATTTCTCGTTCAAAGAAGAAGTCTACGTCCAGAACTCAGGCGCAGCTATGGGTAGTCCTCAGAGTCCGATAGCCCGCAACATCTTCATGGAATGGTTAGAGCAGCAAGCCATCGCTACAGCTCCCATCAATGTCAACAGCAAACCTAGCTATGGAAAGGTTACGTGGACGATGTGTTGGAGATCATTAAGAACGGGGAAGTTGAAAACTTGACTGATCACCTCAACGGCATCGACCCGATTAACAACATCAAGTTAACCTCGAACAGGAGGACAGCGGCACAATACCTTTCCTGGTCCACCCCAAGGACAAAAGATATCCACATCAGACGGCAGAAATAGTGTATGAAATCTCATGCAAAGGTTGTACAAAATCATACATCGGTGAAAGTGGTAGACTGTTCGGAAAGTGCCTTCAGGAACACAAAGCGGAGGTTGACAAGATCAGTGCCAAAAGTTACACGCGTGCACAAAGAAAGACATCCATCGACGAAGAATATAATCAGGGCTGTCAACTTTTGGGATTTGCTGGGAGGGAGAGATACATACTCAAAAAAATAATCGTAAAACATGCACAATTTTTTCCCCGTCAGCAGCTGAAATCCTGATAAGTGGGGGGTGGGGGGGGGGGGGGGGGGGGTGGGGGGGGGGAGGGGGGGGGGGCGGGGGTAGGGATGATGTTTTCCTCAAATCCGCACGAAAATTGCATGGTCAAAATCGCAAATGTACCGACGGAAGCTAGTATAAAGGTGTTGATACACACTTTAATTGAGGTAATTTTGTTGATGCGGGAGATTTTATATGCTATGCGGGAGTGCGGGAGAAAGAGTGTCTATGCGGGAGACTCCCGCCTAATGCGGGAGAGTTGACAGCCCTGATATAATATCCGCGATAACGGAGCACGTCGGAGCAATGAACCATGTCATCGGGTGGGAGAAGGCCAAGGTTATCGACAAGGAAGCGCATAAGACCAAGCTGTTTTAGTCGGAACGCCTCTTAGCCGAATAACCGTTAAAAGGTCAATTATTACCGAAACGAACTTCGCAATTGTGAACCGCGCAATTTCGGTACTAAAACCGAGTTAAACTCCCGCGGAATCTGAACTATCATTTCAAGAGTGATCTTGAGGTCAAATGTAAGTCTTTTTTGGAGATTAATGTCTTGAAATATTCCTAATAATACAATCTGTCTTACTAACTTATTAAAACCAGTCTCAGACATTTACAAGCAGAGTATTTCACATGGGAAGTTTGCAATTTTTTCGATATCGAAAGTGAAATGTACAAAAGTAGCGTTACATTGATCTGACAAACAGCTGTCTTAACCAGCGAAATTACAAAATTGTCACATATTCAGATAAATGAGGGTTTTAGTCATTATTATTTCCTAAATCGATTTTACGACGTGACAATTTAAGTAGATAAAAACAGATTGTAAGAGAGAGTAAAATTTGGAACCATTGACATTTTGTCCATTGTCCATTCCTATGCGATCGCATTATATTTTGATGTTTGTGTGGATTGCAGGCTTTGTGCATAGGAGGGACATCTTTCGAGGGAAATATTTTTCAACTTATGAGCTAAATAACTGTGATATCCTTTTTATCTAACAGAATAAATGATGTTTTTGCATCATGTGGCTCTAGAAACAGAATTGATGAAGTGTTTAAATCTCACGGATATAACTAGTTTCCCTTGATAGCTCAGATGGTAAAAGGTTCGCTTGGAGAACGAGAGGTCCGGGGTTCGAAATCGATCCTTCTGCTCTGCACATTTTCATATGATTTATTTTTTTCTCGTCAAAATAATTTTTTGTGTGTGATTTATTTATGAATGTTTGGTTCATTTCTTTTTCATAAGTTAACAGATCCCCACCATTCTAGTATAAATAATCCCAAAGCAACAAACAAACCTCGGCATAGTGCTCGGGATCAAAGAGACTTTAAAGTTGTATTGTATTTCCTGGTATAAAAGACGCGACGTATTTTTATCATATACACACGGAGTCACGGACGGCCCATGATGTGATGTTTAGAAGATGGTTTTCATGACAATGTTTTGCTGCACTTACACCTGATTTTCCTCATTATGCGTAATGTGTTTAGTGAAACTAATATTTGAGTGGGTGAAGGGATAACCTGAGCATAATCGCACCCAGACGGAATATCGGGTAAGAAACATGGTCACTCATAAATCATCATAAAACAATCATAAATAAATTAAAAACCCAACAAAATTGATTTTGATGAGAGAAAAAAATCCGTGACATTGTGCAGGATCGAACCCCGGACCTCCCGTTCTTCCAGCGAGCGCTTTCCCATCTACGCTATCAAGGGAAACTAGCTATAACCGGGAGATTCAAACACTTTATTGTCAAGTGCCAAATTTTGGTCACTACAATTGAGCTTCACATCGGGCTTCAAATGATGCGGCAAAAATCGTCTTAAACACTATTACTATTTCAAACACGAAGGATATCAAACAACTCATTATAATGTGCAACTGTATAGATGGATTTTTTACGACGTTGTAAAATAAGGGATTTACGGACGTTTTCATCTAAAATTGGCTATCATTTCTTCCAGTTCTTGTCAGTTTTTACGCCGATGCAGTAGCATGAAATCTCACATTTCGGGTCGTTGGTGTCTGAATATATTGATTCGATAAAACAGTATGAAGTAAAATAGATGTATGCTTCATTGTAGGTTAGTGGGTAAACGATCAGCGGTCTCCTTTTGTATATATTTCGTCCTAAATAAGTGTTAGTTATTTATAAATAGGTGATTGACTAAATTTGAATTTTTCGTGTTTACATTAGGACGCCCTCGTACCTAATAATTTGGGGTCAAATCGAACTTGCGTTCCGGCTGGTTTAAAGGAGTCCATCTGGATTCGGAGAAGGGGGAAGTCCACTCTCAATAAGGATGAGGGGCTTATCAACTTAACAACATTTACGACCAGTTAATCTCATCAAGACCGCCCTCTATTTCCGGCGGACGTCAATATAAAAAGCCTGTAATGAGAGCTGACGTCAAATAGTCTGAGGAAGTGCTCAGTGTAGCATGAAACTGTCACAAGTGAGTATAATAATTTGTTTTATTATTATACTTCAACTAACTTGGATTTGTCAAGATGAAAAAACAATTTTCTATTATAATTACTGAACAATCCTGATGAACTTACACCAATATATCACATAATACATCTTTATAGCTATTCTCTCTAGCACTACATGTACCAGCATTTTAAACAACGAACCCACACCTCGTAAGTTATATTCAAAACTCCCGCCAAAGAAAGGAAGGTTAAAACCACTCAAGCAAAACAAATCCTGCCCTGTTTCAAAGCTTTGTTTTCTATGCACACAACAATCGATTGTTATCAAAAAGCTAGTTAAGCGCAATGATAATGCGAATAACATTTCAGAAATAATTGAATGTTTAAAAGGGTTAGTTACAAAAAAGTCTGTATTTTCCATCAGACATATTCGATTTTCAAATTCTGAAATTCTAAAGAAAGCTGGGCATTTACGCAAAATATATATGAAAACGATTTGGACAATATCAATAAAGTTAATACCGAAAAAAATCGTGTTACCTTGGTATAGATCATTCTGGGACACCCTGTATGAATAACATCGTGTACCTTCTATTTATGTAGTGGTACCAATGATGAGCGCCCGAGTGCACCAATGGCGAGAAGCTTAAGAATAGCGCTACCTCGCTAGTAACTGAGGCGTAACCAAACATTTTGAGAGCACCAAACCGGTGTAAACTTCTAGGCTAGTAGCTTGCGAGTAATTTACGCTAAATCTTATACCTGACCGGACCCAAGAGTAAGTTGGAGCATAACGTTATCATGGTTTATGCTGCTGAAACTATCGATGCTAAAAATAATATCAAATCAAATCAAATCAAATCAAACGCGTGGACCTTTATAATGGATAAACAATTGACATAAAAATGATGTTACAATAATCCACCATCAAGTATAAAAAAATAATAATTCGAATAATAATATCAGGATTTTTAACGGTACAATAAAACTGTGTATTCAATATTGTTTAACCAAAGTACCCGGATGCATCCAATATCCTAAAAATATTGCCGTCCAATATTTTTTAGTCTCATACCCATCATTTGTTCGTTACAAATATTCGTCTATACCATTGTATACAAAGGAGCTTACGCGTTTATTAAGCATGCAGTCGAGACTAATTTTCGCTGATTGCATGTTTTTCGCAAATACGTGTTATCGGCTTAATGAAGCAGGCTTACGTGGGGCACCACTACGAAAACAACAAATCAACAAGTTTGCAAAATGGGGCGACACCGCAGCAGACTCCAGGGAGATTCGCTTCTCTAGTCTAAGTGATGATGATTTTAACGAACTTTTGCGGAACAAAGATTCTGCAAATACAATCAACACGCAACGCGGTCAGCCTTTTCCGAGCATACCTTCAGGAAAATAGGTACTCGGATAATTTTGAAGATTTTGAGAAGTTTACTTTGGCAGCAAAAAAGTTGAAAGATTTTATGCCGAATCAAGACGAACAGACGGTGAATTCTACAAGATGGCTTCAATGAATGGGTAAAAGCCTGATATGAATAATAATAATAATATTGGATGTTTTATTTTCGGGTGATACAAGGATATATTGCACTCGCTATACAAAATATTCTTGTATCACCCTCAAAGCCATCCAATATTATATAAATACACGGGGATCGAACCCGTGTTTCTCGATTGCCAGTGACATATAGGCAACATACGCACGCCACAGAGATCGACGAGTGTATCTGTGATAGTTTTATTATTTAACCATTGATCCATTTATTTACAACGAACGGATTTTGATCGTGACGTTTTGCCATTTTATACCATATTTCTATGTTACTCTCGCACAAAATGTGTTTGAATGTAATTATAGTCCTTATTTTTGAAAGAATGGTAACAAACTTTGAAATTTTTTACACGGACTTTCATTGCTCGACTGGACGTGGTATGACATGTTGCATTATTCATGTTATTTAAATCAACGCTTGCCGTAGCGACTGACGACACATGTTTATACTTCTACGGAACACCATTCGTGTCAATATGATTGCTGTTTTATACATGTACACTCATTTGACGCATGCGACAATTAATTTTGTAAGGGGACGATGCTGATTTATGTGAATATTTACCTCGCTAGTTATTATTCTGGTGTTACTCGCCAGTTTTGCTCTCAGAATTACATCGTTAGTAAGTTACGCTACAGTTAGGGAGGTAGCTAATTACCTCCCTATAAGGTTACGCCAGTTTGGTGCACTCGGCCGGAGGTCTTACAGCTTTATCTGGATTCTGTACCTAGGAGGTAGTTTCTGGTCTTTCTAGAATGTATTCTGTGTTCAATAGGCCGTGGACCCACAGGGTGTCACAATACATTAGTGGTGCAAACTTAAATCATCATATAAAGTAAATTCTAACGTGACAAATAAAACATACCGTATAATTACACTAATAACACCTACTAGTAATCAAATACTAATTCCAAGGCCTCGTTAAGTCCCGTGGTTGGTGATGAATTAAATAATCCCATCTTTAACATGTTTAAGCCATCATACAGGAAGTGGCAAATAATGAAAAGCGTTTGTTATAGGAACTTCATAATAGGTTTTCATTATGCATTTAAGCCATTACTTTACTTTCAATATAATTGAAACCATGTAGATTTCTACTTGAATTAAATTTAACGTGATTATTTCACTATTAATAGTATTAATACTATTAATTGTGTACACAATCCAGATATTTGAACTTTAGCACACCGGTCGGTGAACAAACCGCTGAAGTTATCTCAACTTTATAGCCTTACAGATCAAACAAAGCGCGTGTCAAATGGTATTCAACATTCAATAGATTTGCGCGCAATCGGCCAATGAGCAAATATTTTCATTTTGTGTGTGTAAGGGGTGTACCACACTGACTGGAAGACAAGCTTAACAGGCGAGAAGGTAAGTGATGCTTTACTGCTTACTTGGTTGGTACCTTCTTGCATATATCTAACAAGAATTTCACTTGATATTTCCGATGTACGGGTGTACTGATATTTAAGTATTTTATTTAGATTGTGTTAGCGGATATTTTCCAACTACTGCCGACACACTACAGGCATCAGAAAGCAACGATCAACTGGTAAGTTATTGTATAGCCTCTTCCTGGTATCCGATTTAAAAATGAACTAAAATTTAGTTATTGCTTTTTAGATACAAATCGATGTAAAACGTAGAAAACTATGAATGATGACAGGATTCCTAGTTACGCCATCCGCCACTGGGGCATCCAGAGGAAAGGCGGTGATCAGGGGGCATAACCGACTGTGCTTTTGTTAATATACATAGAGTTACGCCCCTGTGGTTGGGGAGCTTCCACGAAGAGGTGAATAGTCGGCCTTAAAATCGCCGTACTCGTCCTATGGCCAATTTCGTTAGTTACTACCCCAAGGTTACAGGCCTACACGAGAACATGTTAATCGTGGTAGATAAAAATGATACAATGTCTACATTATTCATTTTCGTATACTAGTTTAACATTATGTGTGACACATTCATTTAATATTGGTTTCGAACGTTTTGTTTCAGTTCATGAGTTCAGAATGAGCATCACTTTACTAGTCCAGTAATGATACTGGAATTTAACCTCACGAACCCCCTACCTGCAGGCCCAAAAATAAGTGCGCTGCCAGAACATATAATGTGCAGCTGAGATTGGAAGATGTGCAGTTGAAATCCAAAAAATGTGCAGTTGAATTTTGTTTAAAGTTTCAGTTCAAATGTTGACACACAGGGCTGATAGCATTCCATAATCAAAACTGAAATGTTCGAAATATCAATTTACCATCATAGATCTCTCATTGTTTCTGTAGCTGTCTATCATGCCCATGACTATGTTATACAGGTTGTGTTTTTCAATGAAATGTATAGATGCCATATTATTGACAGAAGTTTTAATCTGATTTGTGAATATTTCTCCAGATACTTGTAATGATAATGTGTACAATGATCAGCAAAAAACAGCTGCATCTTTAAAGGTTTCATACAATATCGGATTATAACATGTTAATCGTGGTAGATAAATAGGATACAATGTCTGCATAATCATTTTCGTATACTAGTAATTATAATTAATTTAATTGTTTTAACATTAATGTGACACATTCATTTAATATTGGTTTCGAACGTTTTGTTTCAGTTCATAGGTTAACTTTTAGTTTAGAATGAGTATCACTTCCTTTACTAGTCCAGTAAATTATACTGGAAATTAACCTCACGAACCCCTAACCTACCCGATATCATTCCTTCATGCCTAAATGACTTACGTCGTCACTGTATACAAATATTACTAAATAGTAATTGTAGGCATTTTCACAATACAGAATAAAAGCTTTAAAAAAATCACATATTTTGTATATCATATCAAATGTTGTACGCTTCGCGTTTATTCTTCTATCAAAATCAGTTTCATAAACAACAAAAATTCCCCATAATATAACGCGGCTGTAGGCCTAATGACTAACCCCAAATCATGCCTTCATTCGGCCAACATTGCTTTTAGCCGATTAGAGCCAATGAGCGAATGGCACAGGGGCCCTGTGCAGTTGTGGAGTTGTGGATGAAAGTGAGACCAAGTTAGCAAATTGAATGGAAGTAAATAATTACGCGGAGACTATGGACGTCGTGCAACTGAGCAAATAATATGTACATAGCATCTCGCATTTTCCAAGTCTTATGGACATTATACATCTTATGAGTTGTGAAATTCATAGATGAGATCCCGAATTAGTCACTCAATGTATGCTATCATAAATTTATTATATTTACATTCACGTATATTGACCTAAACACTTTACAGAAACTTCCAAGCCTTCACCTACACACCCCATAGATTACCATAATGGCGATTGAGACGGCTATTTTCACCGTTTACGACTGGGTGGTATTCTCGCTCGTTCTCGGCGTATCGGCCGGTATCGGCCTTTACTATGCCGTGCGGGGTGGACGACAACAAACTACCAAGGAGTATTTACTGGCAGATAAAAGTATGGGTTACTTTCCCGTGGCGATGTCTTTGCTTGCAAGTCTGTTCACAGGGATATACGTACAGGTATGTATCTCAAGGACCATCAAAAATATTTTTTAAATTCAGTTTTTAATTATCAATGTCATGTTCAGCAAGTACCTCTGAGATAGCGTAGGTTATGTTTTTTTGGTTACAGATTTGCTAGATTGTCCCGTGTTCAGAGATATATCATGCTTCTCAAAAAAATTAAAGTATGTTTGTTCAATTCTGCAGATTCTAATTGACTTGCTCTAATCTATCATCATTTTATATTTAAGGGGGGACTCAAGGAAGTCACTCTTTGAATTTTGTGAGTGCTGTAATTATTGAACTATGAATCAAATGTATACACTTTTTTGGAAAGGAAATGGATCAGCAAATCCAAATTTGGCATCAATTTTGACCAAAAATGTTGATTGTTTGAGAAAATCACAAAAAAAATCACTTTTTTTGACTCACATTTTTTGTATAAAATGTAAACAGATGAATCCAACGGAACCAGGAACAAAACACACCAAGGATCAGAAAACTGATACAAGAGGATATATCGAAAATGTTAAAATGCTAATGTTTTTTTTTGCTCTAATCTATCATCATTTTCTAAGAGCATTTTTTGAACAAAGCTAACAAAAATAATTTTGAGTTAAAAAAATGCCCAAATCGCTTGATGATGATGCAAAGACACTAACTTTTTTAGGGACGAATTTCTCATTTTTTAACCTAATCTTATATTTTTTTGATATTTTGACTAAAAAGTGCCACAAAAAAGGGTTCATTTGTTTCCACTTTTATTGGCACTTTTTGGTCAAAATTAGGTTTAAAAATTAGAAATTAGTCCCTAAGTTATAGTGTCTTTTCATCATAATCAAGCGATTTGGGTATTTATATTCCGTTTTCACAGAATTTAACCAAGACGTATTGTAAAAAGATGTAAATGTAATCTTAAAATGGAACAAGATTTGGAAGAGTGCATCATCGTTTACAAATAAAGCGAGGCTCATAATTGTATTTGGAAGTTTGCACGTAATATTTACCCAACAAACATATTTTTGGCAAAATAAGATGAGCTCTAGGCCTAAATGTAGCAAATGTGATGTTGACGATTATTTAGAACATTTCTTCGGGAAAAGTGTACTTTAGGTCAGATCAGATACTGGTATACCAGTATCGTTCAATACTCGAACATGAAAGTTGCCAGTATCGCTAGATAATGGTTCGAAGTTACCGATCCAGTATCCTTCGATAACACCAAATTGTGTTCCAGTATCGCCCGATACTGGTACATTTTATAGGTGCCATTATCGTCCGATACTGGATCACTGACTTTGTACCAGTATCGTTACCAGTATCGATTGATACTGGGTGTTTCGGTATCGGACGATACCAATACAGTCCAGAATCCAGGACCTAAAGTACACCTTTTCCAGTTCTTCTTTTACTGCAAATATATTAGACCATTTTGGAACGAGTTAGATTCAATCATGTGTGTTAAAACAGATAAGAAAATTATGTTTTCGGTCACAGCCTGTGGATATTATGAAGGGAATCCAAGCAGAAAACACAATAATCAATCAGCTTTAATTATTGGAAGATGTTATGTCAGTAAATTAAAATGGTAGGCCTAGCCCTACTTATCCAAACTTGATAGCATTATCGTGCACCAAGAATTAAATTTAAGAGACATTGTGTATTGTAGAGACCTTCCGTGTTTGGGATCAGCGGCCATCTTGGAGGTAACACTATGCATGTACTCTATTCAAGTAACTCTTGGTTAGGATGCACTCATTTTGAGGTCATTCACCAGGTAGTATTGAATGGGGAGGGTTGTCATCCGAAACATGTTGCAAACACTTTAGTGTTGGCAGCTAAACCAAAACATGGAAGGTCTCTAATAATATTGCTTAAATACACGAACATCGTGACGTAAAACCATGATTATGTGAATTATATAAAGCGATATAATTGATGAATGAAAATAAACTTTAAAGAAAAAATGTCTCCCAAGTCTTGGTAATCTGCTGTTGAGAAAGTCTCCTTGTTTTTGGAAATCTCTGTATGATTGTACTCTTTTAGATGCATGCATGACAATAGGAGACTTGTGCCTCAAACCTGTCTATGCGCGATGAAGCAAAACAAAGCAATTGTTATCGTATTTTATTGCTCATATTTCAGGGTGTAACGGCGGATGTCTATTACCGCGGAGGAACTGTTGGAATCTGGGGGATTTTCTCTCAAACATTATCTCTATGGATTGCTGGCCGTTGTTTTTATCCAATCTATAGCAAGTTGGGTTTAACGAGCATTTACGAGGTAAGGTAACCGATAATTATAAGGTACATTGTCTAATAAATACCCCATTACGGTTTCGTTCCCTGTATATTTTCAAACTTCTGTAACCACGGCTTTCATACCATATTCGTGGTTATTAATCTTGGTTTTTCCCCCCAACTCTTTGAGTTATTGCACCAGCTGTTAGTGCCTACGGCGCTTCGGGTACCTGCTCCGGCCGTTCGGACCTTCGGACGCAGATATTGACTAGGTTTATTTTGTAGCAAGGCCGTCACACTAGTGGGGGTCATTATGAAATGTAATCAATGCAGTTTTTATTGAGAAAATTCGTGATTTAAAGTACAAAAATGAATACATTTTTTTTAAATAGCACAGTCTGTGCAAAATTGGTGGGTTAGATCTGAAGTTATGGTAATAGAAAAGATTACATGTCCACAATCATTTCATATTCCATTTACTCCATAGCTGTCTATAAATAGCTTCAACCTTCGAAAATGAGCTGGGTGGAGCAGCAAGCCCAAAATGTTAAGTTTAACATTTGTTATGTTATAAAAATTATACTTTGAACTTCAATTTGTTATAAAAACTAGTGCTGTTTCAGATTTAATCAAATAAAAAGTTCAAATTTCGAGAAAAATCACGATATAGTATTGCTAGATCAGATTTTAGTTTTAAAAATGAGCCCAATGTGGACTTTAAATAACCTCATGTGGCAACACTCTAGTGTCTTTTGGTCAAGCAGTAACTGTCACTGGGTCAAGCAAGCCTGCAAGCATAGACGATAAATGCCGCAAGCAAGTTCCCCAGCATGTGGGCGTGTTGTCGATGGACGCTGGTCTGCCAATTGCTGGTTGAAACATAGATCGATGGTTGAAACAACACCCACATTGTAAGGTTTTAGCATGTTTCAGCGTGGTTGTATCAAGAATTTCTAGATTTGAACTTCAATTTGTTATAAAACAAGTAGTGCTTAGTATTTCTGAGTTTATAAAATAAAAGGTTTACATTTTGACCAAAGTCGCGATATAGCATTTCTAGAGGAGATTTTAATTTTAATTATTAGCCCAATTTAGTAACTTGAAATGCTAAAAAAAGCGTGGCAAAACTGTATTGACTAGACAAAGCCGGGACACGTGTCCATGTGGCGTCGATTGGATTACTAGTATCTTGGCCTGTCAAACTGTCGAGAAATATATTCCAAAGTGGCTCAAAACATAGAGGTACGTAGAAGCTTATGCCATTATTGTATTAGTTATTGTCAATAGACATAACAATCGAACAGTGGCGTACCCGGGGTTGGTTATCACAGGCCCGGAGCATATTTCAATTTACGATCACGTTGTATTTTTTCGTGGGATACACTGTATAACCCGATAACAAAAATACCTGTTGATACTAAACGGGGGAGCCCAAGCAACTTTACGTTAACAAGTTTCCACTGTATCTGGGGTATGTAAACACACCCATGTAGAGCTGCCAGCGTTTCTTGGTTTTGTAAAACAGACTCCTAAAAATAGATTGATATTGCCCTGGTAAAGTGCAACAAATATATAAAGCTTCCGGGTTTGTTTTTGTTGTTCGAATTTGTATATCGCTTTGCCTATTTTATATAGGCCTACCTTTGACCTTTCTTTAACATCTTCCTAATTCCTGTGCCAAATATTCCTGATATGATTATGATGTTGGTGGCTCTGGTTAGCATTAAACGACAGATGCGAGGCCGACGACTTGGGGGGGGGGGGGTGAAAAAAAACCGTTCGACCCGTTTTGCTGTGTAAAACCACTGACGTCACAGGCACGACAGGAGTCTGTCAACATGGTCAATATCATGTCTATTATCTTATTTCTTATAAACAAGGTTAATATTGGTTAACATGGTTAATGCATTTAACCAAATATTTACCAAATATCATGACGGGTATATCAAAGGATTTATCACGTTTGTGGTGGACAGCTCACAATATTTCGTCACCTTAAGGTGCGTTCATACTCCCGTCGTTGCGCATGCATCGGCCGACGTCGACGGATATCGGTGCGCGAGTTGAAGTAATGTCAACTTTTGTCCATCGACGTCGGCCGATACGCAACGACGGGAGTATGAACGCACCTCTAGTCTCATTAATAAGTCTTCATGATGTGATTGCTAATTTCACAGATTTATGAAATAAATCCATGATAGAACAAGCTGACCATATCACCCCACGTAATTGAAATTATTAGCAAACAACAACAAATGATCTGATGGTACTACACTTCATCAACTTTCTTCCAATTTCGAGAGAAGATATAGGTTTGAAAAACTAAATACACCATCACTTAACATACTGAACGTTTTCCCTTGTTTTCCTATAGTATTTGGGGTTACGTTTCAACAAAGCTGTACAGATATGTGGCATCGTCGTTTTCTTTATATACATGGTAAGATAAACTAAAGATGGTAATTTATAAACTGTTTGGAGACTGCCTTGAAATTGAACACGTCATATTATTATCTCGCAATTATAGGGTGTAGAAAGTTCGTCCACCCTCTTTTTGGAAATGTTAAAAAACACCATGTTAATTTATGACTTCATTTGTATTAGTTGTTTCTGAATTGTTGTGTCTTTTTTATATAACTAGAGTGAATTACCATTGTTTTCCTTTAAAGTTTGTAATTGTTATCCCCTTGACAGTCGATGACTGCTGACACTCGCTGAACCCAATCCCCATCGAAAAGTGACAAAAGGAACGGTTGGTCTCGTTCCAACTTTTTCCATACACGTTTAGACATATGTGTCCATTGGTCAATTGTTTTGCAAAATGGTTCTTCGTACACCTTGAACTTTTAAAAATGAACTATCCCTTCCTCTCTGGTCATTTTTCTTTCCGTCTCTAGACCTTTATTTACACCAATGGGCGCCACTTTTAAATATCCTGATGTTTGAAATTTCGGATTTGTCACATAAAAGTTGTTTGTTGTTTCACCCTGGTAGTGACACAGGCAAAATTGTAAAAGCTTAAATGTTTCTGTGACAGAGTAGTCTAAAGGTTACATTTCTTTGCTTTGTGAACCCCAGTGAGTATAGTAGAGCCAGGAGGGTGACGGCACCAGGGGTGAATGAACTGTCTGCACACCCTCGCGATTGCACGCAAGAGATTCTGGCCCTGTTTCATGCTCCTGGAGCAGATTTACTGTAAGAATTTGACACCACGGTATACCGTGGATATACGCGAATATTGTAAAATTAAAGAAATCCTGGGGACGGTGGACGGGAGGCTGGGATTGGATAGCCAGCTTAAACTCAAAACGGAATAACGCGAAATACATGCTGCGCTTTATTCCGTAAATCAGGTCCAGAAGCATGAGAGAGAACCAGAATATCTTACGTGCGGTGTCAGTCATTCAGATTTTACACTTATTGCGACAAGCATTATGAAATACGCAAACGTCTCCAAGATTTCATGGGAAAATCATAGGGCGGACAATAAATCCTTATTTGCCCTGTTTGCTACCCATTACAAATCGGACATCTCATAGTACAGGTTCAGGCTTATATCGTTACACCGACTGGATACAATCCACTCATGTTTATACCGCGAAAAATACAGTAACCTATGATTGGCCAATATACTAAGGTAATCTGTGTGTGTAATTTCTAAATACCTGGAAATGAGTTTTTCCCGTTAAAAATATCAGGATTTTCACAATCTTTTCGTTTAAAATGTCTTGAAATACACCGTTTTCCCGGATGGTTTGTAGAAATCCTGTGCAGGGATATTAATTTCTGAATCAACGACTTGTTTGTTCATGCAGTAGCGTATCTCCCGGGGGGTCAGGGGGGCAGAGTGCTTCCCAGACGGCTTTGACCTGGAAGGCCAGCTCAAACTACCGGGCTAAAAAAAAATCGAAGAGAAGGGAGGAATAGAGGAAGAGAAAAGAGGAAAGGAAAGTAAAAGGGGGAAGGAAAGGGAAAGAAAGGAAAGAGAGGGGGAAGGGGAGAGAAGGAAAGGGGAAAGGAAAAGAAAGGAAAGGGAGGAGAGGAAGATAAAAGGTAAAAGGAAAGAGACAATCTAAGGGATTTACCTTATTCTCATCTAAATGACAACTTTGCCCCTTGCCCGGTTTGATGATGGGCAGTTAAGTATAAAAATGGCAATTTTGCTCGCGCTACGTGCACATTTGTCCAGGAATATTATTATAGAAGCCCGTTTGAAAGAATAAAGGAACCTTAATAATGGCCAGATTCATGTAGATATGTTGTTAAACGTTTTCGCGCTGCCGCGCGCATCAGCTTTAGGATGCAACGTCATTCGCTGTAATAAACAACCCAGCTGCGCAATTTGTTTACTTAATAGGGTCGAACTGGTGTTCACCGGGAAGAAATACCCTTTGCCCCCCCCCCCCCCCCCCTGAAAAAGATCCCAGATACGCCACTGTGTTCATGTGGTAATCGCCGTGTTACCATTAACTCGTTATGAAATCTATGACAAGCAGTGGCGTATCTGGTGTCACTTGTCAGAGAAGGCAAAGGGTATTTTCCCGGTGAACACCTGTTCGACCTTACGGTTACCAGTTACGAACACATAGTGCGACAGGGCTTTCTATCCCCCTCCATTACTTCGCATCCTAAACATGATTGTTAAAAACCTATTTACACGAACCTGGTCATCATTAAGGTAAGCCAAGGCAGGGAAAATTGTTAATTAGATTGGAATTAAGTAAATCCCTTAGATTCCCCCAAACTCAAAGTGGGGGATTAGGGAGTCCCTTTCCCGGTCCTATAATGTATAATATCCTTGAATAAAGTCACTGAAGTTACGTGTAATGCACGCTCATACAAATCGTCAATTGTTTGGAAGGTTAAATATCTCCAAGTTTCTTTTCGAATTTCAGTCACATATTTCCACTTTTTCCGGGGCTAGAACTCACAACCTTTGTATTATGAATCCTGCGTGCTATCCACTAGACCACACATGCTCTCTTTCCCTCTTTTCTCTTCCACACCTTCCTTTCTTTCCCTTTCCTTTCGCTTTCCTTCTTCCTCCTTCTCCTTCTCTTCACTTCACCCAATTTTTAGCCCGGTAGTTGAACTGGCCTTCCCAGTCAAAGCCGTCAGGGGAGCTGCACTCTGTCCCCTGACCCCCGGGAGATACGCTACTATATTGACAGGGACATGGTTCAAACGAGATTAAGCCTAATGTTTATTAATTTACAGAATTTCGGAATAAGTGTACTTTAGTTCCAAGGTATGCTAATGCACGGTCGAATAAAGTGCATCAACTATACATTAGCAACAACAGGGAAAATTGATTCCTCCATGTATTTGATGCATGCCTGAGATCTACATTTCCCATAATCTGAAATGCCTTATTTGATTCACTCATACCATTACAGATCATTCACACAAGCATTGCTACGTTTGCTATGGGATTATCATTAACTGCCGGTAAGAAAACCAAACTAATTTAGTGAGAGAGGTGCACTCTTTAGCATTAGGTTCCCTCTCTATTTAAACGCCAGGACTATTTTTGAATTTCACACCCGTCTATTCAGTTCTTTTCTCACATCGTGATTCACAAAACCTGTGCTGTTGTTATTATTATTCAGTGACAAATATAAACCTGACAGAAGCAATACTAATCCTGAGTCTTGTATGTCTGTTTTACACTGTATTGGTAAGTACGTTTTACGTCACTATTGGTAAGTAAGTCTTAAAGTAAGATTTGAGGGCTGAGCATACTCCACAACGCTCGACCGCTGTGTCACATGGCTCCTATCAATGTGTTTCTATGGCGTAATGATCACGAGGAACCAGCGTATTATGGTTCACGAACACTTCTACGCATGCGTGAGAGCTTGAAAGAGTGGATCCTTGTGGAGTATGCTAAGTCCTTTGCATTATAGTTGGGCTTGTGATAATGGAAATATCGGTGGCGAGATTTGAAGAGCTGCATTAATGTTGTAGAATTGTACATTTTTATATATGCAATGTCCCGATGTTTAACGCAACAGGTTACTGACCATTTGTTTTAATGCAAGCTATATTTAAAGGAGCATAGGAGGGCGCCCTCAATTTTCCTGAATATTAGGTTTTTTGCACCTACGTAATACTCGGGCATATATTAACTACCATCTGAAACCGTTTACCTTAATTCGTCGTCTATCGTGTAAAATTTGCTCGTTTAGTGTATATCGTAGATTTTTTGATAAGCCTACTTATTTAAAATGATTAGTTAACATAAAAGCACCTGGTGAGGAACTTTTTGTGTAAGGTGTATAATACATGTAACCTGTTATGTAACATTGTAATCTAATGAATATTCCGGTTTTTGTACACAGGGTGGAATGAAAGCGGTACTTTGGGCGGATTGCTTTCAAATGTTTATTGTCATTGGCTCAATCATATCCATCTTTATCGAAAGTTCCTTGAACGTTGGTGGCGTCAAAGAGGTTTGGAGACTTGGACTGGAAGGGAAAAGGATTGACTTCTTTAAGTAAGTTGGAAACCAAAACTTTGCTGGTTTCTCATAAAAGAGCGTGCTATAACATTATTTATTGTTTTTAACGGTATATTGACATTTATTAACTAGTGCATTATAATGTATAATCTAAAGCAGCTAAGGATTGTTCTATACATACACACCCCTACATACATACATCCCTACAAGGCATTGATAGGGCGCCATTTCATATAGATCACGGCGCCATGATGATGCGTAAGTGAGTCTTATGGCCGCCCAAGCTCTTCTGTATTTATTTCATGACACCTGAATCCGGTTATGCCTACTATATATATATGCAGCGATGAAAATACCCACATGACTTTCCACCCGGGGTAGACAGTCCCGGGGTTGATCAACCCTAAGTCGACCAACCCTGGGTGGACTACAATAGCGCCCTCACCGAATAAACCGCATAATACTGTTTAAAAAACACCTTGGAAACTTGAAGGCTTAACAAGAAATAGTCACTTTTGGCCTGCGATTTAATAATTATTTTAAAAAAATGGTTTAAAAGTGAATGCTAAGATTGAACTGCGATATCAAAATCTCCACTGCATATTATAATCAATACATTTTAAACAAAACAACTCACTATTCTTTCCTACTTGTTCTGCTTTTTAGTGATTTCACGTGGGACTACGCTGAGTATGCCACATTTTGGAATACAACTATTGGTGGCGTGTTTGGCTGGTTGCCCAGTATGGCAATCATGCAGTATCAGGTACAACGATACCTATCATGCAAAGACACCAGGACCGGGAATATGTAAGATTTCAAACCTCTGTGAAAATAACGATACCTGACATATCGATATAATAAATGATGTATTATAATAATATTGGTATAATTGTTAATAATTTAGACACTATTGCTATTTTACATTAAATAGCGGTTGACACCTCAAAAAATTACCGTGACGATTATTTTGGTGTAAAAATTAATCTATGAATTTGTAGGTAGATAGATCTATAACAAGAGCGTGTGTGGTCTAGTGGATAAGACGCCGGTCTCACGATGCAAAGGTTGTGAGTTCGAGCCCCGCTAGGTACAACATGTTTGTATCCTTGGGCAAGGTACTTAGTCTCAATTGCCTCGTCGACCCAAGCGAGATTGGGGAGCTGTTAAAAAGGGTGATATTACAATCTAAGTGCTGATATTGATGTGCGCCTAGCCGGCAGCCTACGATAGATGAAAGCGAAATGAATTGTGACGATTTCCTAATGACAGTGTAATAATATATATACATATATATATAGGCTCCAGCGCCATGAGCGTCGCTTGCGGCGGATACCGGCGCTATATAAATATCCACTATTATTATTATTATAACCTTTTTGAAATTTCATCAAGTCAATCTGCCCGTACCCGGCCTAAGACCTTGTGAAAACATTGCAAGTCAATGTGCAGGTACCCGGCCTATACACCTTATGAAAATATTCCAAGTCAATGAGCCGTAACCTGGCCTAACACCTTGTGAAAACATTCCAAGTCAATGTGCCGGTACCCGGCCTAAGTAATACCTTGTGAAAACTTTCCAAGTCAATGTGCCGGTACCCGGCCTAAGACCTTGTGAAAATATTCCAAGTCAATCATCCGTTACCTGGCCTAACATCTTGTGTAAACATTCCAAAGCATGAGCCGTTACCTGGGCAAATACATTGTGAAAATATTCCAAGTCAATGAGCCGTTACCCGGCCTAATACCTTGTGAAAACTTGAGAACTTGTGAAAGTTAATGTGCCGGTACCCGGCCTAAGACCTTGTGAAAATATTCCAAGTCGATCAGCCGTTACCGGCCTAACACCTTGTGACAACATTCCAAGTCAATGTGCCGACACTCTGCCTTTCACCTTGTGAAAATATTCCAATCAATGAGCCGGTACCCGGCTTAACACCTTGTACAAATATTCCCAGTCAATGTACCGGTGCCCTGCTGTAATAATGGCCTAACAATAACAGCTCATATTCCCAGTCAATGTACCGGAGAGATGAATATGAGTAACTAAAACAAAATATCCACAAGAATAATGGAAACCAAGTTGTCACCGTTCTAGGCTGTAAACGTGTATGTCTTTCATTCATTCTCAGTGCTCTGACGATATACGGAGTTGGCATGATGTTCATGACAGCGGCTTGTGTGCTAGGGGGCGTCTTTCTGTATTCAAATTATGCAACTTGTGACCCACTTTTGGCTGAATACATTCAATTTAGCGATGAGGTATGAAGCTCAATTCTAGCACGTTATATAAATACAAAGTGTTTAGGTAGTGTCAGCATGGTCAGTCGGTCTGTAACAATATGTAAACACTTTGGTTATATTTCGCAATCTTAAAATCTTTTTAGAATCACGAAATTCACGAAATTTAGGTGGGTATTTATTTGCATTTGCACTGAAAACAATCTGAGCCTGTCAGGCCTGTAGAACATTTTGGACAAAGTTTACTTTAGGTTCCAGATTCTGGACTGTACTAGTATCGCCCGGTATTGGAACACCCAGTATCGCTCGAAACTGGTACAAAGTCAGTGTTCCAATAACGGTACTGGATACACAATTATGCACCAGTATCGTTCAATACTGGGACAAATCACTACTGTACGTGTGTACCAGTCTGGCGGTATCGCCCGATACTGGAACACAATTTGATGTTCCAGTATCTGGGACCTAAAGTACACTTTTTCCAACATTTTTTTCTTCGTTTTAAGCCCGGGGCTTAAGACAATGTTTGCTTAACGCGTAGGTATATTACCTGTAGCCTATATCTAGTGCATTCCCAACACTTTTGAGAGGGAAATGGTGAAAAAACCTATCCGGGGGTGAAAATGGGCGAAATTTAGCACCCGGGTCCTTCATCATAGACTTCATAGTGTCTTAGTCCATTCGGTCAGGGGGTCACGCGCCCGCAAATAACAATTCCATGCGCATTTATCACCCGCCATGAGCGCCCGGTGAGATAGACTAATAAGGCGACAATCATGTGCTGCCAGTATAGTTTTTAAATGGGATTTCATGGGGTTTGGGGCTGTAAAGGGTTATGACATAAAACGAGAATTGTTTGTTTTACTTTGCTTATCGACGTAAATGATCTCCATAATATTTTATCTTGGCGCAGCTTGTACCCTACTTCTTCGTAGACTCCTTTCAACATCTTCCTGGGATACCTGGTCTTCTAGTTGCAGGTCTGTGTAGTCTTGGGTTAAGGTATGTTTCAGTATAATTCTATACCATATCAATAACTATCAATAGGCTTATCATTGGGTGATGTACTTTTCGACATGTTCGAGTCGAGTATGTAGCGGAATCATTATAATATAGGGCAAACTATACATTTTCTGAATCCTAGTGCTCGGACAAACAATTCGGCATGCTTTTCGGATAAACTGAAGCAAGTTTAGTTGACCCCCTGTATAGCTAGGACCCAGTGGGACTTTTTGTATTTTTGGTAACATAAACATTCTCAAATGAGCTATCCGAGGGATGCCAAAAATCATGTTAGAATTTAGATATAGAATGTCCATTTTACTGATCCAGTGTAAAGGTACTTACGTGTACGTTTCGGATACGTCTGTATCCTTTGTCAACTCAACACTTTTGATTGTGGTGATCTTGACGACTCATGACGTTTTTTGCAGTCTTGGAGTTGCCAGTTGATTATCATTTGGGGCTTTTTTACCAGATGATCAAAAAGATCATCAAAAACGTGGGCGAGGTAGTACTGCCCCTTGTCGCGGCGCGGTTCATCGTAGAGGTCCCTTTCTTTCTGATCTCGATTGCCTCTCTGATCCATCTTTTATATCTGTCTTGCTCCGTGCCTATAACCCTAGCCTCTTCCCATCCGATGACATGATTAGAGTCTACAACAAGGTCCGTTATTGCGGATTTATTAACATCGGTAAAAGATGCCTTTCTCCCTGCTCGCGTGGTCGTTGTCTTGTCTGCCTTTTCTGCTTCTTTTCTGTGTTCGTTGAGTCTTGTGCTGAATGGACTCCCGGTTTCGCCGATGTAGCTTTTTTCACAGTTTTACAAGGAATGTCATATATAGCGTCCGAAATATTCTGGGGATAGCGTTTATCCTTAGGATGTACCAACTGGTTGCGAATAGTGCAGTGTGGTTTCATGGCCGTATAGAGATTCGGTAGGTTTTCATAATTCTTGACACACGCTCAGAAACACCTTTAACATACGGTAGAACAACAAAACCACGGGTTCTGTTGTCATCATCATCCGAAACGTACACGTGAGTACCTTTACACTGGATCAGTAAAATGAACATTCCATATCAGATTATAATCAACGATCCTTATGAACCTATTTGGTAATATTATAATTCAGTTTTAGGAGGTGCATGGAAATATGCATAGGATAAACATCAACTGATTTTTTTTAATTACAAACTTGTAATTGTCCCATTTTAGCACTGTTTCCTCTGTCCTGACTGCGTTAGTTGCTGTCACTGGCACGCACATTGTAAAACCGTTGATGAAGACTCCAAATGAAAAGGTGTACCTGATAATAACAAAATTACTCGGTAAGTAAAATCGTCAAAATAGGAACCATTTCTTTGGTCTAATGAATCAGAATGGGAATATTGAAAGGGTACGTCATATATTTGGTTACCTCGCTTGGAAATAGATTAGAATGAATAACAACATAACATGTTTTTATATAAAATAATGTCACCAAAAAGTCTAAATAACAAATATTCGAGAATCGCAGTCATTTAGGAATTGAAGAACGCGATACTAAAACTCATTCTGGAACTTTTACCATTCATATATGATGTGCTTAAAATAAATGTATTACTCCTACTTGAAAATATCAAATGATAAAGTTGTTGAAAATGTTTCCCCTTTCAATTGAGATATTGCATGTGACGAATGGTTCAATATCAAGGAAGTTACAGTACCAAAAGTAAGACAAGTACGGTTTCCATATTAGCTTTTTCTTGACTCAGTTGTTATAAGACAAATTATTGATCACTGATCATGCTGATAGTGGTTCTCTGGTCGATGCCCATTTTGGATAGTCGGTCGGCCTCATTGTTCCGATGGATCAATACGGCACACACGAAAGTCATCTTCTCCCCTGTGTTAAAAAATTTTTAAATGTGAAAATAAAAATCATACTTTACATTACATTCGGGATTGTAACTTCCTCAATAAATCAACCATTCTTAGCGTGTAGTCTCTCATTAAAGAGGAGAAATGTCTCGAAAACTTTGCTATCTAATACGTTTTTGTTCGAGACAGTTATTTATAGCTCATGCATTACCTGGTAAGTAATTTTTTGATGACTGTATAGTAGACCAACCTTTACATGATTAATCTAAAATTCACAAATTGATTTTAGGTTGAATTTATATCTTGAGTTACGAGCATATCACTGGTCAGTAATTTTGTACTATGCATGTTGTGATAATAAAGCAGAATCGAACAAAATAAAACGATTATATTTTATTATCGCTGAGTAGCGTAAATCCGGAAGTACACCTTTAATCTAAATTAATCGAGACCAGCTGATTTGATGGATCCAGTTGCGCATTACGTCAATCAATTGTTATGATATATCTGCGTAATATTGACCAATCAGGCTACGGCTTATAAAATCCAATTAAGGCAGATAAGAGATTTTGCCGTATTTATGAATGCGCTTTAAAATCAGTTCACCTCATCTCCGTACGAAGAAGATTCAATGTTATTTGTTGCAATATTTTCTACAAATTAAAGAAAATATAAACAGAAGGAACTGTCTCCTGTTGCTTTATTTCGAGTTCGACTCAAGTTTAATAATGTAATTTAAGAGTTGTTAAAGCACCGCTCGTCTAGGCAACTCTTCATACATGTTTTCGATCGTTTGTTGTTCACCATGTATCGAATTATATCAGTTGTTCTTTTTAGCGGTGTGATAATCGGTGGATCGTTTGTGATGAAACTGCTAGGGTCTATATTTGCGGTAAGTTGACAATTATCTTAATCATCTTTTTTTAAGATAGTAATTGCAATTCAGCATGCACAAATTGAGGCGGGCAACCATTTTCGTGTGTCAATAGGATTGTAACTATTACCCTGTGCAAACTCGTTGACACATTTCTTGTCGCCTTAAATATATTGATTTGTGATATTAAATGAATTAGAATCGTACAAATAAATACAATTATATGTTATTATCGCAGAGTAAACTAAGTCCGGTAGTACGCTTTTAATATATTAAATCATCTGTTTTATAGCGTTGCAAATGGTTGGGGTGTTTCAAAAATCGTAGAATTCCCCTTGCGACACGTCAATCAATGTTGTTATTATGATTCGCTTGATATGAACCAATCAGGCTACGACGGTTTTATGTCGTAGCTAGGCTAGAGTGATGACTGGCTGTGAGAGTTGGTCAATCGCTGCGCGGACACGTGCGCGGATAATAGGATTGGGGCGTGGCTTACGACGGAATGCGATTTATGAATGTATAATTTAAAATCAGTTCATCGTAAGGGGTATTCTGTCTTGTGGAAGGTAACATTTATCCAAAATTGGTTTTAATCCTATGTTAAAGTTGACCAAATGATCTTTCCTTTGCTTAAAAAAATAAAATATGACAGTCCTGTGCAAAGTTATAATTGATTTATATAATACATCAAAATCATCGATAAAAGACTTATTTCTTTCTTTCTCTTTACTTCTTTTGAATTGTTTTATCGGTAATTGATTTAGTTGAAATATGGATATTTTGATCTCATGTCAGCATTTACTCATAAATTAATCAATTTATTTCAATTACTTTTGATAACAATAACCGTACATTTGACTCTGTAATGAAGTTATAATATTGAAGAAGAAAAAATTAAAAAAATAATCGATTAATTATACATTTCATGAACAACCCCATATTTAATGAGTGTTTTTGGAAATTGAGATTTTGCCAAAGCTGTGACACACAAAACATGATTTCTCCAAAAAGTATGAAATGTAGAGACTTCATCATGCATGTTCATATGGTCAAGTTTTTCTAATGCTGCTCTTGTGAATCATCCAATTGATAATAAGATATTCTATTGTAATTCAATGAGTAAAAACACCGCTCGCCTACTCGACTCACTCATCATAATATTGCTATCATGTTTGTTCACAGGCATTGGTCGGCTTCATTGGCGTATTAAATGGACCAATCATGGGTGTCTTCATACTTGGAATATTCATGCCGCGCGTCAATTCAAAGGTAACAATTAACTAAGGCCAAACAAAGAAGGTCTGGAAGATGGTCTGTCTCAGAAGCCCGCCCGCATTGGTATGTGAAATAAGCTACGGCGCGTAGGTCTATATTATGTGCTGGGGGCTAAAAAATGCATTTAAAAAAAAGTTCTCTGTAAGCTTGGATAAGCAAAAAATTCCATACCTCATTTTTCTTTCTTTTTTAATTTAAAAAAAAAATCGCACAGCACTTCGCTTTTTTGCACAATGTTTCTGAGACAGACTTTCTTCTTTGTTTGGCCTAAGCCTAATCAACGTATTGTTTGTAACACTACCAACAACCGGAGAGTGGGTAATTAGTGCAATCCAATTGTGTTATTAGTATCCATATGCAATAGGGCTACTCAAGTCAAGTTGAAATCACCGATTGCTGGCCCGATTTTCAACGTAATATTTTCTATTCTACATGAAGGGTCATCCTTAAAATAGTCGTATTTTAAAATTTGATTTGCATAACTTAAATGGTTCTAGAAGCACAAGGTTTTATGAAATTTGCCCATTGAGAATTACACAAGCTGTTCGGGTGTATGAATTTCAAATGGAATAGCCCATTGTTGAAACTAATGTATTGCTGATTGTCTCCTCCTACATTGATCATGTTGATATCAAGTATCTAACTTCCCATATGACATCACTATGTCCCAGAGCTCAAACAGCGCCCTCCATAGGCCAAACATTAATCAGGGCGGTACTAAAAAGTCATCCAAACACTCGATTTCAATATTCGTTTTGATTTATAGTATTTAACATCATTACTAACATTATTTTCCAGAATAAAATAAAATATCCTAAAGAAACACACAATCGGTGATAATACGATATCCATCAATCATTTGATGGTTTTATTTAATTTAAAATGACAGAAAACAATATAAGGTGGAGGGATCCGGGAGGTGAGTGGAATAATCTTAGGTTGTTGCTAAACTATAGGCGTACATCCCGGGGTGACCATGGGGGGATGGCCTATGTAATCACCCCTCGACCAAAGTTATACAAAATAGTATACCAAACAACATTCCGAGCACTTCCATTTTTCGTAAACATTTAAACTTTTCATCTATATTTACATAAATTGCAGGGCGCGCTACTCGGATTCTTCGTGTCGTTAGCATTTGGTATGTGGATCCTGTTAGGTTCACTGATCTATCCGTATCCTATTGAATTGCTACCATTATCTACTGAAGGCTGCCCTATAGAAGCTTTACCAACAACTATGAACACAACAATGACTGTCTTATCGAGATCTTCAAGTCCTTCCATGAGTACAACTCCAGCGGGAATAATGACGACGATGGCTCAGGAAGATTGGTTTGTGTTTAAATAATTACTCAGTCAGTTTCGGTGAACACGTGTCTAGAGAAAGCATAATAAAGTTAAAAATAGGCTCACTGATGTGTTAACCTGTTTCAATTTGGCGTTAATATGTTTAGATTTCTGGAAATTTGGTGATAGGCGACAAAACCACTATCACATGCGGGACGGACCTCACAGGTATGCGAGGTTGCATTTTGATTTTTTTTTTATCTTGATCTTTAATGGAAGCGCTGGATCAGGGAAACCTACGTTACGCGGTGATCTTTTAATGAGGCTACCTGAACAGGGAACAATACGCTATTTAGGAGATATTTGTGCAAATTCATAAATTATCAACATTTTCCCAAAAGTCTTTTAATTTTGGGTCCATAGATTGATCACCAGTGTATTTTTCTTTCAGGCCACCGATAACTAAACTGTATGCCTTTTTTTATTTGTGCAAATTCATAAATTATCAACATTTTCCCAAAAGTCTTTTAATTTTGGGTCTATAGATTGATCACCAGTGTATTTTTCTTTCAGGCCACCGATAACTAAACTGTATGCCTTGTCCAGACTTTGGTATCCAGCTGTTGTTATAGGAGTATCCTTATTGTTTGGAATACTTGGCAGTGCACTCACAGGTATGTTGCAGAACCAATACCATCCATATTGCTTGGAATGATTGGTTGTACACTCTCATGGGCACGTTGTAGGAGCCTCCCTAACTTCGCATCCATATTGCTTGGATTATGATTGCTTGGACACTCTCACGGGCGCGTTGTAGGAGCCTCCCTAACTTGGCATCCATATTGCTGGGAATGATTGGTTGTACACTCTCATGGGCACGTTGTAGGAGCCTCCCTAACTTCGCATCCATATTGCTTGGATTATGATTGGTTGGACACTCTCACGGGCGCGTTGTAGGAGCCTCCCTAACTTGGCATCCATATTGCTGGGAATTATTGGTTGTACACTTTCATGGGCACGTTGTAGGAGCCTCCCTAACTTGGCATCCATTGTTTGGAATGATTGATTGTACACTCTCATGGGCACGTTGTAGGAGCCTCCCTAACTTGGCATCCATTGTTTGGAATGATTGATTGTACACTCTCATGGGCACGTTGTAGGAGCCTCCCTATCTTGGCATCCATTGTTTGGAATGATTGGTTGTACACTCTCATGGGCATGTTGTAGGAGCCTCCCTAACTTGGCATCCATATTGCTGGGAATGATTGGTTGTACACTCTCATGGGCGCGTTGTAGGAGCCTCCCTATCTTGGCATCCATTGTTTGGAATGATTGGTTGTACACTCTCATGGGCACGTTGTAGGAGCCTCCCTAACTTGGCATCCATATTGCTGGGAATTATTGGTTGTACACTCTCATGGGCACGTTGTAGGAGCCTCCCTAACTTGGCATCCATTGTTTGGAATGATTGATTGTACACTCTCATGGGCACGTTGTAGGAGCCTCCCTATCTTGGCATCCATTGTTTGGAATGATTGGTTGTACACTCTCATGGGCATGTTGTAGGAGCCTCCCTAACTTGGCATCCATATTGCTGGGAATGATTGGTTGTACACTTTCATGGGCACGTTGTAGGAGCCTCCCTAACTTGGCATCCATTGTTTGGAATGATTGATTGTACACTCTCATGGGCACGTTGTAGGAGCCTCCCTATCTTGGCATCCATTGTTTGGAATGATTGGTTGTACACTCTCATGGGCACGTTGTAGGAGCCTCCCTAACTTGGCATCCATATTGATTGGAATGATGTAGTAAACCATTTGGTACGAGAAGGCAGAGGCTGATTTAAAAGATAAAAGCCCCCACCACAATCAATCGTAATTCGTAACCACAGTGCAAATGGATGTCTAAAGTAGGTACTCTACGGCTAAAAGCGAAGTGGGGACGAGGAAAGGGTAGATAGAACGGGGAAACAGAATGAAAGGGAAAGACGAGGAGAAAGAGAAAAGGGGAAGGAAAGGAACTAAGGGAAGGGAAAGAGGAAGGAAGAGGAAAGGAATGAAGGCAGATATATGGGAAAAGAGATTATTGCCAAATTACATCCATCGAAAGATAGAATCGTGCTGACGTTTCTTCCTTAGAACGATAAAGCTGGCTGTTGAACTTATCAAGCTTTCGTTAGGAAATAGACTAAAAGTGTTGCTTATTTTGTCATCGAATGTAGCTCGCAGGACAGTCTTTTGATACATCTTTGATGATGTCGCCCGATGTAAGCGTATGTGAGTACTAGTATATACTGTTAAAATGTGATTATTATGTTTCATCATTTTCTGTTTAATATATCAGGGTTTAATGACCCGGATGACGTAAATCCAGACCTGATATGTCATCTGCCATCGGCATGTTGTTTCTGGTTGCCAAGGAAATGGAGAAAATGGGATAATGGTACAAAGGTAAGCAGGTTAGAATTGCGGCATCAACTGTTTGTAGCTTTCCCTGGTAACCAAGCAATACCACTTCATTTAGTGTAAAAAAGAAAACAAAACAAAGAAACGATTATTGAAATCAACCAAGGAAAATGACCAAAACCTTTTAACATTAGACAGAGGATGAGAACTTAAGATTTCGCGTTATTTTTTGTTTGACGATAACGAGTGAGGACATCTTTCAGCTTGATTTTCAAATAATTTCAGGTACAAAAACTAGATTATAATATATTTATTATTATTTTAAGATTTGTTTGCAATGTTTAGACTCAGGTACAATCTACTACTAGCATGACTAGTCGAATAGTTTTGTTTCAATTATGACTTTTTCGATGACGTCATGTAGTACCTGAGAGTCCACACCCCCTCCCCCCCCCCCCCCCCCCTTAAATAACACAACACGATGTAGTTTAAATTTAATTATAGTAAACAGAATTCAGCGAATCGGTACGCTTAATTAAAACTTTTAAAACCGTATTGTTTTTATTGGTTCTAGACAACAAATGTCAAAGGTTCATGTCCCACATAATACAATTGGTGATGCGGACATCACACCTGCAAAAAAGGCTCGTAATTTAGGTGTTATTTGTGATTCATCAATGTCTCTTAATGCTCAAATTTCTAATATTGTTCGTTCTGCTTCATTTCATATCAGAAACATTAGTAGAATAAGAAAGTACTTAAATCCTCATGCCACTGAACAAATTGTTCACAGTTTAGTAACCTCCCGGCTTGATATGATTGAACGCAAAGTTCATTTAAATTGGCAATGTCCTATATATGTAAAGATTTTTAAGAGGCTATATTGAAGAGAATCTAAAATATATTATTTACACACTGCTTGAATCATATATTTTGTTGAAAAGTTGTAAAATTATAATTTTTAATTTGGTAACAATTTAATAATATAATGTAAAAGCTGAGTGCAAACTGCTTATCCACAAAAATAGCCTGTGTAAGTCAATGTAATAAATATAAGAGGACCTGACATTTCAATTTTAACAGAATCTTTATCGAAGGTAAAATGACAGAATACAACATGTATAGACAGGGGAACCATTGGCAGGAAATGACAAGAGAAAATTTAACACAGTCAGTGACAAAGTGACAGATGGATGAATATGGGAAGGGTTATCAAACTTGACAGCTGATTGATTAAGTTGATAATATAACAAAAGGATGACATAGACAAAGGGGAGGTTAAAAGTAAAAGGCAAATTGGATTCAAAACAAGCAATGGTGAGTAGTGTTGACAGAACATATACAATCAAAATCACGCAAAAACCTATAAAATGGACTGAAAAGATCTCTTTTCCACTTTGGGGGCAATATGTACATTTCCCAATTGCGTATGATTATGCTTGGGCCACAGGCTTCTAAAATAGAGAGAAAATCCGATTGTCGTCATTTACCGGTGTGCAATTTTCAAAGGAAGAAACTTTAAGGAAACACCTGAACAGTTAAACGAGCGTAACACGGTGATCTTTAATGGAAGCGCTGGATCAGGGAAACCTACGTTACGCGGTGATCTTTTAATGAGGCTACCTGAACAGGGAACAATACGCTATTTAGGAGATATTTCAGGAAGCATATTATCCAACGTAAAAGATACTCATAGAAATTGTTTTTTGCAAAAAGCCTTTCACTTATTTTATTTTGTCCTCAACATTAATAATGCTCACCATATTAAGGATTCTTTCAATCTGAAATGCTTTTAAACCAATCAGCATGGAAAACCTTTTTTTCTTCAATACCTCTTCCCTCACCATGCTCACTCACTCCCATCAATTCATTACATGTTCATTATACCACACGTTATTTCAAGCTGTACTGTATATGAAACTACAGTTTTAAAGTCCGAAAACTTTCTTTGTACTTTGGCAACACAGAGAGCTGTTCAATTATTGTAAGTTTGGTATCAAAATAATCCTGCAAGTTTTCTTCATCTAAATATTTTTTCAGCTTTATATTGCGAATTGTTTACCTAAGATATAAAGCATTAAAAGGTATCGAAACCTTTGAGACACCCTGTATAATGAGGATGGAAATATAATTCTGGTATCATAATTAAAGTTATAGAAGTCACTTTACCAGTGGCGCACAGCGTACTGCTTCCGCAGTGGCGCCTTATAAATAAATCATAATGTGGACTTATCATTGTTTTTTGTGTGTTATTATAGACAAATGAACCTGATCTAGACACCAAGACTCCACTAGACATAAACAATGGCGTGGCAAATGCTGGGTTTGTAGAAATGCATGATGTTGGAACATTTACACAATAAACAATAGACATCGGCGAGTAAACATGACTTTAAGGGATTTATCTTCTCAAGTAAAATATCACATTCCCCGTCGTTTTGGTCAACATGGTGTGAGAAATCATGTATTAACACGCCTATAGTTGTTACTAAGTAGGTGTCATTGACTCCGAATGGTCTTTATATAGTTAGTTGTGGATTCGACTCTACCACATTCATTTATTTCTTCTGTTATGTCTCGGATAAATTCGAGCATGGCGAATCTATCAACAGAGAATGGAATTATTGCCAAAACACTTTAGTTGAATGTAAGGCCGCAAAACCTATAGTACGTATGGCTCAAACGTACGTACGTACGATAATATTTTGCATCAACATACGTGCAAGCACCAACGAAACTTGAACTGAACCATATAACTATTTGCATTGGTCTCAGTTGAATTATTAAAGGTTGCCTGTACGTATGATGACGCAACATTTACTTTGGCGACCATTGTATTACGTACAAGTCACTTCTACCTCATGAGCCATACTAACTATATTTACAGTGTTGCCTAAAATGTTTCGTAGAGGTGTACAAGAAGGACTAACCAATATACGATCGAACCGGTGTTTGTACGAGGAGGGCTAAACCAATGTGCTATATCAGATAGGTGTAGTAGGAGAGAGCGTGCCGTGTACGCCCTCGGGGTAGGGTCGCCCACCACGTCATTCTCATCATTGTAGCCACTGGTTGAATTTGGCGAACACGAAATAGATAGAGCAGTATGTTGCAAGCTTCCCACAGGAACGTGGCAGATCACCGTAACATGTTAGTCAAATTATCATCCAAAAACCAGTTTTTCCTCACAATGGTGAATTTTCTTTCTATTTTTCCTATTGATTTTTTTCTACAGATATTCGTAAAAAAAGATTTTAATGTACATTATCATTAGGTAGGTATGGGATTGATTATGGATTTGATGCAGTTAACAACCCGTCAACGTCAATGTATGTTGGACATCCATGGTATAGGTTAATGCACTTACTGTGCTATATGGGGCACATTCGACCTATGATGGGGCAGGTTCGCCAAAAGGGATTGTGAAGAATGGTTTGATATTAAGGAAGTTACAGTACCAAAAGTAAAATAAACTACGGTTTTGCTTTTCTACACGCGGACTCAGTTACGGACAAATTATTGATTCCCGGTTGTGGTGTGCTAATTCACCGGTCGATGTCGCGCCCAGGTTGGATAGTCGGCCGGCTGCACTGTTCCGATGGATCAATTGGGCACACAGGCATTACTTGCCATACTTTCCCCCGTCGTGTTGAAAAGAAAGAATGTGAAAATGAAAATGGTATTTACCTCACATTTTGGATTGTAACTTCCTCAATAATCAACCATTCTTAGCGTGCAATCTCACATTAAAGAGGAGGCACGTCTCAACAAGTTTGTAATATGTGTATATAGGAGCTATACTTGAGAGTTATCAGCACATTCATTACCTGGTAAGTTCTGGTTCAAATCGCCCGCCTTTCACTTTACGTTATCATGTTTAGCATTCGAGAAACAAGTCCGTATCGTGATACGTTATGGCAACTTTCATAAGTAATCTATGTCCAGATTGTTGTTGCTGTTTATCTTGTGTGTTGTTTTTTCACACTGACTGATGCAATGTGTAAGATACCTCACTTATTCCTTTGCGGGTAATATCACTATATATTTCACTATTTAAATTTGAAATGGTTCTATACCACAGATCTTTATGGAGAGGACTTTTCCAACTTTTATCCAACCAAAGATTTTATACTACACTGAGCCAAAAAAGAAACATTGTTCCATTCTCCCTGTAGTGCTGCAATAAGTGTTTGTCTATTGACAGGTGGATTGTCTCTTCTTGATACACGTCATCTAAGCTCATCCCAGGCTACCATCAGGAACTTGATTAGAAGCATGAGAAGGAGATGCACAGCCTGCCTGCAAGCTGGAGGTGGACATAGCCTACCCGTTATTAATGATGTTTTGACTCTCTGAAATGTTTTTAACTTTATGTTGCTGAAATTGTTTGCTGTGACCTGTGATGCAAGACGTTGTCTGAGTCGGTGCACATTTCTCTTGTGTCATTGAAGCAAGCAATTGGTTATTGACTGCCATTGAAGCAATACATTGCAGTAATATTGTATCCAAATTTGGTACATTTTCATGCACAGAATTTTATTTGATGAACTGTTAAACTTATAAGTTTCTTTTTTGGCTCAGTGTATGAATAGTATACATTGTACATGTATTATAACCTTATTATCTAGCATCTTTTAAATACCATGTATATTATATCGGTCAGTTTTGTAGAATTATAATATAACATATAGATATGAACGCACAAATAACAAGAGCACCAATAGTGCTCAGCTACAATAGACAATTTGTTTGCAGTTTTCTTTGCATTGGCAAAACTCGGCAAAATTATTGTTGTTCCATTGTATGTAGGCCTATATAAATTGGAGGTAAAATACAGATGACGAAAGCAAAAACGCTCTTGTATGGTTGACTTATCACTTACGGGGGGACTTAAGGAAGTTTTTGATTTGATTTTTTGAATTTTGTGAGTGCTGTAATTATTGAACTATTATTAATCAAATGCATATAAAAGTATACATTTTTGGAAAGGAAATGGATCAGAGAATCCAAATTTGGCGTCAATTTTGACCAAAAAAGTAGATTTTTTGAGAAAATCACAAAATTCACTTTTTTGACCCAATTTTTTTTGAACAAAGCTAACAAAAATAATTTTGAGTAAAAAAATTCAAAATCACTTTAAAATGATGTTAAGATACTAATGAAGGGACGATTTTTTTTTTTTAATCTAATCTAATATTTTTTTTAAATTTTGACCAAAAAGTGCCAAAAACGTGAAAAAATGGATTTTTATTTTTTGTTACACTTTTTTGTCAAAATTTCAAAAAATATTAGGTTTAAAACTTTAAAAAATCGTCCCTTGATTTGTGTCTTAACATCATCATCAAGTGATTTGGGCATTTTTAACTCAAAATTATGTTTGTTAGCTTTGTTCAAAAAATTGGGTCAAAAAAGTGTTTTTTGGGAATTTTCTCAAAAAATCAACATTTTTGGTCAAAATTGATGCCAAATTTAGATTCTCTGATCCATTTCCTTTCCAAAAAGGTATACTTTTATATACATTTGAGTCATGGTTTAATAATTACAGCACTAACAAAATTCAACAAAAAACTTCCTTAAGTCCCCCCTTAACACCGTGGTCGCATATATGCAAATATACGAGGTTCTGGGGTTGCATTTTTAACGCGAATAAATTGCATAATTAATGAGTTAGCACAATGTCTATTAACATTCATTACGGTTCGATTAGGCTACATTCACAGGATATCATTAGTTGTCAAATAAAAAAATGTAACAAGAGCTAAGGATGTGTGTCGTTAAAATCTTTAGAACTTTGACCTTGGATAACCCAAAATGGTATCTTCTTGACCGAATGGTTAAGAAGGGGTCATTTATCCCCAACCCTAATCGTAGCTCCAACATTATGGAATTCATGAGAAAATTGCATAGAAATAATTCTATGTTCCAGACAGTTTTTACACCATTGAAAAAGACATCCGATCGGTCGTCGACATGAGCGTATTTCTGCTGGGGAAGAAACCGCTAATAAACGCTAAGTTTGCCCAGCAGAAACAGGCAAACCCGGCAATAATCGTCAATAATCTTTTTGCAGGGTCCCAGCAGAAACACGCTCGATGTTTCCTTGGATTCCTGATGAAACTACTCTGATTATGGAAATCACTTATACATAATGTTGCTTATAATTCCTAACTTTTGTACTTCTGGGAATCCTTTGATGTACATGTTTGTACATGTTAATTAATACCAGCGCCTCGGATTAGGTATCTAGATAGACGGCGCTTTATAAATGTATATATTTTTTATTATCACTATGAAATAATAGCTATGGGTGAAGTAGGCCGAACTTTCAGATGACTGAAACGCATTATTAAATGTATGACCCGACAATTACGCCCAGCAGGCAGTTTAATTAATTCCAATGTTATGACTTTTGACATGAGTGGAGCCCAATGCCCCCACCCGGACGCGAAATTCTTTAACGTAACCAACATTTGGATAGGATAGTTAAAATGCGTTGGCCTACTGTTTATCATCCTCTTACAATTTTAGATGACTAATAATCGACTGATATCGGACCCACATTTTGAACAGTGAATTCAACTTGCCTAGGAATTTTGTAATTCAAAGTTTAACTTAATCATGATAAAGAAAGTCGCATCTCAACCTAAATAATCTTTTACCTGTGGGTTTTAAGTGGTCTATCCCTATGAAATATCCTTGCTTTGTTTGAATTTTCAAGGCTTTTCTGTTGTTCAAAAATCTCACAGAGAACAACATAATTTTTTTGATTTAAAAGTTTTTTGAATGGATAAAACAATATTATAATTTAGACGTCATCCCGCTTTTCAAAAGTTGTAATTTTTTAAGATAGGTGGTTGGTTACAAGTTTGCTGGAAGTCTGCAAGGCCTTGATGGGTAGACAGCAGATTACAGATTCAGGAGAGAACTGGATTTGGTGAAGCGTGAAAAAGCATGTAGGAAGTGTGGACGTTTTTTCCTCTCCATCACCCGTACTTATTCACGGTCTGCATTATGAGAACTGTGACAAAAGAGAGCTATAGGCAACAACAACAAAATGGACTTGCCCTTTCCGACCGACCCGAATTTTCGGAAATCTAGGGTCGCTATTTTTATTTTTTTTCAAAGGAAAAAAATTAAAAAAAGGATTTGTTGTTGTTGAAAGAAGCACATAACAATAAAGACAGATGAAAAACGTGTTTTTGAGTAGTATCTGCTTGTTTAAAAATTTTAAAATATCTTTAAAACGTGTTTTTGTGTAGTATCTCCCTGTTAAAATTTAAATTAAAAAAATCCGAGCGTCCGACCCAGACTCTGGCCCTGAAAGGGCAAGTCAACTTTTTTTTTTATTGGCCTTAAATGGTGTGACATCGCAAACACACTATAGATGAGGTGACCGTTGTTTACATCCAATGTTTATCAACAAACGCAACGGTCGAAGAGACTGGACTGTCGATACACGCTTGAGGGAACACCATATGACCACAACACTGTCCGCTATGCCGTATTGCCCTTTATAATGCTTTGGCGCGAGTTTTAAAGCATGGGTCCTAAACAAAACAGGATGCGTGCGCAAACTGCCGTGCAAAGAACAATGGCAACTAGCCACGTTTTGCCCGGTGTGACGTCACCTGTCACCCCATCTATACATTTTTAACAGATCCATATGAGCTCTCTTCGTGCCATTCCTAATACTAGACATGTTATGCAAGCGCCCTGGAGATTTGATGATTACAATTCACAAATGGATTTCACCTGAACTTAACAAATGCAACAAATAGACAGTCTGATATTGTCATTATATTATATTGTGTTTATTTATTTTATAATACATTTAATACGCATCCACTGTATTAACAATACACAACAGTTTCATACAGCTTCAGATACCTTATTCTCAAATCCAGATTGTAGAACAAATTTTTTTAAATAAAAAAATATTTATATATGATCTACGAGAGATTCAATTTGGTATTCTAAATTAAGCAAAATCCTGATGAGTCGTGTCGGAAGGAATCTGGGTTAAAATTAACTATTTTGGCATAATTCTGTTATACCCTGCACACCTACATCGGTAGTATGCGTCGTTCTTAAAAATCATGCACTATGAATACCTCTGTGAAGGGTATAACAGAATTACTCCTAATATTTTCATGGAAAATGAAGTCTTACATTTATCTGGCATGAAAAGAGTTATTGGGAGCAGGATATAATTACAGTAAACATAAAACACATCTAAAAAAATACATACATATCCTATAAAACAGTCTATCGTTAAAATGAAGTTCTATGTCAAAGAAGTCTTGTTTGACCTAGGCATATGGCACTATATGCCCTTTCTTCGCGGTAATTCGACGTTATTTCATCGATTTCTCCGTAATTATACCGATTTAGGCCGTCAAATTTCAGTATGATGATGAGAAAAATACGAGCTTTCATATGATATGAAAATCTCCGTATGTTTGAAATAATTCTGTGTTACGAAAATGTGATCGGGTCATCTACCTTTAACAGAGATGACCTATTTTAAATCCATCTAATTAGCCTATGAGGTTTAAAAAGGCTTACTGTTGAGACAGAGTTGATTACTTTTGGAAGCATCAATGGTTGTTCATAACCGAGGGTGAACCATTACTTTCTATGTGACAGATCAAAAAAGGTTTTGCTAATAGTTCCATTTGTGAATCGTAGAAACTTTCCAATAAATCAATTTAAATAACAAAAATTAGAAGAAAAAAATAACCAAATAACCTACATTGTGTTTGGTGTTTTGTAACCCAAGAAGAACTGTAACTAATTACGGATGGAATGAATGAATGGAACTAACATTGTCAGAGTCGATATGGCAGCACAGCAGATGAGTTAGGTCATCTCAATAATGGCTGGTTGAACTTTGGGGATGATCGTGTACATCTATCTGTTCACATGACAGTATCTCATCACATGTCATTTTGAAAGGCAAAAAGCCCTCATGTCAATCCTTACGTTCTAGAAGACTACCAGTACCCGTTTTAAATAACACCTGGGCAGTAGTAGACTGTGGGAGTTGAACCCATAACATTTGTATTGCAATTTCAGAGCAAAATCATTAACTGCGCCACACAAGCCCACAATTCCCCTTCCACCGTACGTATTTAGTATATATTGTAATTGGAAACAAAAACATATTTGGGCATTGATTAGAAATGGTCATCGGTAAGTAATCCATATACAGTGGAATCTCATTAACAATCAATACAAACCAGTGGCGTAGCTAGGTTTTTTTTCAGGGGGGGCAAGATTTCTAAAATTTTCGTAAAAGGTTGCCCCAAAATTTTTCCAAGTCAGTCACCTCGTGAATTTCACGTAAGTGTGGGGGGGGGGGGGGGGGGGGGGGGGGGGGGGGGGGGTGAAGTCAAAAAAATTCGCACGGTCAAAAAAATTCGCACGGACACAAAGTTTCCCAGTCAAAAAAGCACTATAGTCAACAAATTTTGGCCAATCCTCAGGGTTTTAAGCAGTTTTTTAACAAAAATGGTCATTTATTTTTAAAAACCAAGCTCAAATGGTCATTTTTAAATGGTTACCCCGCATATAAACACTATATCCAAAGAGAGGGGCGGGGGCACAAAGGGGGGCGGGGGCACAAAGGGGGGCGGGGGCACAAAAACGTTCTGTCAGGGGGGGCAACTGCCCCCCCCTGCCCCCCCCTCTGAGCTACGCCACTGATACAAACACTAATTGAAGTAAAAGTCCCACTGGATTTTTCATTACAAATATTCTGCTTATTACACAAATTTAGTGGCTCCAGTAATAACTGTAATCAATGAGGTTCTGCTCAATGTATGCATCTTACTTGGTTTACATTTTGTAAAATGATTACAATATCGATTTATGTTCAACAATTATTCACTATCATTATACAGCACAATATAAGTATATCCACCTTAACAGCAATAATAACTTACATTAATGACACAATATGCATTTTAATAATAATATACTCTTGCCAATACAGGATGGAATGGATTTATGAATATCCTCTGTATTTAACTTTTGGAAGGTAAGAATTGGGAGGCACATATTTATCCATGACTAACATGAACATCTGTTGATATAAGGTGACAATTTGCATTTTGATTTGAAAACAAAATTTGTGTTGAAAATTGTTGAAAATTCACCAATGTTCACAACATTTTTGAAAAACAAAACAAAACCCGCCCGACCGACCTGGGAGTTTCTATTGCCCGTAGAACAGGGTGGTTTTTTCCTGTTGCCTGAGTGTGCACTGAGCATATCATACACACATGACAGAATAGAAAACAGCTGCTAAATGATTTTCCAATGACACAATTACATCAACAGATGCTCGCAGCAATAAGGATTCCTTATAGTAGGTGGTTAAATTAAGCCTATTTGGAACGGGAAAATGTCTAGACCTTTATAAAATATTATGGTATTATTTCTAAATTGGCCAAGGGCTTCGCATTTTTAATGAGGAAGGGTGTTTTTTAAAGTAACAATGGTATTATTTCTAAATTGGCCAAGGGCTTCGCATTTTTAATGAGGAAGAGTGTTTTTTTAAAGTAACAATCACACTTGGCCACTGTTGCCATTGTAAAAAGAAAAAATCCAGTAAGTGGGTATGGGTTAAAAACACGATTAAGGAGTTAGGTTTAAAACTGATAAGGAAATGCTGCTACTGTAAAAGTGGCAATTCTTGCACTTCGAGGTTTTTCGCACTTTGCCAATTTTTTAATTGTTTTGCATGTTTTTAAATTCGCGATTTGTAGCTTTATCACATAGACCTATTCCTATAGAAATACATTCACAGTAGCTGATTTGAGAGCGAAAGCGATAAAATATATGTAGCACACAAATTTCCACTTTACAGTATGCAAATGATTGAAGATCACTAAAAAAGTACAATGTAAGGCTAAAATAACAAACCAAATCCCAATAAAAAAAATAACAGTTAGAATTTAAATCAGAGAAAAATACTTGACACAAAAACACTGAACACATGTTCATTTCCATAGGACATGCTATATGAGTCAAGGCATTTTTACTTAATTTTGTCAACACACTATATTATATCTGTTCACACTTTTCCAACATAAAATTCACAATTGTTGACTTGATCCACATAAAGTACAAGGAATCCATCTCCCATACAATGAATATTCATTATCATTGTGATGCATATTCATACTCCTTATCACAAATGATGCATATTCATAAACTGGGGTCATGATCTACTTGTAGCTGCTAAAACCACTAAAAGATGTAATAATGGCGTTTCACCAAATATAAATTACTGTACATTGGCGTCCCCATATGTCCGTGTGTAAATGCAACTACAGAGCAGTGATTCCATATATATACAGAGACTATCATTGGCAAGTAATTAGAAGCAGGTACTCGTTGATGTAGTGTACATTAGTAACCCATGGTCACTGGTTCAAACATATACAGTCATCACAATAAGTAACTGACCAGGTAATAAATGTGCTGATAACTTTAAAAGTATAACTCCTACATAACCATATTGAATTATAAACATGTTCAGAAATTTCTCTCCTTGAATTTGAGATATTACACGCTAAGAATGGCTGAGTATTAAGGAAGTTACAATCCCAAATGTACTGTCAAAATGTTAAAATGAAAATCAGACTTGCCCTAACGTTTGGGATCGTAACTTCCTCATTATTCAACCATTCTTAGCGTGTAATATCTCAAATTCAAGAAGAGAAATTTTTCAAAAACTTTATAATTAAATATGTTTATGTAGGAGTTATACTTTTAGAGTTATCAGCATGTGTATTACCTGGTCAGTTACTTATTGTGATGACTGTATATGTTTCGAATTATGATACTGCCATAAGCTATAGGATATCATCAATGTGATCAGTGGTTCGTAACAAAGTTAGCATGAGCCAGTTGACCTGGCAACAGTTATAGTCTAATGTGCACTAACTACAACAGCGTATAATATATGCCACTCAGTCCAATGCCAATCCTTTATATAAAGAGCCCAATAAAAGTTATCCGTAATTGGCGCACTTACGTCAAAAGAGGGCCGACTATCCAACTGAGCATGCTCAGAGCCCTGGCTCAGAGCAATTAGTGCTCCGAAAACAAGGCTAATTATGTAGCCGAGACGAGAGTGATGTAGTTTTTCAATGTGGTTAACTTTGCACTAATCATAAAAATACTTCATACTTCTGAGCTGTTCAAAATTTGACCTTATTACATTGGTGAAATAAACTTGAACGTATAAACTATCTATTCCACTAGTTTGAAATGAAATGTTTGCTGGTAACCGACACTATCTAGGAAAATAGAAGTTCACGGATCATTATTGCAGTAAAAGTACGAGATTGTATGTTTATCGGCGTGACATCGATATATGTCTCCCTCTTTGACATGAAATCGCCAATTACGAATAACATCTATTGACCTGGCAACAGTTATAGTCTAATGTGCACTAACTACAACAGCATATAATATATGCCACTCAGTTCAATGCCAATCCTTTAGATTAAGAGCCCAAATGGGCTACTTCCAAACTGGAAGTGGCACTTCTTGTCACATACATTTTTGGGCTACATCTGTTCTTTATCCCAATAGAGACAACACAAGTGGAAAGTGTTGCTTTATTTGCCACTTTGGCCACGGAAAATAAAAAACCTCTTCTACGGGCTCGACCGACTCATCAATTCATTTTTTTATAAAAAAAAGGTTTTAGCACATAAATTGAATTCATTTTCTTTTTTTGGAAATGTCAAAAATTGTTCGAAATTCAAAAAATAAATCCTGAAAATATTATAAAAAACAAAAACAAAACAAAAACCCTGACCCTACCTGAGAAGTCCGTTTGTCTTTTTCGTGGCCTTAATTTTGCTGATTGGGCTACTTTGCATCATATCTTTCCATTTGACACCATTAGATATTAATTATGAATTGGAACTGCTATTACCACAAATTGGACAAGTTTGGACAACCCATTGCTGCTTGTAGGTTTGTATTATGAGGGGGGCATGTCAAACATCAAAGAAGATTTCTTGTGCAGTCCAGTATGCTTAGCACCAATACTGTGACAACAGGGCTTTTCCCAAGAGCAAACAGTGTAAAAATGTTTTAAAAGTAATTATAACAGTTGCAGGTCGTCTGACTACCACCAAGGCTCAAGATAAGTGGGCGCTGGGCGATTTTTACCCCTCGGTCCTTCTGCCAAAGCGCCCGGTAATGCTGAAAAATAAACAACCGAGCGTTGATATTTTGTCCAAATCAGCACCCGGGAAGCCTGCCCAAAACATTGAATTTCGCTTAGTAAGCTTATTTGACTTAATAAAAGGTTAGGTCCCGGTAGACTAAAAGTAGCTTCTGGTTCTCAATAAACCCCCGTGATCGGGGTGCTACTTTTGCAAAAAAGTAACTCACGGTAAAAAACCTGTTATCGTGAGCCTTGACTACCACCCTATACTGCATGGTACAGATAGTCATAACTTCAAAAGAAGTTGAATCTCAAGTAAAACGTGCAAATGTGTTATTCAAAAAATAGAGGGTCTTTAAGAAAAACAAGAGAGCATTGAATTGAGGTCAGTGTACTACTTACAGCAGGATTTTCTTAAATACCCTCGTTTAACAATATTACAACATTATATAACTTTCATTGCTATATTACGTCAATGGGAACTAGTAGACACTGGTGACAGAAAGCAGTGGTCATGTGATGAAAGTGAAGCATGCTGAACCGCACAAGAAATCTTCTTTGGGCAAACCTGGCTCTAACATAACTTAAATTATATTACAATATTACACAACAGGAGTTGGCTTTCCGCGCCTATAGGAAAGAAAAAAACAGAGACAATAAAATATATATTATTTATATAAAAATCATAATACTATGATCAGCTGTTCCAATCACTTAGTATGATGACGAGCTGCCAATAACCCAGAATCAGGGTTCTATAAATAACTTCTATTGAAGTCCTCACACATATATTTTAACATACATAAGGGCTTTCCAAATCAAATTGTACCAGTTCTCTAATACCGCCTACCAGAGGGGAGTGTCGTGGGCGGATTTTTACGCAATAATAGTAAGCTTTCGCAGCTGCCAGCCAGGACTAATAGGTTCAAAAACAGTCATGTGCCCTATTTTGTGCAGCTTTTAAATAAATAGGCCCGTGATTTTTCTGCACCTACTTCTATTTTTATAATGGTATTTGTTATGTACATAATGTAATTTGATATTTTTTATCTATATGTGCAATATTCTCTTTAATATTAATTAATAAGTTACCTTGCCTTGTTTTTCAATGTTTTTTATCATGTAAATTTCATGTAATTTGGCCTTAGGGCCACGACTGTGAAATATTAATAAAATCAATCAATCAATCAATCAATCAATCAATCAATACCTAATTCAAGCAGAAACACACTTACCGTTTTATAGAATGTTTTGGATTGGGTACTCAGGGCATCTGATTTGGCTACAAGGTCGTCTAATTTCTCCCCTCGTTGTAACATTGAGTCTATGCAACTATGCTGTAAAGGAAACACCAACATTGAAATAGTTTATAATTTACAGTACCTTAAAGCAAAACAATTGTACCCAATTGGTCAAAATATTCTGCTTGAAATCAAGATAGATATCACCTAAATACCACCAGATCATATATTGTGTTTGATTTTCATCGTAATCATGTAATCTGCACCTGTGTATGATGTCATTTGCGCGATTTATCGTTATGTTCGGTCTGCTGATCATTGTGAATCAGCACTCAATTGGACTTGGTAAGCTTACCACTCTGAATGCAAACAAAAGCACTTTGTTTGTGTTTAAGAGCCTTTTCTCGACATCACTATCACCATACACATTGTCCTAAAGTAAAAACCAAAAGTCCAAATAGGTTGTGTAAGGTATCATTATAAAGCTTGAAATATGCCC
The DNA here is from genome assembly GCA_035610835.1 of Ophiura sarsii. Taxonomy (NCBI): domain Eukaryota; kingdom Metazoa; phylum Echinodermata; class Ophiuroidea; order Amphilepidida; family Ophiuridae; genus Ophiura; species Ophiura sarsii. The sequence continues at coordinate 22,846,307 of CM069448.1, read as the reverse complement.
TTTTTAAAAATTGAAAAAATTGAAAAATGAAAAAACTTTACACTTGTTTCTTCGTGGACGGTCACATATTTGGTATGAGTGAAGGTCTTATGGCGTAACATATTGAAATGCATTTTAAAAAATCAAAAACATTTATTGCCATGGCAACACCCATATGTATTTTGGGCTATTTTGGGCTTCTTTTGCCCATTTCTAATAGAAAATTATGTGAAAATATCCCTTTTCTTCCAAGCTACTGACTAAGTGTAAAAGATATCAAATAAAGGACTTGAGTATCTTCCTTTGTTACTGACAGATAACGTCAACTCGTCAACTTGATTTCATATCCTATTTTTGGGTCTGGCAACACTGGTAGTTTTACAATATTAAAAAATATGCATTTTTTACCCCAATTTGTCTGGGCCCTCAGATTTCTTTTTCTTGTTGGTTATGAATATCGTATACATTGCCCCCGGTTTGTCAGTAATATTTGTCAGCAAAAAGAAAAAGAAAAAAAAGAAAAAAAAGGAAAATCGACAGACCGACCCGACTTTTTGGCACTTGAGGGCAACACAACACATTTGTTTGCCTAATTGCTTGTGCTAATTAACAAGAGGCTCTAAAGGTCAATTGGGGCCATACTGGGTTTTTTTGCACAATTATCAATAACAATGTCCATAAGAGACAAGTACCTCCCCCCCCCAAAAAAAAAAAGAAGAAGAAAAGAATGATAGAAATTCAAGCTTAGTAATGGAATGAGTGCATTAGACCCATAGCCAGATACTTTCTATAATCCTCGAATCCAAGATGGCCACCAAATGGCAGCTATACTCATCAAATTGCCTATAAATGGTGTATATTGCATAACACTTCACCAAATAATATGCTATCTATATCATGTACTTGCCTTGGTGCCTTTTTAAATTGCCTGCCCTTGTACAAAGTACTTTTAGCCTTGTCTGATATCCTTCAACCAGGCAATGTAATGATTTCAAAGCTTTCAACTGATATCAATCACTTATACACTGAGTCTATGTTTGCATTTATTTTGTTCATTTGAAAAATAAAATGCAGCTTGAAATTTCCTTTTTAAATAGTAGGCCTATTATTTATAAAAGCCAATATTTTCGCGCATTTTGATATCATAGACATTACGCGAATTGGTTTTTTTTCGCAGGCGATCTTCTGGATGTATTGTATGAATGTTGAAAACAATATTTTTGTGGAAAAATAGTTTCTGTGAAAAGCGCGAAAGTGTCAGCTTTTACAGTATTGCTTGAACATTTTATAAATTCCTATTACCTACCATGATGATCTTTGTCTCATCTAGGTCACTTTGTAATCTCATCATAGCATCGGCTTTATCAGGTGTCTGAAAATAACAGAGAAACATCGATCATTAATCTGGCATCTGAAATTAACAAAGAATGTCAATAAAAGTATTAGATGACTGATTTCTGACGGGGAGTAATTTAATCGGGAGATATTGTTTTGTGTTAAGTTTAACTGAAAAAAATTGACAAATTGAAATTGGTGCATGTTATACAAAAACTTAACAATGGTTTTGATATTATCTTGTAATTTTCATGGTGTATCAATATGAACCAATGGCATAACTGGTATTAACAATTTGAGAAATAGATTAGAGTTCCCAGAATTCAATCTAACGTTTCCATAACTATGCAACAGCCATTGCATTTCATAAATTTTAATTTCTAAACTTATCATGACTTTTGTGAAATACTTATTATTTGTTGCAAAAACATTACAACCTAGACATGAAAAAACACCTACATGTATTGAGCTAAGCTGTAAGGTTAATTGAAATAATATACCTTATTTTAAGCAATTGACACAACCCAGGACTATTATAAAGGGACAGGTTTATTCAAGTGGAATTGAGTATGAAGTTGGTGTCTCTACATTAATATTTTAGTATTGGGACACCTTGTACTCCCAGGGGGAGGGGCAGTGAACTACAAACAATAGGGGTGTTTAAGGGGTGAGATCGGCCGCCAGGGTTGTAGCTACGCCGGACGGGGCCATTCGAAGTTGTACCCAGCGTCCGGCACTCTTAAAAATAAGGGTAAAAAATCTGGCACTTTTTTTAAAAACTGCCTCATCAAACAAGAAATTATGTGGCAGGAACCCTCAAAGTGCATTTATAACCCCTTAAAAAACAAAAACACATTAAGAAGGCCTCTAGACCCAATTCCATGATCCACTGCACTACGTTCGCTACACTTACTCCGTTCGCCGTAAGTTAAATTTTCCGGCACTCAATCTGGTCTAGCTACAACCCTGATGGTCGTATTACGCACGTTACACGTTAAGGGATCTAATATCGTCCATTTACAACTTCAAAATTACATAATTTCTTATGAGTTTAGGGGGTCAAATTTGAGAGAAAAACATACAAAATCCTCATTGTCATGCATGCTTTCAGCAAGAAGTTTGACTGCAACCTCGCTCCCCCCTCCCCCGCTTGTACTATGCAAAGCCAGATAGATACCTGATAATCTTGTATGAGTTGGTCTAGCAGTGTGAAACTGATGGCGCTCTCTGACACTGTGGGCCATGTGCTACAGGCTACTTCTGTGGCAAACTGGTCTAAAAACTGGTACAGAGAACAACAAATGTATGTAATTTAAGTGATTATAAGAAATTGAAAATAAAGTGTCACAATAATAATAATAATAATAATAATAATAATAACTGGATTTATATATCGCCTTTTCCAAAGGGTTCAAAGCGCTGTAATTTCGCTGCCACTGGTGAATCATCAGAATCAGATCACATCAACTAGGGTGCAGCCAATTCAGGCGCAAACCTATCCGCACTTAGATTGTAACATCCACCATTTTTCAATGCAGCTCCCCAAAATGCCATTGGGTCAAGGAAGTTTTTGATAACCGAACCGAAACAACTGATGACTGATTTTGAATGCAGGAGGAAACCGGAATACCCGGAGAAAACCTGCGAAAGGGTGCATGGATCGTGATAAACCAAATGCACATAAAGCCCGCGGTCAACCACAGAATTGACCCGGCTTTCATTGGTGCAAGGCGAGGGAACAATCCGCTGCGCCAACCATAGATATCTTATGCGCCGTAAGGCGCTAGATAGGAAACTCCCCGCGTATTTGCTGCGTAAAGTGAAGCCGAACGTTTTTGTTTACATTTTACGCAGCCGTGCGTACTTCTGAAAAAATATTACGCACATCAAAGCCCTTTCCGCGTTATTTGTCAGGGGCTGCGTATCATCATGCCGCAAACAGCGAATTTAATCAAAAACGAAGCTGTCTCTTTTTCTAATTTAGATTGAAACTGTTTCGAAGTTATCCTATCTTTCTCAGAAATAAGTTGATCCTTCTGCGTTTTTCGGACTGCCTTTACAACCGTGACCTGGCCTCGTGATGTTGAAAGTAATATTGTTTTTTAAATAAAAATATGAAGTGAGTTTCTAGATTGAAGTAGAAACATTTTTATACTGTTTGGAAGCGTTTTTGTTTTTTCAATTTTATTTGAAACTAAACACTTTTTGAATTAAATCTTGATTTTATGATAGCCGTTTTTTAATCTATAATAAGTTGTTTTTCTCATCATTTTTTCACAATCACAACTAATTGATCATTTCTGTCTTCACTATCACGCTAGTAAAATAGCCTAATGACATGCAGGTAAACTAGATCAAAGAGTGACTAAATAGAAAAAGAACTATAACAGGCCGCGCCTAGGCCTACTATAATAATAATAGCGACAACAAGGCACCTCCACTCAATTATTCGAGTGCAAACATTTAGAACAATACAAATAGAAAGAACAAACGGCAAATGGGTATTTCCACAGTAATGATACCTTTTCTTGTTTGTGGCTCTAAATCTTGTTTCAAATTGATTTTCTAGTTCATATTTGGCCAACACTACTGTAAAGTAGCAGGGAGATAGCGAGCAAAATTTCAGAATCCTAGCTTAATTTTGATTTTTTTTTGTACACAAACCCTATGGTAACGGTTGTAACATTTTTTTGACATACATATGTTACAACCGTTAACTTTTCAATTTTGACATACAAAATATAAAAGGCTAAATCTTGAAAAGTTGACCATGTATGTGGGTTGTGCTTATTTCTTCAGTTGATGGACATCAATTACTTGAAACAAAACCAACTGGGGGTAATTTGGATAAATATCAGGGTCTGGAGACCTGTCCGAATGCGTAACGGGTGTAACGTATGTCAATGTTACAACCGTTATAAAATTAGTCGTGAAATGTCATAAAATGTCATGAAACTTGAAAAAATTACAATATTTCAAAGTCCTTTCCCATTATTCAGGTAGCCTTAATGTGTTGAATTACAAAAATCTAGGAAAGCCCTCCTAACAATTAATATGTGCTTCAGTAGGCCATTTAGTAATGTTTGACATACAGAAATGTCACATTTCTGTATGTCAAACATTAAAAATGACATACTGAATGGTCTCCTGAAGCAGATATTAATTGTTAGGAGGGCTAACCTTGTTTTTTGTAATTCAACACATTGAGGCTACCTGAATAATGTGAAAGGACTTTGAAATATTGCCAATTTTTCAAATTTCATGACATTTTATGACATTTTGTGACTGTTTTTATAGCGGTTGTAACATTGACATACGTTACAACCGTTACGCATTCGGAGAGTTCTCCAGACCCTGATATTGATCAAAATTACCCCCAGTTGGTTTTGTTTCAAGTAATTGATGTCCGTCAACTGAAGAAATAAGCACAACCCACATACATGGTCAACTTTTCAAGATTTAGCCTTTTATATTTTGTATGTCAAAATTGAAAAGTTAACGGTTGTAACATATGTATGTCAAAAAAATGTTACAACCGTTACCATAGGGTTTGTGTATAAAAAAAATCAACATTAAGCTAGGATTCTGAAATTTTGCTCGCTATCTCCCTGCTACTTTACAGTAGTGTTGGCCAAATATGAGCTAGAAAATCAATTTGAAACAACATTTAGAGCCACAAACAAAAAAAGGTATCATTACTGTGGAAACACCCAAATAACAAAAACAAAAGCAAATTTCCCAATACAAAAAGAAATGGACCCCAAACAAGTTACACCAATTTTTTTTGGACACATAATGTGTGTTTTTGAATTTGAACAATATTTGTATCCAATCCGTGACATATACCATAACATATTCGAATTTTAGATGTATTTTGAACAAGAAATTGACATATCCTAAAATCATTATCATCACAAAGTCAGTTTTTCAGTTGAAAGTCATTTTCTTGTTCAAAGTTATATAGTCAAAGTGGGATTCGCACTCTTGTTACTGAATTGATCATATCTCGGTAATTATAGATGGTGAAATTCAATGGGATAAAGTGTATTTGATAGCAGACTAATAATATGGCTTACCAAAAGTCATGAGAGTCTGTAAAAAGAATTTTGGGTAAATCATACCTTTCGTTGGTACGACTATGGTCGTGCCCCCCCCCCCCCCCCACCCCCAGTTTCTTCTAACTCATAGTCTCATGGGACACCTTTTTTGACACATCCTGCAGAGAGTTTTCCCTTTTCAATGTCATGTTCACCTTTTCCAAAATATTCACATTCCCCAAAAATGATGTTTTCAAAAAAAGTGGCAATTTCCAAAATCTTATGCAAGAAAGTTACACAATGTCTTTAGTGCTTTTTAAAATTCATTTCGATTGTCTTTACAATTAAAAGAAAGTTATTTTCTCTCTAAATAGGTGGTTCTTATTTAAAATAAAAAATGATTCTTTATGTGCATGACTAGTCAATTATGTCCACCTTTCACCTTCACGTCAATAACTTCCATGTATCATTGAAAAGCGCCACTTTTCGGAAGACATCATTTGAGGAAATGCGACTTTGAGAGAAGTAACCATGATAAGGGTAAAGTTTGTATGGGTAGCCAAGCATGCACCCCTTTTCGTATCATGTTTTTCAATCTCTGAAACCGTGTGGAGGTATGAACCCCTTTTCGAACAAAACAAGGACATTTCCTCTGAAAACGACACTTTCTAATTTAGCAATCCGATTTGCGCAAAAACGAGGGCAATTGTTTGATAGGTCTACATGACACACTACTCATTGTATTAACTTACTTGTACGTTGTAAAACTGATTGCTTTAAATTAACTTTAATAAAAGCTTAGTGTTGTATATATATTTATAATAGACTACCACTGCTATTAATTATCAGGCTTACCTAATTTGGGGAAATTGCGGATATAATAACACGTTGGCTGTGAGCGAAGCACTGTCAGCAAGCGCTGTACCGTAGCACGGGTGCGTATCTCGACGCGGGGAAGTACGCCGCACAATTCAAACGCGTACGCACGCGTGCGCACTTTTGTCAGCTGGGTACCGAAAAGTACCCAGCTGAATTATTCGTGAGCTGAATTAACAGGGGAAGGATAGGTCGCGTCAAGGCGTGAAGGGCTGGTGCGTGGCTTCATTCTTTTTGGGGAGTTTCCGATCTACGCTCCGCTTAGATATCTATGGCGCCAACACGCTCCCCCACAAGACCACTATCGGCATTTCGAATAGTTATCAAAACCTAGTAAGTAGTCTACTGCTTAATCCTTGTTATTATAGCCTATAACAAAATAAATACAATTAGAGTTATCAGCTACAGCTACCAAAAAGTAAAGTTGTGAAAAAAAGTTGTGAAAAATAGAAATGTTTAATATAATTACAGTTATGTTTCAAAAAGAAAAAAAGAAACGCTGCAGTAACATGTTTCCTTGTTCACAATAAATCATATTACACGTTACCAAAACAAATTTAGTTGGAATTTATCATTGCTTTTATTTAAAAGTTATGCCCATTTAAACAAAGAGGTGGTCACGATATGAGTTGGGCCAGATTCACCATTTTTAGCATTAAAAGTGTGAGTAAATTGAAATGATTGGCTTTGTAGCATCATGCAGGGCTTATAAGCGTGGACAAAGCATAAATATTATTATTGTTTTCACTTTTTTTGCTTTTAGAAATTATGCAACACTGTCTACCCTAAATAAGGGCAACACATTTGTTTATGTAAATAATTGGCTCAAGTGGTTTGCAACTTCTTTAGACTATTGACCCCATCTCCATCATTATTCTTACACCCCTGAATAGAAAAAAAACTGATGTTTCTTTTATAGGGCAAGGGATTCTTTTTACTGGTAAGACGCCACAAAACAGTAATGAAATGAAAAATGTTTTTATAAAGGTTTTTAAAATTGTATAATATTTCTTTACAGTATCTGTATGGAATATGGGTGTATTATAGATCAGGGTTTTTGCCCATAAATCACACGTTGCATGAAAAATGTTATATTTCAGTGATTGATTGTTATTAAATATGTCGTTCCTCAAAGACAATCAATTGGCAAAGATTAACACTAACCCTGTCCACCGGGTTTTTTACAAAGACAAGGGGCGGGGAGGATGGATGAAGATGAACAGATGAATCATCGATTTCCGACCGGGAATCGATCTGGGGTCCCTACTCACAAAGACCAGCCGTCCCACATAGGCAAGCCACATCTATCAGCTTCATGTTCTTTACTGCGCTCAGTCACTTTATAGGCTTGGTTGATCACATCATCGAAAACGGTCCATGCACGCGCTGAGATTTAGTGATAAGGCTAAATAAAAAAAATCTTTTGTCTCAAAGCTCTTCAGTTTTTCAAAACCTAATGCGGAATGCGGGTTTTTTTAAAGTTTTTTGTTTTTGATTTTTTTAAATATAAAATATTGAAATCCTTGTAAAAGTTACTTTTTGTATTTAAAATGATGTGATCAATGAAAATCTGAAAAATCTGTGAAATTTTGGGATTTTTTTTTCTTCTTTTTTGAAAAAAAAAATCAAAAAAAAAAATCAGATTTTTGTTTTTCTAATGCGCATCAATAAACTAACGCGCGTAGGAGCTTTGAAACAAATGATTTTTTAAATTTTGCCTAAAGAGTTAATGAAACACAAAAAGCTGCTTCACTAATCCTAACCTTGTCCGCCAGGTTTTTAACAAAGACAAGAGGACGGGAGGAAGGGAACAAATGAATCGCTGCTCCCGATCGGGAATCAATTTGGGGAACCTCCGCACATGGACCAACCGTCTCACATAGGCAAGCCATGACTATCAGCTTCAAATTCCCGCCATAAACTGCACTCACAGTGATCAACTACATGTATATTATAGGCTCGGTTGATTACATTATCGAAAACCGTAGGTTTGAGAGTAAGATTTAGTGAGACTTTACAGCAATATATTGTTAATGGTCAGGTTGGTTTGTAAGGGTTTATAAATATTTTGAAAAGTGTTACATTGAAATGCTACACCAAATGTGTTTATCTCCATTCAAACACAGTCGCACTGCTTACAACGATGGACATTAAATAAACAGCAACACTTACTTTGTTTATTAATGTAAAGGCTACCCTAGGTGGATATTCATGATCTGTGACAACAACACCAGCCAGCGAATCATTCCTTACATACACGTGACAATTATATTCTGTAATGATATGACACACAAACAAGAATGGATTAATCATAACGATTCTGAGTACATTTCAAAACATTAGGCCTATATGTATATATGAATAAGGAATGGTAAAGAGTGCACAAACTGCAAGGAAATCCACTCAGAAGAAAAGTCACTAAACTTAAGGAAACTTGCACCGATGATTTTATGGAATAATCTTATATGGAAACCTCGTTCTCTTGAAGAAAAAATCTCTTGGTGCACACCCCTGGTTACCTAATCACATGTAGGTTTACCTTATGAATTTAAATTCCTTATGATGCTCTACTGGACTTTGAGGTTTTGCTAAATAATGTGTGTGGGTTTTTATCAAACAATTAATTGATAATCCCTGGGCGTGTTTTTGTGAATTAAACTATCAGGGGAGAAAATATGGATCAAATTTGAAAGGAAAATCAGTCGCCGCACGCGCCGCCAATCGAAGGGGATGTTCAAAAAACTTAAGTTTTTTTACAAGTTGAACCATGCGCTGAGCGAGGCACGAGATTGATGGGGCCGCCGCGTGGTACAAGATTGTAGCACTGTAGGGTTTTGTAAGGTCCAGCCAGGAAGGTTAGTTGGACCTGAAACATTTTATGATAAAAAAATTCCACATCATTAACATCCTTGTTCAAGAACTCAATATTTATAATGAGTTAGGTTTTAGTTCATAAGCTTAGGCCCAAACATTTATTTTGTTTGTCCATTTCAGACCTACCCTAATTATGAAAACTGACAAAAGGTTTTCACTATACAAATGAATACTTACCCTAATTTTGGAACTTCCAGAAAAAGGGTTTTTATCCAGAATTTTGCATTCTGGAAATATTTCTTTACTCTTCTAAACTGTTTTAAACATGAATGAAGTAATTTAATATTAAAATATTCCACCCACATCTTATTTAGCAACTATTAAACATGTACATTTTTGGAATGTGATTTATAAAAAAAACTTTAAAAAAACTGACCTACCAATCCTACCTTTTAGAGGAGATCTATGGACAAACAAACAAACCAGGTCCATCACAGCAGATAACACTTTTAAAGACTTACCCTGTTCCTTTACTGTAGCCCGTACCCCTGATTGTGTGCGCTCAACCACTATTTGAGCTGTGAATCTCATAAACTCCTGAATGCTGAAATTAAGAACAAAATTTAGTTCAGTGGTGATTGCGTAAAAATAATCCAATAAATCGAATATTGATGATCTTTAAAGGATTAATTTAGATACCTTTTTCGAACCATTGTTAGCAGGTTATCATAGATGGAAGGTAGGTCGTAGCTGGTGTCTCGGTTGAGGGTCGGTTTCTGTGTCCTTATTTCAATGGCTTCTATCTGATCTTACATTTCCAAAACTGATCCTCTCTGGTGGATCACTTAATTTTGTATTTAAAGTCTTTGGAGTGTTCTGCCACAGCTGTGTGAGAGGAGTGATTTTGCTGTTCGAGTGTTCTTTAAACACTACGCTGAATGAAGGGGTTGTGAAGACCTCGAAAGCTACGGAGCTCAAGAAAAATGGTTCGAAAAAGGTCTAAATTAATCCTAAAATCATGATTGAACCCAATATCAGTCTACATGCTGCTGACATTGATGATCTTCTTCTTCTTTTTTTGATTTTGTATCATAATTGGAATTCAGGTTTTTGAGGCGGTCAATAAAAAGCACATCAAATTAGGTTTCATAAATTTGCTGAACTTATATAGCATCTGCATTGTCAAGTAAACTTTTACAAATTTTCAGATTGCATCAATTGCCTCAATTTCTGGCATTTTGTTGAAAAAAACCCAGTTTAAGAACAAATGAAGAGCTTAATTTGTATTAATGTTTGTTTTCCACCAACTAATTTGGGCCAATTTGTCAGTGCAGGACCAATGGAGCACCATATCCCACAGTGAACACCAGTGTGTTACACTGCGCTCAAAGCAGTATGTAAAAAAATGCATAAAAGCCCAGAATGTATGTAAATACAATTCTTATGTTTTTAATAACTTAAAATCAACCTACCTAGATCGCTGGAAGTAGCCAAATGAAGACAGTTCATAGGCACCCTTTAACTGTGAAACCTTGGTACCTTTGTATAAAACAGTTAAATTGAAGACCTTCATGTTGGACTCTCACTCAGAGATAGAGAATGTAGATTGTGGACAGTAGTGGACAATATTACATGTAGGGAAAATAATACTGTAATTTCTGTAAATTAAATAGAAAGAGGACAAATGTAGATGAACAACTTATTTTTATTCTAACATAAACAAATCTTCAAATTAAATTCATGCCAATCAAATTGTGCATTTAATATTCACCTTAATATTGTGGGGAATGATCAAGCTATTAGGGAGAAAATGGGTCAAATTTGTTAGGATGGGATAAATCCGGTTCCACTGGTGCCAGGGATCTACCCAGGTCACCCGCATGGAAATCTGGCACCTTTCTGATTGCCCTATGGGGTCTGCTCAAAAAACTTATTTTCTTTGTCTATAGCAAAGACTGATTACGCTAACGAGATTCCGTCAAATTTCTGAAACGTGCGCTACAAGTACCTATACTCTGTTTGGCCATCTCGAGACAGTGACGTAACCGCGTATTCTACTAAATGCATCACATAACGCGCGCGCATACTCGCGGCGCTGGTGTATAAACACGAGCGTTGAAAGGCGGAAGATACACACGCGTGCGTAAAAGCTGCGCCTGTTCAGTTACGTCACTGTCTCGAGATGGCCAAACAGAGTATAGTACTAAGAATAAAAGAATTAAAGTCCGTACCCGTATTAGGCCAAAACAACAACACTAAGTTTGTATTGATTCTTGGCATTTAATATATAATGTATGCTGTACCATGGCAGCCATACATGCCATCACAAATAAAGCAAAACAGCTAAGAACTATATTTGACTCTCATTTATTTAGTTTATTGGTTATTTTGATCTTTTATCATAAAATAACGCAGTTTGTTAGATTTATTTTTATCAAACAACAACAAATTTCCCATTTTATAAAATCTGTAAATCCAGCGAGCTGTTAACCAACTTAATGCTTTGATTTAATCGTGTTCTTTAGCACACACGCACATGACAACGCTGCATTATACGCACAATGCATACGCCACGACTTTGTGTAGGGCACGCTAACGCGATGATCATACACACTGAAGGTAATATTATTCAAATTAATACAAACTATACACCAATGTTGTCTCATAGGGTCATTCCATGCCAAATCAACCAATAGGTTGGTTGGTCACCCTCTCAGATTTGGCTGAAATCATTTATATATACATGTAGTACATCTATAGGTATAATGACCACATGCAAAAACTATAAATGCTCAATTCAAAGCCGTTTCGAAAATTTGGCCTATTGAAATTTGACACCAACCTGCATTTTTGTCAACCCGAGTTGCATTTTTATATTGAATTTTGGATCAAGCACATCTTGAATTTGGTAACAGATATTTAGCTGTAAATTGCTACCTAGAGTGATTGCTACCTAGAGTGATTGCTACCCAAATAAACAGAATATGACGTCAACAATGAGCATTTATATAGCGCTCTTACTCATTCAATGGTACCACAGCGCTTAACAAAATTAAAACATAAAATTAAAATTAACAGTGTTAAACAGCACTCACACTATGACGGTGAAATAAGTGAGTTTTTAACATCTTCTTAAATTGAGTCATTGATGAGGCATGCCTGATGTGACGTGGTAAATTATTCCACAATAATGGGCCGGAGGCATAAAATCCTTTCTTGGCGGTAGTGAGATGAGTTTTAGGTACAGTGAGAATCCGAGTGTCAGAGCCTGAGGCAGAACGAAGACCACTTCTTTTAGGTACATAACTTGACCATGTGACACTTGGGTGAGACGAATTAATTAAAGTTCTTTTGCATGAAATGAAGTCTTGTCTGGGGCTGCGATTCGTTGCGATTCCAGCCGGGTTTTGAATATGGAATGGTGAGAGTTTCAGCATGTATGTTTTCAATGGGGACTTTTAAAGAACGACCCACACACTTACACAGAGAGGAATAAGAATGGTAGGGTATTCTAAAGCTTACCCAAATGTATAAACAGTTCTAAAATATAATAATAATATTAATATTGTAATCTTTTGAAATAAGCTTATTTACATTGTCATTACACAGACAGGCAAATCATGAAATGACAGGACTACACCCACCCAGATTGTATGCCTTACCTCTCGAGCGTGTATCCGCTATCTTATAAGAAGAACATGCAACGTTAGTAGAGCTATGATCACACCATTTATAGGGTTAATGATTGTCTATACTCTGGCATAAATTACAATATTTTAGTTTTTATACACCGTAAATTATTAAGCTAATGCTAAACTCTCGTACGTCAATCAATTACGTGGAAGTAGTGTTTTTGAGTGGTGATGAGGTCATCGATCATGACCTCATAGTCTCATACCTAGTTTGTGTAAATATTGAGCGAGAACATACGTAAGTTCGATACATAGCCACAAAAGTCGATTGCAGAAGAGATTATATGAAATGTATGATTGCACACGATTGTACGGTTATCAAATTAAGCGGTTCAGGGATGAGACTATTGATCGGAGAGTATTAGGTCACAGATAATGCTGAAGCCCCCCCCCCCCCCCCCCCCCCCTCGTACGTGGATGCAGCGTTCGCGTTAAGTGGTTGCCCGGTTGCCCGGGACACCCAAAATTAGCACCGGGCAACCAACATGTACTTATTTGGTTGCCCGGTGGGCAACCAATTTTTTTACAAGAAGTGAAACACTTAACACATGCATTTAAATATTTTACAGAACGGGCAACCAAAAAATCTGCCGGGCAACCATAATTTCCTGCTTGGTTGCCCGGCGGGCAACCAGATTTGTTTCCTTAATTCGGACGCTGCGTGGATGTGCCTCCCGGACTTCGAAAATTTGATTTTCTCTATACCTATTTTCTGGCCAATTTCCCACCCATTAATACCAATTGTGTTAGAAAAGCACCCATTGCACAAATTGGGTGCTTTTTACAATAAAATGTTTATCCATTATTCGGTGGGTTTTGAGAAAGAACTTCACGTTATTATTATGTTTTTAAGCAGGAAAGGTGTCTGCTCTCACCTTCCCTGGTTTTTAAGTAACGTTCCTCAAACCGTGGAAACGGAAGCTCGCGTTATTCTATAAGTCAGGCTCAACTAGATTTACTGGTGCTCCCCATCATTTTAGTAACCAACTTGTTGAAGCTCTACTTGGGCCCCGGCCGGTGGCGTGGCCAGGAGGAGGAGGCAGCACCCTGAAGCTCCTTGTTTTGACTTAAAGGTATTATGTGATCTTTTCAAGGGAACTCCCTCAAATCCTCAATCCTCGGGAAAAAAGATTTTCTTGCAGATTTACATTTCTGATTATAAATAGTCGTACATACATTCCAAGTAACATGCATGGCGATACGATTCTCAAACTTCAAAATCATGGTTTAGAGTGAAAATAAACCATATGAACAAGTCTCCTGAAATGGACAATAAATCTATTACTATATACAATCAATTACCCCCCCCCCCCCCCCCCCCTCCCACACTTATCAAGATTTCAGCTGCTGGCGGAAAAAAAATTGTGCAAGTTTTACGAAAATTGTCGGTAAATCATGCCTTTGTCGGTACAACTATGGTCGTGCCACCTTACCCCCCCCCCCCCCCCCCCCAGTTTCCAAAAGCTGTGTACGCCACTGGAGCCAATACACAAGGTATAATTGACCTTTGTCAAGGATGAATGCAAAGGTTAAGTCAGGCGTCCTGCAAGGCTCAGTACTTGGTCCCACACTATTTTTACTATACATCAACGATATTGCTGATGATGTCAAATGCACCCTGAGGTTATTTGCTGATGGCAGCATCTTGTACACAGAAATAACAAAATGCAAATGACCAACAACGTCTACAAGATGACCTGAACAAAATCTTTTAGTGGGCCGATAAATGGCAGATGTCTTAATGCTGCAAAATGCCAGTCCATCTCCATTACAGGGAAGACCAAACCACTCAAACCACCCGGCGAACACTTGGCGTACTCAGGAGCAGCATCTCATCATGCTCACCTGCAGTCAAGACCCGTGCGTACCAAGCTCTCGTGCGTCCTAATCTCGACATGACATAAATTGCCCGCTTAGGAGCGCTATTAATTCGGTCTAGTAAACCTATTGTTATCAATTACTACGAGAGGATTACCTGGTTGTATATTTAAATTCGAGCAGTACTTCTTGCTAACTGCATGAGTGAGTTTCCATATTATCTTGCAAATTACATCCATGCTCAAGCGTTTAAACTACTCAATGGGCATTGCAATACAGCCGGTTGGTTGCACACGAGAATTATGTCATGGATAGCAACCAGCTTTGATGGAAGGCGAATATTTAAATTTTGTTTATTATTATAATATTATAAACAGCTAACATTGATTTAAAAGACGAATGACATATGGGATAGTTGAGTTGTAATATCTGCCAGTTCTTGTTTTTGGCTCCTGGTATTAAGGAAGCATTTGTACATTAGATGTGTATTTGAAAATGTCAACAAATCTGTCTGAAATATTGCAACGTCAATTACATCTGAAGTCTGAGTAGGTATAAATGCAAACATTTTATTTATTAACCATATACCACCACTGCCATTAAAATCCCTTAAAATCAACAGGAAGATATGTCTTGGTATTTTGAACCACTAAATGTATTTGATTTTTATTCAAGTTGATCAGAAAATGTATTTTTTTGCACAAAAAATGAAAGTTTTGGTAAAACTGAAAAGTTGGGTCGGTAGGGAAACGGGTAACTGGAACTCTCATTATATAGCCTAAATCAGCTGCGTGGGAGAAGCAATTGGAGGGGGGAGGTCATGTGGAGTGAAAATTATAAAATGCTTGTGGAGCATATAAATTTGTCCTTTTTTGGAATGTGACAATTATAAGGATAACAGAAGGCAAAGGTTACATGTTTTACTTGATGTAGAGTAGATGTAGTAGACACATTCAAAACCCGCTTCAACGGTCATAGCTCTAGCTTCAATAATGAAGACAAACGTAACGCTACAACACTCAGTGAATATGTTTGGAAACTAAAAGACAGTCATGTCCATTATTCAATTAAATGGAAAATTATTAGCAGAGCCAAAGCCTACTCTACATCAAGTAAAACATGTAACCTTTGCCTAGAGGAGAAATTCTTCATCATCCACAGACCAAAGTTATTTAACAAAAGAAATGAACTCACCAGTGCGTGCAGACATAGAAAGAAATACCTTGTATGTAACTATAAATAAAATTACTGTTTGTATGCATCCATAACCGTGTCAACCATGTATTAACCATGTACAAAAACGTGGTGTTTCCGCGCGTTTTTTAGAGCGTCGTTGCATGGACATAATGCGCATATAAATTCGCGTTTATATGTTCGCGCTTCGTGGCGCGCTATATTTATGTAGCGTGTAAGCTTCCGCGTTCACAGTATTCTCTATTCTCTGTTTTGCTGAATCAATAGCCATTCTGCATTTTGTTTTCTGAAGAGTGAGAGTCTAACAAGGCCTTCACGAAACAAGTTTGTAAAAATAAAATGCAAACAGTTTAACTTCAAGTCTCGTGTTTATTTATTTTGGCTCCCTTCTGGTTGAGCACTGTACCATTTGGATGGTTTTAATAACTCTTACTCGGATTTATAATATAATGTATATATTTCTGTATTTTTACTATGTATGATATGTAACTTGTAAGCCAGTGTCATCAGCTGTGCTGTTTTGCTGGCATTTGTATACCATGAATAAATAATAAAAAATAAAATAAATTGTTTTTCAAACTGTTAAAGTGTTAATTAAGGTGTAATATTGTATACGAGTCAATAGGTAGTTAGTAGTTAACACCTCTTACAGATGCAATAATGAAATTGAGTGAAATAATGAATAATGAAATAGACACCTACCGGTACCCATTTTTGGAAAAATATGAAACGGGAAACTTGGTAACATATTTCATTAAGCCTTAATTTAGGTCTCCACTGTTACTGTAAAACTATTACTTAGAACCTCAAAAGACCATTACCAGGATCTGGATAGTCTTATCACAACATTTCAACCACATGTAAAACATTTCATATTTCTATGTATTTTAATAAATTGACATCAGACAGAAAATGTTGCGTCTTTTCTCACTAGATGTAAATCCCAAATCCTATTTCCTAAACCTCTTACATCCACTTTTAGAGTTTTGAGTAGGGTAGGTGTGGGTACTGGGTAATACGAGACCTTTAAGACATTTGCATAATTAAAATACAAAATAACTGACTCAAATTTAAGCAAAGTTTGTTATTTGTAATCTACATTTGAAGAGCTTAGTTCCAAAAGGAGCTAACTCACCTTTTGGGAAAAAATGAGTTAGGTGCAGAAAATGAAAAAGAGTTACAAAATACAACTTTTAAACTTTGTTCTACATCTGTAGCATGTTTGGGTCCAAAGTTATGGGCCTCGGTAATTTCCAGAAATTCCAGGTAATTTCCGGAAATTTCCGGAAATTTGAAAATAGTTCACTATTTTTTAAGCCAAAATGGTGGAAATATGGTTCTTTTATCATGGTAAAACTTTGATAGGAATGTCCTTAATAAAATGCAATGAAGAAAACGTGAAATGTATGGGATTATTGTTTTGAAAATTGCACACAAACAAAATTGTTGTTATTTCAAAAAATGTGCCAAAATGTCCATATTTTCATTTTTCTCACAAAATATAAACTCATCATAATTAAAAAAGTTGAAAAGGTATTTTAATGCGGTTTTCTGTTTTCAATGTGATTTGATATTGTCTTTCAGGTGTACATTATTTGGAAATAAAAATTGTTTGGTAAAGAGGTTTTTGAAAATTGGTCGAAACATTTTTGTTCCAAAAGAGCTAACTCCACTGATATCCGAAAATAAAGAAAGACATAGGAAATACAGTGAAAATAAAAAAATGAAATCAAACCAGTTTTTAAGCTTCCACGTATGGTATCTTTCATATGGCAGAAAATTGGCATAATCAAAGAAGTGCAACATCCTCATTTTAAAAAACGTTGCTTTTCTCCTATTTCACTTTTAGTAAGTTTGCTCCTTTTGGAACTAAACTCTTCATTTTATAAACCTTTATTGTAATAAAAAACAGAGTCATTCTATGTTTGGTTTGGCTGTTATTATCAAATACTGACGTCATCATAAATGTCCCATCTTACCTACACGTGAAGGTAACATGAGCCATTGTTTTGAGGACATTGTTTTGATATGAAAAGTTATTTGACATATTTATTTAAAGAGTAACTGTTAAGTGCCATTGTCCCTAAAAATCAAGTTTTTGTTGGCAGACATAAAAATATGAATTTCCATTATACTTTGGTCATTGATAGACCTTTGGTCAATAAACACTAAAATGGAATTTTTGTTTGTTTTTGCCTTCGTTGCCATGACAACGACACATATTAGAATTTTCATGGTTTTTAACAACATTTTCAATTTTTCAGAAATTCAAAACTGCTAATTTACACATATCATTTTGAACAAACAATACAACCAGGATTTTATTTTCATTCAACAATATAACCATACATGTCTCAACTTTCATTCCGTCCAACAAAAAAACTTGTACAAATTGTATTGTGGGATATACCATTATTTGAAAAAGGGGTGTTTTTCATAATAAATCGTGTGAAAAAAATACACCTTCGTAAATTAATCACAACTAGCAAAGTAGTGTTTTTTTTGCATTCACCTTCTACAAATGAAAGCTTGAGGGATGTCTGAATAATAATATGTAAAAATATCCATGGGTAATTCATACCTGTTGAAACAGTGTTGCCAGAAAGTGTTGACTTTTTCCAAAAAAAATCGGTATTACATGGTGTGAAAATACACGTTTAATTTCAGCAAACTATTTAATAAATCATCCTGTTATGTCTAAAATAGAGAACAACTATTTTTGGATCAGGGATAATGTTGCTCATGTTTCAAAGTGCATATTCAAAAAAAAGGTTTTGCCAGGTAGGTTGAGTTTTAACTTTATTCATGGCAGAACAGACTCGTATTAAACAAACAGAATTCTTCTTAAATCTGCTTTTGACAGCTACATCCATTTACTGTATCACTATAAGTGAAGTTTATTTACATTCATGTGTGAATAACAAAAGGTCAAGACAGTGTTGCCATGTTAGTAGAACTTGTTAATAGCCCTTAGATGTGTCATAATAATGATGTGAACGCATATGATCATCAGCAATATAATAATAGAGGGTCATTTTTAGGTCATAGTTTCAGATCACGCTTGCTACATGGGTTTTTGATGACTTTATGCCTACTGACAATATTTTCAACAAAACAATTGAAAGAAATGCGAAATCCAGGGTGCCCCGGCCAAAAAACCACAAAAAGTCGGCCATTTTGGAAAAAACAGACTTTTGATCATAACTCAGTCATTTTTGGTCTAATTTATTTGATTTTGGTGGCAATACCCATGTTTAAAGGTACAAGATGTCATTCTATGCTGGTTTCGTCTCATATAACCCCTTCGTTTTCTTGTAATAGCTGATTTTGGTCAAATTTGGACTGTGGGGGCGCTTTGCAAAAAAGTAGCTATCGCATTAACCCTTACAGCCCCGGATCCCATGAAATCCCATTTCCCAGCCTCCTGGTTCCACCTGGCGCTGAGGTTTTTGTGTGAAATAATGGCCCCGGGCTATATAGCTGGGCGAATACACTCGCCCAGCACAGCTTCCCCCGTGGCGCAGTTGGTAGAGCGTTCGCCCGCCAACCGAGAGGTCGTGGGTTCAAACCCCGGGGCGTGGCACCTCTTGTTGTGTGTGCTTTTTTCGCTTGAAAAAAACTTCGTTGGAAAATCCACCGGGTGGGTTAGGGTTAATAAAAATGAATTTGAATAAATGAAATGTGTTAAGAGTGTGTCGAGAAACATTGTCTGAAGATGTGAGCATGTTGCCTCTTTTCGTTTTACCGTGGAATCAAAAGAACGAGTTAAAAGCACTTCCATAGGATAGTACAGGGGTCAACGAACTTTCATTAGTGTGTGTTTCGAAGGAGACAATTTAAAGATGTTCAAAATGGTGTAGCTTCAAAACAACAATGGTATTTTACTCAGATTTTCAGGAAATGCCTAAAATGTAACTCCTATCATATTTCAACATTAGAATTTGAGATGCTACGATGCAAAAGGTATCTTTTTTAAACAGCGCCCTCACAGGGCTATTTTCACTAAAAATGCCATTTTCAGGAAAACGAAACATCGTCATGCGATAAAAGTTGTGTAAGATTATTCTATGTCCCAACAAACATGGGTATTGCCACCAAAATCAAATTGATTGGACCAACATGATTGATTTATGATCAAAATACTGTTTTTCCAAAATGGCCGACTTTTTGTGGTTTTTTGGCCGGGGCACCCTGGATTTTTCAATTTTTTTCAATTTTGTTGTTGAAAATGTCAGTACGTATAAAGTCATCAAGAAATCATGTAGCAAGCATGATCTGAAACTATGACCCTCTATTAGCTAGATTAAGCATAATAAATATAACAAAATATCAAGAGATTGATTTAATTAAACAAGGAATATACCATGTTTCAAAATAGGGGTGTTTAAGGGATATTTAATCAAACTGAGCCTTAAAAGGCTCTGTTTGTGGAGATATTGACTCTAAAGTTAGCAGCATGTATAGACTTATATTTATAAACTGATATAAACTCAGAAGTTATCACACAAACGGTTTGCGCATATATGTTAATACTATACTCAACATGGCATATGTTGCAATATTGCTAATTTGAGGTAAAAAAGAGAACTCTGGCAACTTTAACAAGTACATTTCATATTATTTTATTGCAAACATTCACAAACAAAGTAATATCTTCAATATATCTCCTAATCAACGCTTATATATATGTAATTCACTGTTTAATTGTCCGTTTTTCGATAATAGGCATTTTAAGATTTTTCAAAAATACCTATCTTTCTGGAAACACTGCTGCCATGTTTAAAGATTACCCACACTTTTCTCATTGGAATTCAATTGAGCAACATTGTTACTCTCTACATGCACAATATCTTTGACAAAAAAGTGCCACTTTCAGGGTTAACGGTGATTAGATTTGGCTAATAATTGATAGTTTGTAAAAGGGACGAAACACCCCTATTTGGAAACATGGTATAGTCCAATTGCAAATTCCAATATTTTTTTTAAAATATGGATTAGTTTGACTGTGGACTGCCCTTTCATATATAAAAACAAGAATTTGTTAAAAGTATTTTGTATGCTACAAATGTGAGATCCAAGTTGAGCTAAAATTAGCATATAAAACAGCAAAAAATGAGAAAAATCATCAAATTAATGGAATTGCCCGTTACCATGGTAACATACATGTGACACCAATTTTTTTCTCCATATTTGTTGACTTTGACCATAGGTCCATCCATGCACAAGGTATGAAGAAAATTCATATTTTTCAGTCTGCCACATTTTTCAACATTTCCTTGATTCTTACTGAATATTCTTACCTTAAAAGGTGCTTTGGACGAAAACACTGCCTATTGGCCTCCATAGTTATCGCCCAAAGATAGCTTTTTTAAGATGGAAAAAGAACAAAAAAGCCCCACTGACCGAACCAATTACCCACCAACCGTTAGGTATATTTTTTCGGCGTCTAATCTTCGGTTGTTAAATGAATTCATATTATAAAATAAGGACATTTTATTATTGGAAGTGATGTAACCTCCGGGGGGAAATATTTGGAAATTGTGAGAAGACCATATAAATACGAAATTAAGTTGAAACTGTTTTACCGGCCCCGACGTGTGACAAAGTTGAAAGTTGAAATCTTGATTTTCCCCAAATATCGGACCTACTTTGAAACTCATCTGGCTCAGATATGTAGCCATGTTAAATACATCAACAATCAAGAGTCTATCTATATTTTCTTATGTATGTATATAATTCAAAACTGTACTTCTCTAATAAGAATCGTTCATGCTACCGACGCCGGCCATATTGCTACCTGCATGTATTGCTTTGCTTTCCTCCACGTGTCGAATTTATACCATAAATTGCTATGTAGGCCTACTCCTACTTTTTTACATTCGTATACCAAAACACTTCCCACAGTCCAACACCCTTCCATTTCTTACTCACTGCTCATCTGCTATAACAACACCAGCCATATTATACCCCGGTATACCCTTTCAAAAGTCAACAAGGCTATCCTGTTATTATTTATTTGAGCGCCCCTTTCCTTTTAAAGGAATTTTTATTTTAATTCTATCGAGTGTATATTAATATTGAATGCCTGACTGTATTGAAGAAGAACATGATATTTGGATTTGTTAATAATTATGTACATTTTAATTTGTTTCCTTTTATAATGTCCCGATTGTTGTACTCTTTAGGATCCGATTCAGAGGTGTTTGGTTGGACGTGCGAGCTGGAGTAGGCGTTTGGTAGGAGAGCAACCCCCCCCCCCCCCCCCCCACCCCAACCCCCCGGGGTGAACTGTAACCTAGATTTTATTATTATTATTCATATGGGCCTTTTTATTAATATCACTGATGCATACTTTTTTCCAATATAATATCGTTTTACTCATAATAATATCTATAGACATTACAAATTCGGGATAAGAGTATACTATTAGTTATTAGGTGAGGTTGAGTCGGATACGGATTATATCTAGCTGAGGATTCTGTATCGGGACGAGGGCGCAGCCCGAGTCCCGATACAGACTCCGAGGCTAGATATAATCCGTATCCGACCCAACCTCACCTAATAACGATTTTATCCTACTAAAACACTATTCAAACAAAACAAGAACAAATGATTCTGTAAACCTACGGCGCTTAGGATTTACTGCAGGGTCCGGCTTTGACGCTGACACAAACGCCATTGTTGATCAACAATCTGCCGAACGTCACGTAGCAACCCTACTAACGCATGCGCGCGCATTCCTTACTGACCGTATACGGGGTCGGATACGGAATATATCTAGTCACTAAATTCAGGCGCTTATCCAATAGGAACACGAGAATCGTTTTGATGGTAGGATAATATTAGTTATTAGGTGAGGTTGGGTCGGATACGGATTATATCTAGGCGAGGATTCTGTATCGGGACGAGGGCGCAGCCCGAGTCCTGATACAGACTCCGAGACTAGATATAATCCGTATCCGACCCAACCTCACCTAATAACGATTTTATCCTACTAAAACACTATTAAAACAAAACAAGAACAAATGATTCTGTAAGTCACCTAAAACCGGAGTAAGTTCAGATGCAATCATGACGTTCGTCACGCGCCGGCGCGGCGTAGCAATCCTACTACACGCATGCGCAGTTCCTTACTGACCGGATACGGGATACGGGGGTCGGATACGGAATATATCTAGTCACTAAATCCAGGCGCTTATCCAATAGGAACACGAGAATCTTCTCGATGGTAGGATAAATTACATTACTCATTCATTGTCTATACCAGGTGCAGTGTACAACGCATTGTATTCAACGGATTTCTTCACAATGGCAACAGCGCGTCTCTTTTCACGGATCACGACTAGGGTAAGTTCAACAAGGCCTACCTTTCGGCTGAAAATTATTATTATTATTGTCATTATATTATTTAAACAAAGCAACATTCTCCCAATCCTCTTTTTATCATCTTCAATCTAAGCGGGCAAGCAAAAAATCTCCAGTATCATGATTATCCTTCATCTGTTTGTACTCTCCTTTCTTGTTCTTCCTCTCCACTTCTACCAGTAACTTTCTTTGTTCCTCTTTCCCTCTCCGTTATTCTCCAATTTCCCCTTTTTCCCCTCCCTCCCTCCCTCCCTCCCTCCCTCCCTCACAAAATAAACAAAATTGAGCTATTCTGTTTGGAGCTATTCTATTTTAAAAAGGCTTTTGATACGCTAGAAACTCCATTTTTAGATAAATGTTTATCGAAAATGGGTTTCGGGATACAATTTAAAAAATGGATATCAACTTTATATACCAAGATTAATAGCTGTGTTTTAGTTAATGGCTGGCTTTCAGAATCGTTTCAAGTTCAAAGAGGAATACGACAAGGTTGTCCTATACCAGCTCTTCTGTTCATTTGTTTAGCAACAGAAATGTTACCTGTAAATATCAAGCAAGATCAGAGAGTAAAAGGTATTAAAGTGGGAAATGATTTAGAAGTAAAAATTGTACAAATGGCTGACGATACAACTGTGATGGTAGAAGATGAAACTTCAGTTGTTAATGTATTTGACACAATTTATAAATTTAGTGAGGTATCCGGGATAACTGTTAACAATGATAAAACAGAAGGTTTATGGTTGGGACCAAACAAGCCAAGTTTGAACAAAAAGGTATTGATAAAGTGGTCGAATGAACCAGGGAAAAGTTTAGGAATACACTTTGGAAAAGATCAAAAACAACTTGAAGATTTAAATTGGAAACCAAAGATTGGAAAATTGGAAAAGACTTTAAGCCGCTAGAAAGCGAGAAAACTAACATATTATGGAAAAATCAGTATTATAAAAACAATTGGCATCTCACAGATACTGTACAATGCATCGTGTATTATAGTACCTGATTACGTTATTAAAGAAGTAAATATAATTCTGTATACATTTTTATGGGGGTCCGGTAAGGAAAAGTAAAGCGACGCACTACAACACAATGTATGGATAATGGATGTCTACAAATGACTGATATTGAATGTCAGATAGATGCTCTAAGAATCAAATGGGTATCGCGAATGTTCGATACAAATACTACTGGAATTTGGAATAAGATTGTGAAATATCTACTAGAGCCAATTGGTGGTCTATCCTTGTTACTCAAACTTAATTGTAAAGGTAAGGATGTAAACAAAGTATTTTTAAAAAAACCACCATCATTTTATAAAGACGTTCTGAAAGCTTGGTATGTTCTGCAGGAAAATAAGATGAAGACGGTGCTGTTCTTAAGAACGATATCATATGGGGAAATAACAATGTTAGGTATAAAGGCCATATGCTGTATTATACAAAGTGGATAAATGCTGGTATTATAAAGTGGATAAATGCTGGTATTATACATGTTCATGATATTGTAATTTATGTAAATGGCAACTAAGTGTCTCAGACACATGTAATGTATGCAATTGTTTAGATAATTATGATCACTTTTTTGTAAAATGCAATTATAACAAAAAATTCTGAATTAAATTTTCCAAATATATACGATTCTTGATGAAGGAATACGATTTTGATATATCTTTGGAAAAAATCATATGCGGCTGGAACATCCGTAATTCTAAATTTAATTTTACAAATATGTTAATTGAACTAGCATCTTATGCCGTATATAAATCAAGAATAATTTATTATGATACAAATAAAACAACACCTATTTCAATTCTGTTTATGTTGGAAATTAAGAAGATTGACGAAATTCAAGTATTGCATTTTCGAAAAGAAAGGTAAAAATAGAACAGCAAAATTAGAACATTGCAAATTTACTGGAATATAAAATAAATTATATTTTATTCTTGAAATGAAAATTACGTTAAATCAAGTTTTCTTCACAAGCATGTTATCACATTGTACTATTAATATTATAAAAGAATGTCTCATAATGTACGATATCTATATTAACATATGTGTATTATTATTTAACGTGATATTATAAGTTAACACTTGTTGAGAAGAAAATAAAGACTACACTACCTCTATAAGGTTAAAAGAGGAAAAAAATACATAAATTAGATCTTGCCTATGACATGCATTGGATAATTATAGGTCAATAAATGCGAAGGTTTTCGAGATAAGGGGAAATCAATGTACGTGCGCTGATGCTGATGTGTAAATAATGGCACGACCTCATGGGAGTGCTATTTTGAGTATATCAATATCTTTTATAGTATTATGTAATAATTTGAGTATAATATTGTCCGGGTCAAACTCGATAGTCATAAGGGTCGCTAGTCATAATGCTCATTATTCATAATCTGCCCTAACCCTTATACCCTAACCCCAACCCTAACCCTAAACCTAACCCTAACCCTAAACCCTAACTCTAAACCCTATAATTCTAACCCCTAACCCTAACCCTTAACCTTACCCTAACCCTATCCCTAACCATAACCATACCCCTAACCATATCCCTAAATATAACCCTAACCCTAACCCTAACCCCTCACCCTAAACCTAACCCTAACCCTAAACCCTAACTCTAACCCTTAACCCTAACCCTAATCCTTCCTTATGACTAGCGGTCCTTATGACTAGCGGGTAGACCCCTATTGCCCAACGGTTGCACAAAACAGGCCATTTAGACATTTTAGACAATAAACGCTACCGTGTCTTGGTGCACAAGATTATGATCTGCTTATTGGTTTTCTTGAAATGATGCCACACATAATTGTTTGGTAGATTCCCATGTCTGTACACGAAAATCCACCAAGAAAAGTCTGTTAATTTATGGACAAAACCAGCCATAACTTTTTTTCTGTATACAATTTGGTAAATGGCACAATTTCTTATCGTTGCATTGTCTCAAGGCCAACAAATTTGGTATCAATATGTGCCTAACAATTGGGTGCATCTTATTAGCTGAAA
Organism: Ophiura sarsii; assembly: GCA_035610835.1. Classification (NCBI taxonomy): domain Eukaryota; kingdom Metazoa; phylum Echinodermata; class Ophiuroidea; order Amphilepidida; family Ophiuridae; genus Ophiura; species Ophiura sarsii. The sequence continues at coordinate 22,820,189 of CM069448.1, read as the reverse complement.
ATTATTTAAATCCATCAAATATTTCTGGAAATATTCTAGTATATGCTAGGGGGAACTTACATATTTTGTTGTGTGTATATTCCTTTGCAAATAATGCTTCCTTTAATCATAGATATAGCTACAAAAGCCTGTGTGAAATTAATGATTTTGACTGGTGGCCATTTTGAAATTTAAAAATGGCGTTTAAGCAAGTGATAACATTGATGTTAATAGCGTAATATTAAGGCGAATTTCCTTCGTTTAAAGGCATATTATGTGATCTTTTCCAGAGAGCGCCCTCTATTCATGATTTTTTTTAGAAAGTAGATTTTCTTGCATATTTACATTTCTGATCATAAATCGTACATACATTCCAAGTTACATACGATACGATTCCTAATTACCTCAAAATCATGGTTTTAGAGTGAATTTAGAGTGAAAATATAAACTGTCGTGTTATCACGACAGTTTATTTTCACTCTAAAACCATGATTTTGAAGTAATGAAGAATCGTATCGCCCTGTAACTTGGAATATATGTACGATTTATGATCAGAAATGTAAATCAGCAAGAAAATCTGCTTTTCAAAAAAAAATTCGATGTTGAGGGCGTTCCCTGGAAAGATCACATAATATGCCTTTAATTTTCGCCTTAACATCACTCTTTTTCGCCTTAACGTCATTTAAACAAAGGACAGAATAAACCCTATTGTTCTCTTTCTCCTTAATGATGGTTTTAACCGTATAACAGCGATGTTAATTGTTAGTTGATCCCTTAACCTTGAGAATACAGGTATTGCCACCAAAATCGTGTTGATTTACGAACCGATAATGGCGAAATTGATAAAAACACAGGTTCGATTCCCGAGATTCCCTTATTTTATTTTATTCTTTCAAAACATGATGGTAACTTTAATGAAACCTTTCATGTCAATTTCTACAATATGATGGCCCAGGTATTGACATATTTTAGTATTTATTTATTATTAATCAATTGATTTATTAAATGTGTATGTGTTATTATTTTGTATTCATCTTTTTATTTACTTTTAATGTATTTATTAATGTATTTATAATATTTAATTGTTCATTCATTCATTCATTTATATAAATAGGCATATATTAATAAACGGATACATAATTCAATAAATACATGTACATATAAATAGGCATATGTATTTATTGATTTATGTATCCGTTTATTTATTTGATTTCATATTAATGATTGATTGATTGATTGATTGATTGATTGATTGATTGATTGATTGATTGATTGATTGATTGATTGATTGATTGATTGATTGATTGATTGATTGATTGATTGATTGATTGATTGATTGATTGATTGATTGATTGATTGATTGATTGATTGATTGATTGATTGGTTGATTGATTGATTGGTTGATTATTTTGTTTAAATCTTTTATCGCCCGAGTGCACTAATGGTGAGTAGCTGAAGAATAGCGCTACCTCGCTACTAACTACTAAGGGGTAACCCAAAATGTTGAGAGCACCAAACCGGGGTAAGCTGCTACGCTAGTAACTGGCGAGTAATTTACGCTAAATCTTATACCTGACCGGACCCAAGAGTAAGTTGGGGCATAACGTTTTATGCCACAATTAGTCGATCGATGAAGCAGTGGCGTACATTTGTTGTGGACATTGGAGAGGTTGGTTCGCATCGTAGTAATCCGTAGTACTAAAGAGTGTTAGGGTTAATGAGAGGGGGGGGGGGGGGGGTAGGATCAAAAAAAATCGCACGGTCACAAAATTTCGTACGGTCACAACATTTCGCACGGTCACAACAGCGAATTTAGCGTCCCGGTAGTGAGAATTTAGCGTCCCGGTATTTGGAGCCAGGGGGGGGGGGCAACTTGCCCCCCCCCCCTGCCCCCCCCCCCCCCCGGTCGGTACGCCACTGCGCGAGCCGCGAAAAAACACGACAAATTGTGGGTCCAAGGACGACGGCCTTCCCTCTTATACATGTACACTTGGTGTTAAAACAAGAAGAAAAAAACCCGTTCGGCACATTTTGGGTATAATATATGGACACTTTAAAAAGAGTTAAAAAACATGTTCATGGAATTGATCAAACTTGTTATATGTCACCCAAAATATATCTTTTTTGTGTGTGTTTTTTTATCAATCAGGCATGCTCTGGCAGCACGATAAGGAATATACCAACATTATGCACAACACAGGCCAGATGTAGCCGAGGTTTTAAAAGCAGTGAGTTTAATCATCTCCAGTATTTATGGTTTAATACGGCAATATTTTATGATCGTAAATTCAATATTCATAATAAATTATCGAGCAGCACAATTGTCAATTGAAAATATAATAACATCATGTATCAGGGCCAGACGATGCGCCCATTCAACCTCTTAAATTTAGCACAAGGCTGTCAACTCTCCCGCATTAGGCGGGAGGCGGTCTCCCGCCTAGACACTCTTTCTCCCGCACTCCCGCCTAGCATATACCGGGTGGTTCAAAAAAACGTTGACCCAAGTTCAAAGTAATTTTTCAACCACATTTAAAGTTTCAGATAATTTCTGTTTGCTTAGTCTTAATCAGCAGTAAGTTTTGAAATTATCCTGAAAAGATGGCACGTTTAGCTTGTTTGGTTCTTCAGATATGGTTCATTGCAGAAAACATGTACAAAACTGACTTGTCCACGGGAGCATTATTTAGTTTTTGTCTTAAACAAAACAGCATGCTCTAGTTTCAAAATTGAAAAGCCCGCCCTGACAAAGTATCCCAATCTCTATGCTTATGTGCCATTCACATTCAACAAAGAAACGTAGATACGTATAGGTAGGTAATGTCAAGCACCAGACAGATGTCTCAAATGTCTCCTTGTTTCTTTTTCTCCTATTTTCACAATTTGTGACCAATCGTGTGTAACTCCACTTTGTGCATTCCATCTCTACTAAAGGACGCTCCCGTGGCCAAGGCAGCTTTGTGCATGCTTTCTGTAATGAACTATATCTGAAGAACCAACCAAGATAAATGTACCATCTTATCAGGATAATTTCAAAACTTACTGCTGATTAAGACTAAGCAAACAGAAATTATCTGAAACCTTAAATGTGGTTGAAAAATTACTTTGAACTTGGATCAACTTTTTTTTGAACCACCCGGTATAAACTCCTAGGGAAAGGGAAAGAAGAAAAGAAAAGGGAAAGAAAAATATTTGTGTACTATCACACTCACAGGGATGCAATATTTGTATTTATTTCACATGGATATGGCTTGCAAATATTTGTGAGATAAAAATCAATATTAAATACTTATTGTTTGCGTTGTGCTATAGTAAAAATATATAAATGGGTCCATTTATTAACTCGTAATATAGTTATAATATTTGTATAATCCAATTCGCGATTATCGCTAACAATTAACATTGCGTGACACCCTGAAAATCATTTCATTTTCAAGTATTTCCTCTTTATCCGTATTTGAAAAAACAGCATCGAATTTACAAGCCCTCTTAGTACAGAAGAAGGCCCCCGCTTTTAGCGGCAAGGGCGTTGTTAATGGAGCTGTTCGTGATCTCAATTCAGAAAACTACGCCGGGAAATACTACGTGTTACTTTTCTATCCAAATAACTTGTAAGTAGGATAATAAACTTTGCCAGGCAATTAAGGGGTCCTTATGATATTTTGACCCTTTAAAAATGTTCTATAAGACATGATATCGAGTCTATTCTTATAAATCAAGTTTGTATAAAGATTGAATAAAAAAGGGCTTACAGTATTCTAGCGTAAATAGAAGTGAGTGTAAACTAATTAAACTATGATGTCTCCCGATTGATCTTCTGGATTCCACTTGGTGGGGAAAATAACAGTGGCAGAAGATCCCTTTAACCATGACACAATAATGAGCGATATTGGATTCAACAACGTATGACAGGAACATATTGGACTCACCCCACGGTAGGCCATGGAATGTAATCTGTCAATATGGAGCGTTCTGTGCGACACATATCAACTGAAATGCTCCTCCTGTCCATATCACAGTATCATAGTCCGTCGAGTAGTTCCACTCGCCCAGTAAGGTATAGCGCCACCAGCGAGAACCGCCTAGCCCGAGCCGAAGGCGAGGGTCCTTCGATTAAACGATGAAAACGACGATAACTTGAGTTACCTTGCAACTCCTTTTATAAAATTAAGGAATAGTTATAAGCACAGATAGATCTTACTTGGGTCAAATATTCAGACCGAGTTGTCCTTTTACATTTTTTAATATTTGGCCCTTTATACAGGGTAGTCATTTTGAACAAGAATTCACACGTTGTAGCGAGTTGTATCCATCCGCCAATATTGTTTTAATAAAACGTTCGATGGATGGGGTCACACTACTAAATAGAGCTCCATATGGATATGTACAAAAACATTGATATAAAACTCTGTTTTAGACCACTCAATTCCGAAGTTGGACCCTGTAGAGTGATTTTTTCTTTAAAGATTATCACATTTCCCCACCAAAAAGTGAAAAAAATAGGTAGGTTAGCCTGCTCGATTTTCCAAAATATGCACATGGAGTTGACTACCTCTCTGATGAGCTTGGAAATGTCGCCGTTATCGCCAATGTTTCCAGTAAAAATCACAAATTTGAAAGATCTCTCAATATTTACCTAGATGATATTCACAGTTTATAGTCAGGGTGCATGTAGGTGATGTCCCATTTCATGATTTATCATAATTAATCAAAAATCATAGCATATACGCAATTGTATTACTGTCAAGTCTTTTTAAATTGAGGATTTTGTGATGCATACTTTCCGATTCTAGATTTAAACATCGACTTAAGGGTATGATATGATATGATATGATATGATATTATTTGGGTCCTACGACCCAGGATAACCCAATAAGCTTATTAGCTTATTTCCATTGGGGTCCGTTAGATGTGTGAACAGATACAGACCGGGATGATCCCCTACTCTTTACGAAAGAGTCTGTAACCTTTTAACGTGCTCGGGTATTGCTCTTCCGATGCACGGGACCACCATTTATACGTGACTTCCGAACCACTGTTTTTTGCTGCCATTAGGAAATCGTCACCGTCATTTCGCTTCATTTACCAGGCTACCGATACGGCGCCCACAGTATCAGCACTTATATTGTAATATTCCCTAACAGCTCCCCAATCTCGCTTGGGTCGACGAAGCAATTGAGACTAAGTACCTTGCCCAAGGATACAAACAAGTTGGCTGTAGTGGGGCTAGAACTCACAACCTTTGCATCGTGAGACCGGCATGCTATCCACTAGACCACACATGCTCTCCATGGTAGGGGATACCCGATTTAGTGTAGTGCACCCGGATACTCTTTTATTTAAAATATATCGGCTACAATTAAGGTAGCTAACTCGGCTCCTACACCACTGCAGAAAAACTGCTGTAATACCAAATCAATTATATCTATACTCTTTATACAGAGACCACAGTAAAGTTTAGTATTTCCTCTACCTATTTCAGGACTTTCGGATCATTTTTGAACTTTCTTATGTTTTCTTTATTCGTTGAAAATTCCCTAAATTTTCACCTTCTGGTATTTCTGTAGACTAAACGGAAATTGCTATGGCCATGAAACTTTGGGAATCAATTTATAAAAATATTACCTAAATTCTCTCGTGAGGTTTTGCAAATACAGTGTTTACTTTTGGATTTTTTTTCTTCTTTTTTCAATTTTGATTTTAGGGAAATTTTCAAAAGACTGTAAAAAAGTCTAGAAACACTTAATTAGTAAAAACTCACGTGATAACTTTCTAAATTTAATTACCTTTAATATGACACCTTGTTTGTGCAAATTGAACATGTAGTTTTTTCTGTAGAATTTCACAAAATTTAACAATATAGTGTTTCTAGAAAATAGTGAAAAAGTACTAAAATTCCCAGTGAATAAACCATCCATCACCACTCAGTTGTGGAGGGGAACAAATTGTGTTATACCTTGGTGTTTTGGCATCAAAATAAAATAAAAGTCTTTAGCATACAAAGAAGAGAAAAAAATATTTACAAAATGATGCGTTTTCTGAAATTTGGCAGAATCGTGAATTCGGCTACGCCTCCTGTATTAAGTCAATGGGTTTTCAAATAAGGAAAAATTACGTAAATCAAAAACCGCTTTTTGGAAAAAAATCAAACTTTGCGTATCATCTTTTCTTAGGGAGCAGTTCCATTTATATGCGATAAATTTATCGCGACTGTATCGGGGCCTGATATGTTTTGGACCCGATGTTTTTCAAGTTGATTCGCGATAAAATAGTCATCAGGCCCCGATAAAATAGCCATCGGGGCCCGATACGAGGCCTCTGCTAATCCCTGGGGTATGTTTAGCAAATAGAGTGGGACATTGTTTAGCAAATACACGAGGATAATACAATTTACGTTAAACATCCATAATCAATAACATTATCTCTAAAAACATGAAATGCTGAATTTGTACCTTACAACTAGAATAAATAGCCCGAAGCTCTATTTACATACCGACCACTTATCTTTCGTTATATTTAAACAAGCGGTAATACGCTACTCGATAAATAATCCTTTGCTTCGCGCAACTGTTCGCGATAAAAATCTCATCGGGGCCTGATAAAAAACTCATCGGGGCCCGGAACATTCGCGCAATTTTTATCGCGTACAAATGGAACTGCTCCCTTATCAATATACACATCCTCTGTTATTTTGAAGCAAATCATTGCCGGTCCGCGACAGTGAGCCCGGTGCGCAAGCATGCACCCCACGCGTGACCACGATATGATTACGCGGTAGTACGCGCAATGCACAATATGGTGCAATTTTAGTGGCATTTGTGAGCCAAATTCGAGAGGTTTTTTGCTCTTTTTGGAGCCAATTGTTAACAAGTTTCTCTGGAATATACTTTTATCACACTTCCCGTTACTTCCTCCATATTTCATGCACAGTAGACGTCTCTTTGATCAAGACTAACGGATAAAATAAGGATAACAAACAGACAAACAAACACACACCGTTTCAAGAATAATAGTAAGATGAGCGAGCTGCAGGGGGTGGGTATGGACGTAAGTTGAAGGACCCTTGTCTTCGGCTCGGGCGCGGCGGTTCTCGCTGGTGGCGCTCAGCCGCGCTCTACTACCTCACTGGGCGAGTGGGACTTTCTCGACGGACTACAATGTATCATTGTTATTTAGTTTGCTTCATCTAATAAAGCAATCCACAGTGTACAGTAGGCAGACACCTTAGGGATGGCATCCAGATTCGTACGGATTAAAAGCCGTAGATCGGAGTGTAAACGCAGACGCACTGGCTGTACGGGAGTTGTTCAATGCGTTCGCTAAGAATGGCTAAACACGTATTGGCTGGTCATTATTTAACCGCGTTCCGTTTATCTACACAAAAATGTCCGTTTATCCCAGCGCGTTTACCCTCTCCGATCTACGGTTTTCAATCCGTACGAATCTGGATGCCATCCCTTATACAATTATACTCGAAAGCATTTGATCTGCCGTGTCCTATTGTCCCTATTATCCACTGAGAAGAGATGTGTTGGTATAGCCATGGTCTATGGTATATATAGCTAGCTTGAGGAGGGGGCTAGCAGCTTCAGTGGCGGCACTACAGGGGGAAAGGGGGGGGGGGCATTTCCCCAACAAATATTTTTTTCCCCCCCCCCTCCTCCCCCCCCAAAAAAATAAATAAATAAATAAATAAAAAATTAGTTAACATTTTAGAAAAATAGACAATTTTAGCATAAAAAGGCAAATTTTTTCAGCGCTGTGCGCACATTTTCTTATTAAATTAGGTTGAATTAGACCAAATGTTGACAATTTAAGCATAAAACAGCTGCATTTTGCGCGCATTTTCATACCCAATAAGTTAGTATTAGACCAAATTTAACAATTTAAGAGTAAAATGGCACAACAAATGTGCGCGCATCATTTATTTTGTCATGCCCCTTGAAAAAAATCTTGCCACCCCCCCCCCCCCCCCCCCCAACAAAAATTATGAGGCTAGTCCGCTAGTGCCGTCACTAAGCAGCTTTGGTGGGCTATACGTGATGATCTAGAAATAATACAATATGTTGCCGCTGTGGTTCCTACATCCCGTCCAACGGTGATGATAATTATTTTGTTTTTAATTAATGTCAAATCTCTTTCCTATTTTCTCCTTGATATTGTCTAAAATATAGCTCCTACGTATGCCCTACGGAAATCATATCTTTTAGTTCCCGAATGAGCGAGTTTCACATGCTAAACACGGAAGTGATCGGCATATCCGTAGATTCTGAATTCTCCCATCTGGCTTGGATTAATACACCCAAAAAGGTTTGCCATTCAATTTTTTTGTTCGCACTTTCATTTCTAATGTAAATGGTTAACACTTATATTTAACGGCATTTGAATTTTAATTGGCAAATTGTACAAATCACGTTGTTATAGTTATGGAAGCGATTTTGTATCCTACACATCGTTTTATTCCGACCTTTTAATGCCAGCTGCATATTATGAATAAGCACGTCGAGTAAAAGTACTTGTCCGGAACGGTAACGTTATATATCAATAAATCCTGGAAAGTATAGCACATTATTATGTAAATTTCGACGACCTTCAAATTATTATTCTTACCGTCTGCAATTATATTTTATATCTGTCTATTTTCTGACTTTACAAATAAAACAAAAACAATACTAGGAATACAAGGATTTGCCCCAAGATAGACTTATTAATTCAAAGTTGGAAACATTCTTAGTTTTGCAATTACATTTGCAACACACTTCAACGATACTTTCTTTTGAAACACAGTATAACGATATTTTCTTGATTTCTTGCAGAAAGGCGGTCTCGGTAGGATTGATTTCCCTTTATTATCAGACTCAACTAAAAAAATATCAACAGATTTCGGTGTTATCAGTGAAGACAACAGCGTCGCTCATAGGTAGGTAACAGGTAGCCCGTGGCGGGTAACTTTTGCATCGGGCGGGTAACTTTTCAAATATACACGCCCGGCTGGCCGGTAAAAATGTTGCTGTTGGTAAATGAAGATTACTTGTTTGGCTGGTAAGTTTACAGTCGGGCTGGTAATTTACATGCTACCAGCCCGGCTGGCGAATTTATTAACCGTACACAACATGTGCTATGCACTTTACTCCGTCAGGTATCAAATGTTGTTTATGGTAACGAACATCGCGCCCGGCTAGCTGGTTGGAGAAAAAACTGAAGGTACACCCTGTAGGTAAACATGTACAGTGTGTCCTAAAAATAAGAACACGTATATTTGTTTGATGCCATGAAATTAAGTACAGGGTTAGTAAAAATATTCAGGTACCAATTTCACCGACTTATAAAACCAGTCCAAATACCAAACTTAATACATTTAATGAGATGCACAGCATGAACACATTTATTTATTTATTTATTTATTCACGGTATAAAAATAGCCAGCAGGCAGCATAAGCTGAAAAAGCCGGCTTTACAATAAAAATATATATATAAATATCAAAAATACATGCATAAAAATATTGCAACGAAATACAGACATCAGCTAAATACATTAATTATCCAAAACGCCATTGAGCTTTTTTATGATGTAAGGAATGGTGGATTTTTGGTATTTGTTGGTATTGCACAATGGTTGAGGAAATATGTTGCTGCGACGGAGGTTGTGGTTAATCGATCTCTTCTCTGGGAGAAGCCATAACCTAGATCGTTAGCCATAACCTAGATTTTATTTCATTCAAATTGGTTATTCCAAACGGGAGATATGAGCTTTTCCCAAACAATTCTGTGAAATCAATCTGTTTCTCTGTTTCAAGGGACCACTATTATAAAAGTTGTGTGTTTTTTGCTGAATGGGGGGCAAGTTGAACAAGTTAGAGCTGGGCATATTGAATCCAGTTTTCCAGACAATTACACATGGCACACGTGACAAAATTCCTCATTTAATGGAATTAGTGGTCTCTACTCCATTTGAGTATATACGCGTACTACTAAATGAATACATTTGTGCAATACTGTTATATCATAACATCGCAATATTTTACATGTAGGGTAAATTGGGGGTAAGTGGGACATTAGGGTATAAGTGGAACACTTCCTATAGGGGCCTACTATTCTTCTTGCAGCACAAAATCTGTCAATATCAGTGTCGCACTTATCTCATCGCAAATATGTCTTTAAAGTGAATAACTAACTAAAACTGCAGTATAGTGGTAACATTCACCAACTTGACTTCATTTATGTATATCCGAGAACAATTTGGATATCGCGATTTTACGTAAATATGTTGTAATAATGGCGTGGAATTAGGTATCGTCCTGAAAACTTCACCAAGTATTAAGAAGTGTTTGAACTCTTACATATCTTATATAATCAATGACAACATTTACCCATTTTTGACATGTATTGTTTTGTTCCTGAATTTGTGAAAACGGGACCTAATTATTTTGTCTCGCACTGTATTTTATAGATAAACTCACCGCAACTGAAAAATTTAAAAATGGGAGGGGGTAAACGCATAACCAACGCAAATGTTATTTGCAACCGATTCGGAGTTGTAAATCTTCTTCCTGGTTTTGAATGACTAATGCTCGAATCATACTAGCCGGTCGCTGGTCGCAACAGGTCGCTTCACCAATAATCGCTAGCTCGAAGTATTTCGGTGCGACAAAAGGTCGCCTCGAGCTACTAAATCGCCGGTAGTCGCATGCCTTTTCAGGTCTTTTTTGGTCACGCAGACGACAACCTGAGGAGTTGAAATAAGTCAACTGGCCGCGAATGGTCGTTTCCAGTCAAGCGATCTCTTGATCGATGTATCGAGGTTTTTATGATATGACGTAAAACTCGTCATAGGAGCGATTTAATCGCAAAGCGACATTAGTATGATTCGAACATAAAGCATAACTGGTGTCCAATCATCTTGCACGCGAGGGAGAGTATTTGTCGCCTTGGACATTGGAGTCTGAATAATGCTTTTATCATTCTTCCATCATCATTGTTACAGGGGTTTATTCATCATCGACGGCAAGGGCATAATACGATACATGGGCGTGAATGACTTGGGTGTTGGGCGTTCTGTGGACGAGACAATGCGATTATTGAAGGCATTCAAATTCACCGAGCAGCATGGAGAGATGTGCCCAGCCGGTTGGAAACCAGAGAGTAAAGCGGTGGGTACAGACAATAAGGCCGCAATACTATACTCTATTTGGCTTAATAATAATAATAACACACATTTATAGAATGCTTTACTTTAGTGAGATCTAAACTCAAAGCGCTGTACAACAAATGAATAAAAGCAAAAATACAATAATGATCTTAAATCTACAAAATTATACATACACAGAGTCAAATGCACAACAACAGATATGAAAATACAGTGTATGGCATTAAAATGCATTATGAAATGAAAGATCATGAACAAATACACAGTATTTAGATTCCTCTGGATAGTGACGTATATGGCAAGTATATTGCACAATAGAACAGAAAAACCTAGTTTTTCGATCGAAAAACCAGGTTTATCAATTCGATGGTCATATTGTTTTGATAAACTTGGTTTTTCGGCTGATAAACCAGGTTTATCAAAAACTATGACAATCGAATCGATAAACCTGGCTTATCAACCGATTGTCATAGTTTTTTTTATAAACCAGGTTTAAAAACCAGGTTTTTCGAATTCGATTGTCATAGTTTTTGAAAAACCAGGTTTATCGACCGAGAAACCTGGTTTTTCGCCGATGAACTTGGTTTTTCAATTCGATTGTCATAGTTTTTTTTGATAAACTTGGTTTTTCGATCGAATGACCAGGTTTTTCAAAAACTATGACAAACGAATTCGAAAAACCTGGTTTTTCGATCGAAAAACCAGGTTTATCAAAAAAAACTATGACAATCGAATTCCATTAATCCGTTGAGTTCTTCTATATTACGCATCAACTCTGTCCTCAGTGCGACTAAAGCCAACCTAGGCTACATACAATTCTAGCGCGCGGCGCCGGAACTACTTTCCTCAGCGCGGGCCCTGCTTCAGCAGCTGATCTCAGGTCGGGAAAAGCGGTAATTCATATACGCTTATACGGTATCTGAAATCATATACGTATATGATTTCAGATACCGTCACATGACAGTGGTCATGTGACGGTATATGAATACATATACCGGTATATGAATTCATACATACGCCAGTAAATTTTCGGAAAATCTATCATATTACCTATCATATTACCTAAATTAAAACGTTTAGGATATTCTCTGACCTTTGTATGTCTTTGAAAATCTTCTTGCACTATTAGTATGAAGTGTGCCGCCAAAAGCCCGCCATTACTGTAGAAATTCCGGTTTTTCGAAGAGCACCAAGGGGGCGCGACACTAATTCAGTCCGGATTTTATGTAAGAACGTAGGGGGGGGGGGGGGGTGGGGTACCGCGCCATTTTGTCCCGAAGCAATGGTCATGACGTCATATTTTGGTCGATTTTCTGAACTTTTGTATTGGATTTACGTGCAAAATATATGCCCTTGGCAGCATACTTTCCCGGGTGTGTGGGTGCACTTTAAATTTCAGATGTTCTAAAATGGACGGATATCTAACCAATTTGATAAAAAAACACGATCCACACACCCCAGAATTGCAAAAAAATGCATAAAATAAGTCCACTTTTTATGCCTTTGAACAGAGTGGCGGCCGGGATTGTAGAATTTAACACAGTGCATTAACCCATGACCCATGATATAAATAAATTATTTGCGATGAAGAATTCCAATTAGCACGGTTAGTGTAGTGGTTAGAAAGTCGACATGAGGAGCGAAAGGTTGTGGGTTCGAGCCCTAGGAGCACTTTTTGTTTTATATGCTGGATTTGCTTAGCATCATCTGTATGCTTGCCCACGCGGACACCACACTGCTGGCGTTTACCGTATCAGTAACGCCATTTTTTTTCTCGAAAATGTCAAAAAAAATTACCGTTCTTTTAAAAATAAGAATTATAATCAAATTACAAACATATTTTGTGCGAGAGCAACACACACATTTGGCAAAAATGGCACAATAAAAATCCGTTCGTTATAAATAAATGGACATGGTTGAATAATAAAACTATCACAATTACAGTCGTGGATCTCTATGGCGTGCGTAGGTTGGCCATGTCGTTGGCAATCGGAAATCACGGGTTCGAATATTCCTTTTATTTTTCTATTTTTTAAACTTGATGGTAGATTAATGTAACATCATTATTATGTCAATTTTTATCAATTATAAATGCCGCCCATGCGTTTATAGTTTTCTTTTTATTTATTTATTTATCATAAATGTATCCTTGATTTATTTAACTTTGTATCTAAACAATTAAAATGCGTAAACAATTATATTATTGCTCGATAAATAGAGTGATTTAACTTGAGTTCAGTTTGATAATATGATAGCAAAACTTGTTGTAAAACCATTTTACCAGTGTGTCCAACAATTTCTCCTTTGCACACTTTGGTAATACATTCAGAGATGTTACTTTTAGCTTGTTATAGCTAGGCTCAATTATAAGCAAGTTGCGACCGGGTTTGCGACCTCTATGATTTTAGGCTGGTAACACAATCCCACAGTGCATTTCGTTAAAACAGTGTAAATTATTTTCCACGATACGTATCACGTGATAACCACGATCGATTTCGCAAAATATTGCAAAATGGCGCGGTACCCCAGCCCCCCTAGTAAGAACGTTTTGAGCGTTTACATTGCATTTAATCAGCTCAAATTATGCCTCCATTATCCCTGGGAGCACTTAAAACTCTAACAATCGATTCGATAGTCATAGTTTTTTTTAATAAACCTGGTTTTTCAATCGAAAAACCAGGTTTTTCGAATTCGATTGTCATAGTTTTTGAAAAACCTGGTTTATCGACCGAGAAACCATGTTTTTCGCCGATAAACATGGTTTTTCAATTCGATAGTCATATTTTTTTGTTGATAAACCTAGGTTTTTCGAATTCGATTGTCATAGTTTTTGAAAAACCAGGTTTCTCGACCGATAAACCTGGTTTTTCGCCGATAAACTTGGTTTTTCAATTCGATTGTCATAGTTTTTTTGATAAACCTGGTTTTTTCGATTGAAAAAAACAGGTTTTTCGAATTCGATTGTCATAGTATTTGAAAAACCAAGTTTCTCGACCGATAAACCTGGTTTTTCGCCGATAAATTTGGTTTTTCAATTCGATTGTCATAGTTATTTTTGATAAACCAGGTTTATCGACGAAAAACCAGGTTTTTCTGTTCTATTGTGCAATATACTTGCCATAGACGTAACTTAACAGGCGCAGCTTTTACGCACGCGTACGTATCTGCCGTCTTTCAACGCTCGTGAGTATACGCCAGCGCCTCGAGTAGACGCACGCGTTATGTGCTGCAAGTAGTAGAACACGCAGTTACGTCACTGTCTCGTGATAGCCAAATATACTATAATAGTACATGGCGTATACGCATTATTATTCAAATATTAAATATTCGATTTATCATCATCGCAGCCAACCGGGTGAATTGGCACAATATTACAATAACAAGTATTACAAATACATCAATGTACATTAAATTAAAAATTAAAAACATTAAAAATGCAAAGAATAGTATAGGTGACTTGTACGTAAGATAAGAGTCATGCGATAACTCGCCAAAATAATAGTTTGCATCACCATACATACAAACACAAATACAATTTGAATTAAACCAATGAAGGCCTAAATATTTCTATACCAATGAAAATATTTGCACAATAATATAGAAATATTTACATTGGTCTCAATTCAAATTGATAAAATGTGTCGATAAGAGACATACGTTTTATTTTCAATATCGACATATTAACCACATGATAATAACTATTTCTTTTCATCTCCAATACTGACAGATCAAGCCGGAACCAACAGCAGCCAAATCATACTTCGAAGAAACAAATAAAGCCGAATGACAACAGGCATCACTTCGATAAGCGTTATAAGTAACTGCGAAACTTCCCAATTATATAATTGCTTATTACGTATGTTTGGTCATTATTTACATCGCATATATCTGATCCCGTCCGCAACTTGTGTCCCAGGACCATAAGCTCACAATGACGGGTAGCTGAAGAATAGCGCTACCTCGCTAGTAACTGAGGCGTAACCCAAAATTGTGAGAGCGCCAATGCGGGGTAAGCTACTAGTCTAGTAACTGGCGGGTAATTTACGCTAAATGTTATACCTGACCGGACCCAAGAGTAAGTTGGGGCATAACGTTTTATGCCACAAGTCAGTCGATTCTAGCAGTAGCGTAAATTTGTTGTGAACATTGTAGGGGATGATTCGCTAATGCTGAAGGACCAATTGCGCTTGCATGCCCAGGGGTGTCTATTTGAAGTGGAATGTGACCCCTCATAAGCTGAAAGATTTTTATATTTTTGAAAATCCATTCATGCAATTTGGTGATTTTTTTAGATCAACTCCTTTTGCCCATTCAAACACTAATCGCACAGACTTTGGGTCATATTTTGACCAATGACTAAATACATAAACTTATTATTGTTTTTATTAATTAAAAACTGATAAAGCCAAGTTTCAACATTATTGTGAGTGGAAGGGTAGAACTAGAAGAACGAAATAAAAAAAGCATATCGTGCCGTGCGTGGTCTGGGAATCGAACCGGGGTTCCGCGGTTAACAAACGAAGGACAAGGTGTCCACGCCACGGAAGTATTTGTGTTAAGAGATGTGTTATAATTGTATCCATCGGGTGCTTGTGTTTGTCATTAAAATTGTGCTTTTTGGTGCAATGTTTGTATGTGCCCCTCGCCAGAAATATGTTTGTAATGTCATGATAGTCCTTTTTTTTGAAAAAGCGGTAAACAAACTTCGAATTTTTTGGCCATAAAATGGCATCATTTTTTCCGGATCGCAGGCCGACTCCATGTGATTCTTGATTTACACTCACCTATGACCTAGCGAGTGACGACACGTTTTTAATATTACGGAGGACCATTCACGCCAGAATTTTACAATAAACTATAGGTTAACACTTTGCATATGCGCCAATTAATTTTGTAAGGGGGCGATGCTGATTAATGTGGATATTTACCTCGCTAGTTGCTATTCTGATGTTACTCGCCAGTTATGCTCTAAGAATTACATCGTTAGTAAGTTATGCTACAGTTAGAGCATAACTACTAGGGAGGTAGCTTACCTCCCTATTAAGTTACCCGTCATTGGTGCACTCGGCCGAATGTGTCCCAACAAATGGCATAAGTTATGTTTAAACACACCTCTGAAAGGATATTCATGAATAACTATAAGTTAAACCACTCAGGGGGTTAGTGGTCGGGGAGGTAAATTTAAGGGTGGTTCAATCTAACCCTAACCCTAACCCTAATCCTAACCCTAACCCTAACCCTAACCCTAACCCTAACCCTAACCCTAACCCTAACCCTAACCCTAACCCTAGGACACATGGTCCTGGGACACATGGACCTAGGACACATGGTCCTGGGATACATGGTCCTGGGACACATGGTCCTGGGACACATGGTCCTGGGACACATGGTCCTGGGACACATGGTCCTGGGACACATGGTCCTGGGACACATGGTCCTGGGACACATGGTCCTGGGACACATGGTCCTGGGACACATGGTCCTGGGACACATGGTCCTGGGACACATGGTCCTGGGACACATGGTCCTGGGACACATGGTCCTGGGACACATGGTCCTGGGACACATGGTCCTGGGACACATGGTCCTGGGACACATGGTCCTGGGACACATGGTCCTGGGACGGGATCAGATATTTGCTATTTACATCCTGTCATACAAATTACATGTACACTTAAAAGGGTTGAGCATGATACTCCACAACGCTCGAACGCTGAGCGGTAGCGTTTTGGCTATACCGAGGAGGTAACGATTTTGATAGATTTATTGTAATCAGACAACAACAAATGTCCCCTTTTATAAAATCGGCGAATCCTGCTTCGCACACGCACCCCGGCAACGCCGCGTTATACGCACAACGCAAACGTCGGCAACTTGTATAGGGCGCGCTTGAACATATGCGATGACCATACGCACTGTTAAGGGAAGTGTCAACCCTAAATATATGAAATTTATCAAGCACTGTAACTTTTAAACTAATAATGTAATGTACATAAAAGTATACAATTTTTCAAATGAAATGAGTCGGAGAATCCATTTTTGGTATTAAATTTCGCCAAAAATAGTGATTTCTACATTTTTGCCCAAAAATCACTTTTTTGGCGCCAAAAATTTACGGACAACCTAACAAAACCAGTTTTTTATTAAAAATTTCAAAATTTCACCAAAATCATCTAAAGTCAATTAACTAGGAAGCACTTTTTTTTTGGGGCTTACATTTTTTTAGTTTTGAAAATATTGACCAAAAAGTGCCAAAAATGTGATTTTCGAGATAAAAAACATTTTTTTTGGCACTTTTTGGTCAATATTTTCAAAACTAAAAAAATTTAAGCCAAAAAAAAAAAGTGCTTCCTAGATAATTGACTAAAGATGATTTTGGTGAAATTTTGAACTTTTTAATAAAAAACTGATTTTGTTAGGTTGTCCGTAAATTTTTGGCACCAAAAAAGTGGTTTTTGGGCAAAAATGTAGAAATCACTATTTTTGGCGAAATTTAATACCAAAAATGGATTCTCCGACTCATTTCATTTGAAAAATTGTATACTTTTATGTACATTACATTATTAGTTTAAAAGTTACAGTGCTTGATAAATTTCATATATTTAGGGTTGACACTTCCCTTAAGGTATGAATTAAACCCGCCCCAATAAACCCGCCCCAAAAATCGGTTTTATAATATACGGTATAGTGCGTATCGCCTGTATATCAGCCCCAAACCAATCAAATTGCTTGCTGAATCCAAAACCACACCCACTA
Source organism: Ophiura sarsii (assembly GCA_035610835.1). Taxonomy (NCBI): domain Eukaryota; kingdom Metazoa; phylum Echinodermata; class Ophiuroidea; order Amphilepidida; family Ophiuridae; genus Ophiura; species Ophiura sarsii. The sequence continues at coordinate 22,802,308 of CM069448.1, read as the reverse complement.
TAAGAATAGAGCTTTAAAGTACGGTTTTATTCTATACATTTAGCTAGATTGTCTCTTTGAATGAAGGAGACATAGACATGCTAGTAAGTAACTTTAGATCCTCATTGTCATAGGTAGGGGAGAGCGGAGAGTGTTCGCCCCATTTTCATTTGAAGAAGTCTAGAGGCGCCAATTTTAAATATTGAATGGACCTATTGATATCATGTGAAAGATTGATATCTTGGCTACATACGACCATGATCTTTAGTACTCTAGGCCTTACTGTAAAGGCAAGAGTAAATGATAAAGACAAGTGTCTCAAAAGGGCGAACTTGCCCGACGCCGAGGTAGGTTCGCCCATAGGCCGAGGCAAGTTCGCTCAGAATTAGGCTATAGGCCTACACAAAGTACCATGATATCCAATACATATAGATTCGTTATTCTTCGTTATTTTAATCCCAAATAAAATGTAGGGGTCCAAAATATAAGGGTGGGGCACTTTTGCGGAACATACTCGTTCAGAATCTAGTAATAAGAAATACCACATTTTCAAATATTCTCCTCTAATATTATAGTCGATTCGCAGACATTGGCCGATTTACCATTTCAGTCAGAGGTAACAGAAGCAAAAGAGAGGGAGGCATTCGAATTTAATCGTAATATGCAAGGTTAATACCGTGTCAACATGTGCATGTACTACTGTGATGCAGTCCCCACTATGTACCTAGTGACAGGGAACTTGCGGCTGGATTATCTGCATAACTTTGCCTGCAAACAGTTGTTGCCAATTACCCGCGTATTTTCGATAAAGAAAGATAAATTGATAAAGGTATTCAGGTGGTATCATAGACAGAAATAATTAAAGTAACGGTTATAATCCATATCTTGGTGGATATAACTGTTTTTCCATTTCATTAGGACAAATGGTTTTGTACCTAGGTTTATACAAAAATGATGATTGAATGATTTCGTTTTTTCTCGCAAATATATACGTAGAACTGTTATTTTAATTGTAATGTTTTCTTTATTCCACGTGCATAATAAAAATAGAAAATAATAAAAAGTATTCACTAAATTATGAATAGGTAAAATGGCATACATAATATTTGTCCTTCGAAATCTGTATACGGTTGATGATGGTCGATTTCTTTTTATTGTGGTGACCGCTTCCAAAGGGATAACACATTTCAAGCTGTTGGATTAAGTATTTGGTTGTCGTGATTGTAAAGCTACATGATCAGCCCTATTAATAAAGCCTACACTATTATGAATAGCATTTGATTATGGAGCGCAAATAATAACATCTATAATAGTACCGCTGCTTCATCATTGGTCAAAATGGGTTCCTCTAACGCCAAATGGACGAGGTCCAAAATCGAAACCAATACGCCAGAGTTTATGAATCTACTATAGTGTTACTCCATTCCTGATAAATATTTTTTAATTACAATTATCCTGTAAGCATGGTAAGAGGAAAATTACAATTTTGAAATTATGCAAAATCATAACTATGTAAATCCCTATTGGCGAACCTGTCCCATCATATGGCGTATGTGCCCCATATAGCGCGATAAGTGCATTGACCTATACCACGGATGTCCCACATACATTGATGGGTTGTTAACTGCATCAAATCCATAATCAATCCCATACCTAACTAAAGATAATTTACATTAAAACCTTTCTGCGAATATCTTTGGAAACAGATCAATATGAAAAATGGAAGAAAATTCCCTTTTGCGAGGCAAAACAGGTTTTTGGATGATAAGTTGACAAACATGTTACGGTGATCTGTCACGTTAATGTGGGAAGCTTGCAACATACTACTGTATCTATTGTGTGTTCGCCAACTTCAACCAGTGGCCGCAAAGATGAGAATCACGTGGTGGGCGAGGCGTACACTCCCCGCTCTCCCCTACTATTTGTAGAGCTAGCAAAATATCAGCATTGAATTGTACATGATTTGTACATACATGTAGTGTGATAATCTGTGGAGAGAAAAATACAATTTAGTTCGTAGCTGTTTCGCTAAATACGATGATGCGATAATTAGAACGCCGTATTTCGAGTCAAACAGCTACGATCTATATTGTATTCTCATTCTTATTTGGTTTCTGATAATTTTTATCTTTTGCCATTGAAATAACGCTCTTTCTTTGATTTCCCTTTTATAAAATCAACAAATCCACCTCGTTCTTTACCAACTTGACTGCTTCGAATAACCGTGTTCTTTCGCGCACGCACACACCCCACTCTGAGTACGCGTTATGTATATAAACCCAATCTGATAAATACTAATTACTAATTACTCTGATTATCTCGTCCAAATTACATGAATTAAAAAATGTTCAACAACTCCCCCATACCTTAAGTACAGTAACAAAGCGTTGTTGATTTGAGATAAACCCACTGTTCATATGCAAATTACTAGGATAGCGAACCTTATTTGGAAACCGCAAAATTGTAAACAAACAAAAATGTTCGCACAAATTTGTTCATTTTTTCGGCGTATAAATGCATTTCGCCATGAAATCCTTAAAAGTTAGCAAATAGCTTTATATACCGAAATGTAGCTATACCCCTGAGAAAAATATTCTTGGCGAGGGCCATATGTAAAGGTTCACTTCTAAAGCCACAATTTTAGCCGAACCGTCGCTACCTGAGCACAAGAGAATCGCAATTTGTGCATCATCGCGGCGAAATGTGTTCGCTTTGATCTCCAGGACCGTATCACTATTGAAACGGAGGGGTGTGTTTTGATTTTATACACATTTTCTATAAACATGTATCAAAATGTGTTGTGTAAATTAAACGCATTCTTGATTTAATTTTTCTCCGAATGTTAAAGGTGGTGTGTGAATAAAATGCTATTTACAAAATATTTTTAATTTCACAATTACTTGCGAAATAATTTGTCTTCTCTCATGTTTACCTTTTGTAACCCAGCCCATTCTGAAGTTCGATCGCCCATTTACGGGGAACGGACGATGTCCAAATAAGGGCCTAATTATAATAAACGTAAACCTTTTTTTTCTCGATTTTTAAAGAGCAGCTATTTTTTTTATGTCAAATTAAGCCTATTAAAACAAGTTTTGTACTTGTTTTCATTAATTATCCAAAACGATATTCACATTTGAATGATGTAAATATGTTTGGTCGTTGTTGAACGGGGTTCAACAAGATCTTCGTCGTTGTTTATCTTGAATCGACAACGGAGTAGGAGTGTGTTTCCACAGAGCCTCCGCCTTTTGCCGGTGGTAACTTAGCCTGCTAAAAAGGCGGTGGTAGAAGTACTGGGCTGCTTCTACAGACGACGTAAAAGACGACTAATCACTTTGTGGGGGTGTGTGCGTAGAGGAACGGCTGATTTCGAAATGACACGGATTAATTATATAACAACACAACAAACAAGCATCTTGGCAATAAACAAACAAAGCAATTTCCGGTTAGACGGCTAATCGGGCGGCGGTCTGTTTCTACAGAGCTCTGGCGGGCAATTAGCAGGCTAACCTACCACCGCTATCCTTGATTATCTAGGATAATTTGCCCGTGGTAGATTTTGCATTTTGCGGGTAACGGCGTCAGGACCTGTTTCTACAGAGCTGTTAGACGTCTACCCCCTGTGATCAACCGGCTAATGACTCTCTGTAGAAACACGCTCTAAGACGGGTTTATTCAGCTTTAGCTGCCCTCGCAAAATAAACCCGTCTTACCGTTGTCGATTCAAGATAAACAACTCCGAAACCTTATTGAACCCCTAAATCTATAATCATACTGGTTGTGTCAAAGTCTGTTTTAATTTAATGTAAATTTTGTGATATCCAATGAACCGATTGAGTGTAAAATCCAAAAATTATTAATTACAGATGCACATATAAAGTGGATTATTTTCTCACCGTACACCCTGGCAGTTAGTTAATTATTATAGGCTTATATCATATTAGATCCTTGAGACTATCTTACAAAACAATGTAATTATTTCGTGAATTCAGCAAAGGTAAATTCGGGCTTTTCTGATGATCTGATAAGAGTGTGCACCGTTATTCAAATAGTGAAATTCAAAATATCTTATTAGAGAAAATGCGTGCGTCATACAAGATTTTTGTGTGAATATGAATCAAGAATAGCGCCGCTTTAAGGTTTCCTTCTCAACGCACCGTAGGATTCTGCCAATCGTATGTCTTCATTCCGATCACGGTGGCCTGGAGATACGAGCGCATCTGGATGTTCCCGGCCTGCAGTGATTTACTCTTTTTCGTGTATTTCGCCACCGACGCATATATCGGGACGCATAGACCCTCATCTGCGGAGTCTTACGTACAATGGCATGGTCATGGGTTAATACGGTTATATTTGGCCTCATGCTTATAGGGCATCTTCAAATTCCCACCGCATGGGCATCTTTGCATGGTAAGTAATGCAAACATGATGTGTTAAAAATGGGTATATCGGTTCATCCTTGGGTTTATGTACTAAACTTATCGCAATACCCAATTTCTTTTAGCCAGATTTGATTTAAAACGCATGCTTTCATCAAATGTCCTAGGCCAATGTGATTTTCACGATTTTGGAGGTTAAATTATCACGTTTTTTGGCACTTTTTGGTCTATACAGTATAATTCAAAACAAAAAATAAGATAATAATAAAAGAAACATACCCCTCCTAGGGAATTTTATTAGTATTATAATAAAACTAGTAATAGTATGACAAAATTTGACAAAATATATTTTGAGTTATCTTGCACGAACCTAAAATGGGTAAAAAAACATGGTTTTTTTTCTTCTTTCCAAAATGGTCAATTTCATGTTCATGGTTGGATTCATTGAACCCTTTCCTTCAAGAAAATGTATACATTTATATAGATTAAATGAATTATGAAGGAGTTACAGCAGTTTTACGGGGGCTAAGCTGAAGGTCAACACCCCTTAAGATACGTTTATATCAAAGACGTGTCTTGTGTAGCAGGTTTTGAGACATGTGTTGTAATAAGACACGTTTATATCAAAGACGTGTCTTTGTGTTGCAGGTTTTGAGACGCGTAATTTTAAAGACATTGTGTTGGTCTAGTCACGTCTTTATACAAGACGCCACTTCCACGAAGTCACGTTTTTCTGCAAAACGCGTCTGTGAAGCCAGTTTTGAGACACGTAATTAACATGGAAACATGACTTGGTTAAGTCACGTCTTTCCCAAGTCGCCACTTCTGTTTTTCTTTTAAGATGCGTCTTGTGAGGCGCATGTGAATGGCAAGATATATCTTGCACTAAGACACATCCATGACATACATGTCATCATCATCATCATCATCATCATCATCCTTCGGCTGCGGAGTCGGCGACCACAAGTTTTCTCCAAGCACGGCGATCTGTAGCAAGAGTGGCTATCTGACGTTCTTGAAACATGCCTTCATTGTCACCAAGTAAGCGCTGTATGTACTTCAACCTCTTCAAGTATGATGTGCTTGGACGACCAGGTCTCCTTCGGCCATGTGTTGGTATGTAAGTGGTATACATTCTAGCAGGCTCTTCATCAGGGAGACGGAGAATATGTCCAAGGAATCTCAGCTGGCGACTTTTTACACGGTTGATAAGAGGCTATGTTTTGCTCATGTTATAATTATGGTGGTGTTCGGGACATGATCCATGCGTTTGATGTTATGCATTATCCTGTAGCAAGAGGTAGCATAGGCATTTATTTTGCACTCCATATCTTGAGATATCACCCAGGATTCACAGCCATACAGCAAAATGGTCACACAGGTGCTAAATAATTTCACTTTTGTTGCGATAGCTACTTGAGGACTCCTCCAGAGGTGTTCCAACTTCCAGAATGCGCACCATGCCAATGCCCTGCGTCTTTTAAGGTCACTTGCACCCGATGCCATCATAGAGCCCAGATATCTGAAATCCGTCACATGGCTGATGGTTTCCCCATAGACCTGTAGTGTTGGGTGAGGATTGCAGTTGGCCGTCATATACTCTGTTTTGGGAACGCTAATGATGAGGCCAAGGTCTTTTGCTGCTGCAGCAGTTTTTGTCAGCTGGGTCTGAGCTCGTGGAATTGTGGTCTCAAGTAAGGTAATATCATCAGCAAAATCAAGGTCGTTTAGAACAACGGCGGGATGACGTCTAGAGCGACGCTGATGTGTCACAACTCCTGAGTCAAGGTCAGATGTGGCTTTCTTCAATAGGTAGTCTACCAGTATCACAAATAGGAATGGAGCTTGGACATCACCTTGTAGCACTCCAGTGGAGACAGCAAAAGGATCTGAGATGCTGCCATCTACCATCACAGCACTTTTCAAGTTTTTTGTACATCACACCTATGGCATCGACAAGAGGTTTTGGTATTCCGTAATTTCGCAGCACTGCAAACATGACTTTCTTGTTTATTGAGTCGAAAGCTTTCTTGAAGTCTATGAATGTGACTGTGAGAGGTAACTGATGGTCCTTGAACCCTTCCATAATCCTCCTGAGGATATGGATTTGCTGTGCACAGCTTCTTCCAGGACGGAAGCCAGCCTGGTTGTTTCTCAAGATGGGGTCGACATGATCTCTAATTCTGTTTAGCAGGATCTTGTTATACATCTTGGCTGCAATTGACAGTAGCGATATTCCTCTATAATTTGTCATTTGAGATAGGTCTCCCTTCTTTGGTGGAGGTACAATAACGCTGGTGGTCCATTGGTTGGGTGGTGTAAGGGTAGTGTAGGCTTCCATGCAAAATCCATGTATGTGCATTTAATTTGTGAACAATCACTTCCCTAAGGTAGCGCCGTCTTAAACATTTGGTAAGAAAATATGCCTAATCAAATCTAACAAATATACATTCAATGGTGTTAACTATCTCTACAAACACCTTTGAACGGTTGACTTGACACTCATTGGTTTATCACGAATAAATGTATAAATTGTAAAGATAAGAAATATATTTTGATCTTAGGAAGTCAAGGATATCATCAGGTGAATATATATACATATGTATGTATTTATCATTGTCATGTGTATGGAGTCCGGGGAGGGCACTGGCATTGGAAAGGGGTATATGTTAATGCCGCCCTGAAGACCCCCTTTTCACCCTCTTCTGCTAGTGTACATTTATACCATATTAGACCAATTGGATATTAAACCAAATGGGTATTTGGTTTAGATCAATTGGATATTAGACTAATTAGACAATAGACCAACTGACATTTAGCCCAACTGGGTTTAGACAAATTTGTATAAGACAATACGTTGTCCCCGCTCACAATTTCGAACATGTTCAACAACAACAAAATGTGGGGTGTTTTTCGTCGCCAAAGTATGCCATGCTGTTTTTGATGGAAAGTGTATGGCAAATATCTTGTTGGTGGGGGTGTGTCACGTTGGGGTGTGTGTCAATCTTGACGCTTTTACATTGATAATTGTACGTGATTAATTATGCCTATGGAATGGAAAGGCGCGAAATTCGCCAATTTATTCCAGTCTATAATAATGCATGGCGTTATAAGGAGTGTGATGTTGGAATAATAATTACTGTAATGTCCCATCATTTTCGTAATTATATTCAGACGCTGTTACTCGTAAATTATAAGCTGATTTTGCTAATTTAAGGTGGCGCAAATAAGAACCTATTGATTTTTGTTGCTAAGATCGCGTATAAATGAAGTTCCATCGATGTCCATCCCATTTCTAAAATAAAAAATAGGGGTCACCGACTTCGTTTTTCCACGAGAATCATTTAAAAAAAAACTTTTTTCGAGCAAAATAACACAGAGGTCTATGGGAAATACGGATCTTTTTACGTTTTGCTTCATAGCAAAAAAAACTATAGCTTGAAATGGGGTGGGGGTGGGGTGGGGTGGGGTGGGGGTGGGGGTGGGGGAGGGGCAACTTGCATTTTTTTCGGTGTCTTACCCTTCCCCCACCCTCTTTACGAACCGTAAAACTCTCCCTCACATTAGTGCCAGACTTTGATTTATGCCCCGCCCCACCCCGGTTCAAAAAGATTTGTATCATAGGCGTAAATCCCGCCCGTGATGAAGATGGGTGGGTGAATCGTTGGATCATTAGGAACAAAGCCACGCGCATACTATTCAGCAAGTGAACTTGATTGTTAACATTTAGCCCGTCACCACAGTGGCGTATCCGGGGAGAGCAGCAGGCCATGCCCGCCCCCCCCCCCCCCCCCCCCCCCCGGCACCAAGAGTAAAAAAGAAGAGAAAAAGGAGGACGAGGAGAAGAAGGAAGAAGAGGAGGATGGGGTAAGGACCAGAGTAAGAATCAAAGGCGGCGCAGATGTGGTGGTGTGAAGGGGGGGGGGGGGGGGGGTACGGATCCGGATGGGGTACTCACGTATATGGGCCATACGGTATGTGCGGCTGGCAAGGACCCCTTTTCACGCCTTGCGGCCGCACCTTAAGACCCCCTTTTCATCCACTGGCAGTTCCATAAGACCCCCTTTTCATCCATTGGCAGTTCCCTTAGACCCCAAATTAAACCAAAAATCATAAAATGTGTGAAAATCTTATGAATTTGAGTTATGTAGCCTAAAATGTGGCCTAAATTCAGTTCATAAGGCAACATTTTGCCTAAAATTCAGTTTATAAGACACAATTTTGTTTAAGAATTCAGTTCTCTAAGACCCCAATTTCGGCGACCGTTCAGTTCGTTAAGCCCTTGTTTTGGTGCCCGTTCAGTTCGGTAAGCCCCTGTTTTCAGACTGCCCAGCCGCACACCCTACTTTCATCACTATTCGAGTACTTTCCCCGGGGTACGGATACGGAGTCAAGGGTTTGGTAAATTTCCCCCACATGCAAATTCGAACTTAAAATAAAATGTTCCTGTTATTTTAACTAAAATGGTCCAGAAAACGTTCATGAAGCCATCTTGTTCAGCTTGAAAATAATAAAACATTTAACTATTTTGCAAGTTTGCAGAAATTAGCAATTTTAACACTATAAGTATGATGTGATTTTGCCAAACCTTTTTGACCCTCCTTGAGTACCCAACACTTCCCCCCCCCCCCTTCCCTCGGCAAACTCAAACTGTTTTGCCCCCACCAACCCGCCCACCGACGTATTTTTGAATATTCTCTAAAGATATAGGCCTACACTGTTATTACGGTTGTGTAAAATTTTACACAACCGCTGTTTACTATAGGAACCTAGCAACTGTTGTGTAAACAGTTTACACAACCCTAGCTGTGTAATATCTACACAACAGTTGTTGTAGTTTAACTAAATTGAGATTGGGGGTGGGTAGAAACATGTTTGGGGGGAATGCCACTGGTCCCACCAGACATGCATCAAGTCTTTGGCGGAATAAAGTGCATCAGATAATTATTCTATCGTGTCATTAATTGATGCATGCCTAAAATACTCAAGAAGATGACAAGCAAGACACTATCTTGCTCAGGCAACGAAAGAAATTTACGAAGAAAACTCTATTGTACGAACAGGTAAGCCTAATGACCCTTACAAATATTAATAATGGTTCAAGCTGAAATTTTTCAAAAAAATAATTTATAGGTTCTGAAATACTTTGGGATTGTATTATTTGGTGATTTATCGATTTTCACTGGCCAAAATAACAAAAAAACGTTAAAATCTATATTTTATTGTTGCCAATTGGCAGCTTCTGCCACAAAGCTGCCAATTGGCAGCAATCAAAGCTGCCAATTGGCAGCTTTTGACAATTGTTGTTATTTTGTCCTGCCAAAATGTGTTCATAAATACAATGATTCGGCAATACTTTGATTTTTCCTGGTCAAAATACTAACAATCGTTAAAAGCTGCCAATTGGCAGCTTTGATTGGCAGCTTTGAATGCTGCCAATTGGCAGCTTTTGTGACAAAAGCTGCCAATTGGCAGCAATAAAATGCAATATTAAACGGTTATCCTTAACATTTTAGCTGGCCAAAATTGAAATAATGCTAAATAATACAATCCCAAAGTATTTCAGAACCTGTAGTAAAGACAAATTAATTTCGAGAACGTTTTGAAATTAAATTAAATCTCATATCGAAAAAGGTGCTTTGCCAGTAAACAGGTTTCTTTTAACCCATTGGCATTGATAAAACCTTCTAAAGGTAACTAAACGAAGCCGAGAGAAGTCGAAAAGACAAATCAGAAACCAGAAACATTTTAGGCATGCATGGGCATGATGGGGGAGCGTGTTGCGTGTTGGCGCAAGGGATTGTTCCCTCGCCTTGCACCAATAAGGTAAAGTAAAAATCTCGAAATCTTATATGACACGAAACATTCAGAATTTGAACTGAAAGCTGCACACTGAAAATATCATCATCCCAGTTCTTTCCTCAAATGGAAAACATCATGTCACTGACTCTAGAAAAGCTGAGGCACTCAGTGCACAATTCTCATCAGTATTCACTCGTGAGAATCTTGATACCCTCCCATATGTGAGACCTTCATCAAACGCTTCAATAGGGTACATCGTGTTCAACCAGAATGGTATTACCAAACTTCTTGAAAATATCCGACCTGATCAAGCGGCGGGCCCGGATGAACTGCCTGCACGTGTTCTTAAAGTAATGGCTACTGAATTGTCTGGCGTCTTAACATTTCTCTTCCAACAATCTTTTGAGCAGGGTGAGGTACCTAATGATTGGACAAATGCCTTGGTGTACTTCACACCTGGTCAAAGACTTGGCAGATGGACTTCAACATCAGTAAGTGCATCATTATGACAGTTACCAAGAAAAGAGGGCCTTCCATCTATGAATACAAAAATGGACAACCAAGCTGTCCCCAGGGCAGACCAGGTGAATCTGTCGACTACCTGTGAGTTAACAGTATTAACAGCAAGCTGCCCATCTGACCACTGCAACAAAGTGAGTTCCAAAGCTTCCCAGACTTTTGGTATGTTGCGACGAAACATCTCCTGTTGTCCAACTAGTGTGAAAGCCCAGGCTTACCAAACTTTGGTGCGTCCAAAATTAGAGTATGCTTCCAGCTATGCGTGGTCACCTCACACCATCAAGGGATCTAAGCGCATTGTGGCTGTTCAAAATGCAGAAACTATATTTTGCGCTAGGGACCACTGGCGGACGCAGAGTGTCAGTGCTATGGTAACAAATCTTGGCTGGGATTCACTATACCCGACGGCTACTTCATGATGCATTACTGTTCTACAAATACAGCATGGCAACCTACGAATTCCATTTCCACAACAAGTCAACCCTGCTCCTCTTCAAACAACACGCAATAGCCATGCATTCAAGAAACAAGTGGTTTATGCTTCCACCAACGCATATAAGTACTCATTCTTCATCAGAACAATACCAGTTTGAAATGGGTTACCAGGAAGCGCAGTTGGTAGCACTACCTGTGAAGATGTTCCAAAGCAGCTGTTGTTTGGAATCCAAACAACAGCACTCCACCCTCAGGACCGTGTAACTTGCTACATGGTCTTTTTAACTGTCCTGTATATATTGTGGATTTTTACTCGCACTTGGCATGCTTGGAATACCCATGCACCTTGACATCATCCGCTGTAATAGTTGGTCATCCGACTCTAGCGGCCACCAAATTGAAGAATTGAATTGAAGAATCAATTACGCTGAATCTATGAATACATTTTCGGTGATGTCCGGCTAAACCTAGGAATGCTCTCACTTCCCTAAGCGTCCAAAGAACTGGCCAATTCTTCACCTTATCCACCTTGGCTGGATCAGTACTCAACCCTTTTGAAGTAAGGTGCCCACATATAACGCTGTCACCCTCGGCCCATTACCATGATTACCATGGGTACAGTATACACTAAATTAAAAGCTTTAATAATTGATATCATAAGAAGACTTCACGATATCAACGAGATATTGATAAAATAACTCTCTACAACAAAGTCAGGCGTTGTGTATAAATATTCTTTAAGGCGAGAATAACCCCTGTTTTACGGGCCCGACCGACCAACTTTTTGTTGTTGTTTTTTAGAATTTGTTTCTCAAATCATGTAAAATCAGCCGTATTTTGGCCGGAAATCTGTCGAAATTGTTTGTTCACAATTTATTCCCGATTTTTGCAGATTTTGGTGATATTTTAAAGGGACATTAAGTAGTGTTGAAGATTTTTTTATTTTTTTAATTAATTTACTTCAGAATTCAAGATGAACATTAAAAATGGCCATTATTGTAGTTTCTACTCACAAAAACACAGCAAAACTTGATTAAAACAATACCAGCGCTATTTATTGATAGTAGCTAGGACGGGAGCTAGGAGATATAACTTAAATTGTATCATTTCAATATATCTTTCAGACAGTCATACCTACGAATATCGGCTAGTCAACGGAACCACCAAATATGACGGTCGTCTGGAAGTTCGACGAGACGCAGGTGCATGGGGTACCATCAGCGGTACAAATTGGAACTCAAAGCACGCTTCGCTAGTCTGCCGTGAAATGGGATTCTCATCGGCTCTATATATCATTGGATACGATACTAGAGGAGTAGGACCGATGCACTCTAAAATAATTATCTGTCGTGGTTCGTTGCGGTCATTATTTGATGACTGTGAACACACACCGTGGGATGCCAGCGAGTACATAGACGACCATTGCTGCGACGTCGTGATTAGATGCATGCCAAGTAAGTACACATCAAAACATCATGGGTATAGGATTGATGTCAGGAAAAAAATAGAAAAGCTTAATGTTGGAGTGGGACACAGATCGACTGCAAGGTCCACCCAAATCTGGGCTTATCCTTTATGTAGGCCTATCATCGGCGAACCCAGGGGGGGGGGGGCGATGGGGGCGTGCGCCCCCCCCCCCCCCCCCCCCCCCCCCCATCCCTAAAAAAAAAAAAAAAAGAAGAAGAAGAAGAAGAAGAAGGGAGAGAGGAGGGAAAGGGGAGGGAAAGGGAGAAGGGGGAGAGAAAAGGAGAGGGACAGCCTTACCAGGATTTCTCATCTAAGGTGGGGGGGGCAAGCTTGCAATTTAACCAATTTGACTTTCACACAAATTTGTCCAGTCTGTCCACACAAAAATAGTTGCCCCTAAAACAATTGCAGTCAGCCTTGAATTGAGAGCGGGGAGGGGGGGGGGGGGCGATGGACATGTTATTCCCTAAACCGACGCGATAAATTCGTTTCACAAATTGCCTTAGAAGCTATTTAATCGATCGAATGGGTCCTGTTTCAACCGAGTGATAGCAGAGGTGGGCGTGGCCAATGGCCATCCCTCCCCTCCCTCGCCCCTTCCCTCTTCGGACACGCCACCGGGGAGGGAGTAAGGTTGGCACAGCAACAGAGACGAAAGGCATAATGTCGGCGAAACAGTATTAGCAGATCCAGGTTCGTCTTAAATACGGCGGAATAACTACGTGCGTAGCGCCTAATCGACGCGGCGTGGAGTTCGGGGCCCGCTTTTTCTTCGTATTAACAGCTTTCAAAAGTAACTTTACCATGTTTTAGAATATATACCTTTTTTTAGATTTTCGCTCGATGACCATGCAAATTTGTCTGTGTCCTTATTTTCTTTCCTGAGTAGCTACTTTTGCTTTGGGTTAGGTTCGGGGGCATTTATCAAGCCCGGAGAAAATGAATGATATTGGTCATTAATAGATGCTAGTGAAATTCTATGTTCACACAACAGAAAGTTCACTTCTCAGGATATTTTATCATTTTCTGATATAGATTTTCTCACTGATGGATTGGATGGTCACATGCTCTAATCATTAGCCTACTCTAGTCCCTTTTTCGTAGAAAACGGCTTAAATGATTTTCCGCCTTCCTTTCTACCCCTTCTCTTTCGATACAGTATAATTTACTATTTATTTGTGTAAAAAACTGTAAGGGTAAATGCGTATAAATATTATAACAAGTTGGTGTGCAAACGCCACAATGATTGGCTTAAAGTTTGAAGGGAGACGGGCTGTGATTTTATTTCAAAAGTCGCGCTGAAAACACGGGCTGTGAATACGGGAGTCATGCATGTGCGTATAATATGCTGACACACGATAATCGTAAAGGTAAGCATTTTCTTTATTTAATTTACTTGTTGAACGCCAAAACAGTAGCTCAAGGCCTACAGTTAAGTTATTTTTGTAAAAGATGATGTCTAGAGGCCTAGAGGGAAAATTGGAACCAAACCTAAAGAAAAATACCAACACATTTTTGGTATTTTTTTCTAATGGTCAAATAGGGTATAGCATAAGATGCATGTTAGAATGTAGTCCCCTGTAGGCTATACGTGTTGGGGAATAGATGACCCTGAGGCATACCAGTAACAGTAATTCCAACATAAACATTTTGTACCGAACACCCATTTCGTTGTTGTAACATTAATGATATTAGGCCAAGCACAAAAATAAAGTAGTTTCTTCAACGCGCATTCTTTCTAGGAATTCTGAAAAGTTCATTTTCTTCTTTATTTCATTCACAACTATGTTAGAATATTTAAGAAGCTGATACATCAGTACTAGAATTGTTTTAGTACAATGAGCATTTTAAAGCAGGCTTTACGTTAACCAACTCCCTTGAATCATGAAATTATTTTACAAAGGCCTTATTCTCGTCAAGTTACACAAACAATCACACAATATGCTAGTATTTAAATGGGGGATTTCGCATTGTTATTTTTAAAGAGTCGACATCCTCCTTTTTTCCAAAAGGTAGGATTAGAAACTAGTGATTTTTTATTTGTCCTTAATACAACGAGATGGTGAACTTTACTCATTTTAGGGACGCACCATTATACTCAGGAGGGTTGGGCATGGAAGCTTTCTAAAAAAAAAAAATTGCCCACTATCCAGGAAAAACAACAACTTTACCCACCAACCCGGAAACAAAAATGGTTGTCGCATATTGATGACTATTATTTCGAAATGTGTCGTCATATATTGAGGTTATGCGGATCGAATAGGCATATGTCAACGTGCAGTATTTTTGATGAAGTGAAGGGTACAACCATGATTGTCGACTGTTTTAAGTTTGTGTGATTAAATGTTGATTACTATATTATCATGTTTCTATTTGGTTATTCATTGGTGTCTCTCGTTTATTTTGTCTCTAATCAAGTCCAAGTTTTATGCACAATTATGTCATTTTTTAACGCAAGGAGAGCGTTTCTAGGCCATTCAGACACGCTAAAACCCGACAGCTTCAAGGGGGCTCCGCCACCTTAACCCCCGCAGGGGCGTTGCCCCTTGACCCCACCGGGGCCCTTAGGCGGGCCCCTGGACCCCACGCCATTGGTGCTAGGACTCAAATATTTGGCGCCCCCCCTCAACACAAGACGCTGGGTTCGCCCCTGCCTATGCCTGCACGGAATTAGTCTAGTACGAAATCTGTGTTAATGGATTAAAGGATTACACAGCTTTATTCCGTAATAGAGTCTTTACACTAGCAGTGGCGGCACCAGCATCATAAATTTTGGGGTGGGGGGCAAGAAACAATGTAGGGGAAAATAATTTTAAAATTCGCGCAGAGCGCGCACATTTTTTTGCCCTGTTACGCTAAAACTGTCAAATTTGGTATAATTTTAACTAATTTAGAATAGCAAATTGTAACATTTGGTCTAATTATACCTAATATAGTGATAAAATGCGCGCAAAGGGGAAAAACTGGGGGGGGGGCAAACTGGGGGGGGGGGGGGGCAGGAAATATATTTCGCCCCCACCCCACCCCCCACCAGTGGCGCCGCCACTGTACACTAGTCTACCTTCGTAATACCAAACACCGTGAGGAGTCGGGCACAAAATCTGATAACAAAGTAAGATAAAACACATACGTATGTACGTGCGGCTGGTGCGGGGGTGCGTAAGTGATTTACAAACACCGTAATAATTGGGGTGTGGCACAAATCGACTTCAAGGTCCCCCAAATTCTAATCTGATAACAAATTAAGATGATTCGCACAAATTCAGGATTTATAGTGTTAAATTGATAAAAAAATAAGGAACTCTGGTCCTGGAGTCAATTTTGACCGCCCAAAAAGTCTTGAATAATCCTTGACCAATTTGACCCCAAAAACCTCCTGAATGCCAGTGTCAATTAATCTTGACAAAAAGAATGTCTGGAATTCCATCGTCAACTTGACAAAGGTCAGGAATTTTAGCGTTAATTTGACAACAAAATTGTGGAACTCCAGTGTCAGTTCAGCGAGATTTAGTCTAGAATTCCATGCATAGTAAACCAACCACCATCCATGTGCATAATGTGTAATGATGCCATTTCAGAACATCGAAGCAATCAGATGTTTGTTACCTTGAAATTAAGTAATTGGCGGTAAATTGAATTATAAATATATATATTTTATCCACTTTGTTTATTGCAGATGAGAGCAGTCTGAACTTGCGATTAATGCAAGGTACCGCACCAAACATAGGCATCGTGCAGGTGTTTGACGGGGTGTCAAAATGGGGCGGCATTTGCGGTGTCCACTGGAATATAGACGTCGCCGATGGAGTCTGTAAAGAATTGGGCTACTCATGGGCGGTATCGCATTTTGCAATCGTACCGGAAAATGATATGGAATATTTCATACCCAGAATTATGAGCAACAGCTTATTATATTATACTTTTGAGTATTTTTTTTTCAGTCAATGGACGAATGACGAGCGAAAGTGTGTTTTTGAATTAGCCGCCGGCATAGAATGTTTTGATGGTTTGTTTTGTTCCTTATTTAGTAAAGAATAGTTCGTTAGTTTCGTTTGTTCGTTCGTTCATTCGTTCGTTCGTTCGTTCGTAACCCTAATACATAAGACACATGTAAACAAAGTATCATTCTATTTTAAAGGCCTGGGCCACGATTAAAAATTAATGGTAATCAAAATAATATTACACTTTTTAGAGTCATTATAAATTATCTCGTCAAATGGGTTCATTTAACGAATAATACACCCTATACTGATTCTTCTAACACAAAAACGATAACTTTTCAATTTTACGTTAATCATCTCATGATATAGGTAAATCTAACGAAGAATACACTCTCCGAATTGGGGGCCGGGATGGCGACTCTACTGATCCTTCCTACTCGGGCATTTTACAGGCCAAAATGGCAACCCAAGTGGAATGGAAAACCGTGTGTTTTCGATGGAATATGTTTCATTTTACGCCATCTGTAAGTATTGGCCATTTGAAGCCAGTTTTAACTTGTTCTGCCATACAGGCCTCAGGGGCGTAACCAGAGGAGGGACATATGCCCACCCTCTGCCAGAAGGTTTGCCCCCCCCCCCCCCCCCCCGATGCCCCAATGAAAAAATGACAAACTTTATTATATGATCACAGTCCTGCCCTCCTCATGCCTCCGCTCCCTCATCCCCTCCGCCCAGTGGCGTAACCAGAGGGCAGAGGGGAGGGGTTGGGGCATTTCCCCCCAGTCAGAGGCCATGCCCCCCCCCCCCCCCGAGGCCCCTAAATGAAATATGACAAAATACAATGTTACCCATGACACAGGGCAGTACATGCCCTAATTTGCCCAGTGGCTTGACTTTTAAATTTAAAAATAACTAAAAAATAGCTCTAAAATGGTCTGAAATACCTACTTTTGAACTAAATTAAGCTAATTTTAGGTAATTTTGATATTAAATGGCAAACATGTTCGCGCGTTTGATGTATCTTGCCCCCCGTTTGCCCACCAATTTTTTTAAATGCTGGCGCCGCCACTGGCCATGCCCCCTGATGCCCCCCATCCAATTGAAATACCTAGTTACGCCACTGCCTCCGCCCCCTCATCATGAACAGATGAATACGTGACACTATTATTCAACCTAATTTCTTTTCAAAGTTTCCAGAATCTGTCGGTTTCGCTCTGTGTTCCGAGATCAATCACAGTGAAAGTGTTCGTGTGGAGCAACATTCGGAAACTTGCCAGCAGATATCATCTACAAATCGTCGAGACGTACCCGCGACAGTGTACATTACTGGACCAGATCGAATGTTTACCAATGTATCTACTACGATGACCAAATCACTCGGGGATCTCCTAGTTGTTGAAGGCGCCACATGCGCACAAATTCAGCATCAGGCCTATTCCGTGACATGTATACGAGGTATATTTTATATCGGTCAAAATCTTTCAATCATCGTTGTGAGCACCCCCCCCCCCCCCCCCCCCCCCCCCCCCCCCCCCTCTAGACTCGATCCGCATATCTTCCGATTTTACACACGGCCCCTGCTGCGAGGGTGCTCAAATGTAAAAACTGCAAAAATACAGTTCCAAAAGTGTGCGCTGATAAACTCGTAAATAAACATGAGCTTATTCACGCACTATCACGCTACACTGCGTCGGTCGTCACACGCGGTTGGTCGCATTGATTAACCTCTCACGGCGCAGCGTGACGATCGTGAAAACCACTACAGTTTAAATTTGACCAATCAGGAGCTTGGCGTTGTTGTCGGGCAGACTTGCGCATGGGCAGTTTAAGTAGAAGTGACCGGTAGTGTTGTGGATTTACTTCCGTTCACTTTTTGGACGTACTATTTTCCTATACTGGGTCCCCGCGTCCCTCTATACCGGGCCGCCATCTTTAAAAATGGCGGACCAAAAAAAGGGACTATAGTACGTCCAAATAGTGTGCTGTTTTGTCGTGGAATTCCACGACAACTTTACATATTATATGAATATGCATACCAATACTGAGCATGCGCATTTGTACACAGCAACAACATAAATACCACCCGATTGGTCCAATTCAAAGGCAGTGCATCAAATGATCGTCACGCTGCGCCACGGGGAGGCAAATCATGCGCCCTATCGCGTGTCGCGGTGTACAGTGGCGTGACTGGTGCGTGAATATGCTCATGTATATTCAGCAGTTTATCAGCGCACACGTTTGGAACTGTATTTTTTCCAGTCTTCACTGACATTTGAGCACCCTCGCAGGAGCCGTGGGGAAAATAGGGAAGACATGAGGATCGAATCTACTATTTTCCCAGTCCCTCTTTTTTTGTCCGCGATTTATAAAGATGGGGGCCATATAGAAGGACGCGGACGTACCAGTCCAACACTTCCGTTCACTTTTTGGACGTACTAAAGATGGGGGATTGGCGGCCATATAGAGGGACGCGGTACCCATTCTCAGTAGACTCCACAACGCTCCAACGCAGAGCGCAAGTGTTGACCACCGTTGACCAATCAGGCTGTGTCATTTTGTTGTGGTGGAGCTACTACGTATGTGTGAGAGCGCAAAGAATTCGAGTGTTGAGGAGTCTGCTGAGCCCTTAGGAATGCCAGAGCGGACATAAATAATCCAGTTTGCAAACACCACATCGAGATCATCGCAAACCTCATAGAGATTAGCACACACATCGAGATCAGCGCACATATCATCGAGATCAGCGCACACATCATCGAGATAATTTGTCTTTCGAGTTAATAAATTCGCGACTCGAAACTCGAAATTATAAACTCGATACTCGACACTCAAATGTATAAACTCGAAAGTCCAAATTATAAGATCGAAACTCGAATTTATAACACGAAACTCGAATTTGTAAACTCGAAACTCGAATTTATAAACTCGAAACTCGACATAACTACCTCGCCGACCGCAATTCTTGATGAGGTGTGCGCAAACTTGATGATTTATGTCTGCTCTGGCTTCCATGGGGGGGGGGGGCGATTGGGGGGGTACAACATTTGAATTATTATTTGGTCAGGGTAAACACTTTGAATCCTTACTGATCAGGGTACAAACATTAAATCATTACTTAGCTGGGTGCAAACTTTGAATCGTCAGTATTCAGTAAGGATTCAAAGTCCGCTCTGGCATTCCATGGGGGTATACAATTTGAATTATTATTTGGTCAGGGTAGAAACTTTGAATCCTTACTGACCAGGGTACAGACTTTGAGTCATTACTTATCAGCGTGCAAACTTTGCGCATTACAGCTCAGGGGGCAAACATTGAATCATAACTTATCAGGGTGCAAACTTTGAGCATTACTGATCAGGGTGCAAACATTGAACTGTTTTTATTAATATATTTTCCTTACAGAGGTCGAGTACCACAATCTTCATTTTCAATTTTATGACGAGTTCAGCTGCAGGGGTAGATGCGACTTTGAGTCAGCTTCATTATTCCACGATAATTGTCGATGTGATATCGATTGTCAACTTTTTAAAGATTGCTGCTTTGATTATCACGATGTTTGTCTCAATACGAGCATTAACGACAGAAACAACGCATCTATCACGGTTCTACCGGATATGTTTTCCTGTTTTCAGCTTGACTTTTTTTCATCTGCTACATTTGATTCCTTTTTACTTGTCAGTAAGTGTCCGTCCAATTGGAAGGATCATGCCATCCGTGAGCTGTGCGAAAATTATCCTCTGCGCGAAACGCCCGCTTATTTGAGCCGCCACGTTCAGGTAATCTTCAAATGGCCGGTGTTTGATGAGAAGGGTCACAATTTCAAGAATATATTCTGCGCTATGTGTCACGGGAATCAACATGGCGATGTTCAGCCGTGGTTGACGAAGTTGGAAGAATCAAGCTGGGATTCAGGTGAATTCGAAACCGTAACACAGTGTAAGGAAGCGAAATTGATCACGGAGAGAGTAGTGGGATCAGGTCTCCGTCGCTGTCTTCAACTTGTAGATTCTTGCCCAGTAACAGTTACCAACCAATCCTTATCGACTGCTTGCGAGTCATACAGTGCATTGATTTGCGCAACCCCTCAACCCATCTATAAAAACTTTCATTGCGCACTTTGTAATGGTGCGTTAGACCAAACACACCGTTGGTTAGACAGCTCAACCTTCGTCAAGCCGTGTAAAATATCTTCTGATCTGCAAACGTTAGGACCCGCGCCCCTTTACCGTGCCATCTGGAGTTTTAGACACGATGTACCCGAAGAACATGAAGTAGGATTGTTGTGCAATTCCACGACGGGAGTTGTGTTTGATCCGATACTGCGTCGTTGTATAACCCCTACGTCGTGCTCGCCAGGTTTCTATTACAATACTCATGTGTCGAGATGTGAGAGATCTACACTTTTGCCCAACGCTATCCATAACATGTGCTGTCTTAAGCAAAGTTCATGGATCGTGTACACCAACCTATTTGGCTTCAAAAATTACGATCCTCATTCGTCTTCCGCTATAGACAATTGCTTGCACAGGTACATGAATCTGAGTATAGGTGGAAATGAAAGCGCTTGGACTCAGCAAAGGTTGCATAAAAGATCTTACGCGCATATGATGCTTCGCGCTGGCGACTCTGTGTGCAATTTCGGCGAGACACTCGATACGTTGTTTCTAAAATCTGACTTGATGATCGGTGTTTGCAAGATTGATGTCATTGAATATGTGCACATGTGCCAGAAACATCGGACATCCTACGATTGCAACGGACTGTGGTATCAAGGAAAAGCTGCTGAATTCGCCTTAGTGAATTATACTACGCTTGATGAGGTGTTTTTGTATCAAAATGAATTCATCGTGCCACAAATTGTGATGAATTATATTTCCTACGAGTATGACTATATTTTAGGGCAGTTCAGCAAACGCGAAAAGGTACTCGTTTGCGGTAACAAAATCAATCGTCTGACGTGTCCTCTCGTAACGCTCTTAAATGGGGAATATAATATTTCGGTGCACAATAGGTTGATCATAACTTTAAGTACACGAAACCTTACAGTGGAGGAAGATGAATATATTTTACTTCCTAATGGCGGCGTTCAGTTATGTGCTCATCATCTCCATGGTGATAGCGTCGACGTCCCAGACACGCTTTTTGACTATTATGGTTATCTTGATTACGTGAACCTCATCGGAAGTAGTTTATCAATGGCGGGACACGCTGCGATATTTAGTTTTCACTGCGCCTTTCACGAACTGAGACATTTCCACGGGCGTTCAGTAATGTACCATAGTATGATGATGTTCTTTGCGCATATTACACCTATACTGAGTGTCAAGCTCTCGGTTACGGGCAATACTTGTGTTGTCATGGCTATAATTAGTCACGGCTCCTGGTTGGCTGCGTTCTCTTGGGTATCTGTGATCGCAGCTGGTTTAACCTACACTATCGTCTTCAAACCTTTTCAGAGAGTGAAAGATCGCGAAGACAGTCCAACCTATCGCTACGTTTTACCCGCTCTCGGCTGGTGTGTGCCCGTCACAATAACCACAGTATGCACCATGTTACATCTCTGTGACGGAATAGTTGACTTTCAATACGACAGGACATCTCCCTGCTGGATATCTGGTTCAACAGCCAGGATCTTTGCATTCGGCGTACCTGTAGGTACATCCATTGTTTTTAATTTGATGTGCTACGTTACAACGGTGGCAACTAGTTGCCAAAATCAACGCAAATCTAGAATAATACACGGTAAAACCGGCTACATTGCTCTGACCATGCTGACGGATATTCTTCTCAATGTAAAGGTAAGTGCTCAATAAAAGAAAGTCATACACTTTGTTTATGGTCATATAGAGTGCCTTCCAATTATATTATGATCAAACAGAGTAGATACACATTTGGATGCATTCAAGATCTGTGACCCTATTTCTCAGTCAAGTTTTGTAACTAAATCATAGTGGTATTTACAATTTACAAAGGAAATATCGGGAAAAGTGTACTTTAGGTCCCAGATCCTGGTATACCAGTGTCGCACAATACTGGCACATAAAAGTTGCCAGCATCGCTCGCTACTAGTACAATTGTATTACGATACTGGAACACCAGTGATTTATCCCAGTATTGAACGATACTGGTACATAATTGTTCCAGTATCGCCCGATAGGCCTACTGGAACATTTGATATGTGCCAGTATCAGCCGATACTGGAACACCCAGTATCGTCTGATACTGGAACACTGACTTTGTACCAGTATCAGCTGATACTATTACAGTCCGGAATCTTGGAACTATAAAGTACACTTTTTACGAAATATCAACAATGTATTTATATTCCAAAATGTTGAGTTTAAAGGGGGGGGGAGGGTTATTCCCAAAAATATGAAAATTATCAAGCGCTTTAACTTTTGAACTATTAATGTGATGTATCCTCAATCTGTATTCTGTTACTCCGGCAAAATGGTAAAGAATCCGCATTCAGCTAGAGTGACAAAGAGCGGAGCTAGAGTAGTACCGGCTGGGGTTTGACAAAATTGTGCTGAACCTCCAACATATTACATGTGTGATCGCTCCTAAGGTTATGACCCTTAATCAATGGATGTTATCAGTGTTTTGGATCAACTGCCATCTTGTCGGGTATAAACTGTGTTTAAGATTTTCAGAAAGAAGACACACCTGTTTCATGATATGTATATAGGCCAATTTGGTAGCACGATTCATGCAATGAATTGAACGTCTTGCACCGACTCAATTAAATGTAGAATAGTGCCGGTTGCGATTCCCCTTGTAGTCCATTGCCCATGGCTACATTCTTTTGTCATTTCAGATAAGTATATTGATGGGCGTTGGTTGGTTTTGTGGTATCGTCGCTCCCTTCACTGACATTGTAGCGCTATGGTGGATATTCATCATCGTAACCTCGTTCCACGGGGTGTATCTGTTTATTGTGCTAACCAGTAGCAGCCATTTTCAGGAACTCATGAAAAAACGACGGAAAACGACGGCTACCAAATGCTAGAAAGTAGCAACAACAAAGTGCTTTGGCATCATATCAGCTATATCCTATGTGACGTTCTATGGCATCATATCAGCTATCTCCTACGTGACGTTCTATGGCATACATTCAGCTATATCATATGTGACGTCTCTGGCATCATATCAGCTATCTCCTATGTGACGTCTCTGGCATCATATCAGCTATCCCCTATGTGACGTCTCTGGCATCATATCAGCTATATCCTATGTGACGTTCTATGGCATCATATCAGCTATCTCCTGTGTGACGTCTCTGACATCATATCAGCTATCTCCTATGTGACGTCTCTGGCATCATATCAGCTATCTCCTACGTGACGTCTCTGGCATCATATCAGCTATCTCCTACGTGACGTCTCTGGCATCATATCGGCTATCTCCTGTGTGACGTCTCTGGCGTCATATCAGCTATCTCCTACGTGACGTCTCTGGCATCATATCAGCTACATCCTATGTGACGTCTATGGCGTCATATCAGCTATCTCCTATGTGACGTCTATGGCATCATATCAGCTATCTTCTATGTGACGTCTATGGCATCATATCAGCTATCTCCTATGTGACGTCTATGGCATCATATCAGCTATCTCCTACGTGACGTCTCTGGCATCATATCAGCTATCTCCTACGTGTCGTCTCTGGCATCATATCAGCTATCTTCTGTGTGACGTCTCTGGCATCATATCAGCTATCTCCTACGTGACGTCTCTGGCATCATATCAGCTATGTCCTATGTGACGTCTCTGGCATCATATCAACTATCTCCTATGTGACGTCTATGTCATCATATCAGCTATCTCTTATGTGACGTCTCTGGCATCATATCATCTATCTCCTGTGTGACGTCTATGGCATCATATCAGCTATCTCCTATGTGACGTCTCTGGCATCATATCAGCTATATCCTATGTTATGTCTCTGGCATCATATCAGCTATATCGTATGTGACGTCTCTGGTATCATATCAGCTACATCCTATGTGAGGTCTATGGCATCCATTCAGATATCTCCTATGTTATGTCTCTGGCATCATATCAGCTATATCCAGTAGCGTAGCCAGTGGGGGGCAGACTGCCCCCCCCCCCCCCCCCCCCCCGGACACCTAAAATGGGGACGGAGAAGCGGGAAAATGGGGACGAGAAATTGTTCATGTAGTACATTTACTGTGCGGTTTTTTTGGACTGTGCGATTTGTATTGGACTGTGCGAAATGTTTTGCTAAAATGGGGACGGAGAAGCGACAAAATTGGGACGAGAAATTGTTCATGTAGTACATTTACTGTGCTTATTTTTTGGACTGCGATTTTATTTGGACTGTGCGATTTTTTTTGACCTGACTCCTCAGATGAAAAGGAAGACAAACAGATCCTTTCCAGCATGATTGCGTTGACCCCTTCACCTAACTTCCTAAGTGGCACGATGACGGGGAAGAGAAAGCAGAAGAGTCAAAGAAAGTCGAGGAGCAGAAAATCAAGACCAAAGAATAAATAAACCTGCTACAGGTACTTTATCAACACAAATAATCTATATCTAGAAATCTACCATCATCATGGTGTGTACACATTTAATTTCTTTAAATGTTAGAGGTTTAAGAAACAGAGAAAAGGAGCATACTATCTACAATTGGATTAAAACTCAAAAAGCAGATATATGTTTTTACAAGAAACTTACCTTGATAAAGATCTTGAAAAGGTTGTAAGAAAGGAGTGGAAAGGAAACATTATAAATTCATTTGGCTCTATACACAGTAGAAGTGTTTCAATTTTAATTAATGAAAATCTAGATGTAAATATTGAAAATGTACATATTGCAGATGATGGGAGAAAGATTCTGTTCACCCGTCAGATTAATGATGCTTTAATGACTGTAGTTAACATACCGTATATGCGCCTACAATACATAGGAACAGAGAAGTCTTTTTTTCTTCAAAAAACGTACCATTGGATAAAAAAAATGCACAAAATATGATGATCTTATGATTGGAGGTGATTTTAACTGTGTTAAAAATAAATGTAAGGATACAATTAATGTACAAGGGAAATGTATGTAACACAAACATTTACAAAAACTTATGAAATAGTTCAATCTGTTACCATTGGGTCCTATCTAAATTTCAATAGCATATTTCGATTCCTTGTGAGATTACCGCTCAGAAAATATATGCTTTTTATGGGGTAGAACAAGTAGTTATTGCGATATGCTAATTCGAATCTCAGATGGTGTAAAATGTAAAAATCTGGATATGCAACGGGAAGGGTGGCGAGTTCAAAACACATGGCCTTATATTATATGATTGTAACAGTCAGGGATTATCACATCAATTAACCTGGGTGGGAGACGTGTAAGATTGCCATTAAATTCTTTTCGATCGATTATTGTAAAGAAAAATCTAAAGATGGTCATGTGTTTTAAGCTCGCCTCCTTTCGCGTTACACACGGATTTTGGCTTTCGCGACATGATTTTAACTTTACACATTTATATTTGCTTGTATACCCCCCTGAGGTAGTAAAAGTATACATTTTCTGAAGGGAAATTGCATGAGGAAACCAAATATGCCATTAAAATTATAGTACGACCAAGAACTAAAATGGTATGATCGGAAATGTGTGGGAAAATATCAGAGTTTTTTTAATTTTTAATTTGAGATCCATATATTTTTTATACCTACCCTATCATTATTTACTTTACATATTTGAATTCCTCATGAAATTACCCATTAGATGATATATAATTGTCAAAGTTAATACGTCGGTATGATAATTATACCGGCTAGTGAATATCTCCAATTTTTATTTTATATATTTTTAGAATTTTCAGAAATATTTGTTTAAGGATGAACCCTTCCCTGATATAAACTGCATTTCTGAATTCCTCTAGTTACAATCTTTCCAAAAATGTATACTTTTGCTATCATAGGTTGAAAACTTTTTCTGTTATAGTCATTTTTATAAATCCGGTAAATTGAGGCTGATTATTCATGTTGACTGTGTAGCGAATAGGAAGAAAGCTGATGATCATGGTCTTATCCATAATTAATTAGTTGTTACAAATAGTTGACAAGTCTGTTGAACCACATACTTAGAAAAAACGACTAAATATCCTTTAAAATGGGACCAAAATGGTGTTTGTCACATTTAGGGGATGACTACTTATTGTAAAAAGAACAAAGCATGGGATTATCCCCATTGAGTTTGTACAGGCGGCACCCCTTCCGGCGGCACCCCTTCCAGCACCACCCCTGCTCCCCAAACATCAAACAGCTGTATCTCCCTTTCTGTGTTAGCTATACCAATGCCATTTTGCAGGCAGATAGCTTGTTATTAGGGCTTTAAAATTATACCAAATTAATTGAGATAGCTTTTGTGGTTTTAAAAATATTTGAGGAAAATGACAGCATGAAACTAAAAAATGTAACAGCACCACCCGATTGGGAGGCGAGTTCATAACGCGTGACCAGATAGAAAGGTGATCCAATTATAATATACAGATCGATGTTAAACACCTGGAGGAAAAAATGGATTGTAATCCTACCATGTTTAAACAAGATTATGTAGATGCTAAGTCAAAGCTTGACAAAATATACAAGTATTCCAAAAGGTGCAATTATCCGATCAAGAATAAAGTGTACGAAGAAGGTGAAACCAACACTAAATGTTTTATGAATTTAGAAAAATACAAAGGTGAGAAGAATTCAATAGTAGAATTAAAAACACAGAGAGGTAAAAATCTAACTAAATTAAATGACATATTGAAAGAGACGGTAGCATATTATAATTTATATAAATCAAAAAAGTAAAATGTGATGTTATTAATAATTATGTTAACAATACAAATGTTAAACAAATATCTGAAGACGGTGCAAATATTTACGAAGGTATGTTATCTATTGATGAATGTACGAAAGCTGTAAGTAAATTAAAATTAAATAAATCACCTGGCAGCGATGGCGATTTTATAAAACATTTTGGGAAGATATAAAAGAAATCGTTACTAATTCACTTAATGAAGGCTTCAACAAAGGTGAACTTTCATTTTCACAAAAAAAGAGGTGTCATAAAACTCTTATATAAAAAGGGAGAAAGAAATGATCTAAAAAATTATCGATCAATATCTCTTTTAAACTATGATTACAAGATATGTACTTTAGCTTTAACTACGAGATTGCAAAATATTGTTGGGAATATAGTAAGTGAAAAATCAAACAGGGTATATTAAAGGAAGGTTTATTGGACAAAACATACGACTAATTGATGACGTCGTCAATTACTACACAGAGAATGATAAAGGTGGTACAATACTCTTTGTGAATTTTCAAAAAGCTTTCGGCTCGCTAGAAATTAATTTTTTAATATCATGTCTAAACAAAATGGGCTTTGGCCCACAATTCATATCATGGTTAAACACTTTGTATAGGAATATAAATAGCTGTATTTCTGTAAATGGTTGGGGTATCTAAATAATTTAGTCTTAGTAGAGGAATTCGACAAGGCTGTCCACTTCTGCACTGCTTTTTATTATAGCGGCTGAATTCATGTCTACCAATATAAGAAATGCTGATCACATAAATGGTGTAAAATTCTATGACAAAAATCTAGAAGTTAAAATAACACAATTAGCCGATGATACTACAATATTTGTAAATGTTATTCATTCTGTTACGACTGTCATAGAAACAATAAAAAAGTAATGCCTCGGGTGTAACAATGAATCTGTTTTCCATTGGGGTTTATACTCTATACATACTCATATTGTCATTATTATATCTCATGTATTTTATATTAAGTCAATATTTTTAAGCATGTATTATATTGATGTGCAGGGCCCCGAGTAAGAACAGCGGCCAGCTGATTCGGGCAACCCTGGGTAAAGATAATAAATGATAATATAATCTTACTATAAATCTGGAAACGGTGTATGTTTGTTTGTTTATTTGTTATCCTTATTTCTCCGTTAGTGGTGATCAAAGTGACGCCTAATTTGCATGAAAGATAGAGGAAATAACGGGAAGGGTGTTAAAGTTTATTCCACTGAAATTGGTTAACAATTGGCTCCAAAAACAGCAAAAAAACTCTCAAATTTGGCTCATAAATGCCACTAGAATTGAACAACATTGTGCGTTGCGCGTACTACAGCGTAATCTTACCGTGGTAACGCGTCGCGTGCATGTTTGCGCAAGGGCTGACTGCCGCGCGGCACACGCAATCCTACACATGGCGCAGAAGCCACACGGGATATGGCTAGGCCCGTTGGTAGGGAAAGTACGGGGGGGGGGGCGGCCGGTGTAAAACCACGGGAAATGGTTTAGGATACTAGGGTTATAATGGTACAAGTAGCGTTTTGCGGGGGTTAATGAAGCAACCTGATTTCTTTACTTTAAGTTGGCATGCCAAACAATCTAAGGGACCGGACCTGAGGGTTCATGAAGTAGCCACGGGAAATGGTTTAGGGAGGGTTGTGATTATAAATCAAACTGGTTTGAGTGTGTGCAAGGGGGAGGGGGAGGGGCGGTGGGGGTAAAACCACGGGAAATGTTTAGGATAGGGTTAATAGTTAATGAAGTAGCCGCGGGAAATGGTTAGAGAGGGTTATGATTATAAATCCACCTGGTTGGTGTAGTTGCAGTGTGGGGGTGGGGCGATTGTAGGGGGTTTATGTGGTTTTAAAAGTACCGAGGGTTAACTTGATGCGGTTTGAGAGGTAGGGGTTAATAAAGTAGACACGGTTAATGGTTTAGGAGGGATATGGTTATAAATCAACCTGATTGGGGGTGGGGGTTGTAGGGGGTTTATAATGCCTTTAGAAGGGATATGGTTATAAATAAACCTGGTTTGGAAGGTGTTGTGGGGGGTTTATGTGGTTTCAGAGGTAGGTAGTGGTATAACCAGGAGGTTTATGTGGTTTCAGAGATAGGTAATGTCACATAACCATCTAGCGGGGACCCGAGCGTAGCGAGGGTACGCCGCTAGTAATAATAAACGTGAAGATGTATATGATATAACTAAAGGTAAATTACCATATTTTTATCATCTATTAGAATCATGGTATTATTTGCAAAATAAACGTAATAAGAATACTTCAAACAATGCTACGTTATGGGGTAATAATAATGTAACAAAAGTTGACACCAAGAAATGACTGGTATAACATTCTTGTTTATGATAAGAATAGAGTTCTAAACAAGATCGGTCACTTTCAGTTTAACCTGATTTATGACAAATGTATTTTCTGTAATCAACTTGATGATTATACACATTTTTTGTCTCGTGTATCAAGAATAAGTCCTTTTGGAAGCATATAACAACATAGAAATAATAGGCATATACGACGGGTATTAAACAAATTATAAATATTTTTTTAAACAGGTTCGCCGTCGGGGTAGAAAAGAGACAATAATGGGAAAACGATCTCGCCCGGGAATCGAACCCAGGATCTGTTCGAACAAGCAATCAACAGATCCTGGGTTCGATTCCCGGGCGAGATCGTTTTCCCATTATTGTCTCTTTTCTACCCCGACGGCGAACCTGTTTAAAAAAATATTTATAATATAACAACATGTTTGAGATCTCTTAAATATAATTCTTTCAGAATATCCCTTGAATACGTAATTTGTGGCTGGAAAATAAATAACTCTGAATTTGATATAGCCAATGTTATAATCATCCTTGCATGTTATGCAATATACAAGTTTCGCATGATATATAACGAAACCAAAAAAGAGATTCCAACATTCCATTTGTTTTATTTAGAAGTTAAAAAACTTAATGATTTACTAGCTAATTCAAAAAACACCAGAGGATTCCAATCACAAATACAGAACAACGGAACGAATTAAAAACGTGTCTAAACATGTCAATTATTTTTTGTTTTTTCTGTCTCTATCAAAATATATTGTATTTGTTTGTCAACTCGACTGAGAGCATCATGTATCATTGAAGATCGTGAGCCACTTAGCTAAGGTTAACGATATTTGGTGGTACAGGAAATTCTCTGATCGAGTCATGATTTCTGTAACTTATCAACAATAACAAAAATGAATATTCTTAATATTAGGTATAAATATGTTATGATTAAGAAAATAAAAGCATGAGTGCTCCATGCACTGTGGAAACGTTAAAAAAGAGAATTTGGAAACAACGGAATAAATCATATGTAAACTGGGCACCAATGCTTAGCACCAGGCTGCGTAAAACGGGATTCGAAATAATCACAACTCGCGCGGTTGTCATCGGTCAAAGGTCAAAGGGTGTACTTCCGATATTTACTCGTGAGCCCCCTGCGATGGTCGTGTTAACTTTGTCGGGAAACTTAGGAGTAACGTTGTATTTAGTACCGTGTGGACAACTGTCCGGAGTAGAGGGATTAATTGTGGAATTTTAATTGCTGTAGGGTTTAAATTTACGCCGATCATATATGCCCGTGAACATGGGTAAAGTAGATAATAATAGTTGTCACACATGCAACGTAATTGATTATATCGACCATTGCTTTTTCACTGTAATATAATTAAGCAGCTATGGTCCTACGCTATTCAAGTCATTTCGCGTAAACTGTCTACATGTTTTGTATGAACCACTGAAATTGTTATAAAATTTATTTAACTATCACAATAACAATTATGACCATAATTCGTCGCTGTTCTGACATAACGACACATCACAACAGAATTAAGTAAAGTGATGTGTCGTTATGTCAGAACAGCGACGAATTATTTAAGATTTATTAACCACATTATCGCCGTTGAAAAACTGTGCATAAGCAAGTTTAGATATGGCAACCACCCAAATCTTTAATTCCTATTTGAAAAAGAACTCCGTTACCATTACAATTGGTCAAAGTATGCCCTGGGTCCATGTACATGTAGGGTCTTCAGCGATTAAAGGTGACATGTCGTTTGGGTCACAAGGGATCATTGGCCTTTACTGGGGTAAAATTTAAGGCATGCTTCGATTTTTATCGGACTTGTTGCATACATTATTAGGGACCGTTCATTATTTATGCTGGAGGGGGTTGGGTAAAATATAGGGGGGGTCATGTAAATTTCATATGTTGAAATAGGGGGTGGGGGGACTATGTAACTTTTTATTCTTAAACAGGGGGGTTGTGTAACTTTTGTTTTAACTATAAAGATGGTGGTGTTTGGGGTGATTTTAGAGGCTATTTTGGAGTGTAAATGCCATTTTTTTCTGCGCTTCGCGCACATTTTCTTACGACCTATCAACTTCAAAACATGTACTTATGATGAGACGACTTTCGGACAGCAATTTTTTTTTGTGCACGCCCTGCTCGGACGATCTGTTGCAAAAACGCCTATATAATCATCAACGGTTGAAACCATTAGAGCCATTGGGGGTATAAAAACATGTTAATTAGCCTATGTTCCAAAATCCAAAAATATATGATTAAAAACGGTAATTTCTTGCATGCTTTTCACCTCGTCTCCCTCTCAGCTCTGCACCTAAGCTCACAAAAGTAGAATGTTGCATACGTTTTTGTCAGGATCTTCTAACTTTTTTTCGGGAATATAAAGACTCACAAAACCACCCAAAATGTATAAATATATGACAAATTTTCCGCCTCGCTACGCTTGCAATGTAGTTAGTATAATTTCACACAATCAAAAGATCAAGAGGGGGTGTCATTAAATTATTGGCCATTCAGAGGGCACAAACAGAACTACCAACGAATCCATGGACAAAAGAAAAAGACAGCCCCTAAGATGTGATTGTGACAAGTTGATTTTTTTGTTTGGGGGGGGGGGTTGTTGTGTAAAAAGCTACTGGCTAGCAGGGGGGTCATGTAGATTTCAGTTTCAGCTGTAGGGGGGGGGGGGGTAGGTAATTTTGACATACGAGTCTCGAATTTGTCCCAACCCCCCCCCCCCCCCTCCCCCTCCACCATAAATAATGAACGGTCCCTTATGGCAACTACCCACATTTTGTATTCCTTTGAAAAAGAACTCCGTCTTTGTAGACTGATCACTGATGTCACTCTAATAAACATACAAATTTAATTTATACTTTACAAATGCCTTTTTCCCTCTGAAATATGATATTTGAATTATTTTTTATAATTGCAATTAAATATTAGAGAAATGTAGGTCTACTGTAGGCCTACTGCTTTTCAAGAAGCGCGGCGGCGCGGAGACGGGACCGATGTTTTCCACCCGGCGGGACGACGTTGTATGGGCGGCCATGGGGTTAAATATCGAATATAGTCTAAAATCGGGGTAAATATAAAGAGATATTAATAAATTATAATTTTTTAATGAATACTAATTAGCAATATGAACAGGGGCGTAACTAGGTATTTCATTTGGGGGGGCATCAGGGGTGCATGGCCTCTGACTGGGGGGCATATCCAGTGACGGCGCCAGCATTGCAAAAACAAATGGTGGGTAAACGGGGGGCAAGATAACTTTTTATTCTTAAACAGGGGGGTTGTGTAACTTTTGTTTTAACTATAAAGATGGTGGTGTTTGGGGTGATTTTAGAGGCTATTTTGGAGTGTAAATGCCATTTTTTTCTGCGCTTCGCGCACATTTTCTTACGACCTATCAACTTCAAAACATGTACTTATGATGAGACGACTTTCGGACAGCAATTTTTTTTTGTGCACGCCCTACTCTGACGATCTGTTGAAAAAACGCCTATATAGCCGCCAAATTATTGCCCGGCCCTGTGGGGCATAAATGGGACGTGCATATTATAAATACTGAAGATCGGCACACATGCCACTATGTGGTACATGCGCTATCTACTGAAGATAGCACACCGTAGTAATGCCACATTGATACATGCGCTATCTACTGAAGATAGCACACATATAGTAATACCACATGTGATACATGCGCTACTCTACTGAAGATAGCACACATATAGTAATGCCACATGTGACACATGCGCTATCTAATGTGAACATATCTTCAAAAGAAGAAAAAAATCACTTGTTGCTGGGTTTTTTCGACGCTGGCTAATTGGCGCCTGAGCCTATCATCGGACCGGGCTTTCAGTTGACGTACTCGTAGAAGCATCGTTGTAGCGAATGTCCCCTGGTAATTGAACCTTTATTCCAGATCTTATGGCACTGAAATTAAAATCTTGGTTCATAATAGAGGGAATCCACTTAACTCATGCGTGCCCGTAACAAAAGGTTTTCGCTCCCATATTATTCGTTGTTCAGATCAAGTCAATGCACGACGACCTTCAACAAGCCAACCCTGTGAATACAAGCGTTACTCTGTTAAAAGAATGAATAATGTTTCATCTCGACAACGTGCTACGTCATTTGTTGGGGCAAGTGGTCCGAAGGGGTATGGGGCAACTGGTCCGCCTGCAAAAACTTAATCAAAATTGTAAAATTCATTTTGAAAATTAGTTGTTAGTGTCTAATATATAAAACATGACTCGGTATTGAAATGTGAATAGAATATGAAATAATTCACATTCTTTCTAGTTCTTAGACATTTTGGGGCATTTTGGGTCTAATACCACTATTTCTGATATTGAAGGATTACAATATGACATGATATTGCTTTAGAATGGTTTAAAACCTCGGTATTATGAATTACATCTTTATTGTATTTTAAATGGTGTCTGTAAAGGTATTTGCTATGACGAAATATCATGATTTATGTATTTTATCCACTGCTTTTTGTGTATATTAACCGTTGGGTCATCATTGTCATATTGTCCAACTTCCCCTGTAACATGAAAAGCTGGCTAAATATCAAGATGGTTTATTATAAGTACTAAATGATGATTATATGAAGTAAATAAAATCATTAAAGAAAGGGGTATATATAGACAAATGTATGGGGCGTCTGAATATCACAACCATGTAACCATTTAACTAGGTTCATACCGT
Source organism: Ophiura sarsii (assembly GCA_035610835.1). NCBI lineage: Eukaryota > Metazoa > Echinodermata > Ophiuroidea > Amphilepidida > Ophiuridae > Ophiura > Ophiura sarsii. The sequence continues at coordinate 22,767,897 of CM069448.1, read as the reverse complement.
TTTATCTAATAAACGTGCAGTCGAAAATTGCGCTTGCTTTGTACACCATTAGTATTACTGGTTTTTACACGTTTACCACGAAAACTGTATAAAACATGGGTTTCATGAGACCTGTATCCTTTTTACACGTTAAATAATATGGAAATGAGTTTGTCAAGAAAATACTGCCTAGTTACCGTGTTGTCAATCAATGATTTCTGTGTATTTTAACCGTTGGAACATATAGGACCAGTTGCCCCAATGATGGGGTAACTGGTCCGTGCCAAGTAAAGTTTTTGTTTGGATATTTTTTAACATTGATTATATGTTATATGTAAACAGTTACATGGGTGATATTTTCATAGCAATTCCATAAATATTTACACGAGCTTTAAGCTTTTATATCATGAAATATGCTTAACCGGACCAGTTGCCCCATCCTCCCCTACATTGGCGGGTTATTTTCAAACGAGTAGGCCTATCCATCAACATGTGTGTTGCACAGAGTAAGATATTTGCTGTGGGTTGCTCTTTTTATATTCTGAAACAAACTTTAGCTCCACATAGGGCCGCACGTGGATTCCGTCTCTAATCACCCTTCAGAGGTACAAGACTTGATCGCGGTCTATCAATAGTTGTCTGAGTTTCCACATAGATTTTGACATCTGAATAAATGTTGCGTCTCCCAATTCGTTTATTAAAGCTAGCTAATTTTTTTGCTATAAGAACTGACTTTCAAGAGTGAAGTTGTACGGTACCTAATGGTACAGTGTAAAACCTGAGAAAAGTGCTTCCCGTAAGACATTTCGTGATACCCATCGTGTTGGAGCATGCGATTGGTATAGTCATGTGGGGTATTGTCTCCTCGATAAGAATATCGCTGTTGGCAAACCAAAGTGCCAATACCTAAATTGAGTGCAGTATGTACTATTCTAGCAACACTACACTATTGAATTGATGGCGAACCCATTAACGCGTGTCTTTGTGTCGTTATTGAATTGAGTTGCCACCTCGAGTTCAATTCCCATTGATCATTAATATTTTTGGAGGAAACAGACGCGAGTTCGTTTTAGGAATATCTTCTCCGGTATGCAGCTATTCGCTAGTAGAGTAAATCCAAAGTCATACAGTATGTACTGTATTCAACTATATGTGTGCCGAAGTGTGGCACGGAGGGACTGGACACCCTGCATTGTACGCCAGCTATAGTTACGGACGAAATTGGACTGTCATTTGTCTGAATAATTTTAGAAGCCCGGTCAAGGCTAGTTGTCGATAAGACCAATTCAAATTCTGAGAATACTGTTCAAGTTCAGGTTTGAAAAAGGGACGGAGTGACATTTAAAATTAAAAAGAATAATTATTTAATTATCTATTAGCCTTCATTTCAAAACAAGGGGTCGCAACCAATATCAACGCATCCAGGACGGTGCATTTAATTATTTTATAACATATTAATTTTATATCCAAGTAATAATCCGGGGTAATAATACAATCGTGTTCATTGTCATATCTGTTAGATTCAAAGTCATAATGCAAATGAAAGTCATTAAAGTAATTTTAAAGGAGTCCTAAATAAAAATAAAATGATTAAATATTTTGCAATTCTCGGTTATTTTGGACGCAGGCGGGAAACAGTTAGGTCTAAAAGGTCTAAACTCAAAATTAATTTTAATTAATCTAACACCTCATTATATTGATCAACTTTTTTTAAATTTGAAATGTGTGTATTATGATATTGTGTATACATTACTGGTAGATACGACATCGTTTTGATATTTAGTAAATAATTCCCGTAGGCCGCCTATGTATTTCTGTAGCCATCTTAGCCACATATTAGTTTGATTGCTGTGGTGGGTTTTTAATGTGTGTGTTTTTTCAGTTGAAGATCCTAGAAAAAAAAACCACATCGCAGTTTTAGGTAACATTGGAAATTTTGATAAATAAAACATTCAATTTTCTGTAAATATATCATTCACTATCGATCTCCTAGTCCAACTTGTCGTTAAATTAAGTTAGGCTAGGTTATGTAAACGGTAAATAATTGCTGGATGTGAAGAAAGCAGTGTATATGGGTGCTATCTGTTGAAGCTAATAAGCAATGTTATCCCTATAGGCCTACCCTAAAAAGTACAACATAAACTTAAAGGAAATTTGTATACAGATAGAAGTTCGGCTAGTCTTCATAAATGTAGGCCTAAACAATATCATACAGTAAATGACCGCATTTACATTTGTCTAATCATTGATATCTGCCACAAGAATTTCTTTAAACTTATAAATATACCTACCTGTAGGACTTGGTACCGTAAATTATCATCATCACGACAGTGTTATGGCGTAGTTTTCAGCAAATTCGCTCAAAGCCTTCATACTGACGACATTTTCCCGCGTCCGTTGTTTCGGGTTATCTAATTAATTTCAATGACCTTCAGAAATGAATTTTTCTTTTATTTAGATTTGATATTGTTCTCTATTTCAGGGCATTTATTTATCTTATCATCTTATGTCACTTTCATTGTCACTTTTAACTCATGTCTAGGCCTATTTGTGTTTCTTGTATATTTTATTTTGCATGCTTTAGATTGGCCCATCAGACTCTTTGTGGGGTTACCAGAGTGATTATCTCAGTTCATTAACCCTAACCCAACTGAATCTCACTAAATCTTCACTGCCAGAAACTATCTCCACGCGCGTGCTGCTGCATTGCCTCGATGACGTCACCTACCGCAGGCATATGGGGGCAGGAATTTTTAGCCCGCATATGCGCTGGCAGTTTAGCTCAGTTGGTAGAGGGACAGACTGGGGTGCGGATAACAATAATAATAATAATGATAATAATCAGTATTTATATAGCGCCTTTTCCAAATGGCTCAAAGCGCTGTAATTTTGCTGCTGGTGAATAATCATCATCACTAGGATGCTGCCAATTTAGAGATAAGGAGATCGCTTGTTCGGCGCGCCACCACTCAAATCTAGCGCAAACCTATCCGCACATAGATTGTATAACATCCGCCATTTTTCAATGCAGCTCCCCAAATACCATTGGGTCAAGGAAGTATTTGATAACCGAAACAACTAATCACCGATTTTGAAAGCAGGGGGAAACCGGAGAACCCGGAGAAAACCTACGAGAGCGTGCATGGATCGTGATACACCAAATGCACATAAAGCCCGCGGTCGTGCACATAATTGACCCGGGTTTCATTGGTGCAAGGCGAGGGAACAACCGCTGCGCCAACTCGCTCCCCCATGATCCCGCGATCGAATCCCGGGGGTGCTGGGTGATTTTTCGGGTCAAAGAAATAGTACTTTTTCCCCCTCCCCCCGATACGCACAAAAAACATAGCTTTACTGGTTAGGGTTAACCTTGTATATAGATGTCTTGTATATAGATGTCTGTTGGGCTTTTGTTCACATTTGCTATTTGTATGCACAAAATACCAAAAAGCGCTCTGTGTGGTCAGAGATAATGGCCACACCCGCGAACGCGGACAGTGGTGCTGAAGGTGAAGAAGACCCTCCCATTGCAAATGATGACAGTACCGATCTCAAAGACCGTGCAAAAATACTGCAAATTTATAATTGGTTTTGCAATCAAAATGGGAATGTATTGTTTATACCAGAAACACATTTCACAAATGAAATCATTTTAAACCATGATGTGATTGGCCTGATGGTGTTTCATATCATTCATATGGTGCCTCAAATGCCAGAGGTGTCTCAATCTTAATTAAATCCTCCGCAAATATAAAGGTAGAGGATACACACTCTGATGAAAACGGTAGAATGCTGATGATGAACACGGTTATTGATGATCAAAAGATTACCCTCATGAATATATATGCTCCAAATAATGTTAAGGAGAGGTATAACTTTTACCAAAAATGTTCACAAAAGTTGATCAACATGTTCCAGATGATCACGCCCTTGTTCTAGGTGGTGATTTTAATACCTGCTTGAATCAAGCAGAAGATAAAGAAGGTGACATCAAAAAGACAATACACGTATAGGGGGAAAACGCCACTTGTAAGAACAAGAATTGATTTTATTCTTGTAAGCAACACTTGTATAGATGTGATTAATTATTGTGATATTAGATCAAGTGTGCGCTAATATCATCAAGCTGTTTCCTTGAAATTCCAAATCAATACTGAAAAAAGAGGACCTAAATAAATCAGTTGTGAATGATACTGCTTATGTTAAAGGTATACAAGATACCGTATAATATGTAATGTCAATGCAAGAGCAGAGAAAGAAGAGGAAAGGTTTTACACCAATCTATTACAAGTGCTAATGTTCTGCTCAACCAAAGAATCTCTTGATAGCATGTTGAAAAGTATTAATACATTTGGTATTTTTGCAGGTCCAAAGATTAATGTTGGAAAAAGTCAAGGGTTAGCATTTGGTCACTTTGTAAAACTGAAATCTGTAAAATGGCCAACTGATAATATCAAATCTCTTGGTGTTTATTTTGGACACAACATGATTGAATGAAATCTAACTTTTCTTGTGTACCCGTTCCTGAAAATTTTACGAACGACGTGAACTCAATTACTCTCAGATAACGGAATTGGACAAGACACATGAAATGTGATAGATAGCTGGTCGGCTATTGCTGAGAGCATTTATTCCTTAAACACTACAGAATTCAACAATGTCAAATTTTATTTGACATTATTATTTGATAATACAATTATTGAACATATAATAATATAGATGAATTGAATACATTAATTACAGTACATACCAGTACATTTAAATATAATGTTAATCTATAAGTTCATAACACAGGTGGGACCAAGAGTCCCATGATTGGAAGGTCATAATAGGAAATACCGACTGTTCAGTTTCATAAACAGCTTCGGTTAATCAATTTAAAAAGGCCTAGTAAAGTACCAAAAACCTAAAGTTAAATAGCGGATCTGATGCCGCACCAATTGATAATATGATTATGACCAATGTCAGAATTTTACTAATTCATTAATTATAAGTCCCCCATGGAGACATCCGTACTGTTCAATTTTCGAAGGAAATGATACCAAAATAATGTGAGAATTATTAATTGAAAATACTTCATTATCACAATGGTTATCTTAATTGACCATTGGACGTGAATTAGCCAATAGTAATTGGTATAAGATTTGACCTTATAAGTATATAATTTTTTCTTTAATCATTACTCGTTGATGATATTTATGATCGTAAAAAGTCAATAATTGGGATTTAAACCCATAAATGTTAAAGATTAATCCAAGGAAATGAGACAAAAAAGCCATACACTACACGCACCCACCCGGGAGCCAAAGATACAAAACCAACAGAGGCTCCGGACCTGGGAAAGGACTCATGGGCCAAGATACACAACCAACAGGGCACCACGGAGGACCAAAGATACACAACCAACAGTGGTCCTGACAAAGGGATAGGAACAGACTAGTCTAATGACATGGGGAAAACCCTATCGCGCTACGTTAGCCCTCCAATAGGGACGGGAGCCAAAGATACACAACTAACAGAGGCTCCAAGCGAGAGGGTGTGGGCCAAGATACACTATGATCATTGACAACCACACGGGGTGTGGACCAAGATACACAACCAACAGGGTCCACAACAGGGCCGAAAAAGAGGGGGACCTAGGTGCACAACAAAATGGTCCGCCACATGACAGAATTTATTGGCAGAATTTATGACATGGAAAACCCATCGAGCTGCATGTAATGGGACGGGAGCCAAAGATACACAACGAACAGAGGCTCCGGGCTGTGGTAGTGTGGCCATGATACACTGTGATCAGAGGCACCAACACTCCAAAAAGGTGTGTTTATTAATTTTGCATAAGAAATAAAACAAAATCCGAAAAAGGCAAATAAAATAAAAATAAATAAAAACAACCAACAAAAAAAAGAGGTTATGACCACGGGTTGAACTAATGTCAAAATATAAATAAAATAAAGACAAAAAACAAAAAGAAAACAAAATCATCAGGGGACAGGACTTAACAGGCCGACTGGCCTACCAAAATATGGGTGGGTGGGAGTGGCGATTCGTAAATAGTTCCTCTCAGCAGAACAACCGACAAGCGAATGAAAATAAATGGACGCGGCAATTGAACCAAAAACCGCGGGACATGGAAGACGGCCTCTCATTGGCTCATCGACCGGTAGTCATGACAGAGGGATGCACACAACATCCAAAGCACGCCACTTCCGTTTCATAGAGTAAATGAGTTCGATCGAGAGTGCCCTCTTATCAAACTTAATTACTCTCAGATAACGGAATTGGACAAGACACATGAAATGTGATAGATAGCTGGTCGGCTATTGCTGAGAGCATTTATTCCTTAAACACTACAGAATTCAACAATGTCAAATTTTATTTGACATTATTATTTGATAATACAATTATTGAACATATAATAATATAGATGAATTGAATACATTAATTACAGTACATACCAGTACATTTAAATATAATGTTAATCTATAAGTTCATAACACAGGTGGGACCAAGAGTCCCATGATTGGAAGGTCATAATAGGAAATACCGACTGTTCAGTTTCATAAACAGCTTCGGTTAATCAATTTAAAAAGGCCTAGTAAAGTACCAAAAACCTAAAGTTAAATAGCGGATCTGATGCCGCACCAATTGATAATATGATTATGACCAATGTCAGAATTTTACTAATTCATTAATTATAAGTCCCCCATGGAGACATCCGTACTGTTCAATTTTCGAAGGAAATGATACCAAAATAATGTGAGAATTATTAATTGAAAATACTTCATTATCACAATGGTTATCTTAATTGACCATTGGACGTGAATTAGCCAATAGTAATTGGTATAAGATTTGACCTTATAAGTATATAATTTTTTCTTTAATCATTACTCGTTGATGATATTTATGATCGTAAAAAGTCAATAATTGGGATTTAAACCCATAAATGTTAAAGATTAATCCACACAAGTTGAGCATGGTGAAACTTGACAACCCCCCCCCCCCCCCTTTTTTTTAATTTTTTTTTTTTTTTTTTTTTAAATTTTTTTAGTCGTCATAAATGACAAGTATAAACACTAGTGTGAATGACATATGACATGTGTGTTTGCCATCTGGACACATGTTTATTTATGTTGCGAGTACAAGAGCTCTGCGATTTCTTTGTAAGATTTCCAGCGGGGGAAGAACATGAAGTAACATATTATGATCTGGGTGAGGGGAAAGAGCATTACTGTAAGATTTTGCTCAATGCGTTGGCGGATACTATAAAATTAGTCAGCAAAGATGTCAATCTCATGTCATTACAATTAGCGTCAATATACGCAAATGTATCATCAAAACGTTGAACAACATGCTGTATAATACATAAAATTGATCGAGATGCATCACCACCAACTATGTGCGCAACAATCATGACAATGCAAGTGTACTCTAGCTTCATGCCAAAAACGTCATCCCGTCCTTATTTTGTAAAGCATTCTAAAGACGATCTTCTGTGTATCATGGGATATTATGTACATGTGAAAATTACATCAATTTCATAGATATCAAATCGTAACCGTACAAAATAGAAATGGCAAAATTGTAATACATAACAAACAAAATTCAAACATCCTGATCTAGAGATAGGCGAAAACAGAGATAAAAACCCGGAGAAAGGAAGAGCAACACACTCAACGGGGAAAATTGCCTCTGCAAATTCCTATCTGACCCCATTCGGTGGCGATCGAGCCGCGCAAAAAAACCCACATAGCTCCAAGATCATATTGTTGAGTGACTAGGAAGAAACATTGGCCAGAGTCGGATTACCAACAGTGATAATTTTGAACAGTAATTTCAAGTTTACGATCATGACGACACACAAGCCTATAGTCATAATCCTGTTTACCATTAAAGGTAATAGGTAAATACATTGGATTCAATTGTGGTGGTGGCATATTGATTGTGGACAGATGATTGGTATCACTCAATATTGTTATTGTAGTAGGATAATCTACGATTCCAACACTCGTATAATTTGTAAGGGTGACAAAATTAAACATTAACATGAAAAAGAGAGTGTTATGCCGGGAAAATGTATACACAATTGCTAAATTCATCAGTTCTGTGTGGTTGAAAAGTCTTAGCATTTAACATGCTTCCGATTCAATATCAATGTTTTTACTGAATTGTTATCATTTTACCTTTACCAATCCACGAAAAATATCTTCGGTCTTCGGCACGAATATCTTCGGTCTTCGGCACAGGTAAGCAACATGTTATGTCCAAAACAAAAATGTTCCACAGACAGCTAGAGAATAGGTACAAAGTTCCCGCAAATCTCTCCAGTCACAGAACGTCTTGAAGTGTATACCGCAAACTTGTGCAAATGTTCTTTTTACAGCTGTTCTCAGGCAACTTGCAGATTCTCGGCAAACCATCAGCTAGCTAGGTAGCGCCCATGGATAGGCAATAGGAAAAACCGGCAGCGCCCTGGGATCGGGCTATAGGAATTATCGATGAATCTGCAGTCCCATCTGATATGACACCGGTTGGTATCGGTTTTTGCTCAATATAACATAACGTACGGCAAAAACCAGAGTTCTCTAATCTCCCATCTGTGTATCAATGCTGGGCGGCATTCGTTTTTGAAACTATATCGTGTATCAAAAACTGAAGAACTCGAAAATTCTCTCGAATAACGGATGGTATTCTTGTTTACGCTTTTATAACTTGTAGGTAAACAAATTCAGCTCCTCTTCTGCGTGAAGTATCGGTTGATACTCATGTTGCGCCTTTATATCGTATGGCCAACACAAAATGATGAAATGTCAAATACCTCGTGTGATTAAGTGAATAATAGTCTGTAGAACTCGGCAGTCTCAAGAATTAGGATGATAGTGAACAAGAGATCTGAAATATATACTGGTGCGATTCCATTTAGAGCTTTCCAAGTCGACAAAAGTATTTTCAAAAGAATTCTTCCAAAATGAATTCTTCCATGAACCGGTAACCATGCAGTGTAATGTGGTCAAATGTCTTGTTTTTGTGAGAACACGGCGGCTGCATTTTGTACCAGCTGAAGTTTGTGTAATAGTTAGAAATACCAATTAGGAGTGAATTCTGTTGTCAACCAGTCCACCGCCATTTAGTTGAGTCTGGCGCTGGCCAGCCCCCATCGGATGGATGATGCTATCATTGCTATGCTATCACCGATCCAAGTCCTCAATCCACCTGTAGTGAATAATAAGAGCAAGAAAGGCAGCAGGCATAGGCAAATAAAACATGAAGAAGGCAAGCTATGATTATTATCAAAGATGGAAGGGGTATGAAATTAAAATAAACTAATCGTGGAGTAGATAGACCCTTGCAGGTACATGTACACCATATCTAAAAACGCCCTAATGATCTAATAATATGCAACAATTACTTGAGCAGCAGTCATCAATAAGTAAGTAAACCGACCATTTTGATAATTTCAATTGGTCGAAATGCAAATGTTAATGCCAGAACAAACACAGATAGACACATCTGTAAATGTTATCTGAATATGATTATGGCGATAGGAAAGGTTAAACTAAAAATTGATTAATATTTGTGAGACACGCAAAACATACCAAGATTCATACCCAACAATGATGTTGTTGACACCAAGGAGTTTTCATAGTTAACACCTTGTTACGCTGTGTGATGCGATGGTATTTAATAAATAACAATCAGACAATAAAGCCAATATTGTTAGGAAACAAGATATAACAGTTAGTAGTAAACAACCTTAATATTCTCATGAGCTTATTGTATCTTATTCACATCATGAACCACTACAAGTGCTAAAAAGCATGCAATCCATGAAAGGCCATTGAGTTGATATTGATATTTGATTGATATTGGCTTTTATCAATAGATCCACTAAACCATTCAAGCTGTTATGTAAAGCCATTCATAAATCTACATTATTTCATTCCTAGATTCAAGTGTGTGTAATTCAGACAATTATAAGTGATATAATTGATCAATGCATGTCAATCAATATGAATAGCGTCTAAATAAAAATGTCCCGATATGGCAAATTCCAACGGTTGTGATGTATACATGATGCATAAAGGCAAGGAAATGCATGGACTCGGAACTCAAGCATTGCGGTAACTGGACATGTTAATTTGTCACTTCCCATCTCAAATGCTATAGAGTGGGTTTGCCTCTTTAAATTGACAAACGTTTTAAATTTGAAATAATAAAGCATGAGTAAATAATACTAATATGATACTGATAGGTGATGGATATTTGCAACAAAAACGGTCCTAGTAAATACTATGCTATAGTAGTGGATGAACAAGACACCTTTGGTTCTGGGTAAAATGCCGCCCGGTTTCCGTTTGGTGCACAAGTTGACACTATGTGACATCCTTCTTTTTGACATGAAGAATATACATGGTTAAAGCAACGGGATTTCCGTGTACATGTCCCAAATTGCAAGCAAATCATAAGCCTGTGAATTGGACAATTCATCGCCTCAAGCTTATGGGAACAAATGGACGAGATTTGATGCCTAGTGAATTCAAAATTCAGAGAAAAGTAAGTGAAATGGTGGTAGATCGAATGAGTTGCGATATTAAAGGCCTGAACAAAAATAAATAACAATTTTAAAACTCACCACACTGGCGTTGTTGTGAACTCTTACGTGGCGGGTATCACTTGCACATGCAAAGACGGCAGCTCGGGGCTTAAACAGACTTGAAACTCGATGACATGTATTATCGTTGTCCGTGTAAATTCACCTGATTCCCTTTGCTGTTCACCGTCGTTTTTCCAGTTCAATGCAATTTTATTTGACACATCTACGGCGAAATTTACGTCTGTATCGCCTACCTTTTAATTTGATAATTTTCGTTAAACACAGCCCGTCTCCCAGACTCAATTATATCATGGATCGCAGAGACAGAGTTAGCTTGCCTGCTACGGTTTGTACGTACGGGATATATTTGGCGAGATGGGCCTGCTTGGTAAGAGTCTGATTCGCCAGCATGCATCTTTGTGCCTTTTTTCGGTAGCAACAAAGAAAATAGCAATGTCCTGACGGATAATAAAACGTGTTTTTTAAGAGTACTCACGGGAAGTCATCAGAAATCTGATAAGATTAAAGACATCCAAGGATGGCAATAGTAAGCCAGTAAAAATGTCCAAGCAAACAGCCTATCAAAGAATGGTCAACCTAACAGAGACTGACGCGACGATTCGTAAATAGTTCCTCTCAGCAGAACAACCGACAAGCGAATGAAAATAAATGGACGCGGCAATTGAACCAAAAACCGCGGGACATGGAAGACGGCCTCTCATTGGCTCATCGACCGGTAGTCATGACAGAGGGATGCACACAACATCCAAAGCACGCCACTTCCGTTTCATAGAGTAAATGAGTTCGATCGAGAGTGCCCTCTTATCAAACTTAATTCTTTTCAATTTCTTATGAATAAAAAAAGCCTGAGAAAATAAAATTTTAATTCTCAGTGTATAGCTATGAAATGTATCTGGTAAAAACGTTATATATAGGATGATGATAGTAAATGGAAATACCCTTTTAAACGGTATTTAAATGCCATGGTCCAAACTTTTTAATTTTGTTTGAAGCAAGAATGCTCCATCGTTATTTGGTCTACCAAAGTTTTACTCAGATCTGGTAGAAGCGTGGCATATTTTAGATAATGATTTTAAGAACTTACCAATTAAAGAATCACTAAAGGTCAAAAGTCAGATAATTTGGGGCAATGAACTGATCATGCACAATGGTAAGACTTTGTATTTCAAACATTGGATTGATGGTAATATAATATATATTAATGACCTTATAAATAATGAAGGTACTTTTTCCACTCAATATATTCTTGACAAGCTTAAAAATAAGCACAACTGGATTGCAGAGCTATTTATTATTTTTAAATCAATTCCAAAGAATTGGATTGATATATTAAAACCCAACAATATGCCTATTATTGCTACTAAATCAAACTTACATAAATGGAATAAGGTGAACTCACCGAATTGTTTTGAGTGCAACACGTCAGATGATTATCTACATTCATTTATAGTCTGTCCTTTGTCAAATAGCTTTTGGAAACGTTTTAACACTTTTATTATATCTAACAACCATGTCCAGAAATATCATTAAAAATCATTGTACTTGGTTATAAACCAGACTATTAGACGATTTTCTAAACCTCTCTTTTTACAATATCAAAATATATTGAATGTAATGCTAAAAAAAGTTCATCTTAGATTCACCCAGCAAATCGTGCGCCCAAGATCCTATACCAACATGGCTTCTAAAGCGCTGTATTGACGAACTTCTACCTTCAATCTCCAAAATAGTCAATATGTCGTTGCTCACTGGTGAATTTCCATCAACTTTCAAAGTTGCTCATATTACACCCATACTGAAGAAGCCTAAGCTGGACTGTCAAGACTTGAAGAACTTTAGACCAATATCTAAGTTAAAGTTCTTGTCCAAGGTCACTGAACGAGTCGCAGCATCGCAAATGAATCAATACCTCCAGCAGCACAAACTTCAATCCAAATTCCAGTCTGCGTATCGGAAACATCATAGTATAGAAACCGCACTGCTTAGAGTTTACAATGATCTTGCCATCGGAATCGACGCGCATAATGAAGCTGTCTTGATTTTACTGGATTTATCCGCAGCGTTTGATACGCTTGACCATGCTGTGCTCCTAAGTCGTATGAAAGCTCGGTATGGTTTTACTGGAAATGCACTTTCCTGGTTTAGATCGTACCTTCACGGACGTACTCAAGCGGTGACCATTGGGTCAGCTCAGTCACCGTATTCTGTGCTCGATTGGAGTGTGCCCCAGGGCTCGGTACTCGGACCACTACTTTTCACCTTATACACCGGCCCTCTCGGAGACATTATTAGGGCACATGGATTTCAGCACATGGAATACGCGGACGACACGCAGATCTACCTCCTGTTAAAACCTAGTGATCGCGATACTCAGCTTCCACTCTTGGAGAAGTGTGTTATAGACATAAAGGCGTGGATGGTTTCTAACATATTAAAGTTAAATGATTCCAAGACCGAATTACTGCATATTAGCAATCGATACCTGTGCGAGAATCAGTGTCCACCAGTGGCTATCGGTGAAGCTATCATTGAACCATCTCCTACTGCCAGAAACCTTGGTGTTTCTATTGACAGTAAACTGCTTCTGACTGGTCACGTGTCAAATGTCTGTAGAAGTGCATCCTATGGAATCTATAAAATCGGCAGGCTTCGTGCTTACTTAGATCGCAAAACAACTGAAAGGCTTGTTCATGCCTACATCACATCTCGCATTGATGGATGTAACAGTCTTCTATACGGTCTGCCCGACAACGTCATTGCCAAGCTCCAACTGATCCAGAACGCTGCCGCCAGACTGGTGACTCGTGCTAAGGGACGACGTGATCACATTACACCTATTCTCAAAGAACTTCACTGGCTCCCTGTCCGAAAACGCATTGCCTTTAAAATCGCTCTCCTCACCTTCAAAGCGCTTCATAATCAAGCTCCGCAATACATCACAGAACTTATTGAACCATATTCTCCCTCCCGAACCCTCCGCTCGTCGTCTCAGATCATGCTCCGTCATCCACCGCTATCTAAGTCATCTTATGGACAAAGATCTTTCGCCTCCGCTGCACCAAGTGTTTGGAACCACCTACCAGTTCATGTTCGCGCCGCCACTTCTGTTTCGCAGTTTAAATCAACTCTCAAGACCTACCTCTTCCGATCGGACTGTAATAAGTTTTAGACGCGGGTGGCATGGACATTTTTATCTTTGTTTTGATTGTGTAATATTTGCATGCAGTGTGTACATACGCGGACTTCTTATAGATTTATGTGTCTACACCAGCTGGACTGGAACACTACATTTTAATGTTTTATATTACTGCGTGCTTTTATAATGTGTATTATTTATTGCATACTTGTAGTTTTTAAGGTTTTGTATAGTTTTTTCCATTTGTATCTCCCCCCCCCCCCCCCTACTGTTGTTTTATGTATTTTTGTAAAGCGCTTTGAGGACAGTTTACTGTCATAGGGCGCTTAACAAACACCTTATTATTATTATTATTATTATTAAATAGAAAGATTAGTCTGGCTTCGTTTACTTTGAATAGGTCCAGACTTATCAAGATCACTGATAATAAAAATGTTGATGCATTTAAATGGTTTCTACATGAGTTAAGATGGAGAATTAATATTTTGGAACGTAGTGAAAATATGTTGCATAATATTGCCAAAAGCCTACATAGTACAGAGTAAACAGTATACTTTTTAGTTTATTTTCTTGTAAATACATGTAGGCCCATATATATATTGTTTTGTTTGTCAACTCGACTGCGATCATCATGTGTCATTGATGATCATAAGCCATTTATCTTAAGACTGTTGATAGTTGGTAGTACATGGTGCTCGCTGGTGAGTCATGTTGTTGTTTTTGTTTGTCTGGTGTGTTTTTTCTTCTCTAATTTGTAACTTTTTTTTATCTTTTTTTTTTTAAATGAAGGGAGAAAAAACAAAAACAAAGGAAAAGAAGCTTACAATAATAGTATGATGTTTGGTTTGATGTTTATGTAATTTCTTTATTATTAATATGAAATCGTGAAATCGTGCATGTACATTCCCACAAACAACTTTTCCAAAATGATTTTATAATCATCCCTTTGGCCTATACACCCAGGATGAGGTGTATAATTGAGGATGATGAGGATGATAATTATTCGATGGAAGGACATTGTATTGTTCTGTGACGCATTCAGACGATTTTAATTAGTTCGTATGCTGTACTAATTTCGTTACCGGTGTTCCGGCTCCTTAATTAATTCCTGTACATTAATTAGCATTTGACTAGAAGACATATAATGTTCATAATAATAGTTGATTGTCATTGCAAATTCGTTAATTGATCTCATTAAAAATAAAAATAAAATTTATTTAAAAAAAAAAAGGTCCACTCATTCATGACTGAATGAGCTCAAATGGAAGACAAAAACTGCCCTTCTCAAAAGTCACAAAAGTTTACCAAATCTGCAGGTCAGTAGCAACTCACTGTGCTAAGCTCTACGCCAAGAAGGGGATTTACATGGCTGACTGATCATGAATTGATTACACATTAGAGTAATGTTCACTTGGTGGGTATTTTAAACTGCACTCAACCACAGGTGTTTTTCCATTAATAAGAAGCCATTCATAAACTTTTGTGATTTTTGAGAAGGGCATTTTTTGTCTTCCATTTGAGCTCATTCAGCCATGAAGTTCATGGACATCTTTAATTTTCAAACAACGCTTAGGAAACAGTCATAGGATTATTTTTAAGTAAGTTTTGTTGGTAAAATGTTTACCTTACGATGTTATGATGAAATGATGAGAGATGAGAGGGGACTTATTTTTGTTGATGTGTTCATATAGGACGTTGCGTTCACCTAAAGTCACGTTGTAATTGTGACACCCTGTACTTTCATTTAAAACTATGTCATATTGGAACTCGAATGAGGACCATGTGGCAAATTTGGCCTACCTGAAATCTACCAAATGCGTTGTGTTATTTGACAAGTTGACTTATTTTCAAGATAAAGCCTCGGGTGTTGGGGAAAAGCTGAAGATAAGACTGTAGAAAGAAAAAGGAAAGCATTAAACCCTGAATCGGGTCATTTGTGTAAGGAATGCAGAGGCAAGGACATTGAATGCTACTGATTCCAATGTCGTTCACTTTTGTTGGCATTTGCCATGATCCTGGATCATAGGGATATTGTACACAGTTACTGCCTATAGATGGCCTAGAATAATTCATTAAGTATCAAACACATGCAGACAATCTTTTAAGAGCTTCGACAACTGAGAAAGGTTCCGAACTGAGCGCTAAGTCAGTGGTGCATTTTAAGAACCTTGTGACATCACTGACTGTAAAGCATGATATCACAACTAAAATAGATAAATAAATTATCAGTTTTTACCAAATGACCTCGATTGACCCCATACATGACCTCTCATGTGACCCCCTACCCCTACCATGTCCGCGTAACCTCTATCTTGGTGTCTCAAATAATTAAGAAATATTTACATTTATTCAAACCAACACATTACATTTTCTGCTTTAACAGTTGAAAAATACCTAAATTCAGTCAATTATCATTTAATATGGCACGATAAGTGTTGCATGTTATATGGTAGCTCTGCTACAGAGCCTCTCTTAGTCCAACCCCGTTATCACCCCCCCCCCCCCTCCCCATACCAAGGCATTGTGTAATTCCTTGCCTACACCAACCATCAGACCATACACTGATGTACATCATAACAGCATGTACAGACTATGTACAGCCATAGCCAATCACTGGCACCTCTACTGACACCAGTGACCAGACCAAAGACAAACTGCTCAAATCACTAATATAGCTGGCAGTCACTGACCATCGACCACACACACCGGTGTAGAGTACCGAGTGACTGCATAGAGAGTTGGTATAGTTGACCTGCATAAGTGTTTCTAGAAATTGGATTCAAGATAAATATGGGGTGGGCAAATATGGGAAATCTGGGCGATACAGTAGAGCTATAGTTATATCAATAGAATAATTTTAAATATTGAAATATAATTTTGAAAATTCATGTAAGAAAAATTTACTATTTTAATTCACATGTCAGTGATCTGGTAAGAATAAATGGTAAACCTGTACATTAAAGCTATTGAGATCCATCAAACTTATGTGTTATTATAGCCATCATGCATACATGAAACATCACTATGATTTATTACGAAGTCACCTGCATATGAACTGAAGCAGTAATTATTTTTTACCCAAATTTCAAAATAATTGTAAAAAACTCAAAAATAAAATATACAAATAGTTATAAATATTTCTAAAGCTATATCATCTATCATGTGACAGGCAACACTTGTAATGCCATATTTGATTAACAAAATGACACAATGTACTCATTTGCTTTCAAAATCAATTCAACGGTATTCTTACGCAGAAAACGGTCCTCGAAAATCATACTTTTGATCGGAATAAAACAATTTAGTATAGGATCTTGGGTTATGAGTTAGCAGTCCTATGGTGTGGGTCAAATGGTATCATTTGGGTTAATTAGGGTAAAATATGGGTCATCTAAGGTCATGTTTTAGACTTTGAAAATGAAGATTTTGGACTTTAAAAATGAAGAAATGTAAAACAAAAAATTCTTGTGTGAATCGAGCATTCTTTGGCATCTAAAAATAATCGACCTACCGACCCACAAATAAATTGAGGTTAAAGGGCAATCCAACCTTTTTTAGGCCGAATCACAGTTCTTTGGTTAACCTTTTTAGCCTCCCTCTGCACGAGTAAATCAAGTTAAATGTACAGGCTGTCCCAAAATGATTAGTACCCATCGATGCCCAAAGTGTAATAAAATTTTTCATCAACATCAATGAGATTAGAACAGTGTTTTTTGCTATCAGATTTACTATACTGTACCCTTTCATTATAATTTTAGATCATAATTAATATAGGACTTATTTTAATAAAGTTACACTCCATTGTGTAAGACATGGTGATTTCACCTTTTTGGCAAAGTGCAAAAAAAATGTGTTTTTAAACAGCTTGTTTGAAAGAAACTAATACATTCTATTAATCTCTTGTCTGCTAATACCGTATCTTTGGTTCCTTTCTATTTTAAACTGCTGTTGTATCATATTGTTGTTCAAACCATTAATACTTCTCCATTTTGATTCAATTTGAAGAGGAAAAATGGATCGTCACGCATGAGCGACCCCAAGCTTTGTTTCTATAATGAGCTAGTTTTGAGGCTAAACTTGAGGGACATTTAAACAGGTAAAGACGTGGTCATGGGTAATCAGCAGTGGCTTAGACTTCTTTTTCATATTGGGGATGCAATTTCCTACAAACTTGCTAAAAATGATATAGTCCCTTAGTGTTATCCATTCTCCAATGTGAAAATGAAATCTAAGCCACTGGTGATTCACCAAATACCAATTCATTTAGAAGTCCCTAAACACTTGTCAAATAAAACAATGCATGGGGTCACTCAAATGTGACAAACTTCTTTTACCCGTTAAATTGAATTAAGGGGAATTATTAATGATTTGAACACCCATAACTAATAACAGTTACAACAGAAAGACACACAAGATTATATTAAGTAGACAAGAGATTATGAGAATACACAAATTTCTTTCAAACAAGCTGTAATAGCACATACATTTTTTTAGCACTTTGCCAAAAGGTAAAAATCACCATGTTTTACATAATGGAGTGTATCTCGAGTTTGATAAATCCGATATTCATGCTCTAAAATTCTAATAAAATAGTAGGCCTACAGTATGGCAAAGATGATGTAAAAACAACGGACCTAATCCCATTGATTTTGATGATGACAAAAAGTATTGAACTTTGGGCATCGATGGGTACTAATCATTTTGGGACAGCCTGTATTCATCAACATTCTAAGACAGCCAACGCCATAACACTCAACAGCTTCAAAATGGAGTAGATGCGGCTCTCAGACGACTACTATGTGACAAATACACATGGCACGGGACCAACCAAAGTGGCAGCAGCAAAATGCTTTTGTGTAGATGTATTGTAATTTGTAGTTGTACACAGCTTGATATATGATTGAACATGCGGTATGTTAGGATAGGATCAGGTCGGTGCCACTGTACACAGATTCCCATTGCCGACATTGAAGCCTCTAATGTTTTCCGCCCTCGATTTACAAGGTACATTTATGCTAATGAGTTGACGCAGAAGGTACATCGCGCAGACACCGCGCTGCATCGAACGTCTCAATGTCCCTTATAAGGACTTTTGTGCTGTCAATCATGGCGTTGTCAAGATAGCGCCCTCGTTTTACAAGGTACATTTTCAGACACGCCCCACTTATGGGAGGCTTTCAGTTTGCGATTCGAATAGCCTCTCCCATTACTATTAAACTCCCTGATAGGATTGAATGGGCATTTATAAGGCTTTATGCACAACTACAGGTGATTACGGGTGATTTCAGGTGATTATAAATGGCATGACATGGTTTGAATGTTATGATTATAGAAAGTGTGGAGTGTTTACGGGGTCGATACAACCGTAAAACTCGGGAATCACTCTAGTTTCCTCCAACCCCAAAACAACAACGCATTTTCGTGCATAGAAAATAGACGATATGTGACGTGTACCGTATCAGGAAGAAAACATGGCTGCTGAACAGAACGATCAGAATCCTCCGCCCCTTCTTTTATTCCCAGCCGGGGAGGAACTTGCTCCAAATGCATTCCGACCTGTGCCTGTCACGGCCTCCCTGTTCCCACAAGGTAAGATTTTAGAGGCTTTGGGGATCCATGATTAAAGTAAGTGATAAAAGTACTAATATTTATATAGAAGAACTTGTGATGGTGGAGCCGAATTCCACAGCTTGGTCGGTTGTTATTACAATGTATTAGATCTGATTAGGTGTTTGTTTTTTTACATAACAGGACAAGGGAGCACAACACTAATTTATTCTCCATTGACTTTACGGCAATATCCTCAAATAGTTCGTACACAAAACGCTACGTTTAGGTCTAGGTGCAGGATTGGCTTTAAGTTAATGCGCTGCTAGATAGATAGGTCGACACGGTCATCCGCTGATCCGGGTGCTTCGTACATTTTGTTATTGTTTTGTACTACAGTTTGCCATTGACCACGTCATAAGATGTTTTAACAAATCTGGTTTTACGCTCTGTTCATCCATGCAGTAGATCGACATCGACCAAGCAATCGCAACATGGCGTGTAATACTAATACTATTATAGTAGTAGACCTTTGTTTACCTCTTTCGTGACGTAGTCAACGGCGTGTGACGTCAGTCCGTGTCAACCTATAGGTTGGGGCGGACCTACGTCATGCTGGTGAAAACAATCAAATGCCGGTGAAAACAAAAACAACTTGCGCAGATCAATCAATTATGGCAACCGCACATTGCGCCTACTGCGAATCAAGTGCGTAATGCTCAGCATTGAGTGCGTGCATGGAATGTTTTGCTTTGAAACAAGTCACTGGTTGCCAAGCAAATTTGCTAAAATAACTCAAAGTGCCCGTATGTCCGCACCATCCTATAAACAGTGTCAGTGGCACTATAAGTGGCGTGTGTCAGTGGCACTAAAAGTGGTGTAGCGTTATAGGGGACGTGCCCCCCAAGCCTCCAATTAAGCGAGTCTGGACCAGGAGCCACATATTTGGAAATCATGGCTCCTGGTCCTCTAATTTTCTAGTGAACCAGGAGCCATTTTAGTAGAACCAGGAGCCATTTTTAAAAAGGATCAAAATGCTAATATATTGATGATTTTTTCTGCATTACAAAGTATGAGCCTTTCTCCTCCCTAACCAACTGAACCTGGAGGGGTCTGTGAACCCCATTGACAGTCAATCAACTCTTGAATACCATGTGCTGAGGCTAAGGGAACTTTGCCATCTAGACAACAACACAGGCCAAAGGTTGATGACCTCCAGACAGAGGCGGGTGTGCAAGCACAGGAGATGTTAGACTCTTTAAGTTATTTTTAAAAGTCATTTTTAAAAGTTATTATTAAAAGTCATTTTTAAAAGTAATTTGTTAAGTAAGTTATTTTTTAAAAGTTATTTTAAAAGTTATTTTTAAAAGTTATTTTTAAAAGTTATTTTTAAAAGTTATTTTTAAAAGTTATTTCTAAAAGTTATCTTTAAAAGTTATTTTTTAAAGTTCTTATTAAAAGTCATTTTTAAAAGTTATTATTAAAAGTCATTTTTAAAAGTTATTATTAAGTCATTTTTAAAGTAATTTGTTAAATAAGTTATTTTTTTAAAGTTATTTTAAAAGTTATTTTTAAAAGTTATTTTTAAAAGTTATTTTTAAATGTTATTTTTAAAAGTTATTTTTAAATGTTATTTTTAAAAGTTATTTCTAAAAGTTATCTTTAAAAGTTATTTTTTAAAGTTATTATTAAAAGTTATTATTAAAAGTTATTTTTAAAAGTTATTTTTAAAAGTTATCTTTAAAAGTTAGATTTGATAATATTATTTATCTATTTATTAAAATTGTTTTGAATTATATACATTTAAACTTGTGTAATTCTAAATTTAGTTGTCTTGGCACCGCCACCGCCACTGCCTGGTCATTGGGAGCTGGGCGGTGCTGCTGATCAACAGGGATTTCAGTAGGCATTTCAGAATGGAAATTTCTTATTTCATGAATTTTAAGACGCAGATTTCATCTTAATTTGGAACTTTTTGGTTTTATATACCCACACAAATTATTCAAAATAAATTCGTCTACCTAAACATGCAGAACGTTTTTTGTTAAAGTACCTTCTACACCAACATTGTTCAGTGATTTGTTGGTCACGCCGCGTGTAAAGGCGTCGAATTCGACGTAGTTTACATGACAAATACATCATGGCGATGGCTACATTACTGTCTTTTTTAAGGCATGTTTACGTGCTAAAATGAGCTCGGAAATAGCCGTGAAATAAATGACATTATACAGTAAAACATGTTAGTTATAGCAAGTAATTTTCAATTAGATTTGAGTTGATTTTAGGTATGTTTGAGCATAGTTTGGAGGCAAGACCAGGCGACCAAGTACCAAAATTTGCTGGCGCCTGGCTATGAATTTTCGAGAAATACCAGGAGCCAAAACTCGGGAACCAGGGGGTAAAAAGCGCCCGGCGCCCGCTTATTTGGAGGCTTGGTGCCCCCCTCCCCCCCTCCACCCTCAATGATTTTTTGAGGGAAAAAGAAAGAGGAAGGGAAGGGGAAAGTAAGGGAAGGAAGAAAGTGGAAAGAAAGAATTGTTTATCATCAGGACGGTGTTTAATTCGGATCGGGAACCATTGGGTGCAGCCAAGCCTCCAATTAAGCGAGTCTGGACCAGGAGCCACATATTTGGAAAACGTGGCTCCCGGTCCTCTAATTTTCTTGTGAACCAGGAGCCATTTTAGTAGAACCAGGAGCCATTTTCAAAAAGCATCAAAATGCTAATATATTGATTTTTTCTGCATTACAAACCTAAGGATGAGCCTTTCTCCTCCCTAACCAACTGAACCTGGAGGGGTCTGTGAACCCCATTGACAGTCAATCAACTCTTGAATACCATGTGCTGAGGCTAAGGGAACTTTGCCATCTAGACAACAACACAGGCCAAAGGTTGATGACCTCCAGGCAGAGGCGGGTGTGCAAGCACAGGAGATGTTAGACTCTTAAGTTATTTTTAAAAGTTATTTTTAAAAGTTATTTTTAAAAGTCATTTTTAAAAGTTATTTTTTTCATAAGTTATTTTTTAAAGTTATTTTAAAAGTTATTTTAAAAGTTATTTTAAAAGTTATTTTAAAAGTTATTTTTAAAAGTTATTTTTAAAAGTTATTTTTAAAAGTTATTTTTAAAAGTTATTTCTAAAAGTTATTTTTAAAAGTTATCTTTCAAAAGTTATTTTTTAAAGTTATTAATTATTAAAAGTCATTTTTAAAAGTTATTTTTAAAAGTTATCTTTAAAAGTTATTTTTAAAAGTTATTTTTTAAAATTAAAGTTATTATTAAAAGTCATTTTTCAAAGTTATTTTTCAAAGTTATCTTTAAAGGTTACTTTAAAAGTTATTTTTAAAAGCTATTATTAAAAGTTATTTTTAAAAGTTTTTTTTAAAAGTTATCTTTAAAAGTTAGTCTTGATAATGTTATTTATTTATTTATTAAAATATATTTATTTAAATGTTTTGAATTATATATTCAAACTTGTGTAATTCTAAATATAGTTGTTTGGTCCGCCACTGCCTGGTAATTGGGAGCTGGGCGGTGCTGCTGATCATACTAGGGATTTCAGTCTACAATAAAGTTTAGCAATGGTGGCAATTTCGTATTTTCGCGAATTTTACGATGCAGATTTCATCTTTATTTGGAACTTTTTGATTTTACATGTATATACCCACATAAATTATTCAAAATATATTAGTCTAACTAAACACGCAGAACGTTTTTGGTTAAATTACCTTGTACACCAACATTGTTCATTGTTCGTCGCGCTGCATGCAAAGGCGCCAAATTCGACGTTGTTTACATGACAACATGGCGATATGGCTACATTACTGCCTTTTTAAAGGCATGTTTACGGGCTTAAATGGGCTCGGAAATAGCCGTGATATTAATGACATTATACAGTAAAACATGTTAGTTGTTGCAAGTAATTTTCAATTCGATTTGAGTTGATTTTAGGTATGTTTGAGCATAGTTATGGAGGCAAGACCAGGCGACCAAGTACTAAAATTTGCTGGCGCCTGGCTATGAATTTTCGAGAAATACCAGGAGCCAAAACTCGGGAACCAGGGGGTAAAAAGCGCCCGGCGCCCGCTTATTTGGAGGCTTGGGTGCAGCCAGGCCCAGGGGGTACTCAAGACCGGATCCCGAAGAATGCGCTGCACGCGAAATCATAGTTGGATTCGTCTCATACAACCCATTCGTTTTCTTGTAATACTTTATAATAGCTGATTTTAGTCGAAATTGGACTGTGAGAACGCTTTTAAGCGTTCTCACAGTCAGTCCTAACAAAATAGTAGTTAACGCATCAAATTCAAAATGAATTTGAATACATGGAACATTTTAAGAGTGTTGAAATAAATATTTTCTGATGAATAGAGCATTTTACTGTTGTATCCTTTGCAATCATAAAAACACATCCTCTTTTCAAAATCACAAAAACACATCCATAGGACTTACAGGAGTCAACGAACTTTAATCAATAATTCAATATGGGGGACAATTCAATCATATATAATGTCATTCAAAATGTCAGATTTTCAGGAAATGCCTAAAATGTAAAATCATGTTTCAACTTTAAAATTTGAGATGTTTCGATGCGAAAGGTATTTTTTTATACAGCGCCCTCACCGGGCTTTTTTACACTAAAAATGCCATTTTCAGGAATTTTAACGAAACATCGTCATGAGATAAGATTGCATAAGATTATTCCTTGTCCCCTCAATCATTGGTATTGCCACCAGAATCAAATTAATTTGACCAAAGATGATGTGAGTTATGATCCAAAAACTGGTTTTTCTAAAATGGCCAACATTCTTTTTGTTTGGTTGTCCTCCACACAGCTGGGAGATAAGGTGCAGGCGGGCAGATTTCAAGATCGAAAGTCCCAATGTCCATGCGTCATGTTTATAGGTGCTCAAATTTGTATAAAACATTACACAATCGACACCAGGTCTTTCGATTGCCACAAATTCTAAAAATTGCATGTTAAGGCCACTTAAAAAAAAAGTATTTGATTCTCGTCGCACATGTCTTCGACTGAAAACTACTGTTTTACATTGTTTGTTTATAAAAATGATAAAAAAAAGATGCGGCGGCCAAAAGTGAGGCGAGACAGCGACGAGAATCAAATAATTTATTTTTTAAAGTAATAGATTTAGGCAGTTTTTATTTGTTTTTGTCATAAGTATGATGTTTTGTTCTATAACTACACGATTTGGGCTCGATAATCATTTTTCTAACATATAATGCACAATGTTGTGCTTGCGGGACACCTCCTTTAAGAAAAAAGTGTGTTTTGGGGAATGTGACATTTTCTTCTTTAAACATTTTGGCCCGTATTCTCGTACGTAGTTAAACACGGTTTTAAGCTGAACACGCGTCTGACTTTGACTTAAGACACAGCGTTTAACTAAACGCGATTCTCGTACATTTGTTTTACATAAACACGCGTCTAACTCACTGAAAAGTGTCTAACATTAAACATGGGTACGGGGGTAGTGTAAGGCGCATTTAACTAAACAAATACACGAACTGTATGCCTTGAATGATTACTCAACCGTGCCCGGTGTAAGCTGCCGAGCAGATTGTGTAGTATTAAAAATACACGTGCGTTTGAGGTATTCTGTCGATATCTATTGTAACCTATTAGGGCCACAATAAAAATAAATACCTGTATACATACATACTATACAGTAACGCACAACCACGCTGGGAACGAGATGCGCCGAGTTTAAAACCGTGTTTAGTTAAACACGTTGTTTAAAAGATAAATTCACGTTTTAGTTAAACACAAGTTTAGTTAGACACAGTTTTAAGGCCCTTTGTATTTAGATTTGATGTGTGTATGAACTTCAAGCTAACTAAATAACCTTTGGTATGCAGTTTATTGTGTCAAATTTGCTTGAGTTTATCCAAAGATATGCTTGTTTTGAACATGAACAAGCAAACTCAAAGTTGTGCCATTTTGTTGATAGAAATCATCCATGTGTAAAATTGCTGTTATGTTTAACGCCTTGTTTTAAAAGCATTTCTTCCTAAAAATAGCTCAAATTTGACTTTTAGTAATCAACTTTAATCAAGCATAATTTAAGATTTGATAAGCAAATTAGACTAGTAACACAAATGTCAATTATGAATCCCCCATATAAACGTCAATTAGTAAATACTGATCATTAAATGAGAAAAATGACTAATTCCACAAGCATCCTTTTTCATAAAAAGTGGCACAACTCATTTTTAAGTCCCAGTGATTGGTCAAGTATATCGTTGGATAACTTGGATTGGGAAGAGCAATTACAATCACACCAACTATCTTTAAAGATTATATACACATTACAGTTAAATACTATTATTCAATGCGGGCAATGACATGGAACATATGCACCCTTTTTGAGGGACATCCTGTATACATGTACAAAAGATAAAAATTACCATCAAATCTGTTTTCTTTGTTTACAACAGAGGAAGGGGAGGTGGATAGTTTTCTCGGTCAGACGGACTCATCAGCAGATCAGTCCCAGTCGTCATCGTTCTCCTTCTTTCAACAGCCGACTGGTCCACCATCATCATCGAGTCAAGCCTCTGACCCATTTGCCAACATCAGCCAATCAAACAGTCAGATATCAGCACCTACGCAGCCCAACATGCCATCATCAGTAGCACCTGCGTCGGTATTGGGGGAAGAGATAGCATCCCCACCCAGAGGATTTGCCCCAGCCCCATTTAGCAGTCCCTCACAGATGCCTATGGGAACAGGTAAGAGAGAGCAGACTACGAATGCTGCGCGATTCAGGTTGGCCCCGATGATGTTATTTACCTCATATGTTGTTCAATTGAATGCAATCAAGTCAGTGGCGACCTCACGCAACTTTCCAAAATACGCACCAGGTCGAACGGCCAGAATCGCTGCAGTTGACTTCAATCAAACATGTGCATGGCTGGTCGTTTGATCTGTTTAGTTGTTTTCGGCTATTTGTATTTCATAGTCCATTGGGCGACTCCAAATTGCCACAATCTGCGACCGGGGTAGTATGTAATCAGCATAATGCTGATTACAAACTTAGGTCACTAAGGGAAAGGGACGCACCATTAGATTTTCAGGGGGGGGGGTAGGAAGTTTTTGGAAGAAAACAAATTCCCCCTCTATGCAGGCGATGAGTAAAAAAAAAAATTAAAAAAAATTCGCCGCCTTCGGCGGCGCAAAAAAACAATCCCTCCTTGCGGCGGCCAAAAAACAAACAAAAAATCTCCCCAGAACCCAACTTCCTACCCCCTGAAAATCAAATGCTGCGTCCCTAAACCATCCAGGTCTTTCCCCGATGTTTTAAGCCATTTGTTGTTCAAACGAATGCAATTAAGAAAGTTGCGACTGCACAGGACAGGTAGCAATCAGGTCGCTAGGCCCAAATTGCATCTTATAAAAACCATAACATCTAAAAGAAAGAAAAACATCATCAAATTTAACCGGAGTAATGAGAAAAATATTGTTTTTACTTCTGATATCAGAATCTAAATTTTGAAGTTGATCAGGTGAGCTTTAATCGTGTATGGGTGGGCTCAAGGACTCTTCACTTGTTGCTAAAATCAAAGTGTAAAAGCAAGATATACCAACAAGGTGTGGGTAAACAGGCAATGACGAGGGAGAATAACGCGATAAAACAGAAATAACAAATAACAATAACACACCGATATGCACTGGGACAAGCAATAAAGATTGCTGTGCAATAAATCAAAAATATAACATAACAATAAATACCAACATTTCAAGTGGATATACCACCCTTCATCAGGGAAAAAATATAAAAACAATAAGTGGCAAGAACTATAAAGAAGATAATGAATTAGGCAATTCCACCACTATATATACACTACCGCCCGGAATTGCTTACGCAGTGATTATATCCTAGAAAATCAATCTTTTATGAACATACTATTAATTATTTTCACTTGTAACGATGTTGCATGTGTTCAATATATAGTTCTTCTTCATAAATTCATGTTTGTTGCATGCTACGATCATCGCATTTCATACAAAACTCAATAATTTGAGACAAGTCAAAATCTACACAGTAAAATCCCATAGACATTTGCCTCATTAATATTCATGAGCTCATTACCGCTATTATTGCGCTATGGGGAAATTCTGTCTCATTTACACCTTCTCTGAAAAATCCAGGTTTTTTTTGATAATTAATTGTTATATTCACAAATACAATAAGCTATAAGGATGCGCAGTCCTTATAAATGCCTAAAACATGGTAATTTTCTGAGGAGGTAATTTAAATTTCCGAGAAAAACCTGACATTTAAAAGACAATTTTATTATTATGGTTTAAAAATCAGTGATCTAATACACACCAGAGAACCTCGCAGTTTGTCTGCATTTCGCACGAGGCAACACAGGGCCCTGGCAGGTTTTAAAATCACCGCGACAATGGTTTGCATTCCGTACAATGGATATGTAGGTCAGTCGATATTTTTTCCATCAGTTGTCGGCTATGTTATTGGAACAACATAGCCCAACAGCCCACCATACTATGCAAACCCGAACTTTAACTGCCATATGTGATTTAATTGGGCGATATCTCTATCGGGATCTCTATCTTTCACATTGCAATAGTCAACTCCCATTCATAAAAGAATGCGCTAAAAGGATGATCGATTCTAGTCTAACAAAGGATTCGAACAAGTCCATTCAAAATAATGTATGTTGGATCACGCGGTAACTAAACTTATACTGGGTGATTAATATTTTCTAATAGCGTAGGTCAGGCTTGGCTGGTCTCAAAATTCTCTAAACAGACTTGACAAGCCGTCTCGCTAGGAGGTGTCACTACTTTGAGCATTTTGGTAACTCAAAAATGGGAAGATTACAATTTAACCAGCCATTTTCACCAACATGAGCTCAATGGTGTATACAAATGTATGGTGTGCTTTGTGTACACTTCATGTCCACCAGTCTGATGTATTTATAACCCATGTTCTAGGCGCACTTTTCAATATGACAGAATACCCCTGTATGCAAAATTGTAATTGCTGCTGCAAGTTTTAGTCCGAAGATTTTGCTGGTTCCCAGTTCGCGACAGGTATCATTCTACAACCAAAACTTTAATAAAGTTTTGTCTCGAAGTATCAGCTTTTTTTTGGAAATTCCAGTAACATTGTCAAAACACGAGACATGTTTTAGGTATTAATTACCATTACAGATCCCTGTCATGATAATTATAAGTGTTTACATTTCGTAAAATAATGTAAAAATAATGATTTGTCGGAGATGATTTTCGCAAGCAAGGATATCCCATAGCGCTATAACAGCGATAATGAGCTCATGAATATTAATGAGGCGAGAATTGCATGGGATTTTCCCATAGAGAAAATAGCGACATCAGAAAGATATTTATTTTGACAAATGTGTAGGCTACAAGGTCAAGGAAAGATGAATTTATGAATGAGAAGATATCCACGCACCTATATAAATAGGATTTGACCTTGATATGGGTAAAATTAGAATACTGTTTGGGGAATAAGTTCTCTCGATGGTGTGCGTAAGCAGTTCCGGGCGGTAGTGTATAGCACTATGCCAGTAATAAAGGGTTAAAAAAAAGTAAATCCCCCCTAAAATGAGATCACGTTTGTTTGCATAACTCTACACACAATTAATCATTTTGAGAGATTGAAACATTTATGAAAAGGAAAAACACTTGGATACTCATAGAAAATTTTCCCTTTTCAATATGATGTTTACTTTTCCCAAAACAGACACATTTCCCCAAAATGATGTTTTCCAAAAAGTGGCCCTTTTCAACGAAACAGGGAAGTTATTGATGTGAATGGTGGACACTATTGGCTAGTCATGCATGAAAAAATCATTTTGTTTTTTATTTCCAATATAAGGAACAGCTAAAGAGAGAAAAAACTGTTTTTAAATTGACAATAAAGAAAATTGAAATGAATTTTAAAAGCACTAGAGACTTTTTTGTAACTCTCTTGGATACGATTTTGAAAAGTGCCACTTTTGCTGAAAACATCATTTTGGGGAAATGTGATTGTTTTGGCAAAAGTGAACATGATATTGAAAAGGGAACACTTTCTATGGGTAGCCAAGCATTTTTCCTTTTCATAAACGTTTCAATTTCTCAAAACTAATTAGGTGTGGAGTTATGCAAACAAACATGATCTAATTTCAAAGGGGGGGGGGCTTACTTTCTTTGAACCCTTTAGAGTTTAGATGTTGCCTACTAGATATACAAGTTACCATTGGCTTATTATAAACTGCTCACAAAAAGTATCGAAACACTTACAAAATGATCCAATATATAACAGCTCGAAAAGGTATGCATTAATCGAAGTATATAACCAAGTGCATAATTTTGTTCTGCGTATTTTGATACCTAAATCGTTGAGATACGATGTTGCGGAGCGGAGTTATTGTCATTTCAATGATCGTGGGTCCAGTTTCAAAAGTGACACTCATCCCTATTGAAAATCACAAATCTGATCATTCTAAACAGTAATGCAAACCTCTTTATATAGGATGATTGTCACTTTTGAAACTGGACCCACGACCATTGAAATGACAATAACTCCGCTCCGCAACTTCGTATCTCATCGATCGAGGTGTCAAAATACGCAGAACAGAATTATGCATTTGGTTATTTGCTTCGATTAATGCATACCCTTTCGAGCCGTTATATATTGGATCATTTCTAAGTGTTTCGATACTTTTTGTGAGCAGTTTATGTGTTTTATAGCCCAACCTTTATACAGCTCTCAAGCCCCGCCTCCAACAGGACCATCGCAGGTCAGGTCTGCCTTATCAGGTCAAGGTCCACGCAGTCTTCAACAACACAGACCAATGGCACATCCAATGGGTGGACCACCTCCCTCTGGAAATGTTCCACTGGCAGCTCCAACAGCAGGATTTCTTCCCACTTCATCGATGGCTCATCAGGTATGTGTAAGATATGAATTATCATTTTCGCACTGAGCCGAAGATTGATCTTTAGAAGATCATGGTCGCTAAGTATAGTCTAATTCTAGTCACTTTTAACATGTAACTCGGTAGTAGTACTGAGTTACAGTCACTACAGGGCTCAAAATAGACAGGGCTAAGAGTGATTAGGCCAAATTAAATTAATTAATTGTCTCAAAGCTCCCGCGCGCGTTAGTTTATTGATGCGCATTAGAAAAACATAAATGTGAAAAAAACTTCTTTTTTTTCTTTTCTTTTTTTTCAAAAAAAAAAAAACTCCCAAAATTTCACCGATTTTTCAGATTTTCATTAATCACATCATCTTAAATACAAAAGTTCACTTTTACAAGGATTTCAATATTTTATATTTAAAAAAATAAATAAAAAAAACTTGAAAAAAACCCGCATTCCGCATTAGTTTTACAACAGGAGAGGAGCTTTGAGACAAACAATTAATTTAATTTGGCCTTAGCCCTGAAATTTTACAAAATAACCCCAGAAAAAAATATAAATCAATGCCAAAAAGTACACACAGCTAGGGCTACTTGTTATTATTTCTGTTTAAATTAGCCCCCGTAATCAAAAGAGTATTTTGAGCCCAGCAGTCACTAAGTACAACTTATGTGACTCCTAGCATCTTCCCAACTCATTCTTACTCACCCACAACGACATGACTGTATGGCTAAGAATCATAACATTTCTTGGAACTAGTTGATTACATTGATAATACACTTACACCTGATAAAATGTATTTCAGACATTTGCGCATGCATATTTCCAATACCGCCTGTAGGGGTTTGTTTGTATAAATACACCCTTGCAAAGGCAAATCAAAATGTACAATTTGTGTGCATACTTGTAATCTCTTTAACAACGAATGAAGCATATTAGTTTTATATCACCCGCAATAAAAATTGGCATGATGCGTGAACAACGAAGATCCGTGAATAACGAATCATAACAAAGAGTGTGGTGCGTGCATTTACTGTGCGCAAGCAGAGTGCAAGCAGAGTGCAATTATAGACACATTCAATGCCTTCCATATTTAAGTTTCCTGTTTTTGAGTGTATGAATTGTTTCCAATAAAGTCCCAAATAAGTTTAATAATGAGTTCATCTAGATGACATGTCTTGATACAACCTTTATATGTTAGAAAGGAGCGTGTAATACCTCATGTGCAACATGACACTGTAACTCTACACCATCTGTTTTCTACAGTTTGACCCCAACAGGCCTCCGCCTACATCAGCAGAGTTTGAGGAAATCTCACAGCAACAACAGATGCCAGGGGAACACACTCCCTACGGTACCGGGTACACCCCGATACAGCCACATTGGTTCTACTGTAAAGATCAGGATAAGCAAATATGGATGCCGTTCAGCGAGCTGGATTCTACACGTCTTGAGGAGGCTCTTATTGCAGGTAACTAATTACATAACATCATTGCTAAGTCAAAACCTTTTGTCTCCATCTGGCCCTTTAGCATGTATAAAGTAATATTTCCTATGTATAGCCTTTGGGCAGTTTGCTCTACACATGTTCAAGGGCCAAAAAATCAGCTATTAAAACCTTTTTATTTGTTCTTGCCTTTGAACATTTATAAAGCAACATTTATTGCATAACCTTTGGGCAGTTGTACTTATACATGTTGCAGGGTGAGAAAAACATGCAAGGTTTTGACAGAACAGCGACGATATGTTAAGTGATCAATAAATAAAAATAAAAAAATTGAATTTTGGGTTTGGAATATTGAGTTTGAGAAAAACTCAAACGAATGATAGAATTTCAATTGTTTTCTTTTATTTTGAAAATCCTTTAATTGCCAGTATCTATAAAACTAAGTTTTCATTTCGTATGAGGTTTCCTGCTAACTGTGGCATTGCAAATAAGCAATACAATCAAGTAGAAATTTGAAAATAAGATATTTTTGACGTTAAGACTCATTTTGCTCGGTCACATTATGCTATTGATCTTCAAAGACAGGAATAAGTATATCTATTGAAATGTGTCACTTGTATGAATTAGCATTATTGAAAAGCTTAGTATTTCAATATTGGGCAATGAGAGTATGGTAGGTCAATGCGTATTGTATAGTGACTGATGAGGTGATTCATATTACAAAGATAATGCAAAAAATATATGCCATGGTAAAAGTGGTGAACATTTTGGAATAGGTTATAATTCACACCAATAATCCATGTGCAATGTTTGAAACTGCTTTTTTTTGGTGTCTGAAATGCAATATTTTGTTTCTATATATACCTACAGCTCAACAACAGCCTGATGATCATGTTATATCTACTGATGGAGGGCGCTATGACATACGCTTACAAGAAAGAATGCGATATGCCATCTATTGGCACGAAAAGCCGTCGCAAGTACGTAGGTGTACATGGTTCTACAAGAGCGACGAAGACAGTAATAAATTCATACCTTATGAGGAAGACATGTGTGTCCGCTTAGAGGTGAGCTATAAGACCCGAGGCATCTAGGGGGGGGGGGGATGGTCTGCTGGGCTGATACGTCCATATTGTGAATATTGTTATTCGTTTTGTTTTGGATTTTATGGGGGAGAGGTGGAGTTTAAGTATTATTTCCAACATTTTGACAAACAATTTCTTACAAAATGTTTATTAATTTGATTTTTTTTTTAAATTGTTTGTGAAATACTTTTTTAACACTTGAATTCGTTTTCCTTTATTTTCTTGCCTAAAACTATTATGTCACAGCAAACCAATCAACACAAAAATAAAAACAAATGAAAAAGAAAAAGAAGATAATTAAAACAATAAGATAAGTAAAACTGGTGACAAAGAGCTATCAATAATTTGCAATATATTCCTATAATCCTTAGAGGTAATCGATGGCTTGTGCTGAACACAATATGTGAATAACAAAGGCTTTGGGCAGCCAAAATCAGTTTGAAGAAACCAGTAATTCCCTTTTTTAGGAATATTCTCTTTTTAGGAGCAGTTTGAATGTATGTACTGACATTCAAACTGTCTATAACATGGCATAATATTCCATGTCAGTGTACCTGCAAAAAGAAGACATCAAAGCTACTTGTAGTCAGGATATAATTATCCCAATCCTAAGAATAAAAACACAACTGTGTCTTAACCATAACATTTTCATCTATCTCTCTTTTCTTTGCCCCCTCCCCCTACATGTACCACCACCACATCACCCACACCACACCAGGAAGAGTACCAGTCGGCCATTATGAACAACGTATGGCATCGAAGATTAGAGTTTCCTGATGGAGAGACTATAGTGATGCACAACCCAAATGTCATTGTGCATTTCCGGCCCTCTGTCAAACCGGACGAATGGGGCTCTTCACCCGACGGTCAAATGCGCCCTCGTGTGGTCAGAAGGGGCATGGATGAAGATATGGAGCGAGGTATTAACCCTCTGGGCACTACCTATCTATCTATCTTAAGATTGGTTAATTACCAGATGTACTCATCTGAATAACCAATTAAAATACTGCTTCTTAAATATATTTCACTCCAATCTTTTGGAGAAGCAAATAAAAACGTTTACTTTGTACAAAAGAAGATAATAGTATGAAAAATCTCAAAACAAAATGTTAAAAGTAAGCATATTAGAAAACATAACAAAATCCATTTCTTAACTTTTCTGATATATATTTTGTCTTGTTTAGGAGAGCCTGCTCAAGTTGATCATCTTGTGTTTGTAGTCCATGGAATTGGGCCTGTGTGCGACCTGAAATTCAGGGGTATCGTGGAATGTGGTAAGTGTAGTGTCTGTAACTCTGGGTTTGTTTTGTTGAAAATATGTCAAAGAAAACTTAGTGTGGAGACAAGAATAGTTCAGTCAGTTCCAAATATGGGCAAACTTGCTTACACCGACGAATTAATACAGAAAACAGAAGAGTTTGGGCGCTCATTAGGCTCACCTGGTGCTACATGGCACACTGAATCGTACATGTGACGCATGTGTATAGCGAGTGTACACTTGGATTACTTTTGCACACAGAGATATAAAAAGCAACTATTTCTTGCCAATTTGGAACTGATTAAACTGTAGTGAAGGCAGATGTTGAGGTAAGACAATGATCAAGTACACATTGGTATCATGTTAAAGTGACTGTTGTTAACAAGTTGTATCATGATTATTGAGCTGCCTTCATTCCATTTCGTCTGATATGAAAGTAATGAAATAAATAGTGTGTTTATGTGTCAAGATCAGAGGAAACAAGCGGATAGACTTACAAGTTTGATGACATATTCTCTGATTTACTGATCTGCATCATCATCAAAATGAGGGGACAGGGTCTTCAGTCTATTACACACTCCTAAAGAATTCTGGGAAATTCCCTCAAATCTACTTTCCGTCCAATTTTTTTGTCAACCAGTTTTGATGAAGCTAATCAGTTGTTCATCAAAATTGTCAAACGAAAATTTAAGTCTACCAACGTATTTCTCTGAATTTGATATAGAAATGGACTACTTAGCCTTTACTTGAGATGAAATCAATTTATAGGGGCCTGTGGCACCTTTAAAGACCCTCTATTAACCTTACCAGAGGCCACAAAAGGCCACAGCTAATAGCCTCTGTGCTGCATGATTCGTGATTCTATCTCGTGGCACGATCCGGCGAGCTGTCAAATGGTCTTGAAAAAGTTAAACTTTTTCGAGCTTCCCTGTTAGGGCAATCAGGAAGTCCGCCTGCCACGCGAGCGGCCCGGGTTCGATCTCCAGCGCGGGCGAACAGTGATCTTTCCCCAAAAATTTGACTCGTTTTTCTTCCCTGATAGTTTGCCAAAAACCCGACTAGGAAGTTAGGGTTAACAAGGTTTAAGGGTGTAATTGAATTGTGTATTGTGTCAATGGGAACCAGTAGACACTGGAAATAATAGAAACACTGGTCTATGATGAAAGTGAAGCATGTATTGGTCAATATAGAACTCTTTTTTTCTTTTTTTTCTTCATTTGGTGCATGAAATTGATTAATAATCTGAAATAACCTTTCATTTGTGAAGCCTAAGGGGTCATGGTTCTAAAAAAAGACATATTAAAACCTAGCCTAACCTAAAATCAACCAAATAATTAGTACACTCGATCTTTTACATATAATACCTGATTGATGTTGATCAATTTCATAGTTAATCGGACTGAAAATGGCCAATATGCAGTTAGTTGAAAATTGGTATAGCACTTATCTGGATACAGATTTGTATGAGGGCATGATAATTTGAATTAAATAAGGCCTACCCAATGTTATATACAGGAACAAATCAAGAACAAAAACAAGTCAAGTCTGCATGTAAACTTTTGAAAAAAGGTAGGTCTTTTTTCTCAACGTGTTACACTTTTTAGTAGTTTTGCTGTGTGACCCTCATACACCACCAATGCATGCCAGTGTATGCCTAAGATATTGTACTAGGTATCCCTGTCAAAGTAGATATAACTACAAACCAAATTTGCAAAACAGGGTAATAATAAGCATGCAATCATAATAAACTTTAAAAGTAATTATGGTAGCAATACCCAATATTGAAAAATGGGTAGTAAAGTTATCAGTATTGAAAACTACAAATCTAGATATCAATTGTAGAATAGCTCAAGAGGTTTTTACAGTGTTCTAAACCAGCATGCTTCACTTTATCTTTGGCCAAATACCATTGCTATCCTACTATATAGGCCCATTTGAGGTAAGGACGTGGAGTCAATCTCAGGTCGGACCTCTTCCCAGCGTAGTGTGAACTTGAAATAAATGGTTTTGACCCTACCTTGAGGATGTAGGGTCGAAACCACCTCAATGAAGTAGTTCCCATTGACATTATACTACAGTGAAAGTCTTATTGGTTCATTTTGGTTTAATTTAAAGACCGTTATGAAAACCCAGTTGCAGATAATACAAGTGCCCACACCTGTGTGAACTTGTTTTAGCATATAATAATTCTTGTTGCAATTCACTCCTTGTTTTAAGTGCATTTTAACCCAAGCATGACTGCTTAAAGGGGCACTGAGAGATACATATTGGAGCCCCCCTAGAAATACTTAAGCATATTATACTAACTAACAACCATCTGAAATCGTTAACTTAATTCGCT
Source organism: Ophiura sarsii (assembly GCA_035610835.1). Taxonomy (NCBI): domain Eukaryota; kingdom Metazoa; phylum Echinodermata; class Ophiuroidea; order Amphilepidida; family Ophiuridae; genus Ophiura; species Ophiura sarsii. Next base: position 22,731,574 of record CM069448.1, on the reverse strand, counting down.
GTCTATCGTGTACCTTTTCACGATTTGGTCATTTTCGATGTAGATTATATCGAAATTATCAACACTTTTCCCATAAATTATTACACTTCAGGGTTCCTACATACTTTATCTATTGAAACAATTAAATTTTTCCCAATTTCGTTTTCTCAGCAATCTCTCAGTGCCCCTTTTTAAGTGCTAAGGCAATTTTGGCATGACATATGATTTTTTTTAATTAGCTATTTATATCTTTTTTTATAATAAATTGACTGTTAGATTAATCCCATTGTCCTTTTGTATTTTACTCCGTAAGTTTTCTTATTCAGTAGCAGAGTAACACACCTATCAACAATTATGATGGATAAGCTCCTCAAAAATAGTTCTGAATATTGTTGTCAATTGCCATTTTTTTCAGATATTTTTTGATATATTCATAATGTGTTTCATATCAATGTAAAGATGAGTTCCTCTTTCCAGCAATACCTTTTTTGGTACAATCATTTGTTTAAGTGCTTAGCCACTTACTTGATAATGTAAGGTCTCATTCAAAATGTGCCAAATGCATCACTCTTTTGTGCTCAAAAGAACAACTCTGTCTGTCGTCTGATCAGTGAAGACTAAAGTGTTACATTGACAACTACTGTGTAGAGGGATATTTTGACTTTTTAGCACAAAAATAGTGATTATTTTGGCACATTCAGATTTAGACCTCCCCATATTCTCAAGCAATGAGCACTGAAACAAGTGATTATACTACAAATTTGGTAACATTGTAAAGAGGAACACATCAGCTTTCTATTCATATGCAACATACTATGAACATCCACAAAATGTTCGAAATTTAAAAACCAAAAAACCTTTTTTTCTTTTGTTTGTTTGGTTTGTGGTATTTGTTTGGGAGCGGGGTCATACACGCAGAAACACTATTACATTCAGTTGGCGAATGTATAAACACACTTCGTATTGTGTTTTCAATCTGTATATATAGCCAGCGCAAAACATGGATTTAGGGATCGATTTAAGAGTTTCTGGAATTCCGAGCCAGACGTTCATATTGCCAGTACTTCAGCTCGTGAATTAGGTGATTTTTCAAATATTTTCGGTCTTGCAACAGTTTATCAAGGCTTACATTACTTGGAGGTAGAATTAAATATATGGATTGAAATGTGTAAAAATTGTGACAAACATTAATACTTAATGATCAATGACCCAAGTATACATTTTCGGCTCAAACCTGATCATGAGATAACATAGTTGGTTCCAAAAATAAACTGATAAATACAACTGTATATCACTGCTCTAATCCATTTCATAATTTGCCACATTTTGAGGGTGAAAGTAATATTCAAATGTTGAAAGTGTTTTACTTAATTATTTTACTTTATCAAATTATTTTCAGTGTTATTTGTATATCCTTAATGCAATCAATTATAATTACTACTACACAGGGCGTGTCAAAAAAAGTGTCCCATGTGAATCATTATTTTTTAGCCATGAAAATTGGATGTGAAGTACTAATAATCATGTTCAGCAATCTTGAATGTGTCATAAGAATTTGTTTATATCAATTTTGGAGCTTTTGTTATCAAATTATGGCAAATCTCCTCAGGCATGTCAAATTCAGCTTTGGCCACTTTTCATGTGCAAAGAACTCTTTTATTAGAATCGTCATTCAGTGGGTAATTGACATAATCAATAAAATCAATAATAATCTACCTACTAAATATTTAAAGTTAGTTTAATTTGAGCAGAAAACATATTTTCATCCATATTAATCATGACATACCACAAAATATTTGAGTGTTAGATGTATTTTAAACAAACAGGGTTCTAGCCAGGACCATTTTAGTGCCGGGTAAATTTACTGACGGCGAACGGAGAAAGTGTAGCGAACGAAGTGCAGTGGACCATGGCATGGGATCCAGAGGCCTTCTTAATGTTTTTTTAGGTTTTTTGAATGCACTTTGAGGGTTCCTGCCACATAATTTCTTGTTTTATGAGGCAGTTTAATGATTTTATCCACAAATTGTTAAAAAATAACTTCTTTTTTTTAGAGTGCTGGGTGGATATTGTCAGTGTCGGGCGGCCCCGCCCAGTGCCGCCCACTGTAGCTAGAACCCTAAAACAATACATTGACATATCCTATAATCATCATTGGAGTCACAAATGCAGGGGTTTTTTTTCATTTGAAAGTCTAATTATTGTTCAAAAGTGGCCAAACTTGGATTCGCACTCTTGTTACTGGATTGTTCATATCTCGGCAATTAGATGGTGAAATTGAATGTGATGAAGTGTATTTGATGGCTTACCAAAGGATCTATTTTTTAAACCAAAAAACATTAAATGTATTTTTAATCAATTTTGCTCCCCATGGGACACCCTTTTTGACACACCCTGTATGTTAAATTATAATATATAGACTCACACAAACTGGCGTAAATTAAATTAACAAAGACCTTAAAAATACACAGTCTCGAACCTAGTCATCCTAATTCGCTATGTCGGCGAAGGATTACCCATTAGGCCACAGGGGCTGTGTTTACATAGTATTTGAAAAACAAAATGGATTAAATAAATTATATATTTTAATTACATCTTTTTAAACACCTACAGGAAGCATTTGATTAAAAATTGGGAGGCTGAAACAAATTCCCTTTCTAGCCAATATAAATAGACTTCTCAAAAAAAGTTTATACATTTTTTTAATTGCCAGTTTTTTGTTTATTTTGTGATATATTCATACCGTGTTTCATATCAATGAGGAGCTGATGTGTTCCTCTTTGCAACGATACCTCAATTGTTACAATCACTTGTTTTAGTGCTCAACCACTTCCTTGTGAATGGGGGGAAGTCGCAATCAAAATACGCCAAATTCACAACTATTTTCCGCTCAAAAGAACAACTCTGTAGTCTGTTGAAGTGTTATATTGACAACTACTACAGTCTTGCTCTATTGACTTTTGAGCACAAAATAGTGAGGATTGTGGCGCGGTACAGAATAGTACAAATTCCTCAAATTGAAAGCAGATTTCCATTATGATTTAGAAAAGTTCTGTGATGTTTTTTACGGGGCAGACACCATAGATTTATGAGTCATGGAAAGTCTTTCATTATAAAAGAGAAACAAATATTGGTACAAATTTGAAAAAGATCTCATTATATTGCTTTAAGCGTAAAGTATAAAGGGCATTGCAGAATTATTCCAATCAGCTATGTTACCTCAGAATGCCCAAATAAGAATGATCCAAGTTGTGTTGAAATTGATATTCTATTATTCACATGCATATTCTGTATCCTAACCCAATACCAACTAATATAAGCCTTGCTTGCAATCATTTGACCAAAACCATAAATTATAATGAATCACAAGTTTTCACTTTGCATACTCTCATTGTCACCATATGTACATCAGTGATATGAGTCAGGGAATTAAATCATCAACTCTCATATAAAAACACACGCTCACTGAATGTGGCATAATTGACTTGTGAAATGTCATTGATATTAATGACATAATCGCACGTAGTGCATTTACTTGCTCTCTTTTTCTCTCTTTTCATGTTAACACTTTCCATGTGGCTATTAGATTACCAAATACAAACAGATTTTTCAGAAACCTTTCCTAAAGTTTAAGGTCTTTCTCAAGGATTACTGAACCAATACTAGGCATGTTTGCACTTACTACAATGCATTTCTCATGGTGATTCTAAATATGGTAATGAAATTCAATAATTTTGACATTTTTCAAACATTTTGTAAAATTTTGGAATGTCGTCTGCAGCTGCCTGCCGCGTGGAAAGTGTTAAACTAAACAATCTGGTGTAAAAAGGTGTTTTATTATCATAATCATTCATTACATTTGAAGCAAATGGGTAAACTTTTCATTGCTTGAGTCTGTCAGAAATATTATCCTGTGGAACTAATTGTACTAACAGGGTCCAAGGCCTGGGATGGTGATAATCACGTATACAGGGTGTATCAGAATGAACTATACCGAGGCAATATGATTTATTACGGTATGAATTCGATCGATATTGTTCAAACCGTTTTCACATATATCTTGTGCAAACACCCAGCTTTCATTAGAATTTTAGATTTTAAAAATCAGACATTTCTGATGGAAAATACAGACTTTCTGGTAAAGATGGTAGATTTCAATTTTGTCGAAATTATCAATTTAAATAATAAAAGTAGTTGACATAAATATGCGTGAGAAGAAACCATGTGTTAAAATCAGATTTGCCGATGGCTTTATAAAAGGTCTGTGAATTCTTTGAGCTAATGAATTGAAAACAGGTTTTTCATCGTTTTTCTATTAAGTCTTGCCACACGAGAACAAAAAGAGATATCTCAATGAAATTAACATATAATGTAGGAAACATGTTCACCTTTATATTGCAGGTGTTTAAAAAAAAATTAAATACCATTTTGTATTTTGTATGTTATTTAGAAGCACAGTATAGTTCATTTTGATACACCCTGTATAAAGTATACAGGTATGTGCCACTCTAAAGGGTTGTATTTTTGTTTGAAAATCTCTAAACATGGGCTATGATTTGTGCGAAAACCAAACAAACATGGGTCCCATATTGTGATAAACAGTCAAATCAGCTAATTTGTGGGTAAAAACACCCCTACCAGTGGGTCTGGATTTCAAACCTACAGAGGCACCCCCCCCCCCCCCCCCCCCCCCCATCAAAAAATAATTGGTGTACCGCCCCGGGTCCTAGGCTGATCTATATAGGTTCAAAATCCCATCAATTGAGTTCAATTAAAGTTAGAAGTAAGAGTTCCTTATTAGGATCATTTTTTTGTTGTTGAAAGAACACTCTATTATTTGCTAGTGAAAGGCTATTAAAATTTGCTATTACAATTACGATGTGCACCTGAAAAGGGAATACAATAGGTCAACAACACTGAACATAACATGGCTGAAAGAAGGGCTATCAACCGCTCAACTCTTAATACTTTGTGGTAATAAATAATATAAAGATTCAGAATGTCTAGGATGAATGAAATTAATAAAAGACCTTAAAAATACATGGTCTCTAACCCAGTCTCTTTCGCTATTGTGGCAAAGGTTTACCCACTAGACCCAGGACTATGTGTGTGCATGGGCACCAGAATAACAAGCGCTAAATAATAAAATCTTTGATAAGAATCTCTTTGTGCTAATAATAAGACATTGTGCGCACAAATTCAGTTTTACAGATGCCAGTAAGTTCCTGAACATCTCCAGAACATATTTATGCCATTTCAGTGGATAGAGAAAGAGAACTGTCCAGCATCAAGGGAAGGGAGGATACAAGTTTAAACTTGAGAACTACCTGCCGATAGGTCAGAAAGATATACACAACATTTGTTGCATCAATCAGAGATTGTTAGAATAATTTTATCCCTGATAAAAACTGTTTTAGAAGCGTAATATCACATGATGTTAAAATGAGTATGTAATTAACCAATCATAAACACTGTTAGATACACAGGTGGGGCTTAAGGGGTTAAGACCAAACTGGACTTTCAGTATTGATGATTTCGAAGGAAGTAGCCTATGAAATAGGTGCTTAAATGGTTCCCTATAGAAGTCGGGAATGTCACATGCTTGTATTACATGCCCCACCCTTCCCGACATGTTGCAAACAATTGCATGATGGGATAGCATGTGGAATTGATAATTGACCATCTCAGCCGCCATTTCATTTAAAATCAATCTGATTTCACAACAACACTGTCAAACACTTTCATATCATTGCTGCTTGATCTCATTTCTTCTATGGTCATACAGTTCAGTGGTAGAAGACTCATCAGTGGGGCCTATTGCATGTAATTGTAGACCAGCAGCCCAGACCAGTTTAATCAATGGAACGAGGTACCAACATCTGACCTCAGGAGCATTTATGGTTTAACCTACTTAATGCAGATATGGATGTCTGTCGAGGCCCTCATGCTGCCTGTGGCCCCAAGGGACCCCCGAAAGAGGATGAGAAATGTGTTTTATCAATCATCGGCGTACCATCTCAAACCTCTTTAAAATTTACAGGTACAATACGCAGAATATGGAAAAGGACCAGGTTCATCACACTGAGTATGGAATGGCCTCTGCCAGACACATTATCTGCTGCAAAAGGCCTGGCAGACACCCCCAATATGGCCCCTATGCCCAAATCTTACAATTGACCTATAACATTATTGAGTAAATTTCAAATTTTTAGGATGAAATGTTTACAGTAAAGTATGTATTTATGGTTTCAATAAATGTTGTAACATGTTTAGATTAGTTTTTACCGCATAATTATATCGGATAAATGTTTTCGCACAAATATTATCGAAAAATTCAATTGAGTTTTCATTGATGAAATAATCACACAAAAATGATCGATTAATATGAGTCGATCATAAATACATGGTGAAAAGATCAAATTTTCTGATCATTGTAAATACCCTTCATCACGCGTTCCATACAATTAGTGCACAAGCACAAGTTAAGTTAAATATGGTGTTATTAATTAATTATTTAAAATTAGTTTCAAGTGGTATTTTGTTTTTTGGGAGGGAGGGGGGGGGGGGGGGGGGGGGGGGGTTGCCGGGCCCTTTGCAGCAGGTAATTTGTCTGGCAAGGGCCATTCTATACTCTGTGTGATGTACTTGTTTAATTGAAAGTGGTTTGAGGATGAACCTCGATTAATTGATATAGCACAACTTTTTTGGGGGAAGGGGCCCTTTTTGGGGTGTCTGCTGTGCCCTTTACAGCAGATAATTTGTTGATACCTCCAATGATTGATCAAACACATTTCTCAGCCCCTTTCTGAGGTCCCTAGCTAGGGGTCACATGCAGCAGGGACTCTTGACAGACATCCATATCTGCATAAACTAGGTTACACCATAAATGTTCCTGTGGTTAATTAGATGTTGGTACCTTGTTAGATTGATCAAACTGGTCTGGGCTGCTAGTCTATTGCCCTCAATGTTTGAATGGTCAGTCATTGTAAACAAGTCTGTCAAATCCTTTTATTATCCTACAGCAAAATTGGATAATTTTACATATTCTTTTAGTTGCAGTGTATTAAAGGCATATATGTGATCTTTTCCAGAGAGCGCCCTCTATTCATGATTTTTTTTAGAAAGTAGATTTTCTTGCAGATTTACATTTCTAATCATAAATCTTACATACATTCCAAGTTACAGAGCGATACGATTCCTAATTACCTCAAAATCATGGTTTTAGAGTGAATTTAGAGTGAAAATATAAACTGTCATGTTATCCGACAGTTTATTTTCACTCTACCATGATTTTGAAGTAATTAAGAATCGTATCGCCCTGTAACTTGGAATGTATATATGATTTATGATCAGAAATGTAAATCTACAAGAAAATCTGCTTTCAATTTTTTTTTCGATGTTGAGGGCGTTCCCTGGAAAGATCACATAATATACCTTTAAATAAGAATGCTCCATTTCCAGTCTGCTGATTGATCATTACTATTCAAAATCAAGTTGAGTACCCATCTACTGCACAGAGAGGTCATAAACTTGATGCATTGATTGCACAGGGTTAAGTGCAACAATGGAAACTTCATCAGTTTTGATTCAAATGGCCACTGCTTCATCACTATTGGTGCGCTTGTGACGGATGAGATGTCAAAATAAAGAGCAAGAGGAAATGCCTGTTCTTTCCTTCTTGTTGCATTTCTTTAGGATCCTACGAATTAAACACAGGGCGCCTCGAAAAAAATGGAAACTTTCTTTTTGTGCAGAGTTAACATCATTATGTCCTCATTTGAACTGTGCCTCCAAAAAATAGCATTACACGGTTTACAAATATATTTAGAAATACAAATAAAAAATACACTTACAGTATAACATGCCAAGAAGGATAACCCTTTAAGCTACTCATTTCCAAAGGCGTCCTTGAAACAATATTGTTTGATCAGTTCCGAGCACATGGAGCGGGAAATTTTGAATGCGTGACTAGCCTACAATACCACCATGATGGCTGCCCAATTCCATTGTAACACCATTCCGGTTTGTTTATATCATACATGTACACTTTATACCTTGAGTTATGCTAAGGGGGAATGGACAGCCAAGTGCTACAACATTAAGTGCATATTGCATATATTTTAATGCAGATTCAGCATTTTGGGTGGGTAACAAATCCATCTATTATAACCAAACCATTTAAGATACTCTTTAATTTTAATTTTAATGCATTCCAAGGTTTTAAATGTAATTAAAATTACATTAAAACCTTGGAATGTGTTTTGGTAATTTAAAAAAAAGAATTAAAACAAACTCACCTTAATTTCAAGTTATTCTTCCTATGTGTAACCTTTGGGCAGTCTGCTCCAAATATTTTCAAGGGCCAATAACACATTTATCAACGGTTTTAAAGTGCGCTTGCCCCTGAACATGTATACAGCAACACTTCCTATGCATATCCGCTCGGCAGTTATACTTTATACATGCTGAAGGGCCAGAAAAACATGCAAGGTTTGGACAGAACAGCAGCGATATCTGTTAATAAATTTTGGCTCCCACATCATTAATTAACTTTGTTCTTGTTGTTATGTTTCATGTTTGCAGTGGATTCCTTCAGATCTGTATCTCTCAAACTTCTTGACTCTCACTTCAAGCATGCCCAAGACGATGGTAGGATAGGACGAGTAGAATTCTTGCCTGTCTATTGGTATGAAGCATTACATGGAGATGCAACGGGGGTTGATAGGTAAGTGTGTAGCATTATCCTCCACTGTCCATATTATCCATGATTAATTTAAGTCTTAAGATTAACGAACTTTACTTGTGTGCAAAGTACTTTTAATTATGTAATTATATTATTTTGCTATTTATGTTGGATTCATGTACAGTTAAGCCCACAATTATTCATACCCCTTGGAAAATATGAGTTTTTTGCGTTTTTCTCATATCTATACCAGCTGGAGTGTTGGAACTTCCGCTTTACACTAAAGACAATTAGTTTGCAAGTACAAATCAATATATTTGGGCTCAACATTTTTTGCATAACAATAGGATTGAACAAGAATTATGTTTTTATGCCTGTCCAAAATTATTCATACCCCATACCAAGTCTAAGGATTGAGGCCACTTTTTGTGATAATACACATGTGTTTGACATTCCAAACATTCTTTATATTATTGTGTGATAGGCTTTTATAATTGTTATGTAATTATTCCATGATGTGTGCATACAATGTTATTGCATTACAAATGTGTCCTATTGAATGTACAGTGGGGGATATTATAGGACAATACTCTAGCTCTTTGACAGCATGGCGAAGAAGATCAAATAACTTTTTTATGCATATTGTGAATGCTCACAAAGAGGGGAAAGGCTACAGAGCTATTTCGAAACAATTCCAAGTGCAAGAATCCACCACACAAAGCATAATTAGGAAGAACAAGACGTTCAACTCACTAAAAAACATTGAAGGATGCAGTCGGAAGCCAGCGGTGTCCTCTTGTTTGGCAAGAAAAGTATTGCGAAAGGCCAACAACAATCCACAGATCACCATCAATGCTCTCCTGAACAACCCTGGCAATTATTGGACCAAGATATCATGGCAGACACTCCAGCATATATGGCACATGAGAGGTCTCCATGGAGGCCGACCAAGAAAGACTCTACTCCTTAAAAGAGACACAGAGAAACTTGTCTTGCATCTTAAGCAACCCCAACACTGAAGACCAAAAACTTGGATCTTTGTCCAGAAGTGCTCTTGCAAATGCTAGATGAGTTTCTCATTGTCTCTTTTCAGGAGTAGGGTCTTTCTTGGTCGGAGTCCATGGAGAACTCTTGTGTACTATGTCTGCTGAAGTGTCTGCCTTAATATCTTGGTCCAAGACTCACCAAGGTTGTTCAGGAGAGCATTGACGGTGATATGTGGATTGTTGTTCGCCTTTCACCATACTTTTCTTGTCAAACAAGGGGACACTGTGGGCTTCCGACCGTATTCTTTAGGGTTTTTAACTGATTTGAAGTGATTTTAACTGTCTTGGTCTTCCTAATTATGCTTTTTATGGTGGAATTTGGCACTTAAAATTGCTTCGAAATAGCTTTGTAGCCTTTCCTCTCTTTGTGAGCATTCACAATGCACAAAAAAGGTCCTCACTGAGTTATTTGATCCCCTACGCCATGCTGTCAAAGAGCTAGAGTGTTGTCCTATGATATCCCTCACTGTACATTGAATAGGACACATTTGTAATGCATCCACATTGTATGGAATAATTGCATAACAATATAAAAGCCTATCACACAATATAAAGAATGTTTGGAATGTCAAAAACATGTGTATTATCACAAAAAGTGGCCTCAATCCTGAGACTTGGTATGGGGTATGAATAATTTTGGACAGGCATAAAAACACAATTCTTGTTCAATTCTATTGTTATGCAAAAAATGTTGAGCCCAAATATATTGATTTGTACTTGCAAACTAATTGTCTTTAGTGTAAAGCAAAAGTTCCACCACTCCAGCTGGTATAGATATGAGAAAAACGCAAAAAACACATATTTGTCAAGGGGTATGAATAATTGTGGGCTTAACTGTATGTGTTAATATTTGAACATTTCTATGAGGGTCTGCTTGGAAAGCAGTGCTTGACACTGAAGCTGTTTACCCTCAATAAAGAAAGATTAAATCAAATATTATTTGTATTTTAAACAATACATTGATGTATCCTATAAATAATCATTAGAATCTCAAATGCAGTTTATTCGGTTGAAAATGCAATTCTTGTTCATAAGTGGCCAAAGTGGGATTCGCACTCTTTACTGAATTGATCATATCTCAGGAGAAAGGGGTTGAAATTTAATGGGATAATTTGTATTCGATAGAGGGTTAATACGGCTTACCAACCATCTATTTTTTATTTATTTTTTTAAACAAAAAACATGGGATGTAGTTTTAATTATTTTTACCCTTGTGGGACACCTTTTTTTTTGGACACACCCTGTAGCTCAATGAAACCTCAACAAGAAGGAAAAACAATTCATTCATACACAAATGTACATTGATACGGCACAGCTCTACATGAAATATTGGCCTGTACATAACATCAGTAGTCAAGTATCAGGTTTGGGTATCTATAAAATGGTTTTGACCTCTTTCAAGTGTCTCCCAGCCGCAGTTGGATGGAAGATTTGACTTGTGATGAATATTTACAGTCAAACAATTGTATGACCCTTTTACCATCGTTCTTCATACTTTTGTTCATCTTGTTGTTTTTAGACGGCTACGACGCATCACCTTAGGTAGCATAAGCCGGCTACGACGCTTCACCAACGACACCCTTCTAGACATCCTGTTCTACTCTAGTCCATGCTACTGCCAACAGATAGCTGAGGTGGTCGGGAGTGAGACCAATCGCCTACTTGCCTTATTCAAACAGAGAAACCCAGGGTTCAAAGGTCAGGTTTCCATGATGGGACACAGTCTGGGTGAGTGTGTTATTATAAGTATTTGCCTTCTCTGCCATTCACTTGGTAGACAGAATGGCAATAAAGAGGACAACTGAAGGAAATGAGGGGACAATACAAGGTCATCCAAAGTCATTTGATGTTAAACTTAATGTTGAAGCTATGACACTCTGTAATTTAATTTGCTACCACCGCATAAAAAAGTTCCATAAATTCTGTTAAGAACAATGATGAAGTATATAATATGATCAAGAACAATTACTTTTTCCAAACTTAATTATGGTATAGAACACTGCTGGCAAAACAGGAGAACCAAGTAGCTGTGAAACATATAAACTTAACAGAAAATTTATTCTAAGAATTCAACAGGAGGGAAGCCATTGTAGATGTTGGCCTTTGGCAGCTACATGAAAATGCTATGAAATGTCACTGAAAAGGAATACTGCTTAAAAATATGGATATTTAAGGAGACATAAAAAACCCTGATCTACAGGAAAATAGACCTCAAGTTGGTCACGCATTTGTTTTAGGGGGTTGGTTTTTCTTCTTCTCCAAAATGTTCTTGATAATTTGTTGATTTGTTGCAACACATTTTAAAATTGTCACAAATTTTCAAAATGTTTTTACAATTTCACAAATTTAAGAAAATTCAAAAAAATATATATATATACTTCAAGAAAAATGGGTCGATCCGGCCCATAGAACATGTTTGGTTTTTTTTGTCGTCTTTGCTTTCTTTCTTTTCCAAAAAGAATGACTCTATTTTCTCTCTTTATAAACATCCAGGTTCTCTGATCTGCTTTGATACGCTATCACACCAAAAACCAGAAGTAACCCAAACTGATTTGCAAAGCGACTCTGTTTTAGACAACACAGATCAACCTGATGGAAGCCTAGAGGGCGATGTAGACAATAGCATGAATGAGATCAGTGAGGCAGCGGAGGAGGTGAAAGAGCTGAATTTGGAAGACGCACTGGCACAACTCGGGCTGACAGAATTTCTTCCTAAATTCCAGGAAGAAAGGATAGACATGGAGAGTTTGGTAAATATGAGGATGATTTGATTTTTTGAAAAGAAGAGATATTTTTTTTATAATAGCTTCCCCATGAATGATAGTGATGAGTGTGATGGATGGAGATTATGGCTCCCATTGCCAAAGAGCTATTTATTTATCACAAAAAAGTGACGACGCATACACACACCCCTACACACGAAAGGCATAAGATACATACCATATATGTGCGTAAATGCTGCGCATATAAAGTTATGTCACTGTCCAGAGGAAGAGAAATAGAGTAAAGTCTTCATTATTTCTAGCAATAGTCTTTGAAGGGTATTCACCATAATGGCCTATTATCAACCTGAGGCAGAGCCAAGGGGTGATAGTAGGCCAGGTATGCTAGGGCAACAAGGGATCGCTGACGATTTCAGTTGTAGTTCATGTCCAGAAGATTTGGAATAGCGTTACTTAGGCTGTAAAAATGGCTGCTGTGACGTCAGCCTGGTGACCTCTATTGACAAAGGCTTAACTTGACATTTGACTTGATGTTTTACTGTGTCACAACATTGACTGAACAATGAAATGAGCTCTGATGGGCATGGTGAATACCCTTCAAAGACTATTGCTAGAAATAATGAAGACTTTACTCTATTTCTCTTCCTCTGGACAGTGACATAACTTTATATGCGCAGCATTTATGCACACGTATGTATCTTATGCCTTTCGTGTGTAGGGGTGTGTGTGTATGCGTCGTCACTATTTTGTGATAGATAAATAGACTATAAGGGACCAAATACGTAATACATTAATTGCTCAAGGACTCATCGGTTATAGTCTCTATTGAGGCCCTGAACTTTACTATTAATTACAAAGTGTTCAGACCAATTCTGGCTGATTTCTGGCAATACTGTATTGCAAACACATATTTTCATCGAGTGTATTATCATCCCCTAAATAAGCCAATGTTGTTGAGCATAGAATACTTTGAAATAACTGGTCTGTTATATGTTGATATTTGCAGTTGATGTGTGAAGTATCTGATCTCAAAGAGATGGGTCTACCTCTTGGGCCTCGCAAGAAACTAGGCGGATTCCTTAAAGAACAAGCCGAGAAGCAGGTGGGTGTGACAACATTTTCTAAACAATTTTTTCAAACTAATGTAATAGTACACAGTGGCGGTTATAGTATCATAATTTAAGGGACGGGGACATAATATTTAGGATGGGACTTATTCCCAAACCCTCCCCCGCTTTGGCCACTTATGATATTACAGTCATTATTGTGGTATGGTCAAGCAAAATCTGTCGGAAACCAGACATATTGAGACATAACCAAACAAAGGATAGAAATATTTTTGTTTTCTATTGCCTTGAAATCCCTTCCATAAGTCATATCTTTGGAATTAAAGGTAGATGTTCCGATTTTCAACTTGAAGTTTTCTATTCTACATGAAAGGTCATCCTTAAAAAAGTCGTGTTCCAAAGTTTGAGTTGCATAGCTCTAACGGTTCTTATTTTAGACGCACAAGATGCTGTGAACTGTACCCATTGAGTAGTACACAAACTATATTGGTGGTTACCACCATTCGCGGTAATTCGACGTCATTTCATCGATTTCTCCGTAATTATACCTATTTAGGCCGTCAAATTTCAGTATAATGATGAGAAAAATACGAGCTTTCATATGATATGAAAATCTCCATATGTTTGAAATAATTCTGTGTTACGAAAATGTGATCGGGTCATCTACCTTTAAGTGTCCATTTGTGATTGCGATTTCTGCAAGATGTAGCATCGCAGATAATCAATACAATCAAATACAGAACTGAATCAGATATTTTTTACTTCAGACAGATTTTGTTTGATCACATCACATTTAATGATACATACCAAAGGGCCATTTAGAGGTAGTGAACAATTGCACTCCGCATGCGCACCTACAGTGTGCTCACCACATGCTTTGTTTTGATTCATTGTTTAGACAACGCAGGTTCGCTCATTCTTAATATGGGTTTTTGTCAAACTTGTTAACCCTAACCCTGTCTGAGTGATCTTGATGTGGATGGAGGGGGAAATTGAGGGATTTTGGACAAACAAACCACATCGGTTTGACCTGGATTTGATCTGCGGACCTTCAGCAATTCAGATGCGCTCCTACCAATTGAGCTAACACATTAAGCTGCCCAGGGTAATTTTTAGTATTTAGGACTGTTAGGGTTAACATGTCTAACATGTGAAAGAGATTAAAAGTGTGTGCCCAAAATTGTATTGTGTCTTTTATGTATTGGGTCAATTCATGCGTATGTATTGTTTCTCGAAAAACTAGAATAATCTATTCACTTGCGCAAATGTTGATAATCTCACAATAGCGCTCCCCTGTGGGGTTGTGCCATTATTCACACAACATCAGCGTGCATGCATTGATTTTTCTAAATTCTCTTGAAACCATACATTATGTATTTACTGACCTACTGTGTAATGAAAATCTTGCCTTCATGTACGTGTCTTTTTGCGGTTGTGCTTCAACTTACCTATTGCTTATTATCTTTCTTGCAGTGGACAAAATATTGGCCAATATATTAACTCATTATTTCTTAATGATAAATTCTAGAAACGTACAATCCGGGCATCATATATTCTTAACAAACTTGTTGCTTTGATTCTCTCAAATCTGTATTGATTCCAGGCCCTATCCAAACCTACAAATCCCAGGGAAAAGGTAACACACTGATTATCTTATGTATTGAAAAAGAATCCAACCATGTCATATATATTTCATTTCATGGAATTGTATTTACCAAATCCATCTTACTTCTGCTGAACCACCTTATTTGTTTGGGTATTTCATGGGGTTACTGGTCATGTTTCAGTGGGAACCACCTTATTTGTTTGGGTATTTCATGGGGTTACTGGTCATGTTTCAGTGATTATTTATTAAGATTAAAACCACCTAGAAAGAGAGTCCTATTTTTTTTTATACACCCTTTATTTGTCATTACATGGAATTTTATTTTCAACCCATACTGAATTCATCTTGATATTTGCTGCTATACCAACTTTTTTTGTTTGACCGTTTTATGTTGTCATGGGCTTACCTGTCGCATCATTTTAAGTATAAAATCAAGTCATTACCATTACAAATATTGAAAGTAAAGGGACACAAATTGGACCGATAGAGTGCATGTACAATAGGGCATTTTCACCTGGGATATTTTGGAATGGTATTTAATAAATGCTGTTTTAGTATCATTTAAAGTGAGCAATGTCACTGACCTTCTCGGAATCATGATGCTTTATCTACATCTATGAAAAGAGCAGAGTGAGTCAACACACAATCCTATCAACATTTGAGATGGATAAATCATTCACATTCCAGTAAATTTAGGGAACAAATATGTATACAAAGGTTATTCATTGCAATATCTACTCCCCCCCCCCCCCTAAAAAAATAGAAGAGGCAGTTTCAGTGTTTGCCAAAACCTTTTTCAAGAGTAAGTCATTTAGATTATAGACTCCCTCATCTCAATTTTCAATTTTGTGTGGTGCTACGTTTTCTGATCCAGGTTAATTTTCTATCTAACCTTGCAGTCACTTTCTCTGTCCCGTCCCCCCCCCCCCCCCCCCCCCCCAACCTAAAAAAGTAAGAAAAAAGTGCAAATAATGGTCACTATGGCGACCATAACCTAGTTCTACAGGCCCGGTTGAACCATTTTGTTCCAATTTTTGTGTGTTTACAAATTTCGAAAATTTTTCAACAAAACACCCTGCCTGACCAACGGATGGGTTCGCCAGTAGAACCGTGATGTTTTTTTGTTGTCTAAGGGAGTGTTCATAAATACTGTGGGTGGGGGGTTGGAAAAAATGAGGGGGATTAAAAAAAAGGGGCCTTAAAAAGGGGATCAAAAAAAAGAAGAAGGTTCTTAAAAGGGGATCAAGAAAAAACCCATCCTATTTGCAGGGGGGGATCAAATGTGATTGGCTCAATTTGTTCACCCCCCCCCCCTCCCCCTTCACACACCAAAATATTTATGAACACTCCCTAGGCTTATGAAACTGAGGAATTTGTTTGTCATTTCACATTGCTAATCAAGCTAAATCCTTGCTTCAAGTCATACAATTAATCAGACTTCAACACATTCCACTATTCTTTTTTCATTAAGATCCTCTATATCGTAATTATTATATATATACGTAACTCAATATAGCATAAAGTGTCAGATTTAGCGATAACAAAATACATAATTTGAAAATGAAAGGGCTTTTAAAAAATGGATACTTATGAGGTTTTACTGAGGTTTTACAAAAGTTATCAAATTTGAAGCGTCATACATGATATATTTTGCAAGCTGCATCAAAGATAACCCTAACAGTGTTTTTGACTATTATTATAAATAAATTATCACTTTCACGCCGGGGATGAAACCTTGGCCGCCGTTGTGGAAAGCGGAATCTCTCACTGATTGCGCTAACAGAAGAGCTCAAAAAAGTTAACTTTTTCAAGACCATTTGGCAGCTCGCCAGATCGTCCCACGAGATAGAATCATTAAACATGCAGTACAGCAGCTATTTGCTGTGGCCTCTGTTAGGTTAGGCTATATTAAAAAAAAATCATTTGTCTTAAAGCTCCCGCGCGCGTTAGTTAAAGCTCCCGCGCGCGTTAGTTAATTGATGCGCGTTAGGAGAAAAAAAATTATGAAAACAAATATATATAATTTGTTTTTGGGGGTTTCTTTTCAACAACAACAACAAAAAGTCCCAAAATTTCACTGATTTTCATTGATAACATCATTTAAATAGAAAAAAAATCACTTTTACAAGGATTTCAATATTTGTTATTTATGAAAAAAGAAAAGAAAAAAAACTTAAACAAAATCGCATTCCGCATTAGGTTTTGAAAAACTGAAGAGCTTTGAGACAACATTTTTTTTTAAATATAGCCTTAGCCTATAAAAGAAACTACATTTTTGTGTGTGATAGTGTTTTCCAATCAAAAGCTTATTCATGAGTAACCATTTTACATTAAATTATTTGTATATTTTCTTCCAACTCATAATTTAAAGTTGAACAAACTGATAAAAACTGAGATATTTCCATCTTTCTAACTCTTTTATCAAATTTGAATGTACATATGTTATCCATTTTACCTGACTCACCCTGTATTATATTTCTAAAATGATTATCATTATAAGACTTATTCAATTCCAACATAAAAACTCTTTTCATATTTTTCATCCAGATATAATATGTAAATGGATGGGAGAGACAATTAAAATGAAATTATTCATGATTTGCAGCTGCGGTGTATATAATGATATGGACAGATCTGTAGGCTTCACCCAAGTTCTTTGCTTTAATTGTATGAATTTTTGCAGGATTTTAAAAAAAATCCCAAATATATGTATCTATTAGGTTGAGTAGATAGATACATTGCATGGATGTTTAGAAATGGTCACTGCTCAATTAATAAAGACGACTATTATGGGATGACAATAATAATGTTTTCCGAAAAAGAGTGAAAATTGTATTGTCTAAAATGCACAAATCATAAATGAAAAAAAAAACCAAAACAGGTTACGTCCAGAATGATATTCTATACTCACTTTCCAAATCCCTTGTACCGCTTAAATTCTATGCAGGTAGCTATTTAAAGAAACCTCCTCTGTCTCACTCTAATTGCACACAAAGAAAAGGAAGCTACCAATGTACTAAAAAATGGTTGCACACCACTTATGTCAAAGTGAACATTTACTAAGACTCCCATTTCAGTGGCCCAGATTCAAATTCTACCCTTTCCCATTTGGCTCATTTATTCTTTCTGATAGTTTTATTCACAAACTGGGCATTGGGTTTAATTTGATTAAGAGGTATGGCCAAAATAAATCTACAAAAGTGTGGCTGACTTCCATCAAATCTATTATGGCAAATTGTATCTATCCATTGTTTAACTTTGCCTATAAAACAATTTTTATGAAGCAGATAAATTATTGTCTTTACATCAAATTCAGGGATCCAATATGTAAATGAGAGTCATTCAAAAAGTGCTACCTCTTAATTTGTAACTTTACTATCATTTTCTAAAATTCAACTACAACATTAATACTAATATTGAAATGTGAGGACCAAACCAGTTATAACATTTGGTATGACAGAAATAGGTTTAAAATATCCAAATAGTAAGTGATCTTTTTCTTAGGTCACTGTTAATACTAAATAGCATTTGGCTTAAATTGATCAAATGAGTGATTCGCATTAATCATTTGGTATGATAAATTTGAAGGGTGTTGGAGAATTTTGCCAATATGCCTCTTAAAATTAAGAAACATATAACAAAACTAAAACAACAAAATATCTATTGCAGATACATAATTGAAATCAAGCTGCACCTCCACGTGATGATGAAAGCATCATGTAACGCTTCAACCATCCTGGATAACTACTAGTGTAGTATTGCCATTAGGGGATTTCTTTCACTCTTGTATAGGATGAGTTCATCAAGAATAATATATTTATGGCTACGTTTATAACCCAGTTTGCCATTAACAACTTGCAACCACCTGGAATTATAACCATGCACATTTTTATTACTTTTCTGCATGATAGTCTTTTATGATGCATATTTTTTTAGTTGGTTATGAAAATGATCAAAAATGTATGTGCTGCAAATTCAACTCTATAAAAATAATAATGTGGAGAATCGTAGTACATTTTGTTCAATATAATTGATTTGGTGTCTTCTCATTTTTATGCATGAATTGCTGTAATGTTGTTATATATTTTCAGCTGCTTGAGTCCTGTAAATATCATATCAAGCCATGTTGATAGTTTGACATTGGTTTTCAAATATTCTCCCTCAAAATAAGATATGATTATGGGTAACTTATACACACATTGGAAGAACAATGGTATATCTAATACAAAAATCATGGACACTTTTCAGAGTCCTACGCCAATCTAAAATGTTTAGATTATTTTTTACCGGACAAAACAAACAAAAAGGCAAAAACGAACCAATAAAGACAAATTCATATCATATGAACATCAAATTTGTATTATACATTGATATAAAAACATCAACATGATGGTTTATAATGTAAGTTATATTCTGCTTGTACTTGTAGACCATAAAGAATAATATATCATTGTAAGGAAAACCAAATCCTCAAATTTATGTTTAGCCCCATTATTTATTTGGCCGTATCTTTGTAGAAAAGAAGAAAAGAAGCAGAAGAAAGGCGAGCACGGGAGGAGGCGACCAAGGCTGCTAAGGAAGAGCAAGAAGCCCGAGAGAGGGAAGCAAGACAAAGCAATCGTAGCTCGTATCAGTTGTCTTCTGTTACGGATACGTCCAACATGTCATATCATGTGGACTATCAGTCCTCAACAGAGGGTGAGTGAATTATCTGTTGCAGAGGGTACCGGAAATGAGTGTATCTTTTCTTGATTTGTGGAAACCAAGTTGTTCATTTACATCCTGTGGTTATCATTCATGTGGACTATCATTCAATTCTCTATCCAAAGGGTTAGTGAATTGTCTGCAAGCAGTACGGGAAATGCAGTAGGGTCTATTCTTTGGTTATTTGCCCTAGAGGAGGTCGAATAATTTGGTCCTTGGTCAGAAAATAGAGGGGGTGGGGTAAAATCTGCATGACCTAGTGCCTATACTCTGTTTGGCCATCTCGAGACAGTGACGTAACTGAACGCACGCGTGTGTATCTTCCGCCTTTCAACGCTCGTGTTTGTACGCCAGCGCCGCAAGTATGCGCGCGCGTTATGTGATGCAATTAGTAGAATACGCGGTTACGTCACTGTCTCGAGATGGCCAAACAGAGTATAGTGGCCACTGCTACGGTTCAGTAACGAGAGATGTGTAAAGTCAAAACCACCATTCCTTTTATGGTTTAGCATCAGCAATACTATTTATTGTGTATTGCATGATTTACGCACTGCTTGGAAGATTGTGCAGTTTTCCTCAAGCTTCGCCCACACGCACTTAATAACTGCATATAGTGCGCATTAAAGGAATGGTGACTTTTACTTTAGCTCAAGTATCACACCTCCCCCTCATTCCATGATCTTATCCAATGTTTCAATCTCTACTATCTACAGGTGTTGGTCAACCCACAGTAGAATATCCCCAGTTAGACTTCAAACCTTCCTGTTTCTTTGCCATTGGTTCCCCTATTGGTATGTTTGTAACGGTGAGGGGTTTCGGCAGAATAGGGGAACAATATCAGCTACCAACATGCCCAGGCTTCTTCAATATATTTCATCCGGTAAGATTGATCGTTTCAAATATCATATCAACATTTTGTTGTGGTAATCTTATAGTGAATTTTCATCAGGTTTTATCCACATACATACTGGTGTATCATGCAAATCCTAAATAAAATAAGTGTATCACATAATGACATATAGTGTTGGAAAGAATTTACAATAACAAAAAAACGGGATAATGCTATTTGTATGTTTTCAACACTTTCCATGTGGTGGGCGTCTGCAGACGAAATTCCAAAATTTCACAAAATGTTTCAAAAATGTCAACATTGTTGAATTTCATTACCATATTTGGAATCACCGTGTGAAATACATTGAAATAAGTACAAATATGCCTAGTTTTCAGTCAGTAATCCTTTGGATGGACCTTGAAAGTGAGGAAAGGTTTCTGAAAAATCTGTTTTGTATATGGCTCATTCCATGAAGTTGGGGCATATTATGTGACATCCAAGTGAAATTTTCAAAATGGATATTTTCCAACTCTTTCTTTTTTTTTAGGTTCTACATTTACCAAAGTCCAATGTAGAACTTTTTTTTTTAATGTAACATTTGGTGTAAAATAACCGCACATGTTCAACAGTTGGATGACATTTCCAAAAATCCTGATGCTACATGGACACCATTTCCCATTTCCATATCATTTTCTAATAAATTAGCTTAAGATGTGGGCCAAGTTTCTACACCTCAATTAACTACTTGGAACCACAAATACATGAAAAGAAACCAGATTTGTCTAGGTTGAACATAACTTAACGAACAAGACATCGTAGATTAACTGTTTTATGTAAAAACTCATTGAAAAGTGACTCTTTATTTTGCAATTTGTATAATGAATTTAAATAAAGTACATATCAATATTTGTTTGATGTAAAGTACTCTATAAACCATGCACATTGATTACATTATAGTCATAAAGTAAGTATATGAAGTATTATTTACCTGTATAATGTTATAAAATGCACTACCGATGCTACATGGACACCGCGTCTTGTAACATTGTTAATAATAAGACTATTCATACTGTTACAATTATTTGAGTGTGAATGGTTTGTCTACTTGTTCATCATATCAAGTAGATACACAGAGTGAATTGCTTGAAATTTATCTAAACACTGTTCATGTAAATTTTACCTTTTCTGTGTACTTAAGTATTACGATGCTACATGGACACCGTGCCCTAAAATATTTGGAACAGCTTGAACAGGTGCATCTTTTTCAGATCAATAGAGAGGATGTACTATGATGTTAACTTTTTATGTTATAAGCACACGATAAAATTAATAACATGGATTGTAAAACTACAAATTACACAAAAAGATAACCTGCCATGAAGCATGAAACATAATTACCTATGATACACATACACCATTTCTTACAATTACACAATAACAATACACCATTGATCAAAGAAACTTAAGATGTCCACTGAAACAAACTTCATGCAGTGTTGTTCTTAAAGTACCCTTTGTGATCTTAGTCCCTTTGCTCGTTTCTGATTGAATCATCCTCTATTATTGATAAAGATGATTGAAAAGTTTGATCACTTAAAAAGTCAGTTTGCAAAAAAATAATTTAATTGCCATGGTGGATTTCTTTGGAAAGGTACTATAGTTTTTGAAAATGATGGGTTCCTTGTCTTCATCTCCATAAATTCCAGGACGATAGAACTGTCTTCTGAATTAATGTCAAGAACCTGCAAAGCAAAACAAAATAAACCCTATGGCTTAGTATCTTCATGGAACATTGTGTATTGATATTGGAGTAGATTATTTATTCATGTTGCACTTTTTGTGTTGCAGGAAAATATTTATATTAAAATCATGCTGGAGTATTTTATTTATTATTCATTTAACATGAAAAAGAATAGCAAAGGATAGAGAACTTAAATGATTTACAATTATTTGTTTTATTTATAGTAAATAAAACTAAAATAAGGGAATGTTTATTGTGAATTCAGTGAAATGCTAATGGAAATGGTGTCCATGTAGCATTGTGTATTAATATATTTCATTAGATATACATCTCTCATAATATGCCTTTTTTCTGTAAAGTGTAGTAAAATGTAGGCAATGTTTTGAATGTTTTGGGTGATGAATAATTTCGAATGGGGTAATTGTTTTAGTCTAATTAGGCAAATTTTATGAAATGCTACATGGACATGGTGTCCATGTAGCATCGTATTGGTAAGCTATATTATTAGCATTAAAAGAGCAAAAACTAATTCATTATTAACTTCAAAGTTTATTAATGATGTGATTCTACAAAAAAATTACAATTTCAACGAACTATAACGATACCCAATGCAAAATATTGCCCATGCTATGCCCGATGCTACATGGACGCCAAATTATTATGGCGTCCGTGACTCAAAATTAATATCATAACATGAAAAGAAATTCTGATTCAGTGTTTCCCTTTCAATAAAAATGCATTAATAAATACAGACATACAAGCAACATTAAGAAATAATTACAATCGCACTTACCATTCACAAAACTATCCAATGTTTACATTTTGATACTACATGTACATAAAAGTCCCGATGCTACAACGGGACACCAGCGACTGAAACCTTGATAAAACTAGCCCACATGTGGCAAATTCCAAACAAACCTGATAGCTATTGACCTCTATCCTTACAAAAAGAAATATGGAATGTTTTATTTATCTCCAGGGGGGGATTCCCACAAATTGCATAGGATGTTTATCACGATGCTACATTTTATGGTTAGGACACCATGCACACGGCACGGTATACTTTTTCATGAATATATGGAATGGTCTTCATGAAATTTATTCTCATTTGCAATAGTTTTCAATTGATAAATGCTCTTAATTTTGGAAAATAATTAAAAAATGTATGATAGAGAACTACCCCCATTCAGCAATGAAAACTCCCGATGCTACACGTGTATATTTTGTGGACACCGTGCGTAGCATCGGAAAGGCAATTTTCATGTTGCTTGGGTGAAAAATCAGTCCAGCGTGACGAGGTGTTTTGGTCAGTAAACTATGAATACATGTATCTTTTATTAATCAAATCGATTTCCAAGCAATTCTATGATAGTTTTGCTTACATAAAACTCATATTAATTGTTGTGTTTTCCATGTCACGTTTTTTAGCAAAAATGGTCTTGGACACCACCTCATTTTTTATTTATTTTTTCTTCAAGGAAGGGTCGATTTTTAATTTTTTTTTCATGGCTCAATACTATAACCTAGTACTGTTTTTGGACACTAATTTTTTTTGATATACACATAGAGTAAAACAGTTTATAAGCTGCCTAAAGTACCAAATTCTGCTATTTTAACAAATGCCCCAACTTCATGGAATGAGCCATATGGTAAAACCATAATAGCCACATGGGAAGCTATTTTCTTTATTACTTAATTATATATCCACCACCAACATTATACACAACTATCACAGGCAGTATAGTTTATGTTGTGAACTTCACTTTCTTTTGGTAATTGTGCCATCATCATAAGTCATTATGAAACACTATACAAGTGGTGATTTGAGCCAGGTTTATCAGAATTCAGAGTCATCAATTTGATCCTGATCTCATGTTATCCAAAAATCATGTAGAGTTGTGTTTTGTGGTTGATAATGACTATAAAAAAATGTTATGATTTAAAACAAAATAAAATGATACAGCGTATCCGTCTACTGCATGCAGCGAGCACACCTTAAGTGTGACAATTTCAGGTGTGAACATCTGCATAATTATGCCCTGCTGCAAACACACTGTTCAATATTTAATCACACCCTAAATTAACAGTATTTTTTCTGCCTTAAAAAATAATTAAAAAACTATCCCCCAAAAGGCAAATTAATATCTGATTTAGTAACAAAACAATGACTAATAAATAAACAGCAATTTGATTGAGTAATGAAGGCAATAAAAAGACAGCTGCAAATAAGCATATTAAATATTGGTTTCTTTTTGCTTGGGCAATTAGAAGATTTAATAAAACAATAATTCAAATTTTGCAGCAAATATTTATCTCCCAGGTCAGGTTTTTGAACTAATATAACTCCATCAAATTAGTAGATTCCTAGTTAAACAAAATCAATAACTATCTGTGAAATTGTTGACTGCTCGGACATCGCACACAGTTTTGATCAAACGGTAAACAAACTCTTGTAAAAGTCATGCGGCAATTATACACAGACAGTATTCAAATTTCTGAATGAATAATCATGTGTCTTTTTTCTTATTTATTCACATTTGTGTTCTTTATTATCCCCCTGGCTTGAAAAGCAGGAGGGATATTGTGATCATATCATATGTGTCAGGATGTATGGGGTGGAGGTGTATGTTCCCTTTTGGTTAGCCTTTTTTAGTTAGGTTTGGTTAGGCCTGTTTATTAGTGCTCTCATATGAATTGAAAAGTCAGATTTCAAACGCAACCATACTTGGTAACAATAATCTTTGGGTAATGGGAACTTCAGATGCTCATGGGGTGTATACAGATTGACTTCTAATGACCCTACATGACCTTTGACCCCATTTTGCCAACACTTTAAACTGCACTTATTGCTGCTGTTTTGAGCTCTCACATAAAGTCAAGACTTCAATCTCAGCCAAACTTGGTGGGTAAGTGAGCTTGAGGTGCTCACCAGGTGTAAACATATGGACCTCTAATGACCCCTACATGACCTTTGACCCACCTTTTCAACACTTTAAACTGCATTTATTACTTTTTAGGGCTCTCATGTAAATTCAGACTTCAATCTTGGCCAAACTTGGTGACAATAATCTCTAGGTAAGGTGACATGAGATTTTCATGGGGTGTACATCTTTCGGGCTCTCATTATGAAAACTCAAACTTCAATCTCAATCAAACTTGGCGACAATTATCTTTGGGTAAGGGGATTTGTGATGATACATGGGGTATACCCAAATTTACCTGTAAATCCCCTACATGACCTTCGACCCATTTTGTCAAAACTTTAGGGCCCTCTCTCTCATATGACAAGTTAGGGGAATTTGAGATGACTCATGGAGTGTACCCAGATTGACCTCTAATGACCCTTATGTAACTTTTGACCCCGTTTAGGTGAATCTCCCAGCCAGGAGGAATTCGCAAGTCGTGACTTGCAGTATTCTTTTAGTAATAGTAATGTTGATGGCTTTTGATGTTTCATGTCTCCTTGTTATATGTTTTATTAGCCGTTTTACCTAGTGTGACAAATTGATCCATTTAATTGTAGTCCAGCTTAGATTCAACCAGTTTTATTTTCAATCACTATCATCCGTCATTCACTTTTACAGTTTGAGTGGCCTAATAGGATAGAATGTATAGTTAATCCTAGTTTACCAGGTATAAACCATGATACAATATAACTAGTATTCCTCTTTTATTTTATTTTATTTTTTCTCATTTTACAGTTTGATCCAGTTGCCTATAGGATAGAACCGTTAGTTAACCCTAGTTTATCTGATATTAAACCTGTTTTAATGCCTCATCACAAAGGAAGAAAAAGGTTCCATTTAGGTAAGTTAGTTCTATCTATCCTATTGACTCTATATTGCACCTTCTAAAAAAGGTCAACCATGAAATATATTGATATGGGTTAGGCTTGCTCGATGCATATGTATTCAAACTAATCCTGTGCCCACATGTCATCAGTGGTGGAACTTCAGATTTTTTTCAACTAGCCAGTCGGGCAGGTAACTCACATAATTTACCTGCCCGACAGAAATTCCACCAGCCCAAGGTTTTTTTCATAATATTTTGCAGCAAACAATTAAGAGCAAGACTACTTTTAAACTACAATTACATGTTTTTGTCTTTATTGTACGATGTTCAACTGTAACCCTAGCCCGTAACAGCTCCTCGTATTCATCATGCTCATCAATTCAATACTCTCTTTAATCTCCTATCAACCTGATCTCCTCTATCATCATGACACACGATCATCTAATGATGAAATTATCATGAACTTACTGTTACTTACACTTTGAGCTTCAAAAATGTTACCCGCCAGTCGGACGGGTACCTTTGTATCTTCACCCGCCCGACACGAAAGTTACCCGCTATGGGCGGGCGGGCGAGTCTTATTTCCATCCCTGCATATCATTACCAAATACCCAATGCTTCCTAAGATCTTGTGCCCACAACACTAAACATCCAATGTATCTTGAGATTGTAACAATAAACAACAAATCTGACTGAGATGTTTCCCCATTCAATCACATCGCCGTCAAATTCCTATTTCAATGTCTAACTTTTGTTTTACGTTTTGACCCTATTATTTTTGCGCTCTAAATCACCTTATGTAATTATACTTCCTCTTTTATTTTTATTTCCTGATTTATATTAACATTATCATCAGTATTGAGTAATTTTCATGCCTCTGACAACATGCATCCACATTTGTGTTACGTTCAATGATTTATCAAGGGTGGCCAAATATATTTGCGAGCTCTGCTCTGATTTTGGTCTGTCCACCAATGTCTGTACCTATTATTGTGTATGTATTGTTGGTAAATAAAACTGAAACTGAAACAACAAACATTGAAGAAATCATGGAATCTGAAGTCCCTTTTAATATCAGCACAATAAGCCTTTTCTTTATCCTGACACTTATCATCACAGAACTGAAAGAAAGCTTGGCTAGTTTTGGCACTGACCTCAAGCGTGGCTTCATCGAGTCCATGAAGAAGACATGGAGCAGCCTGCATTCGTTTGCTTTGGCTCACCGTTCTACAACAGAGGGCGCATCTGATGAGGTGACAGAGGATGATATGGAGGCGGTGGCAGAGAGGCTGAGTCAACAGGAGTTAGCGAGGAGGGAGAGGGAGGCAAGAGAGAAAGGTATATAAGGAGGGGAATATAAATTTATTTACAGGGTGTCCCAAAAGTTTGGATACCATTTTATCCCCCTGGATAAAAGCCGGAGAGGGATATTATCATCTTGCTATTTGTGTGCATCTGTCTGTATGTACACTGCCCCGCAAAAATATTTGCCCCCAGGAAGCTTGCAAGTTATCACTGTGCTGTCAGCAAAGTGTTAAACCATCAGATTCAATTCCCATTTCATTGTGTTCATTGTATATTTTATACCAATACATTCATGTTTCCTATTAAGATTCATGATTTAAAAGCATTACAATTCATGATTTTATCGAGCAAGTCAGAATTCCCATGTAAAAGCGCCATAGTAAATCACCTCATGAATATAAATTAGCTCAATATCGGCAGTGTAACGCTATGGGAATTTTCAACTGAGATCAACTGGTGTTGGGAAACCCCATGTGTAGAAATTTATAAATGATAACTGACATGCACAGTTTATTGGAATACCTTCAGAAGGGACCATTCCAGCTTTAAAAAATATTTTTGTGACGTCGGATTATTTTTTGGCACAAAATTAACAAACACTCATTTATTCTCGGTCTATCCTTCACAGATGCGCCAAGCAAATTAGACTTAGAAGTTGATTTACAATTAGGACAGCTCAACGGAGGAAGACGGGTGGACTATGTGCTACAAGAGGCTCCATTTGAAAGCTTTAATGAGTACCTATTTGCACTGGGTAGCCATGTTATCTACTGGTAAGTCATTGCTTAACGCTATAGGGCGAGTCAATAAAACTACAATAGTGAAAGAAGCCATCTTGTTTTCAAAACCATGATGAGTGTTTGTGTTTTTCGAATTTTGGAATACTATAGGTTAACATTGAAAATAAATTTGAGGGTCCTTTCCATGAAACAGATATTACTAACAGTGTTCCCACTAAGGCCGTATGTAGCGCAAGTGTCTCAACGTTGCCAAGAATTGGTGCTAGGCCATCCATGAAAAAAGA
Organism: Ophiura sarsii; assembly: GCA_035610835.1. Classification (NCBI taxonomy): domain Eukaryota; kingdom Metazoa; phylum Echinodermata; class Ophiuroidea; order Amphilepidida; family Ophiuridae; genus Ophiura; species Ophiura sarsii. The sequence goes on along the minus strand of CM069448.1, from coordinate 22,703,069 downwards.
AGGGAAAAAAGGAATATGTACCTATAAAGAATAAAAACTAAACACCCCTAATAAATAACATAACATTTAAATGTTAACGGTTAGTTATACACTTGCACGGTAGCAAATATTGCAATATTGGACGCAACCAGGGCCCTAAGGCGGGTTCTTTTTCACCCACAGACGCTCACGTTTTGTGCTATTTAATACTAAATCTTGCGCCAGAGTTACTTTTTATTTACAAAATTGGCGCACCAACTAAATCCAGAGGGAACAATGATTGCTAGTTATGCATTTCATGATCAACAAATTTATGGTTGAAATTGTGAATAATACTGCAGGTCAAAACTTACAAATCCCCTGGCTGGGAGATTCACCTAATGAGAGTAGATCAGAATATCTATTTAATCAGGGAATGCAAGAGCATCATTTTGAAGGAAGTCTGGTGGTCATATTCGAACATTTAATTTTACAGAATCGGCCAACATGACATTAACAACTCCAATTTGTGCACACCCTGTATAAATTGGTAAATAGGTACAAGAGTACTGTAGTCCTACACAAAATGGGGTCAAAGGTCATGTAGGGGTCATTAGAGGTCAATATGTGCACACTCCACGAGTCATCTCAAATCCTCATGCCCAAAGATTATTATCACCAAGTTTGGTTGAGATTGAAGGCTGACTTTTCATATGGAAGCCCTTAAAAGCAATAAGTGCAGATTAAAGTTTTGACAAAATGGGACAGAGGTCATTCAGGGGTCATTAGAGGTCAATCGGTGTACATCCCATGAGCATCTCTAGTCCCCTTACTCAAATATTATTAGCACAAAGGTTGAGATTGAAGTCTGAATTTTCATATGAGAGGACTGAACAGGCAGAATCTAACCAAAAGGGCTAACCTAATGAACATGCATACACTGCCCGACCCCCCGCCCCCCACATGTACCTGCCAGCAAACAGGGACCAATGACTGAACCAGCAAACAGGAAGTGTTTTTTTATGAATTTCTGCGTCTAACCGAGGACGTTAAAGAGTGTTACATGCACAAATGCTACACAATTTTGTATGAGATTATCATATCAACTTGAGACTGTACCATATATGACGAAAAGGGGACGGCAGACGCAGTCTCAAATGCATTTTTAGAGACTGTTTGTAGTCCATTGCACATATCTGCTAAATGCGGACGTTCCCCAATTGCAGTTACGTTTGCGGTTGATACATATTTATTCATAAAAACATCCATGTTTGACTGCAAACATGTACATTGTTCACACCACGACACCACACATAAACATGATGACAATATCCCACTTTAGCCAGAGAGATAGGGATAAAAATGAATAAAGCATCTTAGCTTCAAAACAGCCTTATTTCTGAAAATTGATCTCCGCTATTATATATTGTTTAAATCCATTGTCCTTGTTGTTTTCTTTGATACTTGCAGGGAATCTGAAGATACAGTGTTGATGGTGCTAAGAGAGCTTTATGCCCTCAGAGGAGTATTTCCAATCCTTCATGGACCAGATAAAAAAGGCTCATCTGTTCCTCCAACACCACACTGAACAACATATCATTCTTGGCACGATTCCTACAGTTGAAAGGTCCCTCCCTGGCCCTCTGTAGTGACACTTCAAAACACTTTGCAAATCAAATGCTACCAGGTTAAGTTTGAGGGCTTTGTCAATTAATTTAGTAGCTAGACACCTTTTGCTAAATTGTTGATTTGTCTCAGGACAAAGACTCCACCAAACACAACATTGCATTTAGTGACACCAAATAACAAAATTCTATCTATGAAATCAAAAGATTGTCTGAAATGCACCCAAGCTGCTATGTGTAAGTATTTCCCTCTCGTGAGGCTAGTTTAATCAAACTACTTTTTGTGCACATTTTTGGGATATAGTGGTGTTTGTTAAGGCCATTGTGCTGTACAAAATGAACACAAAAATGCAAAAGTCAAACTGTGAGAGCTGAGCAAAGATGGGCGGTAGTATGAGTGTATTTACCAGAGTGTATTTTTTAATATTTAGGAAGATATTATATTTAGGATGGTGTAAAAGACAATGTTAGATTGTTTGTTCTATTGTTTGATTGCAGTTCCAAATTGGTGAAGCCTCATTACAGCAGCGAATGAATACAGAATGATGCAGGCGCACATTAAGGCAACAAGCGAACTGTGCATCATATGCGTGCCGCGTGAGTGTAGCAAAAAAACATGTGCATGTGGCCATAATTGCGCGCATATGCTTGAATTACTTTTGCGCGCGTAGAGATAAAAACCAAATATTTCTCGCCAGTTTGTAACTGATTAAACTATAACAGACTGGTGAAGGCCAATACATTATGTTATCACAGCACTACAAACTCAAAATAATGTTAAGACAAATGAAGCCCCTATGTGTAGACGTTCTCTGTATCCACCTCGTAATGTTGTCACATCCATTCAGGTGGAAAGAGAAAACAGGTGTATAATGCACCTTGATTGTATATCCTATATCATAGCTGTTTTATGAAAACCTCTATCCGGGTCCTTCTTTCAGCATCTTTAAAGTAATATGTCCTATATATAACCTTTGGGCAACATGTTCCAAAAACACATCTATCAAAACGTTGTAAGTGCTCTTGCCCCTGAACATGTATAAAGCAACACTTCGTATGGGCAGTTTTACTTCATACATGCTGAAGGGAGAATTTTGTTGTTGTTGACAGAACAGCAACAATATAATATTATTTTAACAAAGTTATATGTTACATAAGTTAAACAAAGCCTGGCTTACCAAGGCACTGGTCTGAATAGATTCATGACTCAACAACAGCACAAAAATCTAAAAAACCTTTATTTCATTGGTTGAGATTGTAAAAACCATTATATACGAGACCGTTTCAGCCTATTTATTGAGAAAATTAATCTTAATCTGGAGGTTCGGGTTCATCCGGGGGTGACCTGCTGGTCAGTGGGTCAGGCATTTTTGATGATTTTCCCCAAAAATATTTTCATCTTTATACAAGATTGACTCTATGTGGCAGCACAGCCCTATAAGGCAACACACAAAAAATCCTGTTCTACGAGCCTGGGACCTTTTTCCCCGTTTTGTACAAATTGTTTGATTTCTTTTGAAAATTTGAATACAAAATTTTGAATTTACCAAAAAGAACCGCCAAAATCTCAGAGGTTGTCTGCCTGTAGAATAGGTTTAGTTGTTGTTGCCTAACCTCATTTCCACAGAATATGTTCCCTGGGATAATCCCATAGCACAGAATATGTTCCCTGGGATAATCCCATAGCACAGAATATGTTCCCTGGGATAATCCCATAGCACAGAATATGTTCCCTGGGATAATCCCATAGCATAGAATATGTTCCCTGGGATAATCCCATAGCACAGAATATGTTCCCTGGGATAATCCCATAGCACAGAATATGTTCCCTGGGATAATCCCATAGCACAGAATATGTTCCCTGGGATAATCCCATAGCACAGAATATGTTCCCTGGGATAATCCCATAGCACAGAATATTTTCCCTGGGATAATCCCATAGCACAGAATATGTTCCCTGGGATAATCCCATAGCATAGAATATGTTCCCTGGGATAATCACATAGCACAGAATATGTTCCCTGGGATAATCACATAGCACAGAATATGTTCCCTGGGATAATCACATAGCACAGAATATGTTCCCTGGGATAATCCCATAGCACAGAAAATGTTCCCTGGGATAATCCCATAGCACAGAATATGTTCCCTGGGATAATCCAACATCACAGAAAATGTTCCCTGGGATAATCCCATAGCACAGAATATGTTCCCTGGGATAATCCCATAGCACAGAATATGTTCCCTGGGATAATCCCACATCACAGAATATGTTCCCTGGTATAATCCCATAGCACAGAATATGTTCCCTGGGATAATCCCATAGCACAGAATATGTTCCCTGGGATAATCCCATAGCACAGAATATGTTCCCTGGGATAATCCCATTTCCACAGAATATGTTCCCTGGGATAATCCCATAGCACAGAATATGTTCCCTAGGAAAATCACATAGCACAGAATATGTTCCCTGGGATAATCACATAGCACAGAATATGTTCCCTGGGATAATCCCATAGCACAGAATATGTTCCCTAGGAAAATCACATAGCACAGAATATGTTCCCTGGGATAATCCCATAGCACAGAATATGTTCCCTGGGATAATCACATAGTTATAAATTAGCCATTAGAACAATGCACAAAGTGCGTATAGTTATATTTATTATTTTATTAAACGTATGTTTACTCTATCTAGTCAAAAGAAGCATGTACAACTGTGACCCTGGAAACATTGCATTGAACATAGTTGCTTCTGCCAAACATTTTGTAAATGTTAGTCAAATGTTTATTATCAAACCATTTTTAAATCTATCAAGAGTCAAACAAGTGTCAAATGTTTATTTTTCAAACGTTCATCAAAGCATTGATGGAGTAAACATTTATTAAACATTCTGTAGTTAATGTTGATTTGGCATTGTGTAATTGTTTGTGTAAGTAATGTTTATCTATTTGCATTTGAAAAGAGAACTTTTATTTTACTCAGAAACCCAAACTCCATGAAAGACTTGTTATTTTGATGTAAACAAGTGTTTTCACATTGCCACATTTTGCATTCTATAATAATCAAAGAATTGCAAAAGGCTCTTTGTAAGGACCACCATTAGGCCAACAACAAGAAAGAAGTTGACTTGCCCTTTCCGACCGACCTGAATTTTTGGAAATCTAGGGTCGCTATTCTTTTTTTTCTTTTTTTCAAAGTCATATTTTGGTTAAGAAATAGCAAAACATGTTCTGTTTATGTTTAAATATGGTATAAACACATAAAATCGTCATTTACTCACATACTTTATATCAACTGTCGCATTGTTTGTTTATTTCACTTGCGTTAACGTTTTATAGACCGCAGTTGCTTTTCTGCTGAATTTATTACACATGCTCGCCGAAAACCAGCATTATTAGTTGGGCGACGGTCTGTGTATAGGTACATGTATAATTTTATTTTCAGCACGGGTCTTTAAATCTTACTACTACTTAAATATGCGTGTTTAAGGATTCTTTAAAATCATGTTTTTGTGTAGAATCTGCTTGTTTTAAAAAATAAAAAATAAAAAATCTGACCGTCCGACCCACATTCTTGACCTGAAAGGGCAAGTCAACTCTTTTTGTTGTTGTTGGCCTTAGTGGGGTACAGCCTCACCTGGTGGGGTACAGCCTCACCTGGAATCAGATTGAATGATAGGTCATCCTTAAAATTGTCGCATTCCAAAGTTTGAGTTGCATAACTCCAATGGTTCTTATTTTTAGAAGCACAAGGTCACAAGAAATTTGCCCATTGAGTAGTACACAAACTGGCGGGTGGTTAACCACCTTTGGCAGTAATTCACCACATCTTAGCCTGTAATTTCTAAATGGAAAATGTCTGGCCCCTAAGTTTTTACTGACATAATGAGAAAAATATGGGGATTCTTCTGATGTCAAAATATCTTGGATGTGAAGAAGAAAAACAATTATAGCCAAAAAAAGTGATCGAAACATACACCTTTAATGATATCCTCCCAGAGGGATATCTTACCAACTGTGTCCATCATATCTGGATATACAGTCCTCAAGAAAAGTAACTGTCCCCGTAATAAATATGCTCTTAACTCCAAAACTGTAGCTCCTACATAAAATATTAAAATATAAATTTGTAAAGAAATTTCTTCTCTTTGAGAATTTGAGATATTGCACATGAAGATGGACTGAATATTAAGACAGTTATTTGTCCAATACCAAACAAAGTCCATTCTTCATTTTAGAATTTTCTACATGAGGCCTCGGTGTAGCAATAGGCAGATTAACTGGAAGCAACAATTCACCGCTAGATGAAAACTGCACTTTGTTTCACTCTTTTCATTGTAGCGTTCTTAATTGTAAACTGATCTTCGTGAACAATGTCTGTAATTGAAGAGGAAAATTATTTCATAATTTTGTAATTTAATATCTTTAAGTTGGTACCATGTCTTTTAGAATTATGACTATATTTACTAACTAGTCAGTTACTTTTTTTGAAGACTGTAGATTTTAACCAGACCCTCAAAAAAGTTGTCAATATTTGAAAATATATATATATATTATTTCATGTAATAAGAAATAATTAAATGCTAAACTTAAAAAGAGTATTATATTGAATAAAAAGAGTCTTTTAAAACAGCAATATATTGTCATTGCTTGCAGGAAGATTCTTGAACAAAAATGACAAAATTGAGTGAGTGTAAACTTTATTTATTTACTAATGTACCATGTAGCTAAGGCAAATATTATGATTATCAAAATGTGCTTGTTTTTAGGAACCATGGCTTTGCATTGCCATGCACATGTTAATTGTTTAGGTGACAAAAAAAAACCTGTTCTACAAGCAAACGGGCCTCTCAGGTAGGGTCTGTCACACTTGTTTTCCCCTTCAAAATGACCGGTGGGGGAGGGGGGGGGGGGGGCTATTATATCTAATAAAGCCCAAACAAATTGGGTCAGTATTAATTTGCATGTGACATTCACCAATTTCTAAAAAATGGGTTGATCGGGCCCATAGAACAGGGTTTCTTGTTTTCATCACCTTACGAAAGTGAGTAGATATTCGCCTTTGCACAGTCCGCCATTTGCGAGGAGAACCTTGAACTGGTACCACATTGAATGGGACTATTCCATAACATTATGAAACCAGTTTGACTCTCTCTGTGAGATATTGTGAATGATGCAACACATTCATTCTATTTGATTTCAGTTCGAGGCTCTCATCCAAATGGCGGATTTGTGCAAAAAATTGCAAGAATAGCTCACAAATATTTCCAATGATGACATTTTAAGCGATATACCACATAGAGGAGAAATCATAGTCGGCAAACAATGCACCACAATTTAAAAATATGGCAACAAAATCAAAATAACATGTGTATCAAGTTGTACAGGTTCCCTTACAAACATGCAGTTTTGAGCTTTGGGTTTGACAAGCTAAATGTTGATCATTAGTGGATTCATCAATATCACTGGGGAGAACTGTGTTTCTTCTCTCAAGATTTGGTTTTCTTTTCACTAATGATCACTGTCTTGAACCAATGTGAAACAACCTATTCTTGGATATTATGAAAAAAGTTACACAAATCCAGCAAAAAAATGTGTATGTCGACAAAATAATACGCTTGTGATTGTAAGGGTTTGAATGCACATTTATACACCTGATGTTTAAAGTTTGCGTGGTCGTTCAATTGTTCAGCAAGGCATGGTGACAGGCAAGGGCTAACATTTTAAAGAGTGTGTGTAGAGGCATTGACACTAGGGTCTATGGTAGAGATCACATGATTATGAAAAGATACTCTGTTGTATACTCACGATGAACTGATACGTCTGAAGGACACACTTGATAATGGACTATTGGATATAAGTTTCAGTTTTACATAGTGCATTGTTTGCCAACTATGATGTCTGCTCTGACACCGCATGATCTTAAAAAAGTTTGTTAGAACGGATAGGAAACTTTTTTTTCTTTCTTTTCAGCATCCGCCTTTATTACCTAACATACAAAAAACATGTAAAACAATAACAACACCAACAGAAAACTAAAAAGCCCACACACATATTAATATATCAATACTAAGACTTGCACATGTAATCAGTCACATTGTTACACATGAATGTTTACCTATAGACACTAGAGTGTAAAATACCCATTACATGTAGATTTGTAAACCACTCCACACCACACGTGGAAGCATCATTCAATTATATTACAATACAATGCATTCATAAATAGTTCATTCATTGATAGTATTTACATATATAAATAAATTGTTTAGCAAGCAGTATAATAACATTAATTGCCAAGGGTGGATTATTAACATAAAAACCCAGGAATATATTTTCTTTATTACAAACAGCTTAACTCTTGAGACTAAAATATATTTACAATATCACATGTATAAATAAACATTACAGCACTTTGATCTTCTGCTATGGCGCTATATAAATGCTGATTATTATTATTATATTATTATTATTATTAGTGATCTAATGTTTCAATTTCTTTTCCACAATAGGATCAACTGTTGTCTAAGATCCCTATTTACACAACAAATCATTTGTATCAATAATTTGATGTAAACATTTGAACTGGAAATTCCTGGTCTTTACATCAATAGCACACTTGAAGGCTAAGCCAAAATATATGTGACCAATCATAATAATGATTTGGAATCATATTATCCCACTTCTCAACGGTTTTAGTTGGATAAATCGAAATTGTATTCAAAAACTTTACACAAATAAGTTTATTCCTATTTCTGAAGATCTCCATTAAAAAATAATAATAATATATCCCAGTTTTTAGGAATAGCCCTATTTAGCTTATAATATTGAAACCAGTTCAAATCAGTATGAAACTTATGTTTCAAATCCATAATATCCATTAGTTTCAAATTATTTGCCACAATATCTTTCACATAAATAATACCACCTCTATACCCCCTATTCCAGTATAATACATTTCTATCAATTCTAATGACATAAAAAGACTGGAGAAAATAAAAAATAAAAAAATCTAAATGAAGGAGTTACACCAAATGACCTCATTTAAAATATCACTGTAATTCTCAGGTTCCTTATAATGAATTGAAGCCCAACATCTTATATCTCTAACAAACTGGTTATTGATTTTATCAATGAAAGGTTCCTTACTATGAAAATTACATTTAAACAGTACTATTCCACCATATGGTTCAAGCAAATAAACTTTTCCATCAAACCTCATCTGCTTTGTCATAGAACCTCTGTCCCATACTATTTTCAAAACATTACAAAAGGATTTGCAATCGGGCATTCCTATGTCTCCCTCTGTATGGCAAGATCACACTCTTCTCTTTAAATTTTGTCAGCGGTTCCGTTCCAAAGAAAATCACAGAGAAGTTTATCAAGACATTTGAATAAGGAATCTGGAGGGTTAGGCAGAACCGAGAAAGGGTAGACAAGCTTTGAAAGAATAAAGCATTAGGAAACATGGCATCTATTCCAATGTAATCCAATCTTGTTCTAATTCAACACAGTGGTAACAAGGATCTTCTGCTGTTAAACTAAAGTTATCAGTTGCTTGTCCACTGTCGTCCATAAAACATTTATGAACTGGGTTGTTTCGCCCCACATCTCTGTTCATGGTAGGGCCTCTTGTCTGTTAAAGGCCTATTATGCAATCTTTTCCAAGGGAAGCTGTCTGTCTTTGTTTTTGTTTTTTTGAAAGAAGATTTTCTTGCAGATTTACTTTTCTGATCATAAATCATAATATATTCTGAGTTACAGGGTGATACGATTCATAATTGCTTCAAAATCATGGTTTTGTTGTGAATTTAAATTGAAAATAGAAAACTGGCCTTTTCCGGTCAGTTTATTGTCACTCTTTAAACCATGATTTTGAAGCAATTATGAATCATATCACTCTGTAGCTCAGAATATATTCATGATTTATGATCAGAAATGTAAATCTACAAGAAAATCTACTTTCAAAAAGAATCAAGGATAGCTGCCTGGCGTCCCATGAAAAAGATCCCATAATATGCCTTTAAGTTGATACCTGCACAGACATATGACATAGAAGTATGAAAGTGTGCTGTTTAAGAGCCTATAAGGAACTAACTTTATATTCAAATTGGTTTTGATCACATGTCGTGTCTATAGTTGAATCAGTTCCAAATTGGCAAGAAATATTTGGTTTTTTATTTCTCTGTGCGCAAAAATTAATCCAAGCTTACGCGTGTGATTAAGGCATCACGCATTTAATACACAGTGTGCTTGTTGCCTTCACGCACGTCCTTCTGTATTCATTCGGTGCTCTAATAAGGATTCCCCAATTTGGAACTGATCAAACTATAGATATTTCGGTTGATTTAGTGTTGTCCACATATCTTGCAAAATATACATTCTTTATCAACTGAAAAGTGCAGTTTATCAAGAAAAGAAATGTGATGTGATCAAGCAAAATGAGTCGGAAGTCGCTAATATAGATTTTGAGATATAACCAAACGAAGTATAGAATTTCTTTTGTTTTCTACTGTTTTGAAAACCCTTCATTTGCTCATATCTTTGGAATTAATTATCTATTCTTAATGGGGTTTTCTGCAAGTTGAAAACTAAAAGTGTGATATTTTCAACTTCAGACTCAGCTTGCTTGATCGCATCACAACTGTTTAGTAGAATAAAATGTGATGTACCCCTGTAGCCCATAGCTAACCAATCAAAACAGTGCTTTTATATGTCATTATCAACCATACCACCATTCTTACTGTATCTCTGATTGGCTCAACACAGGGTGTCCCAATAAAAATTGTGACGCTCCATTAGGTGATCGTAACCTCCTAAATACAAGTAGAATAAAACAACTGAAACGAAAAAATAAAGGCAAATTAGTTGGCTATAATTCGAAGAAAACCGCATTTGATTCGGTTCAGTAATTACGAAGAAATGAGCGATGACATAATAGTAGTCGAAGAACACTTCCATCCAAGTTTGCTCATAATGAGTGATTCAGACAACACAGACAAACAATTAATGAATAATTTTCTCAAAAAAAGATAACATTCATATTGCATTTGTTCTTGTTCTTGATTTTCTTTTCTTTTAAATAATAATATGCCAGTTGTTACAGTAGTCAAGTTCAACATAATATTGCTCACAAAAGTTATCGGTATTTTTCACACTTTTAAAACTTGATAAAGGTTGAAGTTTGCTATCTCCAATTTTGCGCAATAATTCAATCTTTGTTATCCAGGACTGCGAGAATTTTAAATCTTCACTCAAACCATGCCTTTATATAATTTAAATATAGACCAATCTCCTTTGATCCATTTTAATGAATAACATTTGAGAACAACAATAGTACATCAATTAAAATTGCCATTTTTTTGGTTTATTCACCTGTTCTTTTGTTTATTAAACCTCCCGATTAGACTTTAAGTAGCCTGAACTCCAATTCAACCATCTGTTTCACTCTCTCAAGAGACTTTATAATTCTCTTAAGATTAAAGAATCAATTGTAATATCTCTACAATGAGTTGTACCAGGTAGTTCAAAAAAAGGTTGATCCAAGTTCAAATAATTTTTCAACCACATTTAAAGTTTAAGAGAATTTGTGTTTACTTAGTCTTAATCAGCAGTAAGTTTTGAAATTATCCTGAAAAGATGGCACGTAGCTTGTTTGGTTCTTCAAATATGGTTCATTACAGAAAACATGTACAAAACTGACTTGTCCACGGGAGCGTCATTTAGTTTTTGTCTTTAACAAAACAGCATGCTCTAGTTTCAGAATTGAAAAGCCTGCCCTTACAAAGTATCCCAATCTCTATGCTTATGTGTCATTCACATTCAACAAAGAATCGTAGGTAGATAATATCAAGCACCAGACAGATGTTTCAGATGTCTCCTTTTTTCTTTTTCTCCTTCTATTTTACAATTTGTGACCAATCGTGTGTAAGTCCACTTTGTGCATTCCATAAAGGACGCTCCCATGGACAAGGCAGTTTTGTGCATGCTTACTGTAATGAACAATATCTGCAGAACCAACCAAGATAAAGTGTACCAATTTTTTCAGGATAATTTCAAAACTTAATGCTGATCAAGACTAAGTAAACACAAATTCTCTGAAACTTTAAATGTGGTTGAATAATTACCTTGAACTTGGGTCAACTTTTTTTGGAACCGTCCAGGTATTGTTTTTGTTTAGTGGGTGTTATGAATATCATGATCGATTATTACTCAGTACTCTAATGATATGAAGAAAAGTATTCAACAGTACTGGCTTATTGAAAGAGAATGATGATTAAGTGACCACCAACTTCGCGCAAAAGAAAGTCTGTATACTTCATGAATTCACAAACTTGGATGGAAGCGTTTTTCGACTACTTTTACGTAATAGCTCATTTCTCCATTACTGAACCGAATCAAAGGCGGGTTTCTTCAAATTATAACCAACTAATTTGCCTTTATTTTGTCGTTTCAGTTGTTCTATTCTTACTTGTATTTAGGTAGTTACAATTATCTAATGGAGCGTCACAATTGTTATTGGGACACCCTGTATATGGTATAACATAACTTAACTCTTTGTAACCAATACAAATTGTACTTAGATGCCGATATATAGGCAGGTAGTGCTCAGTGAGTTAAATCACTTCCCTCACTGATAAAGATATGTCATGATGACATCACAAACTGTGTTGCTCAACAATACATTCCAAAAGATATACAGGGTGTCCCAGAATGATCTATGCCGGAAATTTGCCTTTGTATTTGGCTATCAGTACCATTTGTAATGGTGATAATTAATAGGCTGTAACTCGAGGTACACAACTCAATTTTAAAATATGAACTTCACAGGGATTAACCTTGTTGGCCATTGTTTACGTGAGTTGTAGGCGTGTAAAGTAGTCCTTTCAAATAATATCTTTACAAGTTTGCATCAATATTTACTTGTTCACACATCAACATCAGCACACATGCATTGATTTTTCCAATTTCTCTCGGAACAACACATACACAATTGTTGGGGAAGGTCATAGGTTGAACAACATGCAAAATCTGAAAACATATCAAATTTTTAAGAATGAGTATTCGATTGAATCAAAAAGTATTACCAGATACTACACAGCAGTTTCATCAATCATTACAAACATGTTCCCATTGGCGTTCCCTTTACGGTCCAAACAACTAAATAAAGAATTACCTATGATAGTATACAAGAATGGATTGAGTGCGGAATTTATAGGAAGTACAAAACCAATCATCCATGCAAAGATTTCAGGAGATACCTCCACAATCTCAGCCTGTACCAAAATCCCTATGACCACAACTGGCAGCCAGCATAGCAAATCAGTTAATGTGATAAGCGCCATCTTGAAAGCCATTCTCAGATCAGTTTTCAATCGGGACATGTGTGATCTTTGAATGTGAATGAATAGACTGACGTAACACACTGCAACGGTTATACAACAGAAGAAATTGACTCCAAGAAATATAATAATTGAATACATGGGGCTTAGTTGGCTGCCCACCTTTTCATATGAAGACAATTGTAGAATGTCATCATCTCTTTCAAGTGTGTCGTAAGAGATTGTTAAATTGTTATGTTTTATACGGGTAACTAATCTTCTGGCTAATGGCAACCCTATACACACCTCTGAAAATTGATAAAGATTATCTTTTTCCAACCCGAGTCCCAAGGAACTTAAAACAAGTGCAAGCATCCATATCAAAATTGTAACAATTATTTTTGACCAAGTTCTTAGAAATAGTTTCCGACTAGCAACAGTATTTCTAAATGCCCAAAGCCTGTCAATACCTATCAAAACAATGAGAAACAGGGAGGCTTCACTTGAAAGAACAGATAGGAAACTTGCCAATTTGCAAACTGCATGATTCTGCCAATGTTCAGCTTCTAAAGGAAAATATTGTGCATAGTACTGATCAGCTGATGCGATTATTAGCATGTATACCCCCATAAGGCAATCGGCAGCAGCAAGGTTTGTTATAAAAAGCAACTGTTTTGTGTACTCCGTTTGATCTTTCCCTCTTATTAGTTTTATGCATCCTGTTATCAAAACATACGTGTTTGCTATTAATGCAAATACACCAATAATCCACATGGAATACTTAATCAATGTATTCGGTATGAGCTCATTGCAGGTCATGTACTCTGATTTTGGTTCAGTTGCTATACACTGAGGCCCATCTTTAGATGTATCGATCATACAACATATTGCAGGGGTGTCTACTGCTAGAGTAAGGGTATTGAGGAGACCTGCAAAAGATTCAGACGTTATTTGGGATAGAGCATTATCTAGCAGAGTTATGTACTTAATGTTGGTTAGATTAACAAATGCATGTGTTTCAATGTGAGTTATTTGATTTCTTTGGAGCTCAAGTACCATAAGATTGTTAAATCCACAGAACGAATATGTGTCAATTTTGGATAGCTTGTTGTCAGATAAAGCCAGAATTTTCAAGCTTGTCAAATCTCTAAACATACCATTTTGTAATGTGTCCATCTTGTTATTATTCAGCCTTAAATAAACCAAATTAACCAACCCTTGAAAAAGGTCTACATGTAGATGGGATAACTGATTATCATACAAGTAAAGTAGTGTTAATTGTTTCAGATCTCTGAATACACCAGGATCCAATGTGGTCAGGTTGTTAGTATGTAGCCGCAAATGAGATAAATTAACCAACCCTTCAAATAGGTCTACATGTAGATGGGATAACTGATTTTCAGTCAAGTCAAGTATTGTTAATTGTCTCAAATCTCTGAATACACCAAGATCCAATGTGATCAGGTTGTTAGTATCTAGCTGTAAATCAGATAAATTAACCAACCCTTGAAATATGTCTACATGTAGATGGAATAACTGATTATCAGACAAGTAAAGTATTGTTAATTGTCTCAGATCTCTGAATACACCAGGATCCAATGTGGTTAGGTTGTTAGTATCTAGCTGCAAATCAGATAAATTAACCAACTCTTGAAATAGGTCTAAATGTAGATGGGATAACTGATTATCAGACAAGTAAAGTAGTGTTAATTGTCTCAGATCTCTGAATACACCCGGATCCAATGTGGTTAGGTTGTTAGTATCTAGCTGCAAATCAGATAAATTAACCAACTCTTGAAATAGGTCTACATCTAGATGGGATAACTGATTATCAGACAAGTAAAGTAGTGTTAATTGTCTCAGATGTCTGAATACACCAGGATCCAATGTGGTTAGGTTGTTAGTATGTAGTCGCAAATCAGATAAATTAACCAAACCTTGAAATAGGTCTACATGGAGATTGGACAACTGATTATCATACAATGGAAGGTCAGATAATCTGTTAAGTTCCCTGAATACACCTGGTTCTAATGTAGTTAGGCTGTTGTTGTGTAACCACAATTCAGATAAATTAACCAACCCTTGAAATAGGTCTACATGTAGATGGGATAACTGATTATCAAACAAGTAAAGTAGTGTTAATTGTCTCAGATCTCTGAATACACCAGGATCCAATGTGGTTAGGTTGTTAGTATCTAGCTGCAAATCAGATAAATTAACCAACTCTTGAAATAGGTCTAAATGTAGATGGGATAACTGATTATCAGACAAGTAAAGTAGTGTTAATTGTCTCAGATCTCTGAATACACCCGGATCCAATGTGGTTAGGTTGTTAGTATCTAGCTGCAAATCAGATAAATTAACCAACTCTTGAAATAGGTCTACATGTAGATGGGATAACTGATTATCAGACAAGTACAGTAGTGTTAATTGTCTCAGATCTCTGAATACACCAGGATCCAATGTGGTTAGGTTGTTAGTATGTAGTCGCAATTCAGATAAATTAACCAAACCTTGAAATAGGTCTACATGCAGATTGGACAACTGATTACCATACAATGGAAGGTCAGATAATGTGTTAAGTTCCCTGAATACACCTGGTTCTAATGTAGTTAGTCTGTTGTTTTGTAACCACAATTCAGATACATTAACCAACCCTTGAAATAGGTCTACATGTAGATGGGATAACTGATTATCAGACAAGTAAAGTAGTGTTAATTGTTTTAGATCTCTGAATACACCAGGATCCAATGTGGTTAGGTTATTGGTATCTAGCTGCAAATCAGATAGATTAACCAACCCTTGACATAGGTCTACATGTAGATGGGATAACTGATTACCAGACAAATAAAGTAGTGTTAATTGTTTCAGATCTCTGAATACACCAGGATCCAATGTGGTTAGGTTGTTAGTATGTAGCTGTAAATCAGATAATTTAACCAACCCTTGAAATAGTTCGATGTGTAGATGGGATAACTGATTATCAGACAAGTAAAGTAGTGATAATTGTCCCAGATCTCTGAATACACCAGGATCCAATGTGGTTAGGCTGTTGGTGTTTAACCACAATTCAGATAAATTAACCAAACCTTGAAATAGGTCTACATGTAGATGGGATAACTGATTATCATACAAGTAAAGTAGTGTTAACTGCCTCAGATCTCTGAATACACCAGGATCCAATGTGGTTAGGTTGTTAGTATCTAGCTGCAAATCAGATAAATTAACCAACTCTTGAAATAGGTCTACATGTAGATGGGATAACTGATTATCAGACAAGTACAGTAGTGTTAATTGTCTCAGATCTCTGAATACACCAGGATCCAATGTGGTTAGGTTGTTAGTATGTAGTCGCAAATCAGATAAATTAACCAAACCTTGAAATAGGTCTACATGCAGATTGGACAACTGATTACCATACAATGGAAGGTCAGATAATGTGTTAAGTTCCCTGAATACACCTGGTTCTAATGTAGTTAGTCTGTTGGTGTGTAACCACAATTCAGATAAATTAACCAACCCTTGAAATAGGTCTACATGTATATGGGATAACTGATTATCAGACAAGTAAAGTAGTGTTAATTGTCTCAGATCTCTGAATATACCAGAATCCAATGTGGTTAGGCTGTTGGTGTTTAACCACAATTCAGATAAATTAACCAAACCTTGAAATAGGTCTACATGCAGATTGGACAACTGATTACCATACAATGGAAGGTCAGTTAATGTATTAAGTTCCCTGAATACACCTGGTTCTAATGTAGTTAGGCTGTTGTTTTGTAACCACAATTCAGATAAATTAACCAACCCTTGAAATAGGTCTACATGTAGATGGGATAACTGATTATCACACAAGAAAAGTAGATTTAATTGTCTCAGATCTCTGAATACACCAGGATCCAATGTGGTTAGGTTGTTGGTATGTAGTTGCAAATCAGATAAATTAATCAAAAATTGAAATAGGTCTACATGTAGATGGGATAACTGATTATCATACAAGTAAAGTAGTGTTAACTGCCTCAGATCTCTGAATACACCAGGATCCAATGTGGTTAGGTTGTTAGTATCTAGCTGCAAATGAGATAAATTAATCAAACATTGAAATAGGTCTACATGTAGATGGGATAACTGATTATCATACAAGTAAAGTAGTGTTAACTGCCTCGGATCTCTGAACACACCAGGATCCAATGTGGTTAGGTTGTTAGTATGTAGTGTCAATTCAGATAAATGAACTAAACCTTGAAATAGGTCAACATGCAGATGGGATAACTGATTATCAGATAAGTAAAGTAGTGTTAATTGTCTCAGATCTCTGAATACACCTGGTTCTAATGTAGTTAGGTTGTTAGTATATAGTCGCAAATCAGATAAATTAACCAAACCTTGAAATAGTTCGACGTGTAGATGGGATAACTGATTATCAGATAAGTAAAGTAGTGTTAATTGTCTCAGATCTCTGAATGCACCTGGTTCTAATGTAGTTAGGCTGTTGGTATATAGCCACAATTCAGATAAATTAACTAAACCTTGAAATAGGTCAACATGCAGATAGGATAACTGATTATCAGATAAGTAAAGTAGTGTTAATTGTGTCAGATCTCTGAATGCACCAGGATCCATTGTGGTTAGGTTGTTAGTATATAGTCGCAAATCAGATAAATTAACTAAACCTTGAAATAGGTCTACATGCAGATTGAACAACTGATTACCATACAATGGAAGGTCAGTTAATGTGTTAAGTTCCCTGAATATACCTAGTTCTAATGTAGTTAGGCTGTTGGTGTGTAACCACAATTCAGATAAATTAACCAAACCTTGAAATAGGTCTACATGTAGATGGGATAACTGATTATCATACAAGTAAAGTAGTGTTAATTGTCTCAGATCTCTGAATACACCTGGTTCTAATGTAGTTAGGCTGTTGGTGTATAGCCACAATTCAGATAAATTAACCAAACCTTGAAATAGTTTGACGTGTAGATTGGATAACTGATTATCAGATAAGTAAAGTAGTGTTAATTGTCTCAGATCTCTGAATGCACCTGGTTCTAATGTAGTTAGGCTGTTGGTATATAGCCACAATTCAGATAAATTAACCAAACCTTGAAATAGGTCAACATGCAGATGGGATAACTGATTATCAGATAAGTAAAGTAGTGTTAATTGTGTCAGATCTCTGAATGCACCAGGATCCAATGTGGTTAGGTTGTTAGTATATAGTCGCAAATCAGATAAATTAACCAAACCTTGAAATAGGTCTACATGCAGATTGAACAACTGATTACCATACAATGGAAGGTCAGTTAATGTGTTAAGTTCCCTGAATATACCTAGTTCTAATGTAGTTAGGCTGTTGGTTTGTAACCACAATTCAGATAAATTAACCAAACCTTGAAATAGGTCTACATGTAGATGGGATAACTGATTATCATACAAGTAAAGTAGTGTTAATTGTCTCAGATCTCTGAACACACCAGGATCCAATGTGGTTAGGTTGTTAGTATCTAGCTGCAAATCAGATAAATTAACCAACCCTTGAAATAGTTCGACGTGTAGATGGGATAACTGATTATCAGACAAGTAAAGTAGTGTTAATTGTCTCAGATCTCTGAATACACCTGGTTCTAATGTAGTTAGGCTGTTGGTATATAGCCACAATTCAGATAAATTAACCAAACCTTGAAATAGGTCTACATGTAGATGGGATAACTGATTATCATACAAGTAAAGTAGTGTTAATTGTCTCAGATCTCTGAATACACCAGGATCCAATGTGGTCAGGTTGTTAGTATCTAGCTGCAAATCAGACAAATTACCCAACCCTTGAAATAGGTATACATGGAGATGGGATAACTGATTATCATACAAGGTAAGCTGAGTTAAATTGCCAAGATCCCTTAGTAAACCTGGATTCAATGATGACAATGAGTTAACATGCAGCCACAGTATAGATAAGTTGCCCAACCCTTGAAAGCTGTCTACGTGAAGACTGGATAATTGGTTATTGAATAAATATAGGTATTTCAAACAAGCGAGATCTTTGAATGCACCTTGAGCCACTGTCTCTAGCTTATTTCCTTCCAGTGATAAACAAATTAGATTGGATAGCCCTTTCAATACATCATCATTGAGATAGGCCATGTTGTTATCGGCCAAGTTGAGATCTGTCAACTGAGCCAGATCCTGAAATACACTCAAATTGTTTGTACTTGGAAATGTTGGTATTTGATTCCCTTGTAATGATAAATGTGTCATGTTATTGAGGGTATTGAATGCATCTATGTCAACTTTATTGAGGATGTTTTCAGAAAGGTCAAGATACAGCATGTTGTTTAAACCGAAAAATAATGTTGGGCCTAACTGGAGTATAAAGTTGTCAGATAAGGACAGGACCTGGATTTTCTCTAAATCTGTAAATGTGTTTGGATCCAAGGAGGAAATCAAATTTCCCGATACATACAGTACTTTTAATGCATGTAACCCTATGAACATATTTGCTGTTAAGTTAAGTAATACATTACCATTCAAGAACAGTTGTTGTAAGTTGCTCAGACCTGAAAATGAACAAGCTTTTACATTTAACAGTTCATTATAGGAGAGATCTAGTACCTGCAGTTGAGATAGTCCTTCAAAGTTGCCTCCATTAATACTGGCGATCATGTTGCGATCCAAAAGAAGAATATCAATGTTGGTTAGATTTCTGAAGCTACCAGATGCGATGTTGGCCAGATGCCTTCCACTGCCATCGAGCGCGGATGTGTTGAAATCAGTTGACACTGTGTAACAGAGAACCAGTGTTTCTTCGTGGTGCCCATCGTCAAAGCAGTCCATTGTAAATCGATTGAAACGCAAGCCGCAGAAACACTGAGCAGGACACTTTGGTAACTTGGCAATGTGTATAACACCCTCGTAGTACGACTCTGTGAATTTTGGGGTTTCCACCGTGGTCAGTCGGGAACCACGAAATGTTAGCTTCAGGGATGGATGACGCACGGTCAACTCTTGGTAGTATTCTGTGTGTGTGTAAGCGACGTGATAGACGTCAGTCCAATTCCGCAAGGAGTCCATATGTCGAGAATCAGACACACAAGCCGTTGTAATGTAGTCTGTTTTAGTTCCATTGTGCCAAACGTCTATATATCGCGAGTCATTCACATTAGCCGCTAAAGTCTTGGTGCCGTCCTGCGAAGTGTCCATATCAGCCTCTGTAGTCTTGGTTACATTCTGCAAAGAGTCAGTATATTTAGGGTAAGACGCAACAGCCTCTGTAGTCTTGGTTTCATTCTGCGAAAAGTCCATATGTTGCGAGTAAGCTACGACAGCCTCTGTAGTCTTGGTTCCATTCGGTGAAGAGGGTGTATGCTGTGGGTTATTCACAGTCTTGGTCACATACGGCGAAGAGTTTGTATCGTAAGACACATGGGGGGCTGTAGTCTTGGTTACATTTTGTGAAGAGTCCGTACTTTGGAAGTCAATCACATTAATAACTGCTGTAGTCTTGGTTACATTTTGTGAAGAGTCCGTACTTTGGGAGTCAATCACATTAACTGCTGTAGTCTTGGTTTGATTTTGCGAAAAGTGTGTCTGTCGTGGATCAGACACATTAGCCGGTATAGCCTTGTTCATATTTTGTGACGAGGCCTTAGTGTATTGCAAATCGGATGCAAGGGTAGTTTTGTTTCCAATAGCAGAGGAGCCCGTATATTGAGAATTGTTAATGTCGGGTATATCATCCTTGTCATAAAATGATGTAGATTTGACCAATGCAAAGTTAGTGGAGTTACCTGTCGCGGTATGATTCAGAGTCTCATGAGCATGTTGATAATTAGGTTCAATATTCACAGCAGATTTGGCTCCGATATGATCAATGTTATCAGCGTCTATGCTGTCGGCATTCAAATTTCTCTGGTGTTCATGGTTTAACTCAGTCTCATATTTTGTTGCATTCTTGTCTAGGCTAATCTTATCCGTATCAGACACAGAGTATACAGGTTTGACACCAAAGATGCAGGCTAGTACTAACACCGCTGCAAAGAGCCGCATGGTGAACTTAGTTAACACACTCATCATTTGGCAGAAGATGAATTTATCATTTTATAATTGTCTTACTTATAAAGAAATATAACTCGCGTGTGGCCTAATACAAATTCAACTTCCTTGTGGTATAAGCTGGTATAAGTCAGCCTATAACCTTACTTTCTTTTGTAATACCGAAACATTGGTGATCACGAGCTGAGACTATAATATAACTGTATAGTTTACTAGTCTCAGTCACGAGTGATGAGGTAAAAATAGATTGGGACTGAATTGGGAGTTTTGAATAACATTCAAAACCAACTCCAGGATCCGGGCATATTAAAGCAGTCTCAGTCTTATTGTTACACCCTTTGACATCAGTTTTAAGCAGAATAAATGTTCACTCTTGAAATATGTGTCATGATTGTAGCTCTGAATCGTAGCTACACATATGAAAGTAAATGCTATTAATTGATGTATGTTTCACTTTTAGTTCTGATGCGGTCAAAGTCAGGGAAAGACTTTGGACAAAGGAAACGGAAAAATACCTTAAAAATAAATACATTGCTGAAAATGGATAACATTGAATAATATCTGAATATATGATACTGTGTGGTATGAATATAGCCAGCTTTTGTGTAACAAGACTCTACTTTTTCTTTCATTCTGAGGAGCTATTGGTTAGTTCACAGTCTAGACATTTTGTAGACACGGAAAAACATCCTGTTGTGCGGGCCTGACAGACTCATTTTTTCTTCTTTTTTTTTTTATTCTGTCCACAAAAATATCTGATGAAAAACAAAATGTGGAAGAAAAAAATGAAGAAAAAAAAGTTTTTTAGAAAATATAGGCCTAATTGTTTTGGGTTTTTTTTTTTTTTTTTTTAATTTTAAATTTCACTTTTTTTTTCTTCTCATATTTTTTGGTTATATTTTTCATATTTTTTGATTTTGATTTTGATTTTTGTGTGTGGGGGTGTGTTTGGTATGTGTGTATAAACATTTTTTGTTGGGAAATTTTGAAATAGATAACAAGTTATTTTTTCTTTCAAGACTTATTCTTCTACTTCCAAATATGCCTTTATGTTTTCTATCAAGACATATTCTACAACTGGCCAATGTGGAAAAAATATGCTTGTTTTTTTTGTTTTAACTTCTTTATTTTTTTATTTTTTTTATTTATTTTTTTCATATTTTTTTTCTCATATTTTTTGGTTAATATATATATATTTTTTTTTTTCATATATATTTTTTTAATTGAATTTTGATTGTGTGTGGGGTATAATGTATGAGCGTATAAAACATTTTTTGGTTGGGATATAAATATTATTGGGTGTTTTTTAAACCTTTTTTTTAAGATTTTTGTAAGATTGTTTTTTAAAGATATTTTTAAATATTTTTTTTAAAATATTTTTTCTTTCTTTTTTTTCACATTTTTTTTTTTTTTATAAACTTTTTTTGTGTGTATGTGCATGATAAACCAATTTTGGGGTTGGGAAATTTTGAAATAAACGGGTCAGTCGGGCCCTAATAACAATTATTTTTTTCATTCAAGACATTCTACTACTTGCCCGGTGTGCTCTTTCTCTATACCGTATCATATATGAGATATTGACCTCGATGGCTGTGCCATCTCGGTTCAATATCTATCATATATAACAGTATCATGTATAATAAGCAATATTAACATTTGTATGCTTGCAAATAGTGTATAAATATCAACTCGAATGTATGCCTTTGGCTTGGCATACGTACTGGAATACAGCTAATCGGTCACATTTTTTATTGTCACAAGTCTGAAGCCACAGATGCCTCGAATGTTAAACCTTTAACATGATAGTCACTTCATGAGTTTTCCTTTTGTGCAACCTTCAGAATAATCAATTAGGTAGTCAATGGTTAGAGAAATATCTCTTCAGGAGAATGGTTGTCCTTATTGTTTATTGTGAGATAGGCTTTTACGACGGGTATTCATAATATAAGTAAAAAGTTTTAACGGGTTCGCCGTCGGACAAGTTTTAATCTGTCAAGCTTTCGTCAGGATTAGCTCTGACTTCTTCAGGACCAAATTATTATAATATTAAACAAAACATACAGATTGCCACTTCTCTTGTTATCATCGTTTGGGCTGCCCCTTGCCCGATGATTTGAGAGTAGGTGCCCTTTCCTACTTGTGAAAGAATTGGTGGCTCTGAAAAGAGCCGTTCAGATGGAATGCCGCTTCCACTGAACACGTAGGTTGCCACTGGCCTACTATATATAAATTTGATTCTAATAGAACCTCCAAAGGTCGTTATAGTCGTTAAAGAGATATCTGATATTTAGATCGGTTATAAGTGACCACAAATTATGTTTTGTCTCTTAGAATTGGCCAATTTAATAGCACTTAGGCGATATTTGGCTGTTTTTCGTCCGTTTCCGTCTGACACTAAATGGACGTTTGGTTTTCACGGCATCTGTAGAAAAGTACAACTATAAACTCAGACCAATTGACTATGAATATTTAGCTGACATTCAAAGCTACAATTGTGTAATATTTCATAAGACTGGCTTATAACATAGTTGTGAAGTAGGGGGTATAGTTTATTGAATGGTCCTTGTATATCAAAATGAATCAAGGAATGAATAAAAGTTATTATCACTTATCAATGGAAGGATGATGTGCTCATCTTTCAAATCAAATTAGACTATACCAAACGTTTAGCAATCACTTGTTTCAATTAATGCTCAGCAACTTTTGCTTGAGAATATGGGGAGGTCTCTATCATGTCTATCAGAATTTGCCAACATTTAGCTCCGTGGTAACAATTTCTAAAATTAATGTTCTTAACAATTTTGTAAAAACAAAGTCGAAAAATGGATCGCTCGGGCCCATATGAGCAGGGAGTCGTCGCCTGAGAAAGAATGCGAAGATCTTCAGGACAGATGGTTACGTAACAAGACACAAAGCATGATATATTTGATATACGCTACAAAGCATGTGAAATATAGTGTTATCTTTACTATATAGATATTTCTGTATTACAACACGTGATACGAAACATTGCTAACGAAGAATGTTAACAGATTACGAAATATCTTTTAGTAGATAGCGTTGCAAATGGCATGCGAAACCGCGTTACTGGAAACTAGAAATCCGATACGATATTCAGTATTGCCCTTCAACTTCGGATGATTGGCTTCATTAACCTCTTTTTGTGCTAGCTATCACGATAGCTGCACTTATAGCCTGAATTCAGAATCAATATAGCAAGTACGCGTTATTTATAATGACTTCGAGTCACTTGGTTCAGGAAACCGTGACCAAATCGGTATAATTATCAAACGGGTCCAGCCAAATGACACTCTCATACGGGTATATTGGTTGAACGAGAAGTGTGACGCTTGGATGCTATTGTGTATTGCATCAGGGTCACTTACAAGCGCCGCCGAATCCATCTGTGTCCATGGCTTTGATTGGACGAGAGATGTGTTCAGTTGTTGTTTAGCGCCCGGGGTGAAATTTTGAGATGTTGTCCGCAGTTGTTTGCCTAGCCTATGTAAAGTATATTTACTCCGATAGGTAAACAAAGCGATAAATATCCACTAGCTTGTGGCAATGTAAAGAAATGGAGGGGGGAAGCAAACTGAGAATTTTAGGCAAATATAGAATAGATTAACGCTGTCCATGCGCGCGGTTATGCACACGCAAAATACAATTCACAAAATGTTTCACAAACGTATTTAATTTATTGGCTTTCATCATCATATATTTCGAATCACCATGAGAAATTAATTAACATAAGTACAAGCACGTCTAGTATTAGGTCAGTAATTCTTGAGATAAGACTTTGAAAGTTTAGAAAAGGTTTTTGCAAAATCTTTTTTATATGGCAAAACCAGGGAGGTGTAATAGGTAATATCACTCTGGTAAAACTAGCCGCATAGAAAGTGTTAAGGAAAGGCCCAAGAAAGGCTAGAAAATGGTTGACTTAATACATGATTAATAATTCCTATTTATTATTATTATTCATTAGTTGTCCACACTGTATTAAAATACAAGTCTCACTCATAAATTTAAGGTTAGGATTGCTATCGCGCTTGAAGCAAACAAACTGATGAATAAATCATCAAATTTCAAAATATATAATGCAGTTCTCATAAAATTAACTTATATAATTACTAGGTAATAAATACACTCTCAAAATAATGGGGGGTGGGCTCAAGGAAGTAACCTTAGGAATTTTGTGAGTGCTGTAATTATTGAACTATGACTCAAATGTCTATAAAAGTACATTAGGAACACACCATTAGATACTCAGGGGTGGGGGGGGGGGCGTTGCATGGAAGTTTAAAAAAAAACGCTTTGCCCACTATCCAGGAAAAAACAACAACTTTGCCCACCAACCAGGAAAGGACAAAAAAGATGACTCACCCAACTCACCCAACTCAATGTAAAGAAAAACAGTAAAACCTAAAAAAACAAAACACTGTGCCGCCTTTGCTAAAAAAATTTTTTAAAAAAAAAAAATTCGCCTACTTCGGTGGCCAAAAAAAAAATCCGATCGACCCCAACTTCCATGCCCCCCTCCCCCGAAAATCAAATGGTGCGTCCCTTATGTCTGTTATTTTGTTATTCAACGAAAGCCGTTTAAAAACTATTGTACTTTTTAATTCACTATTGAGCAAATATACCTCTGACAATCTGTGTTGATTTTTACAACACTTATACCAATAAAGCCTATGGAGAGGGTGGTTCTAAAATGTTTACTCTCGTGTTTGCCAAAGATAGAGATATCGTTTATAACTGCACAAACAAATCATACTGGGTAGTTAATTTCCATTCTTTGGTAGGCTTAATGAAATAAATACAAAATTGGAGGTCGTTTTATGAGTTTTGAAGTCAATTGATTTCATGGACTGTTTGCGACATATGGGCGTAGCCAGGAGGCTTGTCATCCCGGGGGCACGAGAGTGGCGTGGGGTCCATGGCCCACATTACATAAGGGCCCCGGCCCGGTAGGTCCTGGGACAAAGCCTCTGCTGCAGGTGATTAGGATTGGTATTGATTCCCCACGACGAGAAACGCCATGAAAATTGGAGATAAGTATATAAAACCCTTTAACTCCCCTGAATTGTTAATTGCACCCCCCCCCCCCCCCCCCCCGAATGACCCTTGGTGGGTTACCTGTAGCTACGCCGCCAATGAATGCACACAACAAGATCAAATGACCGTTTCATTTCTTCCAAATTTCTTTTTAATTCACGAATTGGGCAGAGCTCCAAACTGAGTAATAGCCCAAACCCTAATTGGAGGTGATTCTTGTAATTAATTAATTTTCAGAGTGTTTATAACATTAATGTGAAAGTTTCAGATTAAAAATTCAAACCAAAAAATACAAAAATACAAAAATACAAATAAAAGTACATCGTTAGTACATTATAAGTACATCTTTAAAGGATGATATCTCAGTTTGGAGTTTTCATAAAGACTATAACTGAAAAATTATATAACTCCGCTTAAAAAAAGAGTACCATTGTTAAGCGGAAGATCTCTACTACAATAATCAAATACAAGCTCAATGTTGATATCTTGCCTAATTGTGTCTGATTTTCACATATGAAGAGGTATTTTGCAAAAGGGCTATGGTGCATTTTTTCAAAAAATGAGTTTGATATAGAAATGTATAGGGAAAAATCATATGTTTCAAGGAAACAAAGTCATTTTTTTTCAAAAAGATCTACATCTCATTGTAAACAGCCATTGAAATTGTTGTTTTGTTGCAAAAGGGCCTGTATCCAGAATTAAATCGGGATACAGGCCCTTTTGCAACAAAACAACAACTTCAATGGCTGTTTACAATGAGATGTAGGTATTTTTTAAAAAAATGACTTTATTTCCTTGAAACATATGATTGTGACCTATACATTTCAATATCAAACTTATTTATTTGAAATGATTAAAATAAATGATTTTTTGTGTGTGGTATTTTTTCTTTATGTACAAACAGATGGAGTTTTGTTGCAAAAGGGCCTACATCCAAATTTTCAAAAAATGTAAACATGATTTAAAAAATAAAAAAAACTAGCACATTTAAAATTTATTTCAATTTCAATTAGTATGTAGTGTACCTCTTTCATAATCCATTCAGTTTTTCAATTGCTCAACTTGAATATTTAGAAACAGTTTTTTGACTTTTTCTCAATAAGAGCCAAAGTGGATGTAGGCCCTTTTGCAAAATACCTCTTCATATATACAGTACGGACAACTACTGCACATTTGTCTTCATATTCATTACTTGATATCATGCCCAAATTTGCCAATACGTCCACTGCCTGCTCTTGTGCCAATACTGATTAGCCAATTACATGTCATTATTCTACCAAATGCTTTCCTAAAAAATATCAAAGTCTTTCATTTGTACTAGCACTTCCCCTTTAAAGGTTTTTTTTATTATAACATACTACAGGGTGAGTCAAAAAAAAGTTTACCCTAATTGAAAAAAATATTTCTGACCACAAAATCAAGGCAAACAAAACTTTAAATGATTGCGCCATTTCTCTGCTATCATCTGGAAAAAGAATCACGCTATTTGATGATACCGTTAGGTAAATATGACTATTTCTGTACAGGAGCTGTTTTTTCACCAAAAACACGGTTTTTAATTTCAAGCTTAACGAGCTTAATAATGTTTACTAGGATTATGATGTAAAGCATTACACATCTTGTTTATTAAAAGAATTAAGTAGACAATAGACTTGTTCAAAATTGTCTCCTAATAGATTAAAACATGAAATATGGATAATTGCAAGGATTAAATAGTCCGCAAGAGATATTCATAAACATGATAAAACTAGATGAGGATATTGAATAAAAATTGTCACCAGTGACTATCTGATAATGTGAGGATATTGAATACAAATTGTCACCAGTGACTATCTGATAATGTGAATAATAAACGATATAGTATTTTGATAAAATCAATAAGGCCGTGTGTCTTGAACTCGCCACCCTTACCGTTGCATGTCCAGATTTTTACATTTTACAACATCTGAGATTCGAATTAGCATATCGCAATATCTATTTGTTCTACCCCATAAAAAGTATATATTTTCTGAACGGTAATCTCACAAGGAATCCAAATATGCTATTAGAATTTAAATAAGACCTAATGGTAACATGTTGTGATTAAGAATGTTCAAAAAATATCGATTTTTTTTCATATTTTGATTTAAGCTCAATAATAATTTTATACCTATCCCAATCATAATTTGACTGTGCATATTTAAGTTCCTCATGCAATTACCCACCAGAACATAATAGTTGTTAATGGTAAATATGTTGAAATATACTATATCGAGAACTAAATGAGCACACACGTTTAAATTTCATATTTATTAGAGTTTACAAGTATAATTTTTTTGGTATGCACCCTATCCTGATTTAAACGGCATTTTTGGATTCCCCTATTTGAGAGCTTTCCAAAAATGTATAATTTTGCTATTATCGGTTAAATATTTCTTTTGTTATAGTCATGTATGTAAAACCGATGAATTAGGGCAAGTTCACTGTGTAGCGAATAGGGTAAAAGCCAAGGACAACGCAATCGATTCATGATTACAATTGTTGCACAATAGTTGTCACATTTGTTGAAACAGAATCTTATAGAATATAAAATAATTTATAAAATGAGAGTAAAATCATGTTTGTACCATACAGGGATGAGGAGTTATAGTAAATTGAACGTAGAATTGGAAACATTTTCTATATTCCCCATAGAGATTGCACACAGCGCCGCCGCCACCGCCGCCGCCGCCACCGCCACCACCCCTGACTTTCACAACATAATCAATCATATCTCAGCCAAACATATATAGAAATATCTGATTTATTAACACAATGTAGCTAGATAAATAGGCTTTCACATGACACCTCAACCATAGCTCTACCACATTTAGTTGTTGAGTTAATAGAGAGAGATGGATGATTTGTCACCAAAAATGCAACGCCACCACCCTTTTTGGGTGGTGAGTTCAAAACACATGACCATAAACATAATATTGCACTTATTTTTCGTAAATATGTCCAATTAAGTAACCATTATCCTTGAACCAATCAAAAATTGTCAATGTCCACAGTAATACTAGTAAGTAATAGTCTTTCTCTCTCTACATGTAAAATGTATTCCTGTTAATGAATAGAAACCCACTTGATAATCCAGCATCTTGTTTGGTCTTTCTCCTGATCTTTGAGTGTGTGCTTAGGATGGTTGCACTGAGGGACAATAGACAGCTGTAAGGCCTATTTATGACACAATTACCACACTTTAATCATTTCATAACAAAGGAATTGATCCTTTCGCTGTCGGTATTGTAATTTTGTATTGGTCGTATCTTATGAAATATAATGGTCAAGATCTGGAAGCGTGTTCGGACATTAAATTGGTCACTTTCATTCAAAACAGCGTAAAATAAGTTTCCCTCAACCAATCTAAACCAGATAAAATTCATATCAAAGCTAATTAATGTGTCTTTATACCGTAGTAAATTGTTTTGAAAACAAACGAACACTTTTTTCTAAAAAAAATCGCTGAAGTTGAGTAAACTTTTTTTTGACTCACCCTGTATGACTGAATGATCATTTTAACCTAATCCTCAAACAATGTTCCCTGTATGGACGCCATTTTTGTACTCCTCACTGATACCCACATTTAACAAAGGCTCGGCAAATATGAGATTCTAATACTGAATGACCCCCTCCCTCTTTGGTGACAAAATGTGACACTCACTGATTGCCCCTAATTTTTGGCCAACACACAGAATTACTCGTTGTGATGAAAACCGAATTACCCCTAATTTTCAGGATTACTGACTGATCATAAAAAATAAGACATGGCTTTATATTTATGATATACGAGGGTCATTCAATAAGTTCTACCTCCTACCTCATAACTTTGCTAGTTATATAATCCAGTCGTATGAAATATTCCACAATTATAGCTTTGAATCTCAGCTACAAATTCATAGTAAATTGGTCTGAGTACTGGTTGTACTTGTCGGGAGATGCAGTGAAAACCAGACGTCCATTTAGTGCGACGGAAACGGATAAAAAACAGCAAAATGGCTCATAAGTGCTATTCATTTGGTCAATTCTAAGAGACACAACGTACCTATCGGTCAATAAAAACCGTTCTAAATTACAAATATCTCTTGAACCGAATATAAACAATAACAGTGACTGATTTCTTGGGAGAAAATGCCATTTAATTAGCCAGAACTAGACCAGGACAGCTATTAATTTAAACCCTACCCTACAGAGAACCACTGCAAAAGTCATCTTCATTATACAGGACTAAATGGAGGGATTTCAAGTCTCTCGAAGAGATAATATTCTGTAACTGAGTACCTGATTGACTATTATAAAGGTTGCATATAAGGAAAACTCATAAGGTTAAGATTTCACATTCGAGGCAACACTGTGGCTTGACTTGTAACAACGAAATTTGACCGAATATCAGTATTCCAGTATATGCTAAAGGCGTAGCAATACATTCGAGTTGATATACAGTATACTTTTTGAAAGCCTACAAATGTTAATATTGCCTACAAACTGATTTATACATGATAATACAGTATTATATTTAGAAATCATCCATTGTTTTCTATTTTCAGTATTCAAATCGGGCTGTTATATATAATCACACACACAGAAAACACTATGTAAAAAAAATACACAAATTATGTAAAAATTACACAATCTGTGTAAAAATAGAACTCCATAATACTATGTAAACAGTTGTGTAAAGCTTTTGCATAGGAATTTACACACAGTATATATACTACATGTTTTATGTAAACTCTTACATAATAATTATGGAGTTCTATATTTACATAATTTTTTACATAGTGTTTTCTGTGTGTACAATAGGGAGAGAAATCAAAAACACTTGTATTTATCTTTATGGTAATTTTTCGTGTCCGTTGTTCAAAATCTCTCTCTGGCTTCGATCGCATCATAAAAGTGAAACAGGTATCAATTATCATTTACTATAAATGTGTAGCTATGATTTAGAGCTATAGTTGTGAAAAATGTCATGAGGCTGATATTCATATTAGCGAAGTTATGAGTGAGGAGGTAGAACTTATTGAATGACCCTCGTATAATAATGTGTGAATCTCAAAGAATATCACATGCACGTTAAAGGAATACCGTTCTATTAATTAAATCATGCATTATATGGTAGGAAATAATTATCTAATGTACATTGACCATTTTAATTGAACACAGAACTATCTATATTACAATCCACGTAAAGCCATCCTAATAGTCAACCAAGCCACAGTCAGTCGTTAGCGCTATGCGTGAGTGCTGCAGTATTATCTACGCTGATGCAAGAATGCGGGAAAGGCTGTATTAACTCTTCCCAAGCTCAATCAATTATAAAGACGTAGTCCTAGCTCATTCTGAACTTGAATGGAGCAACGAAGTGTAAGATATTACAAAATCACACTGATGTCCCACACACCGCTTGCGCTACCCTCAGAACCGAAATAATCCTCTGCACTTCCCCAACGGATTTAAGTATAAATATTTAAAAGTTTGTTTATTAACCATTATTTACTAATTAAAACCCTCATGGCTGACGAAATCCTTTTAGTTTTTGCGTAGTTTTATAGTTTTTACGAAATGTGAATTTGTATTTTAGACCGACCCCAAACCAGGGTATACGATGTTGCGAAGCAATAAGTATTTAGGTATTTCTTTCTTTTTACACACGTATAAGATTGATTGGCTTGGTGGCCCGACGGACTAGAGCGTCGTAATTAACAGATGCATAATAGTGTGTACGTTGAGATCGCAACGCAGGGATCAAGTCTGTCTGGTACCGCTTTATTTTTGTACAACTTTTGACGTTGTTTTATAAATTAAACATTGGAAATTTAATTTATACTTTACAAATGCTTTTTTTCCTCTGAAATATGATATTTGAATTATTTTTTATAATTGCAATAGGGCCTACTACTTTGCAATATATTATGAACAGGGGCGCAACTCAGAATATTTTTTTGTTGTTGTTGTTGGGGGCGGGACGGGGGTGCGGGGCATCAGGGGTGCATGGTCTCTGACTGGGGGGCATATTCAGTGGCGGCGATAGCATTACAAAAAATGGTGGGTAAACGGGGGGCAATATCCATTCGTGGTGGGAAATGCGCGCAAAAGCAAAACCGTGTGCCTTTTAATATCAGAATTACCTACATTTAGCTAATTTGGCCTAAAAGTAGGTATTTCAGACCATTTTAGAGTTTTTACTTTAAAAAGTCAAACGTAACTGCACTGGTCAAATTAGGGCATGTATTGCGCTGTCATGGGTCATTGTATTTTGTCATATTTCATTGGGGGGAGGGCATCAGGGGGACCATGGTTTTTGACTGGGGGGAAATCACCTAAAAATAGTTTTTGGTCTAAAAGTAGGACCGTATTTCAGACCATTATAGAGCTATTTTTTACTTTAAAAGTCAAGCCACTTGGCAAATTAGGACATGTAGGCTACTGCACTGTCATGGGTAACATTGTATTTTGTCATATTTAATTTGGGGGCATCAGGGGGGCATGGTTTCTGACGGGGGCTACGTCACTGAATATATGAACAACGTTGTATGGGCGGCCATTGGGTTAAAGTATTGAATATAGTCTAAATCGGGGTAAAGAGATATTAATAAATTATAATTTTATAATGAATACTAATTTGCAATATAGTAGAGTCATTTCCATGAGATCCGTGACCAGTTTTAGGATACCCTCTTTTCTTGATGGATTTGTCAAGATGGACTAATTCTAAGAAAGATGAGCTCCTATATACCTCCCAGAAGTGATGGCAATGGTTTTTATAGCGTAAAATCCAAAATGGCCGCCATACAGGGGCCCGAAAATTCAAATGGCTTCAATTAAGCTAAAAAGCATACCAAATTGTTCGCCTGAGCACAAGGATTCCAGAAAAGTATAGTTTGCTATACTTCCGATGTTTGGTTAACGAGTTATCGGGTAAAACGTAAAAAGGTCGCTGACCTTTGCATATGGGGTCAAAATTTAAACGTGCACCGATTTTGAAAAACAATATCTCATATTGTTCGTATGATCACAAGGATTCCAGAAATGGTATTTTTTTTAGGAACCAGGAATATTTTGCGTGGGTCAAAAGGTCAAGGTATACTGACCTATATGGAACCTGACCTTTTGACCCCTTTATAAGGTACAACTGACATTCTAGGTGGTAAAAACTATCATTTCTGTAATCCTTGTGATCCTACGAACAATATGAGATATTGTTTTTCAAAATCGGTGCAAGTTTAAATTTTGACCACATATGAAAAGGTCAACGACCTTTTTACGTTTTACCGTTAACCAAACATCGGAAGTATAGCAAACTATACTTTTCTGGAATCCTTGTGCTCAGGCGAACAATTTGGTATGCTTTTTAGCTTAATTGAAGCCATTTGAATTTTCGAGCCCCTGTATGGCGGCCATTTTGGATTTTACGCTATAACAACCATTGCCATCACTTCTGGGAGGTATATAGGAGCTCATTTTTCTTAGAATTAGTCCATCTTGACAAATCCATCAAGAAAAGAGGGTATCCTAAAACTGGTCACGGATCTCATGGAAATGACTCTACTAATATGAATATTTACTAGCAATATGAATAATTAATTAATTAATTAATTAGCAATATGAATATTAATTAGCAATATGAATATTAATTAGCAATATGAATATTAATTAGCAATATGAATATTAATTAGCAATATGAATATTAATTAGCAATATGAATATTAATTAGCAATATGAATATTAATTAGCAATATGAATGAATGATCCAGATTGAACTGAAATGATCCTGGTTGAACCGAGATGATCCAAGAGAATCCCAAATTAATCATGAGTATTCATATTACCAATTTATAATCATTACAACAAAATTATCATAATTTATTCATCTCTTACAAATTACAAGACTATATTCAATAAATCTAATGATGCAGATGCTTTTTCCCCTCTGAAATATGATATTTGAATTAATTGCAATTTAATATTCGAGAAATGTACGGCTTTTCACAAGAAGCACGGCGCGGCGACAAAAAAATATCTTTATTTGTTCATCTCTTTCAATCAATGATTTTTTACTCTGTTTTTTTAAACTATTTTTAATATATAAATACTGGTGTTCTACAAATATGTTTCGGTGTGTTTTCCTCGGTTTCAGTGTGTTTTCCTGGTCCATGTTCAGGTATAGTAATAATAGATCTTTTCATCATGGCGCCCTCTGCCGTCATTTTTAACCCCCTAAAGCATATCATTTTACAGTTCTATTTATGCCAATAAAACGGGAATACCAGCCAAGTTGAGCTTTACTAGCAGTAATTACCCCATACTCGATATCAAACGATTAATGTATACCGTTTCTGCATGATGTAGTGCTTTGTTATCAATTTCCAGCTCATTTTCATTGCTTTTGCTTACGCACACATTACATGTGGGTTGTTCGGCACACAAACTATCATTTAAAAATACATTTTGATTACATTTGAAAAACATCTTTTGTTATACCTGTATATGCTACTTCAGCACTACAATACAAACGTGTACAAATGTAATTAGTGTACTTAGGTACCAAGTCTATGGTGCAATGAATTGTCCTTTATTCTATTGTATAGTTGTTACGTCCTTTATCGCTTGCTTACGGTTATCGTTGTGTAGAATCACCCCACGTCCCATATTTGTTCAAGACGTGCCAGGTTAGGCTTACAAGTCTGCATGTCCCATATAGCAAACCTGAGAAAAAACAAATCGCATGTTGCCATTGATGTACATAATTATAGCCTACCAATTGACATGACGACACATTATACCCCATATTATATTAAGTTATAGAATAAAAGATGTAAATCAGTGGCATAACATCCAGGAGTGGGAAAGTCTTCCCCGTGCACTTTTACCGTCGTACTGAGTCAACGAAGTTAAAACAACACAATTAAGGGGGCTGTCATTTTCTTCGGGAGGGGGGGGGGGGGCACAAATATGGTGGGGGGGGTCATAATTTTGTAAAATCTAAAATAGGGGGGGTTATAGTTTTGTGTAGCAATTCAGATTCTAAAATTTCAAAACGGCAATTTTTTTCGCGCTTCGCGCGCATTCATCTAAGCATATCCCTTATAAATGTACATATTTACAACACCTTTCCTGTTTATTTTTCATTATTTGCTATTTTAGTCATTCAAAAATCTAACTTCGATAGGTCGGGGGGGGGGGGGGGGTCATAAAATTATTTTGTATCGGATAGGGGGGGTTATAAATTTATTAACAACGGCCATTGACATATTTGTGACCCCCCCCCCCCCCCCCCCCTCCCGAAGAAAATGATAGCCCCCTAAGGGACATTAATTAGTGTCCCATCTCCACCCTCCAAAAAAAGCAGTACTTCTCAAAAACAAAACAAAATTAACCGCCCATGCAGGTTCACTCATCGAGCCCAAAATATTAACCGCCCTGGTTTGCTCATCTAGCGGGTCCCGCGCGAGGCGCGGGTGCCCGCTAGTAATGTTCAATTAAACGAATTTAAACTGCACATCCCCAACCTGTAATTATTTGAAATTCGCGCCCGGTTGTCTGTGTCGACAGTGCTGTGCGGATAGCCATATACCCAATATTATGATGTCATCGTAACTAAAACCGTCTCATCAGCAACAGGTCGCTGAACGGTATCACGCTTGAATTCAATGCATAAATCGATTATATCAATACATGAAACAGAGACGCGGACATCTCGTAAGTCTTTCGTCATATAGCTTTGATGAATATGGCGACGTCCGTATGTGATTGGGTTTTTTCTAAAGCCGATTTTGTCTTTACGCGGTACTTTTAAAAACTTAACCTACAGAAGTGATCTGCATGATAATAATGCTATACATATCTGATAGCGCTAAAGTTCCATGGCACGGATTTCTTTTAAAGTTATCTCTGTCGCCGGTAAAGATAACACTACAACACGGTATGTTGAACAGTGCAATGTTCTGTATACATTCAACACACAAACACTTAAGATATGTTTATAAAAGGTATATTTATGATTATTAAAAGATATATTATGACATGCATAACATAAGTTTAATATGTGTTCAAATTTACCAACGTGTCTAAATCACTGTTTTATTTTACTGTGTTAGGATCTTCAATGTGGGCCAACATACAGTCAGAGGGGGTAACATACAGTCAGTGGGGGTAACATAGTCATTGGGGGTAACCTAGAGTCAGTGGGGTAACATACAGTCAGTGGGGTAACATACAGTCAGTGGGGGTAGCATACAGTCAGTGGGGTAACATACAGTCAGTGGGGGTAACATACAGTCAGTGGGGTAACCTACAGTTAGTGGGGGTAACATACAGTCAGTGGGGTAACATACAGTCAGTGGGGTAACATACAGTCAGTGGGGGTAACATACAGTCAGTGGGGGTAACATACAGTCAGTGGGGGTAACATACAGTCAGTGGGGGTAACATACAGTCAGTGGGGGTAACATACAGTCAGTGGGGTAACATACAGTCAGTGGGGGTAACCTACAGTCAGTGGGGTGTAACCTACAGTCAGTGGGGGTAACATACAGTCAGTGGGGTAACATACAGTCAGTGGGGGTAACATACAGTCAGTGGGGGTAACATACAGTCAGTTGGGGTAACATACAGTCAGTGGGGTAACATACAGTCAGTGGGGGTAACATACAGTCAGTGGGGTAACATACAGTCAGTGGGGGTAACATACAGTCAGTGAGGGTAACATACAGTCAGTTGGGGTAACATACAGTCAGTGGGGTAACATACAGTCAGTGGGGGTAACATACAGTCAGTGGGGGTAACATACAGTCAGTGGGGGTAACATACAGTCAGTGAGGGTAACATACAGTCAGTGGGGATAACATACAGTCAGTGGGGGTAACATACAGTCAGTGGGGTAGCATACAGTCAGTGGGGGTAACATACAGTCAGTGGGGTAACCTACAGTCAGTGGGGTAACATACAGTCAGTGGGGGTAACATACAGTCAGTGGGGGTAACATACAGTCAGTGGGGGGGGGGGTAACATACAGTCAGTGGGGTAACCTACAGTCAGTGGGGGGGGGGTAACATACAGTCAGTGGGGGTAACATACAGTCAGTGGGGTAACATACAGTCAGTGGGGGTAACATACAGTCAGTTGGGGTAACATACAGTCAGTGGGGGTAACATACAGTCAGTGGGGGTAACATACAGTCAGTGGGGGTAACATACAGTCAGTGGGTAACATACAGTCAGTGGGGTAACATACATTCAGTGGGGTAACATACAGTCAGTGGGTAACATACAGTCAGTGGGGGTAACATACAGTCAGTGGGGGTAACATACAGTCAGTGGGGGTAACATACAGTCAGTGGGGGTAACATACAGTCAGTGGGGTAACATACAGTCAGTGGGGGTAACATACAGTCAGTGGGGGTAGCATACAGTCAATGGGGTAACATACAGTCAGTGGGGGTAACATACAGTCAGTGGGGGTAACATACAGTCAGTGGGGGTAACATACAGTCAGTGGGGATAACATACAGTCAGTGGGGGTAGCATACAGTCAGTGGGGTAACATACAGTCAGTGGGGTAACATACAGTCAGTGGGGGTAACATACAGTCAGTGGGGTGTAACCTACAGTCAGTGGGGGTAACATACAGTCAGTGGGGGTAACATACAGTCAGTGGGGGTAACATACAGTCAGTGGGGGTAACATACAGTCAGTGGGGGTAACATACAGTCAGTTGGGGTAACATACAGTCAGTGGGGTAACATACAGTCAGTGGGGGTAACATACAGTCAGTGGGGTAACATACAGTCAGTGGGGGTAACATACAGTCAGTGAGGGTAACATACAGTCAGTTGGGGTAACATACAGTCAGTGGGGTAACATACAGTCAGTGGGGGTAACATACAGTCAGTGGGGGTAACATACAGTCAGTGGGGGTAACATACAGTCAGTGGGGGTAACATACAGTCAGTGAGGGTAACATACAGTCAGTGGGGGTAACATACAGTCAGTGGGGGTAGCATACAGTCAGTGGGGTAACATACAGTCAGTGGGGGTAACATACAGTCAGTGGGGGTAACATACAGTCAGTGGGGATAACATACAGTCAGTGGGGGTAACATACAGTCAGTGGGGATAACATACAGTCAGTGGGGGTAGCATACAGTCAGTGGGGTAACATACAGTCAGTGGGGGTAACAAACAGTCAGTGGGGGTAACATACAGTCAGTGGGGATAACATACAGTCAGTGGGGATAACATACAGTCAGTGGGGATAACATACAGTCAGTGGGGATAACATACAGTCAGTGGGGGTAACATAGTCAGTGGGTATAGCATACTGTCCAACAAGACATGTAGAGTATTGCACCATAGTGTTACAACAAGACACGCGACATTATACTGATATTTCCAGTTAATATAATCACAGCAATCATGGGGACAATATTGCTATCTTCAGGAGATAGTATAATTGCGAGATATACGAAACATAATGCTATTTCAGTAGATAGCATCACATTGCATTGATCAAACATATACCGAGGCCGGGAGCCAGTCAACTTATCATGCTGTATAGGCATGCGTGACCACATATTTTCCAGACACCCCTCCTCTGAAGGCAATCATTTTTTAATGAGGTTTTTGCCTGTTCTCCCCCCCCCCCAAAAAAAAAAACAACCCACAACAAACTTTACCCTAAACGAATACAATATCGACAGGATTTTAAAAAAGTAACCATGTTCTTGACAACAAATTGTCGATTTTTAATCTTAAAAGACCCTTTCAGAATATCTGAAATATACATTATACATAGAAATTTGAACCCTGGTTCAACACATTTTTACACATGAAATATACATTATACATTATATTTATTAACACATGTCCAAAGTGTGCAAAATTGTATTAAAAGTGTGATCGAAATAATTATTATTATTCCATACAAGAAAAAGAAAAATGCATTAAAAAGCAAAAAAGCGCTGTTATAAATTAAATGCAGGTGTTGACTGGCGAACACGCCACGCGTACCCACCAACTCGTTAAATAACGAGTAAAAATCACACCACTGCTGAATTGTCTTCTTGTTTTATAAATAATTATTTTAGATTATTACTATTTTTATTATTTTGGGGCTGTGGAATGATTGTCATAATCGTTTGGTTTGCATTAATGTCAAGATGCGATATTGGTTACTGCTCTGTGTGTTCAGTAAAATTGGAGCTGTTGCCGATCGTCACTCTAAAATAATGGAATTGGTTCAGTCCATCCTCCACCTGATGGCATTAGTATTCGCCTGTTAATTGCTTCCTCGGCGCTTTATATACTTGGTGATGCTGCGACCTTTCAAAGTGGCATAGAATTCTAAGGTAAGTCTATTCTTTTCTCATGTCCAAACAAAGGCTGACACAGCAAAATTATTAACTTTTATTTGTTGGGAGTGGCTCTTTTTACTTATTCTTTTCTTCTATCTTTTCTCACTTATATTTCATTCAGCCAGCATGCTTATATAGACTGTCAAGTTTGGCATCCGAACATTTTGCTTGAGTCTGGTCCCCTCAGGACCCAAGCGTGTGTCCGTACGGGGTGATCGAACAAACAAACCGGCAAACAAACAAGATACGTGATGAGCGCCTATTATATTTGAAGCACCTGAATACTTGTGATTCAATCAATTATCTAAATACTTTTGTTGAGTCTGAATAAGATTTCATTTCGTTTTGTATGTGTATAATATGTACGTGGGCAAATTACTGAATAATGAAATAAGTAAATAAATAAATAAATAGATTTCAACAGATACTAAATCAGCATTAATTGTGATGTTCTGAATCAAAAACATTTTTCTCAAATAAATGATCTGAAATTTACCAAATTTATAACGAAGTGTGTCTCTTAAAGCAACATTATGTGATCGTTTTCAAACTTTCTCACGTATTTATTTATCTCTTATAATGAACTTTGACTACCAGGCAAGACATCTGGACTCGTATCGATTTTGACTGTATTTTCTGTTGACAAGTCTCGTAACTTTACTAAATCACAATGGAAATATGCCTTCCAATTATTCAAGGAATTTTCAATATATTGTTGATTTGCATCATAATTAACAAAGTATTCCGCCGTATTTTTGTCTCACTTGTGTATAGTTGTGGTCGGTATATGTGACCACTGTAAACGACGTAAACACGGTGTAAAACCATGGAATTCTATTTACGAACCAATAAACTCGGAAAATATGTTGTTTATTTTAATCAATTCATACTATGATTTTAAATATAGGAAGCGTATTTGCTTTGTAACTTACAAGATATTTTAGTTATAAATCAAATTTGAGCAAAAAATTGCATTTAGAAGAAAAACACAAAAGATAGAGGGCGTTCCATAAAAAAATCGCCCTGGATCAGACGACGATGGCCACGCGCCTCGGACGACCCAATAATTATGGCAACGTGAGTGCGCCATTTTGAAATATTTTTAACAGTCATCGCACGGTTAACGATGAAAACAATTTTAAAAATAGCATTTACAATGAATTTTTCAAAATGATAAGATTAACATTCGTGATTACGTGTTATTCCAATACGAATTCAAAATTTAGGTTTCGCGTGACCAGCGTCGTCTGTCGCCCTGGATCGCATAACAGACTGCGCATATATGCCTATCATTTTCAATATTGTGGTCGTTGTTTGTCTCTACATTCGCGTAATCTACCCTTCTTCTTGAATATGAGATGCTTATAAGTTTTCGTGTATAGTTTTATCCTTACAAACCCAATCTGACACCGAAGTTGCGGAATTTCTGTATTATGGTCATGCTTGTCATATTTTCCCTGTACATGTATCATGTGTACGTTGTTAAGATTTGATTAGAAACAAAATTTCTCAAATATAAATGAAAACAGAAATTATAACAGGTGTTAATAGACAATTTATACGTACAAACCATTTCATGTTATGATCCTTATACCAAGTAAAAGTCAATAAATATTGTGAATACCAATCCTATGTTCTTTTTTCCCTTCTTTTACTTCCCCCTCCCTCATATTTTGAGTGTATTTCATCTCAAGTCGGATCAAGTAGGCCTGATCCAGTAGGCTACTTTTCACATTACAGATGGGCCTTCAAATGTTATCATGCTATAGGGATGTGTAGAAGCCATGTGTGGCAATTTAGATACATTGATCTGGATCCCGTTGTAAAATAAACACAACTATTTATAAATCGTAAAATGGACAGGAAATGTGTCGATTTTAAAAGGGACACGCAGTGATATGTTGGAGGCTGCGTCCTCAATTATGATAAAAACTGGGATTTGTATATCTTTACAATTAATGTATAAACTTACACTAAGGATTAAGAGAAATCGTTGAAACAAAAACATCAATTCAAATATTCTGATCTCTATATGGCTTAGATCAGAATTGCACACTGTAATGTTGAAGAGCATAGAGGTTTTCCGGTCCCGGTCTAAGGCTGACACACCATAATGTTCTTTGAAGTTGGTAACATTAAAACCTAAGTGTACATGTACATCCCCCGGTTCATCTTTGCTAACTTGATATAAATATGCTGGGGATAAAGGCTGCTTTCGTGATTTCATGAGTGGCAACAGCAAAAATCATTTACTAGTTTTGTTAGGCCTAGTGTAGTCCCGTAGTCGATTGAAACTAATAATATCGCACTTTCATCTTACGAGAAATTAAGTGGTCGATGTTGAGGGCACTGACCATGCTGACAGGGCTATAGTCTGATTCTGTATCTGCATAAAATGATCGGGTACAATTAGCGCGGTTTTTGAGGAGGTCATACTCGGTCGGAATAGTATAATTAGGCCCCCAAAATTAATTGTTTGCTTGTCCATAGATGCCCAAAAAAAGTTGGGTCGGTAGGTCGGATTTTTTTTAATTTTTTTAAATCCTCAAGTATCAATATGAACACTCACAAATAACAATGCATATGCAAAAGACAAATTTAAAATCCTGTATCAAGTATCAATAATATGAACACTCACAAATAACAATGCATATGCAAAAGACAAATATCTCAATGTTAAAAAAGTGGTGTTTCAAAGCATGTTTTTCTTCCATTTTTATGATTTTTTTTTTTTCACCAATGAAAAAAGGTGATTTTTTTAAATTCATTTTTTGGAGAAAAAAAAGGGGCAAAAATTAA
The DNA here is from genome assembly GCA_035610835.1 of Ophiura sarsii. NCBI lineage: Eukaryota > Metazoa > Echinodermata > Ophiuroidea > Amphilepidida > Ophiuridae > Ophiura > Ophiura sarsii. Next base: position 22,660,890 of record CM069448.1, on the reverse strand, counting down.
GTACGTCACGGTCGGGACCGAGGAGACGGTCGGTCGGATTTGGACAAGCAAACACCTTTTTTGGGGGGAGGGGGCATCCTGTTGTTTACTATTCCGGGGATTGTTTCCATCAGTCCATGGTTCCTGAAAAAAACCTAATAAGATTGCCAATGGCGGATCATACACTGCAAAAACACCGGTGTTAAAAATAACACCGTTCGGTGTTCTGAGAGGTCCACACTCACAACACCAATGGTGTTATTTTTAACACCGGTGTTTTTGCAGTGTACAGGGTTCTCATCAAAACCATAAATTACCCAATATATGATCAATTAACTCACTACATCTTTGATACTCGCTGAGCTTCATAACATTGACATTTATAGCTGAAATTGGACATGTCATCATATGCCATAATCACTTAAATTATTGGAATTCGATTGTACATTGAATAATATAATCCACGTGTTTCAAACGCGTGATGAATCCAAATGACTATTCACTTGGTTCATTTGCCAGGTGTCCTATACGATGGATAATAATAGTTAATGTATCATTGCGTCAAGTTACATCGGCTATATTTTACTAAAAATTAACACTGATTAGAAATGTGATGCTTGTATTACTATTAGTGGTCACCGTTAGTCCACTGAAATGTGGGCAATATTGTTTAGATTGGCTATGCCACACTGCCTGAGTTCAACTCATAAACATTGTCGAATTTAGGATGAGAGACCGACGGACACCCCGGGGACACCCTTTTTCAAACTTAAGGTTAGTTCAGATTTCATCTAGTTTTGTACTGCAGAGTCTATGTGACGCTTCGATCAAGAGCGTGATTCTCTTATTTCGGAAAAACCAGAGATTGCATTTCGATTGATTCCACCGGACTTTTTCAAACTATATAGTGATCTTCATCCAGTGCTGAGTGGCATCATCGTATGAAAACCATCTTGTAGCCAGGAGTGGTGTTAATCGGCAGTTTTTGCCGATAGAAGGTGTTTCGGTATTTAAATTCAAAAGCCCTAAAAGCCATTATGTCAGCATTCATGTATAGCTAAATAATGTGGGATATTTTGCGCGCGGAACAAAAAATCAAAAGACATCTAATATAGCCGGGCTTTGCATTACATTACATTTGCTTTTTCTTCCTTTTGCCTCCTTTCGTGACATCATTGATTTGCTGACAGACCCTGACTTAGTGAAAGACCACAACATCAGTAGGAGGTTCGTCTGGATTCCTCCTTCCATTCCTGCTCTCTTCCATCGTGATTCGCCACTGCGTGTATCAAAACGCCAGTTGATTCCATACTCTGACTGTTCAACTGGACGTAGGCCTACTCATCAATCATCAAATTCAAACGAGAGGAAGTCAATTATTCACTGGCAGTTCGAACGTCTGACACCTGAACATATCGGTGGCGTCGAGTGAACATCTATATAAATCGTATAGTCACCTATGTGACCGTTAAAATGGGCATGTTACAATTAATCCAATGCCGATTCTGACGTTTACAAATGTGCATGCGACGTAAACCACTTTTTAAACGGCGGTGCAAGATCTGAAATTATCAGCAAGATGTGTGAATTTGGCAAAAGGTGATGAACGTTGATGACGTCATCGTGCGGATCAGGATAGTAATATGGATCGAAAGGGTAAGTTGAAACTAGGTATGAGACAAGAAGGATTAAATAGAATTTAATATCAAGATGTTACTTTTTATTAAAGGTACCCTTTTACACTTTATACTGATAGTAAACTGCCAACACTGGCAACAGTCTCCAAATTAGTCTGAACCTAGTACAACTAGTCATACTTAGTGTAATTTGTCATCAGTTGGTATTATTTACATAGGGTATTTTGCATGTTTCACTATCTGTCCACATCCTTAGTATGACTCCTTCTAAATACGATTTTTGTGGTAATTTTTGTATCGCTTACCAGAGCTCGACAACACATTTATTTGTGCTTGTTCTTATCTACTCTTTCTCATCTATCTTGCCATTCGTTTAAAATTTTGTACAAATGCAAAATTCCCTTGAAATTTAAGGTGAAATTCTAAGCCAATTCACTTCAACGGCACTAGCGATGTTCGACTTGATTTTATTAATAGACTCGTTTTAAAACATTCCCAGCTCGTAAGGGATATACATAGACGTTTGTTATTTTGCGATGGGGGCGAGACTAAATCTGGACTGCGTGTTGCATGATGGGATAGCAAGAAAGTCCGAAAACGAAGTCTGCCATTACGTTACACGGCGGAGAATTATGGTTAAATATGGAATAATTTAACATTTTCATGTAATAAACAGAGGCTGAAAAGAAAGAAGAGGTCTTTATGAAAGTGTGTCGTGTAGCTAGTATGAAAATCAACGGGAATGTTGTTTTACTGTAATTCCCCGCATCATTGAAACGCGGCGCCATTCACTATTACATGCAGCAAATCAAATTGACAATTTCTAGCAATACAATTTCCCCATACGTTGGTGGGGAAAAAATAGAAAAATACAAAAATACGTATGGGTTTCCTGTACTAGTCTGAACCTATATGGATTAGGCGTACTTTTGACACGCTTTGGGTACATTGGACCCTAATTGGGGTACAAATATCAACCACACATTACGGTATTTTAATCCTAAAGTTAGGTAACGATGACTTTAAAACAAATGTATATCAATCTGAACTCAAATGCCGATCTAGAGGTATTGTAACAATATATTTCTCATGTTTTGCTATAATACGAATTAATACTATCTTTTGAAAAAATCCCATGTTTCATTATGGTTTTGGTTCTACCGGATATCTTTTGATACGAATTAACACTATCTTTTGAAAAAATCACATGTTTCATAATGGTTTTGGTTCTACCGGATATCTTTTGATGACAACAAGCTTCGCAGTCTTGATTGCAAGGATATTTACCAAAGATATCAATGGGTATCCAATATGGGTATCGCATCTTTAAAGTTTTATAAAGATAGCAATGTGTTGCATGTCTTTATGGTTATGATATAAGAAAGCAATGGTTACATGTCATTTTGGTAAAGCTATCTACTAAAGATAGCAATGGGTAACATGTCTTTTTGGTTATGACATAATGAAGATAGCAATGGGTTACATTTGATTTTGGTAAGCTATCTACTTAAAATATATAGCAAATTGTGTTACCTGTCTTTTAGGTTATGATAATATGCTGAAAATAGCAATGTGTTACATGTCTTTTTGGTAAAGCTATCTACTGATGATAGCAATGTGTTACATGTCATTTTGGTAAATCTATCTACTACAATATAGCAATGTGTACCAGTCTTTTTGGATATGATAATTTGTTGAAAATAGCAACGCGTTACATGTCATTTTGGTAAAGCTATCTACTAAAATATAGTTGTGTGTCTGAGAATTACAAGGTTCGAACAGATATTTTGGTAATTTTGAGATGGCCCTTTTACGTTCACATTACGTGGTGAGCAGAGAATTATAAGGTTCTCGTTGACATTTCAGTGATTTTGGAGATATTTATATATTTATGAAATCGTCATTTGGTAAGCTTTAAACTGATATACAACTTGGTGAGGTATTTATAAGATATGGTTTTATAGACGCAGCTTCCGGGTAAATGTTTTATATTGTTTTCTGTGATCTTAAAAGGGCCATATCTTAAAATGACCAAAATGTCAGTTAGAACCTTATAATTCTTAGATGTCTTTTTGGTAATACTATCTACTGAAGATAGCAATGTGTTTTGTATCTCTTGTTACATTTATATACTGAAGATAGCATTTTATTATATTTGTATTACTTTTTGTATGCTATCTACTGAACTAACATTAGATCGCAAATTTCTTTTTGAAATAAAACTAAAGATGGGTTTATTCCTGTTTGCATTACACAATACGATTGGCTAGGCTTATGTATGGCATATATTATAGTATATGGTCACGCGTTATGAACTCGCCTCCCAATAGGGTGGTGCCGTTACATTTTTTAGCTTCATGCTGTCATTTTCCTTAAATATTTTTAAAACCACAAAAGGTATCTCAACAAATTTGGTATCATTTTAAAGCCCTAATAACAAGCTATCTGCCTGCCAAATGGCATTGGTATAGCTTATACATAAAGGGAGATACAGCTGTTTGATGTTTGAGGACCAGGGGTGGTGCTGGAAGGGGTGCCGCTGGAAGGGGTGCCGCCTGTACAAACTCAATGGGGATAATCCCATGCTTTGTTCTTTTTACAATAACTAGTCATCCGCTAATGTTAAAAACACAATATTTGTCCCATTTCAAAGGATATTTAGTAGTCTTTAAGTATGTGGTTCAACAGACTTGTCAACTATTATTAACAACTAATTAATTATGGATAAGACAATGATCATCAGCTTTCTTCCTATTCGCTACACAGTAAACATAAATAATCAGCCTCAATTTACCGGATTTATAAAAATGAAAAGCTTGTAACTAGAGGAATTCAGAAATGCAGTTTATATCAGGGAAGGGTTCATCCTTAAACAAATATTTCTGAAAATTCTAAAAATATATAAAATAAAAATTGGAGATATTCACTAGCCGGTATAATTACCATACCGACGTAGTAACTTTGACAATTATATATCATCTAATGGGTAATTTCATGAGGAATTCAAATATGTAAAGTAAATAATGATAGGGGTAGGTATAAAAAATATATGGATCTCAAATTGAAAATAAAAAACTCTGATATTTTCCCGAACATTTCCGATCATACCATTTTAGTTCTTGGTCGTACTATAATTTTAATGGCATATTTGGTTTCCTCATGCAATTTCCCTTCAGAAAATGTATACTTTTACTACCTCAGGGGGGTATACAAGCAAATATAAATGTGTAAAGTTAAAAACATGTCGCGAAAGCTAATATCCATGTGTAACGCGAAAGGAGGCGAGCTTAAAACACATGACCATATATAATGATCTTTACTGAAGATAGCAATATATGTATCTTTTGAAAAACAGCATTGTTTCACATGTCTTTATAATATCCTAAATATTTTCTACTTTAAATGCAATATACGGTATGTTTGTGATACGCAATATACAGAATCTCACAAGCTTAAAACGGTAAGGGTATGGTGTATAAGTCCCAAGTATGCAAATGAGGATAATGAGATTTATTCCGTTGTTGAGTACTGGGTAGATGTGTGGTAGAGCATGACATTGTATTCAGTGAGCTCATTTGCATACTTGGGACTACTACACCATACCGCTACCCTTAAAACGCTGTTTTATGATGATAGCAATGTATTTCGCAGGTTTTGTTTTGTATACTATACTTAAGATAGTATATTTCGCAGGTCTTTTGTAACACTATCTATTAAAAATGTAAACAGTTTACGAGTGACTTGTTGTTACAGGGTGTGTCAAAAAGTGTCCCGTGTAAAAATATGATTTTTGGTTATGTAAAATGTATTCCCAAGTCATAGCAAACCTACTCCGGCGTGTGTCAAATTCAGCTTTGGTCACTTTTCCTGAGCAGAGATCTCTTTATTCAATAAGTAATTGAACATAATCAATTAAATCAATAATGATCTATCTACAGTGTGTAGAAATAAAGGAAACCAAAATTAATTGAATCATCAATTAAATGAAAACTGCAGAGTTGTAGAGAAAGTGTGATCTTAAGAAAGAACAAGATGATCTCCTTCCAATGACACACTGGCCATTAAAGCATTGTTGCAGTTGAATGAATAACAATGGGCATCGGTTGACATTTGCACTGTGACAAGTTTGCAGCATCCCCAGGCAATCAACCATTCTTTGTGTGACAAGGGATGGAGAAAATCTGGGTTTTTTTTACCACGGTTAAGTGATTTCATCAGGCTTTTTGGAGTGATACACCTGTAATACCCATATCGTTCAACAAACTTGAAAGGGGATAGGCCAGCACGAAAGAATGTTTGGATGACTAGGCTGAATCGTAGCACACGTATCCAATGTTATCTACTCTAGATAACAATGTGTATCGCGCGTTTTTAATGTGCATACTGAGAATAGCAATGTGTATCGCATGTCTTCAATTGTCATTGTATGTATCTCTTCTGTGGTAAAATAAATAAACTGAACTGAATGCTGTCTACTGAAGATAGCAATGGTATCGCATGTCTGCAATGCTATCTCCTGAAGATAGCAATGGTATCGCAAGTCTTCAATGCTATCCACTGAAGATAGCAATGGTATCTCAAGTCTTCAATGCTATCCACTGAAGATAGCAATGGTATCGCAAGTCTTCAATGCTGTCTACTGAAGATAACAATGTGTATGACTTTTAGGTTGTCCTGTTTTACAATGTTTGTTATATTGTGTAGTATGTAGTGTGTATAATTGTGTTAAGTCTTTGGGTTGTACAGCGCTTTGATGCCGTTGTTTATATGCGCTATATAAGTATTTTTATTATTTATTATGATGTACTAGTATTAGTAGCCTACAACAGTTGTATCCTACTGTGACTGTGTATGTGATTGTTTATAGTATTGTTACTGTGTCTCATGAATTGACACACCCCCCCCCCCCCCCCCCCCCCCTATACGGTGTACATTCATATACTGACAAAACATGCCAATCGAGGAGTTGTGTAACGCAGTTTGTGCGCAGTCATGTGTGAATTGTACCTTATGCATACAAAACGAGGAGTTTCTACAGGAAAACGAGGAGTTTGTGTGAAAATACTTAGAAGCCTATACACGAACATTCAAAAACTCCTCGAATTGTACCCAAAAAAGCACAGAAAAACGAGGTATTACCCCCACATGGTCTGGTCAGGCAAATTGATGAGCTTCTCGAATTGCCGGTTTTTGAACAAATCTCCTCGAATTTTGGTATGTGTGTGTGCGATCTCCTCCTCGTTTTGACTGTGGTGCGAACGCAGCTAGGGTACATTTCTTTGCAACCATTATATATTTTGATATTGAAATTTCTTTGTGTACAAATCCAAAAGAAGTGAAGGATGTTCCTTTTGGATTTGTACACAAAGAAATTTCAATATTATGCATACAAACAATCCAGATGAACTTATTCAAACATGATATATTTTGTTTTGCTTGTTTTAATACTCTCCAGACAATGTTGATCTGTTTGTTATACGTCTTCTAATGTAGATAAATAAATAAATAAAGATAAAGTCCCGTGAGATTATCAACTCGACCATTTGTTTGTTTTTGTGGGGGGGGGGGGGGGGGGGGGGGTGGTGATTGTTTGTTCTATTGGGGGTGAGGGGGAGTATTCTGTTAATTATACATCTTTCAATATAAATAAATAAAGATAAAGCCCTGTGAGATTATCAACTCGACCATTTGTTTGTTTTTGTGGGTTTGTTGTGATTTTGTTGTTGTTGGGGTGTTTGTTTGTTGGTGAGTGTTTGTTCTGTTGGGGTGGTTTTTTGGTGTTTTTTTATTTGTCGGGTTGTTTGTTTGTTTGTTTGTTTGTTTGTTTGTTTGCTTATTTACAATTATCGGGACGGTACCTATATTTAAAACGTCACGATAAAAACGATATAAACTGAACATGTATAAATTCCAATATAAAAATGAAAGTATGCTATTGCTATTTTATCCTATTAGTATTTCCATTGAGAATTAATATCTAAATAACACAAAAGGCCATTGTAATGATTAGCAAAGTAATCAAGAGTTATTCTTCTTTGGAGCCAACCATGCATGTCCGGTGTGTTTTTCGTTAAAGACAAATATTATAACATTATTCATACTAGCTGAATTTTGACAGTTTATGTTTGCAAGGTCATTAGCATTTGAAATTAAAAATTAAAATTACAATGATTTTCATGTAACACTCTTGTGAATATACGATCCCTCTCAATAATAACCGTGGTAAATGAGTCAGGTTTCATTTTTGATGATATGTGTGAGAATTTGATATAAAGTCTTTCGATAAAGTGAATGTAACCGGGAACGTAACTCGGAGGAAAATACTGCTACAAACCTTTTGGAATGCATAAGCCAGTACAAAATGGTATAGCCCCGAAATTATAGCCCAACTATATAAACACATGTCATAATGTTATGTCTACTATACAACTATAGCAATATATTTTTAAAATTCGCTATCATAGGCTATCAGCGATTTTTTGCAAATTGTAAATGTAGGCTATATAATACATATTGAAAATATGGAATAACTGTTGTCGTCTGTGAATATATGTTTAGAATGTCTTGTTGCAGTGGTATGTGTTTCGTGTGTTTCATTGCAATACTATGCTATCTACTGAAGACGGCAAATTACGTGTTTCACGGCATTGTTGTAATTAATAACAATGTTTCACGTCGTAAACTTAGTAACTGAAGATACAAATTCACAGATTTACTTGTATTTTTATCGATCTAATAGAGTGACGTTTCAATATATCGGACTGGAATTTCACTCTATTAAGTAATAGATTGAACATTTTCAATCTTTTAAGATCTTTCCCTCAGCACAATTTTTTTTCGATTGACTTTTCAATCTTTTGATTTAAGAGAGAATCCCGGAGGTACTATATAGGACTACAGTCAATTATACTGCCAGGAAGGCGGAATATTATTTAAGATCAAATTGATCATGCATGGGTGGTATCGCCGTATCGGGCACTATAAATAGCCATGCGTTCATTTTGTTTTATAAGTGCACCTGGTCTTAACACTTTCCACGCGGCAGACGACATTTCAAAATTTCGTAAAATGTTTCAAAAATATCAACATTATTGGACTTCATTACCATATTTGGAATCAATATGAAAAATGCATTGAAATAAGTAGACACATGCCAAGTATTGATTCAGTAATCCTTTGGAGAGACCTTCATTACCCGTTGAAACATGGGAAAGGTTTCTGAACAAATTGTTTTGTATGGTAAAACTAATTACCAAACTATAGCCGCGTGGAAAGTGTTAAACTTGTATAATAGGACTATATTATACGGGATGCTAAAATTGCTAATATGTGGGTGACTTGCGGGAATTGTATCATTTATTCACGACTGGCTTTGTTTGCACAATTAACTGTCCTTTAAACCTGTTAAATATGCGTGTATACAAATTATCAGTATATGTTGAACATTATAATATTAAAATGCACCATTAATTTAGAATATGAACGTGGTTAAGAAATATACCCGCATAATTATTACTACTCATATTTTCGTCCATATTGTGCTGCTAGCGTGAGTATCACCCATTCTATATTTTATATAAAATCGACATCGAATCAGAGACATGTTTCATTCCGTTCTTCTTAACAGAATTCGGAGCTACCACGTGAGAAAAAGAACGTGTATCTCTTTAACAAAATAACAATTCAATTATTATCATCGTGGCTTTTATTAAAATAATATTATAGGAATAATATTACAGATATTTTTCAATTTCGTGCGCTCTTGTACAAGCTTATGCATATACAAGGTAATAAAACAAATCATATCATTATATAAAAATACTGTTTATTGTTTTTTCAATGATTTTGTAACCACGTGCAAAAAAGATAGCATTGGCAAAATGACAAATCAGCCGACCGACCCAGGTGCGCGGGACTTGTACACGTAGCGTAGCGATGACTATAGAGATTGTTTTCGATACTGCGGAGCAGACGACTTTTTTGAGTTGTAAAAATAATTGATATTATGATTTGCCCGACTGCTGATGTTGGCTACGCCGTGCCGGAGTAGGCGGTTTGGTTGAACGGAATTTACTTAGACGAAGGCATGGAGATGACCGGAACCGGGAGGAATTATAAGCAAGCCTTTAATGCCTTTTAAAATGAAAATGTAAGTGTCTTTTAAATTTGATTTTTGTATTTATTTGTTATTAAAGTCTATAGCAGTTATTATCAGGCTTCCATATGCTATCATTCGAATATGATCATGTAGGCCCAAGCATATACACGATCGATGTCACCACTTAAAAACATCACTAGACCATACGGCGTGACATTCCGTCATTGTTAACATTTTCCACGCGGCAGGCGGCAGACGACCGTTCCAAAAAATGTTAAAATTATTTAATTTCATCACCATACTTGGAATCACGATGACAAATGCATCAAAATAATGTCTAGTATTGGTTCAGTATTAATTCTTGAGATAGACTTTGAAATTTGGGACCCCGTTTGGGACAGGTTTCTGAAAATTCTGTTTTGTAATGATAAAACTATAATATAGCCGCGTGGAAAGTGTTTTAACAAGGTCTGTTTATATATTCTATATAAAAGCTATATATTTATATCACACATGTATCAAACACGTAGGCGGGCATTATTTTAATGTTGGTCTATTATACATGTACATGTCCCTTCCTTTTATAGGCCTAGATAGCTCTAAAACAAATTACATTTGAATCAAAAGCTGTCTCATTGATCATGTGTAGAATACCGTGTCTATACGAAATGTTTGTGTCACAAATTGCAATGCATCTACTCAGTAACGCTACCGTGACGTCATATGTTACCAATGTGAATGTGTTTAAAATATTTAAGTGATGATTTGTTCATGTTATTGTTTGTGTTAATTTTAAGAACTAAATTGGAGTTGGAGACCGTCAATCTATCTATACTTCTCGTACAGCATTGCTCTATCTTATTTACTAAAGATAGCAATAAGATCGTTTATTTTTTACTATCTACTGAAGAAGCAATAAGATCGTTTATTTTTTACTATCTACTGAAGAAGCAATGAGATCGTTTATCTTTTACTATCTACTGAAGATAGCAATGAGATCGTTTATCTTTTATTATCTCCTGAAGAAGCAATGGGATCGTTTATCTTTACTATCTACTGAAGAAAGCAGTGAGATCGTTTATCTTTTACAAACTAAAGATAGCAATGAGATTGTTTATATTTACTACTTAGGCTGAAGATAGCAATGAGATCGTTTATCTTTACTACTTACTGAAGATAGCAATGAGATTGTTTATCTTAACTACTTACTGAAGATAGCAATAGGATCGTTTGTGAAACTTTAATACATACTGAAGAAAGCAATAGGATATGTTGTCTTTTGTTCTCATGTCGAGTCTAACATTAATTGATGAGACATTATGTAACAAGTCATTCCGTATTGGAATAGGATAACCTTCAAGGAGACATATACAAGATAATTACAGACCAACTATTGGCGATTTCATGCCAGCATGTTACATGCATGAGCTGCCATGATACATGTGTTTATGAAAAGCATTAATCAAATGGATTTGATTTGATTTGATCAAATCAAATCAAATCAAATCAAATCAAAATCAAATCTTATCTCTAATCTAATCTAATCTAATCTAATCTAATCTAATCTAATCTAATCTAATCTAATCTAATCTAATCTAATCTAATCTAATCTAATCTAATCTAATCTAATCTAATCTAATCTAATCTAATCTAATCTAATCTAATCTAATCTAATCTAATCTAATTTAATTTAATTTAATTTAATTTAATTTAATTTAATTTAATTTAATTTAATTTAATTTAATTTAATTTAATTTAATTTAATTTAATTTAATTTAATTTAATTTGATTTGATTTAATTTTGAAACATTTATTATGAATCATTGTTTGTTATCCACTCCGCTATCCCATCTCATAAAAAAAGAAAGTATTGTGATGTTGGTTTTTTAGCAAAAAGACGGGATTTACTACCATATTGTGTAGATATGCCATAAATTCATTGGGACCTCAAATTTACATACCACGTGCGAATCTTTTATAGGCATCACGCGTCAAAACCATATGGTGAACATCATAAAATATATGAACAAATGATTTCATATATGCAGGCATACTCAACTGAAATACAATAAAATATATGACTTTCTAATTGAATATCTATTGAATGCGCTTATTACCCAACGCGTACGGTCGACCTATGGCATGCAGTATTTGTATTCAATTTATACTGGTCATGAACAACTACAATGTAGGCTTTAATTAAGAACCACTTAAAAACATCACTAGACCATACGGCGTGACATTCCGTCATTGTTAACATTTTCCACGCGGCAGGCGGCAGACGACCGTTCCAAAAAATGTTAAAATTATTTAATTTCATCACCATACTTGGAATCACGATGACAAATGCATCAAAATAATGTCTAGTATTGGTTCAGTATTAATTCTTGAGATAGACTTTGAAATTTGGGACCCCGTTTGGGACAGGTTTCTGAAAATTCTGTTTTGTAATGATAAAACTATAATATAGCCGCGTGGAAAGTGTTTTAACAAGGTCTGTTTATATATTCTATATAAAAGCTATATATTTATATCACACATGTATCAAACACGTAGGCGGGCATTATTTTAATGTTGGTCTATTATACATGTACATGTCCCTTCCTTTTATAGGCCTAGATAGCTCTAAAACAAATTACATTTGAATCAAAAGCTGTCTCATTGATCATGTGTAGAATACCGTGTCTATACGAAATGTTTGTGTCACAAATTGCAATGCATCTACTCAGTAACGCTACCGTGACGTCATATGTTACCAATGTGAATGTGTTTAAAATATTTAAGTGATGATTTGTTCATGTTATTGTTTGTGTTAATTTTAAGAACTAAATTGGAGTTGGAGACCGTCAATCTATCTATACTTCTCGTACAGCATTGCTCTATCTTATTTACTAAAGATAGCAATAAGATCGTTTATTTTTTACTATCTACTGAAGAAGCAATAAGATCGTTTATTTTTTACTATCTACTGAAGAAGCAATGAGATCGTTTATCTTTTACTATCTACTGAAGATAGCAATGAGATCGTTTATCTTTTATTATCTCCTGAAGAAGCAATGGGATCGTTTATCTTTACTATCTACTGAAGAAAGCAGTGAGATCGTTTATCTTTTACAAACTAAAGATAGCAATGAGATTGTTTATATTTACTACTTAGGCTGAAGATAGCAATGAGATCGTTTATCTTTACTACTTACTGAAGATAGCAATGAGATTGTTTATCTTAACTACTTACTGAAGATAGCAATAGGATCGTTTGTGAAACTTTAATACATACTGAAGAAAGCAATAGGATATGTTGTCTTTTGTTCTCATGTCGAGTCTAACATTAATTGATGAGACATTATGTAACAAGTCATTCCGTATTGGAATAGGATAACCTTCAAGGAGACATATACAAGATAATTACAGACCAACTATTGGCGATTTCATGCCAGCATGTTACATGCATGAGCTGCCATGATACATGTGTTTATGAAAAGCATTAATCAAATGGATTTGATTTGATTTGATCAAATCAAATCAAATCAAATCAAATCAAAATCAAATCTTATCTCTAATCTAATCTAATCTAATCTAATCTAATCTAATCTAATCTAATCTAATCTAATCTAATCTAATCTAATCTAATCTAATCTAATCTAATCTAATCTAATCTAATCTAATCTAATCTAATCTAATCTAATCTAATCTAATCTAATTTAATTTAATTTAATTTAATTTAATTTAATTTAATTTAATTTAATTTAATTTAATTTAATTTAATTTAATTTAATTTAATTTAATTTAATTTAATTTAATTTAATTTGATTTGATTTAATTTTGAAACATTTATTATGAATCATTGTTTGTTATCCACTCCGCTATCCCATCTCATAAAAAAAGAAAGTATTGTGATGTTGGTTTTTTAGCAAAAAGACGGGATTTACTACCATATTGTGTAGATATGCCATAAATTCATTGGGACCTCAAATTTACATACCACGTGCGAATCTTTTATAGGCATCACGCGTCAAAACCATATGGTGAACATCATAAAATATATGAACAAATGATTTCATATATGCAGGCATACTCAACTGAAATACAATAAAATATATGACTTTCTAATTGAATATCTATTGAATGCGCTTATTACCCAACGCGTACGGTCGACCTATGGCATGCAGTATTTGTATTCAATTTATACTGGTCATGAACAACTACAATGTAGGCTTTAATTAAGAATTGTTTTATTTTGTTCAGCTCAGCTGATGTTCGTAGGCATGAGGTCCAACCGCCATATTGTCCCCGGTTTCGCATATATTCACGCGTCAAATGTAAAATGGGTACAACGGTTATAGACACCTTGGGATAGCGGCCATCTTGAAGGTAACACTAAACTATTCAATTGTCTTAGCTAGAATCAGAGACGGTGAAAAGTAATTTAAATGTCACTGCTAGAATGCATATTATTATTGTTCAAGACATCTTAACATTTCAAGTAACGGTTATACAAATTGTGAGGTCATTCATCAGGTTGTATTGAAAGTGCAGGAGGACCGTGTGAGTCCGAAGTTCCGAACCATGTTATAAACACTTGTGTTTTTGCAGCTAAATCCAAAACACGGACGGTCTCTATTGTCCATTTTTGTACTATTAGTTGATCCCGTGCTTAGCTTCATTCCTTGCCCTTAAAATCCTTTAAAACGTATTAACTATTGATAACAACTTTAAATAAAATTTTGTATCATATTGATCCCTTTAATTCGTATCGTATTGATAGCACCTTTTAAAAAAAATTAGGACATTCGTTACAATGAGAAATGCAAACATTATAGGTAGATCGATATAGCACAAGTATTTAACTTAAAAAACCTGCCCAACCCCGAATTTGCCCACTTGCACTCTTTCCAAAGCAAATAAGCGTAGGGGCCTACTGAACATTTTGTCACATTCGAAATTTCAAACATCATTTATATTAAAACAAACAAACACAAACTATCATAAAAACGTGAAAAAAATAAATAAGAAATAAATTAAATGAAACAAGGTATTTTTGTAGCCTTAATACTATAATAGGCTACAAATATTCCTATGCAAATGCATGTAATATTAGTAATATTAGTATGTGTATAATGTATAATCACCATAATCCAGTTTTAATCAATCATTTCACAAAAATTCAATACAGATGTTTCATTTCAATTTATAAAGCCTCATCAATTACATGTAATCGTCTTTTGGCAGGCCACTATTCCCAAATTAAAAACCAATTATCAGATATTGTTTTAGATTATTGAAGCCCAACTCATGTTTAGGCCAATTTTGATTAATTCTGTTCCAACCATGACAATTATTATCAGTCTATGTATATACAGTGGTCAAAAAAGTAACTATACAGGTAGTAAATGGGCTTTTAACTCTAAAAATATATATTTTACC
Organism: Ophiura sarsii; assembly: GCA_035610835.1. Taxonomy (NCBI): domain Eukaryota; kingdom Metazoa; phylum Echinodermata; class Ophiuroidea; order Amphilepidida; family Ophiuridae; genus Ophiura; species Ophiura sarsii. Next base: position 22,645,752 of record CM069448.1, on the reverse strand, counting down.
TAAAAATATTAAATTATAAAGTTGTTGAGAAATTTATCTTCTTTCATATGAGATATTGCACGCTAGGATTGGTTAAATATTGAAGAAGTGACAATCGAAAATGTAAGGTAAAGTCACAATTTCATGTTCACATTTTTCTTTATATTATATATTTAGAGTTAAAAGCCCATTTATTACCTGTATAGTTACTTTTTGTGACCACTGTATATCCAAGATGGCCACTAGACCTAACATTTGTTTTCATAATAGCTTAGGAGCTAACAGACAATAGGTATAGGAATGACTGTCATTTATAAAAAGCCATCATTTGGATATTTAGGCGATTGAAACATTTGAGCATAGTGTATAATGAGTCTTGCTTTCATTAGTTAAATATGGTTATTCCATAATGTGTTAAATTCTACAACGCATTATGTGTTCAATATTGATTTGGATAAAATAAATATGGATTAGAATACCACTATTTGATCACTTTTGAAAATCTTCTTTAAGGAGGATTCACAAAGTATTTATTTGTATGTTGCAATTTTGTCCCGGTTGAATAATACATTTCCTTCACTTGTCTAGTATATCGAAACAGGTGGTCATTTTTGGTGAAGAATATTAAATTATGAATGGGGGGATGGTCACAAAATTTCGCACGGTCACAAAATATCGCCCTCCCCCCCCCCCCCCATTTTTCCTGCTGGGTAGGTTTGAATTTCCTGCTGAGCACCTTCAGGGGGGGCACTGTGCCCCCCTGCCCCCCCGGCTGTTACGCCACTGCACATTTTTATTTTCTACACGCGGACCCATCTACGAGTACCTCATCGATTACCCGTAGTGCAATTGGGGGATTTATATGTACTAGCGGGACGCCCGTCCTTCGGACGGGCTCTCCCGCTAGGGAGTAGGCCTACCAGATAGAACACCTACAAAATGAAACAACACATAGGGCCTATGTGTTGGAAAATTTATAACCAAACACATAGGAATAGAACAATATTTAAAACATTTTTGTTTTAAATCAAAAGGTTTTGTATAATTTAAAAGTTTTCAAATTTCAATTAAAAAAATTAAAAAGACCCCCCCCCCCACCTCCCGCCCGCCCACGCCCGTGCCATTTTTAAACTCCAAGGCCTAAACCTTAACCATATCCCGTACCCACCAGTCACTCCCCACCCTGCCCCCGCCTCCACCCCGCTCCGTGGCATATCCGTTACGCAATTTAGCATCACATTTCTTCATATACCCCTGCCTCTCAAACCACATTACATCATTACACACAACCCCCATTCGTCACTGCCCCCGCCCCCCCCCCCCCCCCGCCCGTGGCATATCTCAACCCCCAAGGCCGTGCCTCCCAAACCACATTTCTTCATTAGACCCCCTCCACCCCGCCGCCCCCAGCCGTCCCCGCCCCTCCCTGTCCCCCGTCTTCGACCCGCCGCCGTTCCCACCCCGTCCCCGTCTCCGCCCCGCCCCGTGGCTTATCTCAACCCCAAGGCCTAAAACCGTAACCAATTCCCGTGGAGCCGCGTATTTCTCCAATATTTACCCGCCCGCGTGTGTAGGGTGCGTGGGTGTAGTGCGTGTGAGCGTTTATTTTGCACGACGCACTACGACGCGTTATGTGTTAGGCGCCGAATGCATGGTTGCAGTACGCATGAAGATAAACAAAACAAACACGGCCCGTATCCATGGATTTTCATGGTTTTTTACTCATATCTCGGTCAATTCTGTACGGTTTTCAGCCATTTATAGCTTATAACACTCACATTATAATCATCTTTTATCAGTGCAAAGTTCACGGCGTTTAGTTGCAAACTGAGAGAGCCTTTTATGGATACATACATAGTCACACCATAAGACAAATTATAGTAAGATACAGTCATCAAAAAAGTAACTATACAGGTAATAAAAAGGTCTCTAACTCTAAAATATATATATCCTACTTAAAAATATTAAATTATAAAGTTGTTGAAAAATTCATCTTCTTTAAAGGGGCACTAAGAGATGTGTTGGAGGATGCGCCCTCAATTATGATAAAAACTGGGATTAGTATATTTTTATAATTGTATTACATGTATGAACTTACACCTATAAGGATTAAGAAAAATCAGCCCTCTTTGTACAAGAAAACGTCGATTCAAAAAATGCTCGTCCCGCGGGACGAGCATTTTACGTCCGACAATATCCCCCTGCAGTACGCGTGATACATAACGCGAACCATATTTGCATAGAGGGCGTTTTTCAATAAATAGCGATGATATTGTTTTCAAGTTTTGCTGTGTTTTTGCTAGTAGAAACAACAGTAATGGCCATTTTTAATGTTCATCTTGAATTCTGAAGTAAACGTTTAAACATTTAAAATTTTCAACAACACTTAATGTGCCTTTAACTTACAAACCATAATAATACACTGGAAAAGTGTCATATTTAACCCTTTTTCAGTTGGTGCATAGTTAAACCCTGACAAGAAGTCATTATTTAACTACCTATTTTTAAGTGTGTAGGAGAGTCTGTTACTTTCATTCCAGACATATCTGTCATCAGTGTCCTGCCCATTGTCTGGTGGTTTATCTGGCTAAGATTATAATTGCCCTACCAATGAATTCACCTGGTGTAAATTGTATGAGGATTGTTCATTTTTAGTAGGGTATTCAGAGAAGTGTCTGTTTGACAACAACACTGTTGTACAAGTGAACATGGCCAATATTTCCACTGTAACAAAGTGTCCCTAGAGCTGAATTCATAACCTTGAGCGTACAAATACGCCTTTAATATGAGGTATTGCATGCTAGGATTAGGTGATTATTGAGTAAGTGACACTCCACATCGATTACCGGTAGTGCAATTGGGGGATGCATGCGCAGGTTGGACAGTCGGCCGTATCGTATTGTTCCGATGGATCAATACGCCTTACACATGCTACTGTCATACTCTCCCCCGTGTTGAAATGTAAAATGTGAAAATGAAATCGTGACTTTACCTTACATTTTGGATTGTCACTTCTTCAATATTCAATCGATCCTAGCGTGCAATATCTCATATTAATAATAAATAAATAATAGTAATAATGTATTTATATAGCACCCAAATCATTGGTCCCTGGGCGCTTTACAAGCAAAAGGCCCCATCCAAAAGATAAAATACATTAAAAAAGAATAAATATCAAAACTATCAATACACATCATAATATAAGTCAATCAACTACCATGAATATCAAATGTAAAATATAAAGAACAATTATATAGTAGCAGCAGGACAAATGTACAAATATAAAATGTCATTAAAAATATGCATTGTCATGATTGTTGTGACCGGCACAATTCCAAACGATAAAAAGTCAATATTAAAGAAGATACATTTCTCAACCACTCTATGATTTAATATTTTTAGGTAGGATATATATTTTTAGAGTTAAAAGTCCATTTATTACCCTGTACTTTTTTTTTGTTGACTGTATACATAATATTAAAATACTAACCGTTCTTCACCAAAAATGACCACCTGTTTCGATATACTAGACAAGTGAAGGAAATGTATTATTCAACCGGGACAAAATTGTAACATACAAATAAATACTTTGTGAATCCTCCTTAAAGAAGTTTTAAAAAGTGATCAAATAGTGGTATTCTAATCCATATTTATTTTATCCAAATCAATATTGAACACATAATGCATTGTAGAATTTATGTTGAATATGATAACCGCATAATTCTGATAACATTGTGAACAACTTTGATGATGATCATATAGACAAAATGGTAATTGAAAATGCAAATAGCAGTCCTCAACTTTTTCTCGATTTATTTGGAAGAGGGGCCAGACAATATACTTGAGAACTTCATGAAATGGAACCCTATTTTACGGAAGCACGTAAGTGCCATCCTACTTTACGACATAGCGAGCGAGATAATACATCTTGACAAGTTGACATAGTATCAGTATTATGTCGACATGGTCAGATAGTTTGTCTCACCATGTCGACCTAAACACCTTATTAAGTTTATCAAATCGCATTGGCAAGTTACGAATTAATAAGGTTTGTAAGTCGACATGATGAGAATAATTATATTTCCATGTGGACTAATACCTATATTTTGTCTACTTGTCAATATTATCCCGCTATGTCGTCAAGTAGGATGGCACTTAGATGCTTCCGGACTACTTAAAAAAAGAGTTCACTTTAATCATGTTAATAGTATATACAGACTGTAAATATTCCTCTTATCTGAGCTTAGGAAGAGCTAAATATAATCCACCTAAGATGAACTTTTATGAAATGGGACCCTGAATGACTAGGCCTACACGTCTTTTGAAATCTCGTGAGTTTCGATTTCCATTATATGTAATTGTATAGTATTAAACGGTTTTTAAAGACAATATTTACAAACCTTTTCCCTTTCTTTTCCTCCTTTTTCCAGATGAGTTTAATCACGTTCGTCTTGTTGATGTAGGGTCTAAACACTCCAAGAGTGTGCATTAAATAAACACTAGCAGAGCATGACAACCTGGAGATCTACAGATGAACTTCTCTGGAACTGCATCTTCTTCCCTTTTGGACCACCGTCTTGGGGTGATGCCAGATAGTTGGCATTGCTGCGCTAAGTAGTAGTGCCGCAGGTAGTTCATTTGTTTATACCTGTTCACAACTACTTAACTCGGCGATGTCAGTACCCTTCAGTTGGGAGTGGCTTCATTTATCATAGGGCGTTGACGACTGCAACAGAGTCTAGATTACCACCTCTCAAACCCGTCCGTACTTGTTGCTAACGAACTATAATCACAATTTGATCAATATCTTTTGTGATTATTTTCGGATTAATGGGGAAAACAAACCTAAAGAAAAAGTTTGATGAATCATGATTGATCAAACAATCCCTTTGAAGATGTTGAATCTGAGGCATTGACCAGCTATATGTGCAACGACGTTAGTATAGTTAGGCATAAGTATTTAAAATGTGAACTATTTTAAATACTTATGCCTAATCTTCGATCATGTTACTGTTACGTTTCGTCACAGATAATTAGTGATGTTAATTAATAACCAAAACGTTATTGAACATAACCTGGTCAGATTCCACACCTCTAAAGGAATTTTTTTAAGTTTGACTTTATTAAGTGTCCTCTCAAAGGAGTTATCTTCAGGTTCGGTATTGCCATTTTCATTGTAATCCGAAAATATACTCAGAAAAGATATTGATCTAATTCAAAATGATTAAGATAGGATTGTATTAAAGGTAGGCCTAGTTGTATTTTTAGGTAGGGTTAATAACTATACTATTGCAGCATGGATGTTGATTACGGCATACTGCCAACGGAGAAGTGTATCTACCTGAATGACGTCATAGCCCTTCCTATTCTAAGTACTAGTGCCGCAGGTGTGAATTTGCAATATCCCTGCGTCACTAGTACTTAACATGGGGATGAGGCGATTTACACACACCGTCCTAAGATCTGGTGCTAACATCTGTATCACTAGTAACATGGGGGATGAGGCGATTTACACACACCGTCTTAAGATCTGTTATTGATATATCCCTGTATCACTAGTACTTAACATGGGGGATGAGGCGATTTACACACACCGTCTTAAGATCTGTTATTGATATATCCCTGTATCACTAGTACTTAACATGGGGGATGAGGCGATTTACACACACCGTCATAAGATCTGTTATTGATATATCCCTGTATCACTAGTACTTAACATGGGGGATGAGGCGATTTACACACACCGTCATAAGATCTGTTATTGATATATTCCTGTATCACTAGTACTTAACGTGGGGGATGAGGCGATTTACACACACCGTCATAAGATCTGTTATTGATATATCCCTGTATCACTAGTACTTAACATGGGGGATGAGGCGATTTACACACACCGTCATAAGATCTGTTATTGATATATCCCTGTATCACTAGTGCTTAACATGGGGGATGAGGCGATTTACACACGCCGTCATAAGATCTGTTATTGATATATCCCTGTATCACTACAGTGCAACTTACCATAAATGCCCGTTTCACCAAATTCACTTAAATGACAATAACAACACCAATTTTCCTACAATAAAGTCAAGTTTGGTGACACATATTAAAGAAGTCTTAACGTAAATATTTATTAGAGCGATTTTATAAAATGACATAATTTGCGTATTATTTGCATATTCAATTAGCATCAAGTCCAAAACACATTTGACTTTTTATCTAGAGATGTGTGTACGCTGGTAGACTGGAAATCAGATATGTTGTGCATACCTAATTCTGATATTTTTGTATGAGCAAAATAAAAAAAATATTTGTATTTTTTTCTTTATTTGATTAATTTGCATATCTAAGACTTAATTTAAAGATAAACATAACTTTAATATTGGCGTGTGACCTATCAAATTAGAGCTAAAGACCTGAACAACAAAATGGTATGAGCACTTTTTATGATTTTGTTTTCAGTTTTTTATGATAAGTATTTAAGCAGTGTGTATACATTTTGTGCACACTCTTAGCTTTAGTGTATGCAAACAAATGATTCACCAGTCAGGGAACATGCATTTGAATTTACCGCGTTAGCAGTACATCAACATCAAATATGTGCAGTGAAGCATGGTTATACACAGGAGGGCTGTGTGTGGATTTCTATACCAGTCCCCTATACTATGCTTGTTTACATCCAATATAGGTCTATATGCATGACACAATGAAATAAAGGGCAGTTATGGTAAGTTGCACTGTAGTACTTAACATGGGGGATGAGGCGATTTACACACACCGTCATAAGATCTGTTATTGATATATCCCTGTATCACTAGTACTTAACATGGGGGATGAGGCGATTTACACACACCGTCATAAGATCTGTTATTGATATATTCCTGTATCACTAGTACTTAACGTGGGGGATGAGGCGATTTACACACACCGTCATAAGATCTGTTATTGATATATCCCTGTATCACTAGTACTTAACATGGGGGATGAGGCGATTTACACACACCGTCATAAGATCTGTTATTGATATATCCCTGTATCACTAGTGCTTAACATGGGGGATGAGGCGATTTACACACGCCGTCATAAGATCTGTTATTGATATATCCCTGTATCACTACAGTGCAACTTACCATAAATGCCCGTTTCACCAAATTCACTTAAATGACAATAACAACACCAATTTTCCTACAATAAAGTCAAGTTTGGTGACACATATTAAAGAAGTCTTAACGTAAATATTTATTAGAGCGATTTTATAAAATGACATAATTTGCGTATTATTTGCATATTCAATTAGCATCAAGTCCAAAACACATTTGACTTTTTATCTAGAGATGTGTGTACGCTGGTAGACTGGAAATCAGATATGTTGTGCATACCTAATTCTGATATTTTTGTATGAGCAAAATAAAAAAAATATTTGTATTTTTTTCTTTATTTGATTAATTTGCATATCTAAGACTTAATTTAAAGATAAACATAACTTTAATATTGGCGTGTGACCTATCAAATTAGAGCTAAAGACCTGAACAACAAAATGGTATGAGCACTTTTTATGATTTTGTTTTCAGTTTTTTATGATAAGTATTTAAGCAGTGTGTATACATTTTGTGCACACTCTTAGCTTTAGTGTATGCAAACAAATGATTCACCAGTCAGGGAACATGCATTTGAATTTACCGCGTTAGCAGTACATCAACATCAAATATGTGCAGTGAAGCATGGTTATACACAGGAGGGCTGTGTGTGGATTTCTATACCAGTCCCCTATACTATGCTTGTTTACATCCAATATAGGTCTATATGCATGACACAATGAAATAAAGGGCAGTTATGGTAAGTTGCACTGTAGTACTTAACATGGGGGATGAGGCGATTTACACACACCGTCATAAGATCTGTTATTGATATATTCCTGTATCACTAGTACTAATAACATGGGGGATGAGGCGATTTACACACGCCGTCATAAGATCTGTTATTGATATATTCCTGTATCACTAGTACTTAACATGGGGCATGAGGCGATTTACACACGCCGTCATAAGATCTGTTATTGATATCCCTGATCACTAGTAGGCTACCGGCGATTTACACACACCGTCATAAGATCTGGTATTAATATAGCCCTGTATCACTAGTACTTAAGATGGGGGATGAGGCGATTTACACACACCGTCATAAGATCTGTTATTGATATATTCCTGTATCACTAGGTATACTTAACATGGGGGATGCGGCGATTTACACACACCATCATAAGATCTGGTATTGATATTATTAGTTATCCACTGTTTGATAACGCAATACGGGAAGATACCTATGGCACCCAACCATAGGTATCGACCGTATTGCGTTATCAAACAGGGGATAACGAATTTATCACTTAGGAAATCCCCAATATATCCTGTACATGTATGTGCTACCAGGACGATATATCCTGTATTGCGTTGTTGGCAGATTGCTACCAGGACGATATATCCTGTATTGCGTTGTTGGCAGAATAACAGCTCTGATTGGTTAAATAGAGATTTGGGTTGATCCATTATCATTTTCAGGGGTTGGTGGTAGTGGTGATGGGTGGATAGGGTAGCGGTAGGTTTTGGATTATGGGTTGGAATGGGGGTAAACATGCCTTTTTGGTGGTTCCCATGTAATGTTGGTGGTTCCCAGTGTTTTGGGCTCCAATTTGTTTAAGTGGTCAAGAAATATATGTTGGGAGGGGGTATATGGTGAATAAGGAGGGGGTTGAAAAATTCTCTTTTTTGGTGGTTCCTAGTGTTATTTTGGTGGTTCCCAGTGTTTCGGGTTCCAAGTTGTTTAAGTGTTCAAGAAATATATGTTGGGTGGAGGTTTATGATGAATTAGGAGGGGGTAGATAAATTGTCTTTTTGGTGGTTCCCAGTGTTATTTTGGTGGTTCCCAGTGTTTGGGGTTCCAAGTTGTTTAAGTACCCAATAACATAGTTTTGGGTTGTGCTAGGATGTGGTGTATTAGGAGGTTGTGTTATTTTGGTGGTTATTTTGGTGGTTCCCAGTGTTTGGGGTTCCAAGTTGTTTAAGTACCCAATAACATAGTTTTGGGTTGTGCTAGGATGTGGTGTATTAGGAGGTTGGGTTGAATAAATTATATGTGGTATTGCGTAGTAGCTTCTGATTGGATTATCAAGTTTTTGATTGATCCATTATCATTTGAGGGGTTAAAACCATAAGATTTGTTAGGGGTTGGCATTTGTGGATGGGTACACATGTGGTTATTGGTGTTGGGTTATGGAAGGGCGGTAGGAGATGGAGGATTGACAAATATTATATTTTGGTGGTTCCCAGTGTCATTTTGGTTGTTCCCAGTGTCTCAAACACTAGGAACCACCAAGATGTCACCACATCCCAGCCCAATCCAACAAATATATTTATTGAGCACTTACACAACTTGGAACCCAAAACACTGGGAACCACCAAAATAACATGGGAACCACCTAAAAACATGTTGTCAACCCATCCCTTCCTTATTCACTATACACCCTAGCACAACTCCTAACATATATTTATTGAGCACTTAAACATCCCGGAATCTAAAACACTGGGAACCCCCAACATGACACTGGGAACCACCAAAACAAGGCCATTTTGTCAACTCACCCCCTTCCTTATTCACCACACCCCAGCCCAACCCCCTAAACATATTTATTGAGCACTAAAAACATATCAGAACCCAAAACACTGGGAACCACCAAAATGACAACTGGAACCACCAAAAAGACAGGTCAACCCCCACATCCCCTACCCCCACCCCCTTCCCCTCGCACCCATGATAACCCAACACCTACGGCCACCCTATCCATCACCACCACCACCAACCCCTAAAAATGATAATGGATCAACCCAAATCTCTATTTAACCAATCAGAGCTGTTATTCAACCAACAACGCAATACCAAATATATTGCGTTGTCGGAACAGCTGATTACAACGCAATACGCTTATATATTGCGTGGTTGCTAAATGGCTATGTACCAATCAGATTACAGCATTTGTATCTATTTATAGCTACTAAGTGATAAATCCCTGTATCACTAGGTATACTTAACATGGGGGATGAGGCGATTTACACACACCGTCATAAGATCTGTTATTGATATATCCCTGTATCACTAGTAGGCTACCGGCGATTTACACACACCGTCATAAGATCTGGTATTGATATATCCCTGTATCACTAGTACTTAACATGGGGGATGAGGCGATTTACACACACCGTCATAAGATCTGTTATTGATATATCCCTGTATCACTAGTACTTAACCATGGGGGATGAGGCGATTTACACACACCGTCATGAGATGTGTTATTGATATCCCTGTATCACTAGTTATACTTAACATCGAGGGATGAGGCGATTTACACACACCGTCTATAAGATCTGTTATTGATCCCTGTATCACTAGTACTTAACATGGGGGATGAGGCGATTTACACACACCGTCATACGATCTGTTATTGATATATCCCTGTATCACTAGTACTTAACATGGGGGATGACTATGAGGCGATTTACACACACCGTCATAAGATCTGTTATTGATATATCCCTGTATCACTAGTACTTAACCATGTGGGATGAGGCGATTTACACACACCGTCATAAGATCTGTTATTGATTATATCCCTGTATCACTAGTACTTAACATGGGGGATGAGGCGATTTACACACACCGTCATAAGATCTGTTATTGATATATCCCTGTATCACTAGGTATACTTAACATGGGGGATGAGGCGATTTATACACACCGTCATAAGATCTGTTATTGATATATCCCTGTATCACTAGGTATGAGGCGATTTACACACACCGTCATAAGATCTGTTATTGATATATCCCTGTATCCCTAGTACTTTAATATGGGGGATGAGGCGATTTGCACACACCGTCATAAGATCTGTTATTGATATATCCCTGTATCACTAGTACTTAACATGGGGGATGAGGCGATTTACACACACCGTCATAAGATCTGTTATTGATATATCCCTGTATCCCTAGTACTTTAATATGGGGGATGAGGCGATTTGCACACACCGTCATAAGATCTGTTATTGATATATCCCTGTATCACTAGTACTTAACATGGGGGATGAGGCGATTTACACACACCGTCTTTAAGATCTGGTATTGATATATCCCTGTATCACTAGTACTTAACATGGGGGATGAGGCGATTTACACACGCCGTCATAAGATCTGGTATTGATATATCCCTGTATCACTAGTTGGGGGGCTAAGGGATATTTGGTTCACATTCTTCTAAAAGCACCAAATTTTGCCCATATTTTGCTGATACCATACTCTTTTGATTTTTGATAGATGTCAAAATTTTGCCAATTTTGGGACTGCCATATGGACCAATTCCAATATGGCCGCCATATTGGGGGATCAAACATTTTTGCTTTGGGGTCAAAATTTGAATATGTTCCGATTTTGACAAACGATATCTCCAAATTGTTCGTGAGATCACAAAGGTTTAAGAAATGGTAGTTTTTACCACCTGGAATCGTTTTTGTGCCTTTTATACAGGGTCAAAAGGTCACAATCCCTATATTCGCCTATACAATCCCTATATACGCTTTTACAATTTGACCTTTTGACCCCTGTGCAAGGGACATCAACGGCTCCAGGTGGTAGAATCTACCATTTCTTGAACCCCTTTGATCTGAACAATTTGAGATATCGTTTGTCAAAATCGAAATGTTCAAATGTTTACCCCAAAAACAATGGTCAACGACCTTTTCACGTTTTGCTCAATATCTCAGTAACCACACATCGGAAGTGGGGCAAACTATCCATTTTTAGAATCCTTGTGCTCAGATAAACAATTTGGTATGCTTCTCAGCTTAATTGAAGCAATTAAATAGCGAATAGGGAGAAAGCAAGGACAATGCAATCGATTCGTGATTACAATTGTTACTTAATAGTTGACACGTTTGTTGAAACAGAATCTTATAGAATATAAAACAATCTATAAAATGAGAGCAAAATCATATTTGTACCATACAGAGATGAGGAGTTATTGTAAATTAAACGTAGAATTGGGAACATTTTCTATATTCCCCATAGAGATTGTACACAACGCCACCGCCACCGCCGCCACCCCTAACTTTCGAAATATAATCAATCATCTTAGCCAAAAAGTTATAGAAATACCTGATTTATTCACATAATGTATAGCTAGATAAATAGGCTTTCAAATGACACCTAAACCATAGCTCTACCACATTTAGTTGTTGAGTTAATAGCTAGAGAGATGGATGATTCGTCACCACAAAAATACAACGCCGCCAACCTTTTTGGGTGGTGAGTTCAAAACACATAAAAATACCCATTGCAGTAACCTTGTTGTAGTCATGGTTTTTGAAAATGAACAAAAAACAGCATCTGTTAGAGCGTCCTGGTATATCATTCATCTGTTAGAGGCTAGAGCGCCCTGATATATCATTCCTCTAATACATATGTTAGAGCGCCCTGATATATCATTCCTCTAATACATCTGTTAGAGCGCCCGGATATATCATTCCTCTAATACATCTGTTAGAGTGCCCTGATATATCATTCCTCTAATACATCTGTTAGAGCGCCCTGATATATCATACCTCTAATACATCTGTTAGAGCGCCCTGATATATCATTCCTCTAATACATCTGTTAGAGCGCCCTGATATATCATTCCTCTAATACATCTGTTAGAGCGCCTGGATATATCATTCCTCCAATACATCTGTTATAGCGCCCTGATATATCATTCCTCTAATACATCTGTAGAGCGCCCTGGTATATCATTCCTCTAATACATCTGTTAGAGCCTCCTGATATATCATTCCTCTAATTCATCTGTAGAGCGCCCTGGTATATCATTCCTCTAATACATCTGTTAGAGCGCCCTGATATATCATTCCTCTAATACATCTGTTAGAGCGCCCTGATATATCATTCCTCTAATACATCTATTAGAGCGCCTGGATATATCATTCCTCCAATACATCTGTTAGAGCCTCCTGATACATCATTCCTCTAATTCATCTGTAGAGCGCCCTGGTATATCATTCCTCTAATACCTCTGTTAGAGCGCCCTGATATATCATACCTCTAATACATCTGTTAGAGCGCCCTGATAATATCATTCCTCTTAGACATCTGTTAGAGCGCCCTGATATATCATTCCTCTAATACATCTGTTAGAGCATCCTGATATATTATTCCTCTAATGCATCTGTTAGAGCGCCCTGATATATCATTCCTCTAATACATATGTTAGAGCGCCCTGATATATAATTCCTCTAATACATCTGTTAGAGCGCCCGGATATACCATTCCTCTAATACATCTGTTAGAGCGCCCTGATATATCATTCCTCTAAAACATCTGTTAGAGCGCCCTGATATATCATTCCTCTAATACATCTGTTAGAGCGCCCTGATATATCATTCCTCTAATACATATGTTAGAGCGCCCTGAGATATCATTCCTCTAATACATCTGTTAGAGCGCCCTGATATATCATTCCTCTAATACATCTGTTAGAGCGCCCTGATATATCATTCCTCTAATACATCTGTTAGAGCGCCTAGATATATCATTCCTCTAATACATCTGTTAGAGCGCCCTGAGATATCATTCCTCTAATACATCTGTTAGAGCGCCCTGATATATCATTCCTCTAATTCATCTGTAGAGCGCCCTGGTATATCATTCCTCTAATACATCTGTTAGAGCGCCCTGATAATATCATTCCTCTTAGACATCTGTTAGAGCGCCCTGATATATCATTCCTCTAATACATCTATTAGAGCGCCTGGATATATCATTCCTCCAATACATCTGTTAGAGCCTCCTGATACATCATTCCTCTAATTCATCTGTAGAGCGCCCTGGTATATCATTCCTCTAATACCTCTGTTAGAGCGCCCTGATATATCATACCTCTAATACATCTGTTAGAGCGCCCTGATAATATCATTCCTCTTAGACATCTGTTAGAGCGCCCTGATATATCATTCCTCTAATACATCTGTTAGAGCATCCTGATATATTATTCCTCTAATGCATCTGTTAGAGCGCCCTGATATATCATTCCTCTAATACATATGTTAGAGCGCCCTGATATATAATTCCTCTAATACATCTGTTAGAGCGCCCGGATATACCATTCCTCTAATACATCTGTTAGAGCGCCCTGATATATCATTCCTCTAAAACATCTGTTAGAGCGCCCTGATATATCATTCCTCTAATACATCTGTTAGAGCGCCCTGATATATCATTCCTCTAATACATATGTTAGAGCGCCCTGAGATATCATTCCTCTAATACATCTGTTAGAGCGCCCTGATATATCATTCCTCTAATACATCTGTTAGAGCGCCCTGATATATCATTCCTCTAATACATCTGTTAGAGCGCCTGGATATATCATTCCTCTAATACATCTGTTAGAGCGCCCTGAGATATCATTCCTCTAATACATCTGTTAGAGCGCCCTGATATATCATTCCTCTAATTCATCTGTAGAGCGCCCTGGTATATCATTCCTCTAATACATCTGTTAGAGCGCCCTGATAATATCATTCCTCTTAGACATCTGTTAGAGCGCCCTGATATATCATTCCTCTAAAACATCTGTTAGAGCGCCCTGATATATCATTCCTCTAATACATCTGTTAGAGCGCCCTGATATATCATTCCTCTAATACATATGTTAGAGCGCCCTGAGATATCATTCCTCTAATACATCTGTTAGAGCGCCCTGATATATCATTCCTCTAATACATCTGTTAGAGCGCCTGGATATATCATTCCTCTAATACATCTGTTAGAGCGCCCTGAGATATCATTCCTCTAATACATCTGTTAGAGCGCCCTGATATATCATTCCTCTAATTCATCTGTAGAGCGCCCTGGTATATCATTCCTCTAATACATCTGTTAGAGCGCCCTGATAATATCATTCCTCTTAGACATCTGTTAGAGCGCCCTGATATATCATTCCTCTAATACATCTGTTAGAGCATCCTGATATATTATTCCTCTAATGCATCTGTTAGAGCGCCCTGATATATCATTCCTCTAATACATATGTTAGAGCGCCCTGATATATAATTCCTCTAATACATCTGTTAGAGCGCCCGGATATACCATTCCTCTAATACATCTGTTAGAGCGCCCTGATATATCATTCCTCTAAAACATCTGTTAGAGCGCCCTGATATATCATTCCTCTAATACATCTGTTAGAGCGCCCTGATATATCATTCCTCTAATACATATGTTAGAGCGCCCTGAGATATCATTCCTCTAATACATCTGTTAGAGCGCCCTGATATATCATTCCTCTAATACATCTGTTAGAGCGCCCGGATATACCATTCCTCTACACTCTTAAACTTGCGTGGTTAAAAAATGACCACGACCTGGTCATATTTTAACCACGTTTGGTAGTTAACTATGCACCTTACCACGTTGGGTGTCAAATTGACCACACCATCCGTGTTAAGACAAAATGACCACGTATTGTGGTTAAAAATTTAACCACGATACGGGGTCGAATTAAAGTAACACCTATGACGTGGTTGCTTTTTCGTGGTTACCGTCGGGGTTGTTTTGTAGACAAAATGACCACGTATTGTGGTTGAAAATTTAACGACAATACGGGGTCGAAAAAAGTAACACTGCCGTGGTTGCTTGAGGGTATGGTGGTGGTGTGAAGGAGGGAGGGGGGGGGGGGGGGATGAGGCTGCAGGGGCATCACATCTTTGGTGTTTATGTTTTTGCACAATGTATTTGCATTTACTTTGTGTACAAAAACTTTTCACTTTCTTAAAGCAAGTGAGACGATATATGCATGCATATCAATATACATTCAATGGTGTTAAATTAATACATCGACTTAATTAAGATAAAATAATAGGTTTAAATTAATACAAGGTGCATATTAGCTCATTAGCATAATTGAAATGGTACAAACGAGCACCGGTGCTAATTTTTGTACCATTGCAATTATGCTAATGAGCTATTTGCACAATTTATTCGGCTCATATAAGGCCAAGTAAAATATGCTAATTAGCGATCTAGTGGCTTATTCTACACTTTCCGTGGTCAAATTAATTTGACTATTGTCGCCGTTGTCAAAATAACTGGTCATCCGTAGTCAATTCAACCACGAATGCAGTCAAATCGACCACGTATATAGTTGATTAAAAATGACCACGGAAAAAACAACCACGAAGAATTAAGAGTGTAATACATCTGTTAGAGCGCCCTGATAATATCATTCCTCTAATACATCTGTTAGAGCGCCCTGATATATCATACCTCTAATACATCTGTTAGAGCGCCCTGATATATCATTCCTCTAATACATCTGTTAGAGCGCCCTGATATATCATTCCTCTAATACATCTGTTAGAGCGCCCTGATATATCATTCCTCTAATCTAATACATCTGTTAGAGCGCCCTGATATATCATTCCTCTAATCTAATACATCTGTTAGAGCGCCCTGATATATCATTCCTCTAATACATCTGTTAGAGCGCCCTGATATATCATTCCTCTAATACATCTGTTAGAGCGCCCTGATATATCATTCCTCTAATACATCTGTTAGAGTACCCTGATATATCATACCTCTAATCTAATACATCTGTTAGAGCGCCCTGATATATCATTCCTCTAATACATCTGTTAGAGCGCCCTGATATATCATTCCTCTAATACATCTGTTAGAGTTCCCTGATATCATTCCTCTAATACATCTGTTATAGCGCCCTGATATATCATTCCTCTAATTCCTTTGATGATATTAATCAGTGACGTACTTAGTGGCTGGTTTACAAATACCGAAGAAATAGTTATCGACCTGCTTCAAAGAAGACAGTGTCTCAGAAGGTTAGATTTTTCGTCAAAAAAGTTATATGTACACTTTTTAAATCCCATAATTATGACGAAGATATGTTTCCTGCCTATAGTAAAGAAAAACGTTGATGAACAGAACAATGCGCAATGCACGCAATGGCGGTTCATTGGCAAACTCGGGACAAACGGGTCTGACCACGCTCTATTCAAAGGTTTTTTTTTGTATTTTAAAAGGTTGACATATATTCACCGATTAAGGTCAGATATATATTTACTTTTATATTCCTAAATAAGGGGTCATGAAAAGCAAAAACACTTGGCTACCCATAGAAAGTTTCTCTATTTAAATATCATTATTACTTTTCCAAAAATAGTCACATTTCACAAAAATGATGTTTTAAACAAAAGTGGCACTTTTCAAGTTTTTATACGAGATTGTGTGCATAAATCCACCCACCATTAAGCGTTTTCAGAGATTGAAACATTTACGAAAAGAAAAAACCCCTGGCAACCAACAAAAAGTTTCCCCTTTTCAATATCATGTTTAATTTTCCCTTCCCAAAACAGTCACATTTCCCAAAATAATGTTTTCCGAAAACACTTTCAACGATACAGGAAAGTTATTAACGTGAATGGTGGACACTATTGTCTTGCATGAAATAAAATAATCTTATTTATAATTTTGATTAAGGACCAGCTAAAGAAAGAAAGTTCTTTTAATTGAAAATAAAGACAATTGAAATTAATTTTTAGCAGTACTGGATACATTTTTGTAACTGTCTTGCATACGATTCTGAAAAGTGCCACTTTTACTAAAAGCATCATTTTGGAAAAATGTGATTGTTTCGGAAGAAGTGAACATGCTTTTGAAAAAAACACCTACCTTTGATGGGTAGCAAAGCGTTTCCTCTTGTCATAAACGTTTCAATTTTTCAAAACGTACATTTGTGTGTGGAACAAACGTGATCAAAATTTAGGGGACTTACTTTTTTGGACCCCTTTATGAACCTGCTATGTGTCCTACTTTCTCAGTTATACACACCAGCATACCCCGGTATAGAGTAACAGAGTGTTTACATAGAGAGCGTGTTGGTAGATAATCATCCCCTCCCCACAATGTTATGCATGATAAATGCTCACCGTAAAAAAATGTCTAATTAAGAACAAATTATGCTAATTTCAGGCATTTTTTACAATAAAAGCCAAAATTTTCGCGCGCTTCGAGTGCAATTTCCCCCAACATTTTTGCGCGGTTTGGCGCATCCCCCCCCCCCCCCCCCCCCCCCCCCATAATTTGTTCTTGCCCACCACCCGTTTTCCAACCAAAAATGTTTGATGCCTAAATCATTAATTGACTCTGGTCAATCATCACCCTCCCAATGCCAACAACAAATTTACGCCACTGCTCATTTCTACCATTTCGCCCAATAATTGAGGTACATATGAAATTTCGAGCTACACACACGTGACTTATTTACAATTACCGGACTTAATTTGCAAAATGTAAAGAAAGGTTGACTGGTGTGGTTATCCAACTCCATTGGTGTTCGGATTATTTAATCAAGTACCAAGGAATGTGATATTTAGAATTTGTTGATGGGTATCCGCGATCAATTTAGGCAAATCGTGTCCAGCGTCGTCTGGAATCGCCAAAATAGCGGCGTGCTTCATATTTATCTGACAGGATAATACAAAAAACATAAATTTGGCACCAATAAGTCAATAACTATCAAAATGTGACAGCCATAAGAAAACAATCTTGCCTTTTTTTTATAATTTACACTTGTGTGGCCGGGTACAATTTGAATTTGCCCTTTGTTCTTTTACAGAGATATAAAACTCACGGAATGTATCATTACCGTCTCAATGTTCTAAAATCGTTGGTGATGCTTGCATGACTGCGATGATGCACTCGACAATAATTGATCATCACATGATCACGAGATGGGCAGGGGCAAGATCAGAATTTTGTAAAAGGGTGCCCAAATATTTTTTTCAGTCAGCTCAGAAAACTTAAGAGGGGGAGGGTATTAAGCTAGGGCATGTTGTACACCAAAAAGCCGGGTCCTTGTCATAATGTCTATACACACTACATCCAGAGACTGGGGCTGGCATGAATAGGGCTGGGGGCGGGGGCACAATGGCTTTTTCGGTGAGGGCAAGTCCCCCACCCCCACCCAGGCGCGTAGCCAGCATTGTTATTCAGGGGGGGGGGGGGGGGAACATCAATATCGTCCCTATTTTAAAGCATTTTTGTAAAAGGTTGCCCCAATTTTTTTTCTAGTCACTTACCTCGTGAATTTCACGTAAGTTGGGGGGGGGGGGGGGGGGGGGGGGGGGGGGGTGAGGTCAAAAAAATTCGCACAGTGCAAAAATAAATCGCACAGTCAAAATAAATCGCACAGTAGGGCCTAAATGTACTACATGAACAATTTCTCGTCCCCATTTCTCTTCTCTTTCCCCTCTCCCTCCCCTTTCCCTTTCTCTTTCTCCCTCTCCTTCCCTGGGCCCTTCTCTTTCTCCCTCTCCCCTTTCTCTTCTCTTTCTCCCTCTCCTTCCCCCTTCTTTCTCTCTTTTCTCCCCTTCTTCTCGTCCCCATTTTTCCGCTTCGCCGTCCCCATTTTAGGTGTCCGGGGGGGGGGGGGGGGCAGTTTCCCCCCACTGGCTACGCTACTGCCCCACCCCGGTAGCTATACGCCACTGGATGGAGCCTATGATTTTAACACAAAAAGTAAGTGTGTGTATTATTTTAGTCATTTTTGAAAGAGGGTTGGTGACATATACGGTGCTTCAAATGTTTCCGGAAACTTTCTTTACGGGGTGCGGGAGGTTTACGCCTAGGTTTTTTTAATCATTGTAAGTGAGTGGACTGAAATCCCGGGCCGCGATTATTACCAAACACCATTCGGCGAAGCGCCCCGGGTTTAAACCGGGAATACCAGTTGATCAGATAAAAGAGATAAGAGACACATCCGTTGCTATTTATATCTGTTTCCATTGTCTCATTAGCTCAAGAGTCCAACATGGCTGCAGCTAAAATGGTGAACCACAAAACCGTCGGCGAAACTGCTGTCGACGGCGGCGACGATGATTTCGCAGAGAAACTTTCTCCAGTTGTAACAGGTGGATTGTGCGCAGTCGCAATGGCTCAGAGCAGCGAAAGTGACACGGTGGAGGTTTCACGGGTCAATGCATCCGATGAAAATCAACATCAATTACGAGTCGACGAATTCGATAACCTGCACAGGCAGGAAAACACAGATTACACGTGTAATAAGCCCGAAAATGGTAGTTTAGACGACAATAACACTGACATTATCAGCCAGGTTGAAGAAAACGACATCATGGTTCGTAAAAGAATGAACAATAAAGGCGGTAGAGACTCCGAGCCGAGTCGAGAAAACAGTGCTGGCAACAACGGACAATCTTCAACGGGGAACAGTAGGCGAAGCAGCAGGGCTAATTCACGGGCTAAATCTAGCCCGTTTGGCCTCAAGACCTACGCCCTTGTGGTGTTGTTTTGCGTTATGTCTTTCGGATGGTTATATTATCAACAGATTCTTGCCATAGGGTCAATACGCTCTTGATGTGCCAAAAGTAATTGCCTCAGATGAAGGAAGTTTGCAGCAAAATCTAGACAGATTTTGGGGGACCTATCGTCCTGGAGTTTATTTTGGTAAAATTTATAAATATTAGCCCACAGGCTACATGTAGGCCTATATAGTTTTATTTATTAGGCCCCTTGCAATTAAATGTGAGTTTACTGTTGCCCGCGCGCGTCCAAAAGTCACCCGCGTGATATATGTAATATTTTAAAAAATTTAATTATTTCATTGTTTAAAGCTTTTTCATAAGCTTTTTAACACTTTTCCGGCGATGAAATTAGCCGATGAGCCGCATTTCAATACTTCCGGGTTGGGGAAAACATTTCTGTGAAGTAAAAAACTCTGCACGAAACTTGCAATTGTCGCTTTGTATTGAAATGTGTGCATTTGAAGCATATTCGTAGGCACGTCAATTGATTACTGCGCAATCGCTTCTGCGCATGACGTCACATCAAAACATTGCCAAGTTATTTTTAGTTTTTTGCCTAGCGTCCGCAAAGCCGAACCGCCGAACTTCTTTGGAGTTTCCTAGTGCATTCTGGGTAATATATCAGGTTTGTTTACGATCGCCATCTTTAAAATTCTTCGGGCTAGCGTAACGAATTTTGTTTTACAAACATCGAATATCTCATTAATATTCATATTCAAAATAGGGATACAAATATGAATAGATTCCTTTATAAAAGAAACAAAATGCAAAGCCAATGCAGTAGGTGGTGGTAGGACATAATTAACAGCATTTGAATTGTATTCGTACCTTGGATAATAGTTAACAACGCCGACAATATTAAATCAGGTGACTTCACCCCAAAATATTACAATATTAATATTAAATAGTCACCTCGTCCTGGTTTTCAAAAACGCAACAGTAAACTCACATTTAATTGCAAGGGGCCTTATATTGCACAGATGAGATTGAAAGTTGGGAAAGAGTTTCATATCTACCCCTGCTCGACTAATTATACCTAACCTTAGCGGCAATATCCTCAAATAAGATCATATTCATAGGTCTTTACTCTTTACACACGGAATAAAGCATATGATAAGGCAGCTATCATTTTTACAATGTAAATCAACAGCAAAACAATTGCTGCCTCGTGATTTATTCCA